>CM070029.1:1795154-2995154 GCA_036247105.1 Cirrhinus mrigala | reverse complement strand
ACTTCCTTCAATAGTGGGCGTGGTTATGCTAGAATGCTTACTAACCTTTAGCGCAGCAGGTTTAACATTTGCACCAAATCTTGGCTAATTTCTCCATTCTGACAAGCTGGGAGATCACCACAATGCAATTTTACCTCCATTAAAATGGTTTTCCCAATGTTAAATATGTCCGTTTCTCTAGCTTGATTCATGTTGGCTACTTCCTTCAATAGTGAGCGTGGTTATGCTAGAATGCTTACTAACCTTTATCACGGCAGTTTTAGCATTTGCACAATTCTTGGCCAATTTCTCTATTCTGGCAAGTCAGGAGATCACCACAATGCAATTTACCCCATTACAATGGATTACCTAATGGTAAATAAGTACATTTTTTTTTAACTTGCTGCCTGTTGGCTAGTTCTTTAAATAGTGGACTAGGTTATGCTGGAACTCTAACTAAACTTTATCAGACCAATTTCAACTTTTGCACCAACTCATCTTTGCAGTGCTGTTTACCCCTATTAAAATGGTTTACCCAGTGGTAAAAAAGCTTGCTTCCTATTGGCTGCTACTTTAAATATTGGGCATGGTTATGTTGGAATTTTTACTAACTTTTATCACACATTTTAACATTTACACAAATCTTTGGCCAATTTCTCCATTCTGGTAAGTCAGGAGATCACCACAATGCAATTTATCCCATTAAAAAGGATTACCTGACAGTCAATTTAAACATTTCTCTAGGGTGATTCCTATTAGCTACCACTTTTTGTAGTGGATGTGGTTATGCTATAACCCTTACTAACCTTTATTGCCCCAATTCTTGGCCAGTTGCTCCATTCTGGCACGTCAGGAGATATCCGCAATGCAATGTCTCTAGCTTGCTTCCTATTGGCTGCTTTTTTAAATAGGAATAACTCCTGCTAACCTTTATCACACCAATTTTAACATTTGCACAAATTCTTGGCTAATTTCTTCATTCTGACCAGTCAAGAGATCACCACAATAGAGTTTACCTCTATTAAAATGGTTTACTCAGTGGTAGTAAATATGTCAGCTTCTCTAGCTTGATCCCTGTTGACTACTTCCTTCAACAGTGGAAGTGGTTATGCTTAACTGCTTACTAACCTTTATCACAGCAATTTCAACATTTGCACCAGTTTTTGGCCAGTTTCTCCATTCTGGCAAGTCAGGAGATCATTGCAATTCTGTTTACCCCTATTAAAAGGGTTTACCTGATGGTAAATATGGACATTTCTCTAGCTTGCTTTAGATTGTTTAGTTTTTTTAGTAGTGGGTGTGATTTTGCAGGAAATTTTACTAAACTTTCCACCAATTTCACCAGTTGCTCCAATTCTTGGCCAATTTCTCCATTCTGGCACATCAGGAGATCACCACAATGCGGTCTTCATCAATTAAAATGGTTTAGCCATTGATATTGGGCGTGGTTATGCTGGAACTCTTTCTAGACTTTATCACACCAGTTTTAACATTTGCACAAATTCTTGGCTAATTTCTCCATTCTGACAAGTCAAGAGATCATCACAGTGCAATTTACTCCTATTAAAATGGTTTATCCAGCAGTAAATGAGTCCATTTCTCTAGCTTTTCTCCTGTTACTAACCTTTATCACACATTTTAACATTCTTTGGCCAATTTCTCCATTCTGCAAGAAGATCGCCACAATGCAATTTACTACCTTTAAAATGGTTTCGATATTGGTAAAGTCAATTTCTTTAGCTTGCTTTGTCTACTTCTTTCAGTAGTGGGTGTGGTTTTGTTGCAACTTTTACTAACCTTTATTCCAACAGTTTCACTAATTGCTCTAATTCTTGGCCAATTTATCTATTCTGGCAAGTCAGGAGACCACCACAAGACAGTTACCCCCACTAAAATTCTTTACCCAATGGTAAATAAATCAATTTCCTTAGCTTGCTTCACAGTGGCTACTTCTTTAAATAGTGTGCGTGGTTATGCTAGAAGTCTTACTAACCTTTATTGCACCCTTTTCAACATTTGCACCAATTTTGGCTATTTTCTACATTCTGGCAAGTCAGATTACCACATTGCAATTTACCCCATTAAAATGGTTTACCCAATGGCAAATGTGTTAGTTTCTCTAGCTTGTTTCCTGTTGGCTACATCCTTCAGTAGTGGGGGTGGTTATCCTGGAACTCTTACTAATCTTTATTACATCAATTTCAACATTTGCACCAATTCTTGGCTACTCTCTCCATTCTGGCAAGTCAGATCACCACATTGCAATGTACCCCATTAAAATGGTTTACCCAATGGCAAATATGTCAGTTTCTCTAGCTTGTTTCATGTTGGCTACTTACTTCAATAATAGATGTAATTATGCTAAAACTCTCACTAACATTTATCAAACAAATTTCAACATTTGCAGCAATTCATGGCAAATTTCTTCATTCTGGCAAGTCAGGAAATTGCCACAATGCAATTTACCAGCATTAAAATGGAATTCCTTTTGAACTGTCTGAATGAAACCTTGCTTGCAATGTCCTCATTGGAAACCGCCTGGGTCTCTAAGAATGTTTAATGAGGTTTTAACAATGAAGTCGCTCCTATGTCTTTTTTTTTATTAGAAAAATGGATCAGAAGACTCTGACCTGGGATAAATTCTTCTAATGGAATTCAATTGGACTTGCTATAACACGTCACCGCACTTCATTTTTCAAAGTGCCTCACACATGACTTCAAATTGTGAAAGAGTTTTGTTTTGGGTGCACACTTTTGATTGCACAGGGCTCTGAGATTATAAATGAGACTCTTCAGCTCTGGCACTAAATGTGCATGCTGGCTGTCGGTGAAACGCACTTGTCTTGGGATTTTGTTTATTCGGCCTGAAATAAGCACATGGCAAATACTCCAAAGCCCAAGGACAACCTTTGTCCCAGTACCAAAAACGCGTCTCACTTTGTTTCTCTTTCTGTCAGCTCGTGCTATTTTCTCGCCTTGGAAAGCATTGGCATTTTTGAAAAACGGCCTTGTTTGCACGTCAACCTTTTAACATCAGAGTGGATTTAATGGGGACCGATGTGTTTGGTTGAGGTTGAGAGAGACCCGTGCCAACAGCTGTCATATTTACCAAATAGCTCTACCTCTGGCGGCATGTTCCCGACTTGTTCCAACCCTTTCACAAACTAATTGTGCCAACATTTGCAATTGTGAGTGGATTCCTGAGCGTTAACTAGATGGTTTTGCTTAAGTAAGGTGAAACGTCCAATTACAGTGATGACGGTGCAAACATGCCAACAGCGTCTGGGGTTTACATGTAATATTGCACAAAATACACCGATCAGGAGACTTTCTTTTTTTTTTAACAGCTGTCTTTTTCGTTTAAAGTTTCAGCCAGAATGGCAAGAACAAGGGCAGGTGAGATGATCCGATCTCTTGGGAAGCCATTAGATGACCTAATTGCAGTTAATTGAGAGCAGTCTAGAATTTTGCCTCGGTAGAAACTCCTTCTCCCTGAATTTTCCTTGGAGGTGGTTTTACATTAGCAACCAGCCTGCTGGATACTAGTTAATGAGTGTGCTTTCCCTCTTTTAACATTTAACTCCTCTCAAAGACTGCCGTATAGAAAAAGTTTATGGAGATAATGGTCGCATTAAGTGTTGGGATGTGACCAAAGCCGAGCCGTTCAATTGAGTGTTTCTGACACAAGCGAAAAGGGGTTTGAACGGGTCTCGGCACGCACAGGTGCCTCAAAACCAGCCGCTGTTTTGTCTGTGTTGCCTGAGGACAGTGTTAGATGCTTGATGTTTGAAGTGCATGTTTGAAGTCAGCAGAGAAGGTCTTAGCATAGTTTATTTGTAGCCCTCTCTGACGAGAGGAGCTTGATATCTTTGGCAGCAGACATCAATCTGAAGCTACTGTATAGCTTGAATGATAGTTCTATCTCGATTTGGTCAACTTGGGTGCTAAAGCTGTAGCTTTATGTTTTGTTAAGAGCATTTAAATGATGCTTGTCCATGAAAAATATGTCAGTATGATGTTGGAGTTGGCCTGATGCTTTCTCAGTATTTGCTAATCCACTTCTGTGTGATTGCTAGGCAGTTAAAAGTAAAAACAGCTATTCTGCAGAGCTTTGTTAATATTAAGAATTATATATATATATATATATATATATATATATATATACACACACACACACTACCGTTCAAAAGTTTGGGGTCAGTAAGACTTGTAATAGTCTTTAAAGTAGTCTCTTATGCTCATCAAGGCTGCATTTATTTGATTAAAAATATTGAAAAAAAACAGTAATATTGCAAAATGTTTTTACAATATAAAATAATGTTTTTTATTTTAACATACTTTAAAATAGAATTTATTCCTGTGGTGAAAAGCTGATTTTTTTATCAGCTGTTACTCCAGTCTTAAGTGTCACATGATCCTTCAGAAATCATTCTAATATGCTGATTTATTATTAGAATGATCAATGTTGGATAATATCAACAGTTGTGCTGCCAAATATTTTTTGGAACCTGTAATTTTTTTTTTTTTTCAGGATTCTTTCATGAATAACAAGTTTAAAAAGTACAGTGTTTATTCAAAATATAAATATTTTATAACAATGTAAATTATTTATTATTAACTTTTAATAAACTTTTAATTATTAACTTAATACATCCTTGGTGAATAAAAGTATTAATTTCTTAAAAAAAAAAAAAAAAGAAACAATAAAAATGTACTGACCCCAAACTTTTGAACGGTTGTGTGTGTGTGTGTATATATATATAAAATAATATATATATATATATATATATATATATATATATATATATATATATATATATATATATATATATATATATATATATAGTTTTATCAAAATGTTTAGTTTTTGGTTAAATTATACTTTTTTTTTTTTTATTTGTAAAATATTTTTAATAGTTTATTTTTGAAAGTATTAAAATGTAAGATCATGAAGTGTGTAATTCTGAAATGTTTTGATGTTAATGAATTATTTTATGGTAAAACTGCTTACAGTGATTTGAAATATTCTGCAGTGATTTGTCCAGTAAATATTTATTTATGTATGCGTGTTAAATTGTTTGTTAAATTATTATTATTTTTTAAAATATTGTGGATATATTTCTAGAGCATTGAAATGTAATTTTGAGCTGTTTCAATGTTAATGAATCATTTAATGGTAAAACTGATTACAGTGATTTAGTGCATGATATTCTGCAGAACTTTGTCCAGTAAATATTTACATTAATATTTTTATTAGATTGATTTCTATTATATTTATAAAAAATAAAATGATTTTAATATTTTATTTTATTTTTAGAGTATTAAAATATAAGGACATAATGTGGATGTAATTATATTATTATTATTATTATTATTTTAGATTTTTTTAAACACTTTTTTTTTTATAAGTTTATCCACTTTTTAGAATTAAATTAGAATGATAAATAATTTAAATATTTTTTGGAATTTTTTTTTGCTTGTATATTTTTTGGAACATTAAAGAGTAAGGTCATAAAGTGGATGTAAATTATAAGCTGTTTTAATATGAATGTATCATGTCATAGTTAAACTGATTAGAGTGATTTTCTATATGAGAGGATCAGTTGAATGTTGAACCTATGCCGGGTTTTCGTTGACCTGTGAAAGAGGACTCCTTCAGACAGTCGGGCCGAATGACACGAGAGTTTTGGTTTGATGGTTAACTCTGCTCACTGCACGGATCATTAGCGTTTAGTGGAAAGCGCGCTTCAGTAAGCTCACAGGTGTCTCGCAGTGAATCAAACACCGCTTATCATCCCCTCTATCAAAAGATTATATTTATATCCACTCGCACAGCTGAATCAAATCTTTTCAGATGACAGAATTTACCCACACAAAGGCGAGTGCTTTGTGTGCGAGCATGTTCCAGCTCTTAAAGCCGTAGATGTCAAGCATTATAATCAGAGATTGATGCAGTTTGTGAATCTCTAAGCGTTTCAGAGGCGTGTTGTGACACAGACCTGCACCCTGGCACACACCGCCGACATCTCTCGGTCTCTTTTATAAAGTTGTGCTTCTGAATGCAAGCAGAGCTTTGTGGTAAACCCTTATTCATGACAGTTATTGTGCTTAGATTATTAAGTGAGCAGTATAAGAAAAGAAAACAGTTTTATTTATTGTTATTATTATTTTAACCATGTTAAGAGGTGGTTTATTTGTACAAAGTGACTGAAAGACATTTTATTTTTAATGAGAGTTGGCGATTTGAGACTTACTGATGCAACAAAGTTGAACAAAGTTCAAGTTTACGCAGATTTGTAATACTTAGTGTCATTATCATTATGAAGGATTAATATGCTGCTGAACAGGTGCTTTAGCTGAACGCTGAACTCTAACCTTCCCGTTAGACAACGCTCTTACACTCAAGTTGTTTGACAGACGTTTGCTGCTCGCTTGCATGCGCTGCGTTCATGACTAAACTAATCAAAGCTGTCCAGAGTGGTTTGATATCCGCTTATATTTCAAGCTGTTCCTGTCCTGACTGCTGCTCTGTATATGTGTGTGTGTGTGCGCGTGTGTGTTTTCAGAGACGTGTGCGGTTAATAACGGAGGCTGTGACAGCACGTGTCATGACGCCGTGACTGGAGTTCGCTGCAGCTGCCCGGTGGGATTCACCTTACAGCCGGACCGCAAGACCTGCAAAGGTACGATGACACTGAGATCATCCAATAATCTCACAGGCAAATCGAATCGAACAGTCCTAATTAGGAGCGACATGCATTGTTCTGTTCTAGTTAAAAGAGAAAATGATGCATGAGGTGATAAAATCTCAGCTGATTAAAAACAGATTTTGAGGGGTCAGTGAGAGCAAACTTTTCTTTGCAAAAAATGTAGTTTGAAATGAAAGAAATTTTAATGGCTAGATTAATGGATAGCTAGGCAGATTGATGGGTGGACAGATGAATTGATGGATGAAGTGATAGATGAAAGCATAGAAGGATTAACAGATGGATGGATAAATCGGATGGATGGAAGGAAAGAGGAATGGGTACATGGATGGATGGATGGATGGATGGATAATCAGATGGATGGAGGGATGGACGGATAGATAAATAGAAGGGCAGACGGATGATAGATGGATAGATGGATAGAAGGATAATTGGATAAATGGACAGATGGATGAATGGATAATTGTATTGATGGACGAAAGGATGGATGGATGAATGGATGGATGGATTGAAAGATGGATGGATGCATAGATGGATGGATAGACACATAGATGGAAGGATGGATGGATAGACAGATGGACAGATAGATAAATGGAAGGGCAGATGGATGATAGATGGATGGATAGATGGATAGAAGGATAATCGGATAAATGGACAGATGGATGGATAATTGTATTGACAGACGGAAGGATTAATGGATACAAAGATGGATGAATAGATGGGTGGATGGATAATTGGATAAACGGATGGATGATGCATGCTTGAATGCATGGAAGGTTAGTCGGATGGATGGACGGATGGATTGATGGATGGATAGACATATGGACGGATAGATAAATGGAAGGGCAGATGGATGATGGTTGGATAGATGGATGGATGAATTGATGGACGAAAGGATGGATGGATGGATAATTGGATAAATGAACAGATGGATGGATGGATAATTGAATGGATGGATGGATGGCTGGATGGATGGATTGATGGATGAAAGAATTGATGGATGGATAGACAGATGGACAGATATATAAATGAAAGGGCAGATGGATGATGGATGGATGGAAGGATGGATGGATAATCGGATAAATGGACAGATGGATGGATAATTGTATTGATGGATGGATGGATTGATGGACAAAAGGATGGATAGATGGATGGATAGACCGATAGATAAATGGAAGGGCAGACAGATGAAGGATGGATGGTTGGATAGATGGATAATCAGATAAATGGACAGATAGATGGAAGGATAGCTGGACGGACGGACGGATGGTTAATTGGATAAATGGACAGATGGATGGATGGATGGATGAAAGGATGGATGATGGATAGACAGATTGATGGATGGATAAATGGAAGGATGGACAGATGGTTGGATGGATGCATGGATGGATAATCGCATGAATGCACAGAAGGATTGATGAATGAAAGGATAGATGGATGGATAGATAAATGGAAGGGCAGACAGATCGACAGATGGATAGATGGATAATCAGATGGATGAATGGACAGATAGACGGAAGGATGGATTGGCAGATAGATAGATAGATGTAGGAGCAGTAAGGTACAAATTTCTCATCAAATTTCTTTGCATAAAGGTCATTTTATATAGAAAAGGTTTCACACTGTCATTAATCCTGGAGCTTTCAGCAGATTTTGAATTCAAAGGTGAGAAATCAAAAAAACTCCCACTCAGACTCATTATTGCATGCCGTCATTTCTGAATTACCGTAATTATGAGTTATCATCTTGTAAACAGCATTCACATCTTTGAAGATCTCGTAATTACAAGTTTCATGAAGTGTTTCATAAAAGCTCAGAGTTCTCCTACGTGACGTCACATTAAAAACCACTAAAATGGCGGTGGTGCAGGGTGAAGGTAGTTAGCAACCTCTACATATCTAAATTTTTTTTTTTTTTTTTAATATTTTTTAAAGTACAGAATTATTTATCATTCTTACTTTGTAAATTTTTTTTTTTTCTTAAAAAGTTAAGGACTCTTTGGTGTTATAATTTTTGTAAATAAAAGGTTGGATTTTTTTTCTTTTTCTTTTCAGTTTATTTTCTTACAGTATAAATTGAAAGAAAATTAAGTAAATTTCCCTAGAAAATATTTATTGAGCGTGAGGCAAAATTTTTATTGCTGTATTGCTGCTAGTATTGAAGCAGAGTATTTTTAACAAAAATATAAAATAATCAGATTATTTTTAATTAAATCTGTGGTCAAAGTGAATTCTTGGGTGGAATTAATTAGGAATAAAATTTATTTTATAAGAAAAGAAATCCATTTTATATTATATTATGTTTTTTTATATTTTTATTTTAGATATTTTTTAAATGGTGAGTTAAATTATGTATTTATGTGATTGTTTTTGTTAAATGTTTTGCAGATACTCATTCTTACTGTGTAAATAATTCTTTTCTTTCTTTTTTTATTATTTGATTTTATAAGGCTTCTCTGTTTGTAAAAATTTCTATAAAATTTCAACAAAATTCTCTCTCTTTTCTTTTCTTTTCTTTTCCTTATGTGGTACTCCAACATTTTCAGCCTCTAAAATAAAATTTCCTATTTTACGTAGCTCTCGCTCTTGATCTGGCAGCCAGAAAAATGTCAGAAAAGTGTATATAAATCAACGACTTCTTTTGAAAAAAGTAAAGAAGCATGAAAAATAGATGAGGGAACGCAAAAAGGTTTAACGAAGAATAAAAGAGTTTCCGAAAAGGGTGGAGAGCAACTGGAAGTGCAGACTTGCGGGTTCGTGCGGCCAAGACTGGGAGCCTGCGTCGCCTCTAGCGCTCATAACGTTACGCTAACAAGACCGATAAAAGAACATTGAGTTTTATTAGTTCTGCTGTAGAAGAAACAAAGAAAAACATCCCCAGACAGCACTGGCACGAGAAGACACGGAGCCTCCATCAGGCCCAGAGCGAGAGTTTCTTCTGCTCCTAATGCCGTTATTTTCTCCAGATGATGCAGCCTCTCTCTGAGATGAACGCCTCATTTACTCAGATGATTCAGCCGTAATCAGAAACATCCAGAGCAGCTCAATCAAAGCCTGTGGAAAGCAGGACAAGCTGATGATATATTGATCCCCGATTCTAAAAGAGAATGGGCCAGGGGAGACGTGATCCTGAAAGACTCCCTCCTGTCGCAGTCCCGCAGCGGTCGCACAAACGCTCTGAAGTCGCACATTCGTTCCATTCCAGTCCTCTTGTATTCCATCCTTTCTCTTATTTTTGCATGATGGCCTCATTTTCTCACTTCTTTTCTCTGGAGTGCAAAAACTGATGTAAACCAAATGCAATGGAAGTCGCGTTGTTTAAAAGCTTCTGCAAAATACGTAAATGTAATCATTTTGGATTTTAGAGGAGAGGTTGAGAAATATCATTGTTTAATACCACAAACTTCTCTAGTAAAAAAGTAATAGATTTAAAATGCATTTATTTAATACTAAGTGTAGTTCAAGTCTGTTAATATATTTACTGACATATTGCTTGAGACTTACTGATGTAAAAATTGTAGTTAAACTTTATTTGGAGTACTATCATGCACAATGCACATTTCTTAATATTAAGCTTAAAATGTTTTAATGTGACTATTGATGAGGATTGTATGATCTTTAAATAATATTGGTCTAAAATTGGTGTAAATAAACTATACTTGCAATAGTTCCACTTTAGCACTTTATTTGGACTTCAGCACTACTTTCACACATTTAAAGGTCATTAAGTACAAAATTAGTTGTTTCAATTGATCAGACTTTAAAGGAGAAGTCCACTTCCAAAACAAAATTCACATATAATGTACTCACCCCCTTGTCATCCAAGATGTGCATGTCTTTCAGTCGTGAAGAAATATTTTTTTGAGGAAAACATCTCAGAATTTTTCTCCATATAATGGACTGATATGGTGCCCCGAGTTTGAACTTCCAAAATGCAGTTTCAAATGTGGTTGTAAACAGTCACAACCTAGAAATAAGGGTCTTATCTAGCGCAACGATTGGTTATTTTCATAAAAATAATACATTTATATACTTTTTAATGTCAAACGCTCGACTTGTCTTAATCTGCCTGGACTGTTTTTTTCCGGTTCATGACAATTAGATTATGTCAGAAAACTCCCATCTCATGTTCTCCCTCAACTTCAAAATCATCCTGTATCACTGTTTTACCTTTTTTGTTAAGGCTGTTTGATCTTCTTTGCATGTTCACTTTGCAAATACTGTGTTGGTACTTCTGTACCAATGTAGGATGATTTTAAAATGATTTTTGAAGTTGAGGGAGAAAATACAATTGGAGTTTTTCGACATACCCTAACTGTCTTAAACTAGAATACACAGAGTTCAGGGAGAGAAAGACAAGACGAGCGTTTAAGATTAAAAAGTATTTAAATTGTATTATTTTTATGAAAATAACCGATCGTTACGCTAGATAAGACCCTTCTTTCTCGGCTGGGATTGTTTACAATCGCATTTGGGATCGTTTGGAGCCGCATTTAAACTGCATTTTGGAAGTTCAAACTCGGGGCACCATATCAGTCCATTATATGGAGAAAAATCCTGAAATGTTTTCCTCAAAAACATAATTGCTTTACAACTGAAGAAAGAAAGACATGAACATCTTGGATGACAAGGGGGTGAGTACATTTTATGTGAATCTTTGTTTTGGAAGTGGACTTCTCCTTTAAATATACCAGTTTAGTATACTAAAAGTACAATTGCAGGGTATTTTTTATTAAGTACATAATATATAAAAGTATTTGTAGTATACTTAGCATGAAATAAATGTATTTTAAATACATTTTAGTATATTTATTAGTATATTGGACTCAAATATGTTGCTTCTGAAAATCAAGTGAATTTCTCTGGTACTCTTTATGGCAAAATTAGCAATATTTAAGACACTTAAAGCTCCTAGGATTCTGCAGAGTCTGCCTTTTACAAAACGACAAACAGTCTGATTATGTTTAATTAAGTCTGCGGTCGAGGTGTGCTCTTAGGTGAAATTAATTAGGAGTAAAATGTGTTTTAATGTTCTATGAAATGACATGGAATTACTTTTTTAATGGAGAGTTAAATTATGTGGTTGTTTTTGTCTTTTTCTGTTATATGCTGTTCTTACTCTTTTAATTGAAAGTGTTTTTTAGGGCCTGAGCACCGATGGTGTGAGGACCCTATTGGAATTACTCAGATGATTCTTCTTCTCCAAAATGAATCACATTTTTGAGGGCCTAAACATGATTGAAAACTCATTAACCTTTGCACACATGCCAAAAGTGGTAAAAATTTACATCTGATATGGGTTTCAGAAGTGGGGGTGGCTTGATAGCGCCACCTATAAAATGTCAACGACATGCCCCTCGAGCTTTGTTTCACGTACATGTACGAAATTCGGTAGACACCTGTAATACCTACAAAAAAGGCCCCTGGTACAAAGTCCGAAACCCAACAGAAAGTCTGTTATTTTGAATTTTCTCTGCAAGTTTTGTGCCGTTTTTGCCATTTTCAGGCATTGTATTTAAATAAATTCCTCCTAGAGATTTAAACAGATCCATATCAGATTTTCCAATTTCAGATTTTCAGTGAAATCTAAAGCCCTTTGTGGCGTTAAATTGCGAAGATCTTGAGTTTTCGTTGATTGGTGTGTCCGTGACGGCATTGTGTATACATTTCTATACAATTTCTATTTTCTTTTCTTTTCTTTTCTTTTCTTTTCTTTTCTTTTCTTTTCTTTTCTATACATGGTACTCCAGTAGTCTAATACAACTCCATGGTTTCTCCAGATTTTTTTTTAAATGGAGAGTAAAAGAAATGTCCAGGCTTAGAAGAGCCTTTTGTAATGCAACTCCAATTGTATTCGCCTGAAAAAAGAAGAACATGTACAACCAGGATGGCTTGAGAAATCATGGGGTAATTTAAATTTTTGGGTGAACTATCCCCTTTAAGTCTTTTGCATTTACGCATTATGTTTAAAAATGTGAAATGTTTTAATCAGGGCCCGAGCACCGATGGTGCAAGGACCCTGTTGGAATTGCTAAGATTCTTCTTCTTCAAAATGAATCACATTTTTATGCCAAAAGTTGTGAAAATTTATAGCTGATACGGCAAAATGACTTGATAGCGCCACCATCTACTAGTAACAGGAAGTGGTATGTTTTATGGTCTAACAAACTCACATTAATGACATCAACATTATATTTAGACAGCATATTCTTAAGGCCTTTGCGATGTTAAATTGTGAAGATCTTGAGTTTTCGTTAAAGGGTGTGTCCATGGCATCCTGACAAAGTTCGATGTTTTACCATGTAAAAGGACGTTGTTATAACTTAACCATACAATGTCCGATCTGCCCCAACTTCACCCGTTTGATAAGAGTCCTGGCCCGAAGACATCTAAAGGCCAATATTCAGTTATCATAGCACCACCTGTTGGCAACAGGATATGTCATGTTTTACACTAATTCAAACATACCATGTTCAATCTGCACCAAATTTAACATGTTTGATGAAAGTCCTGGCTTGAAGACGTATATTCCAATACCGAGTTATAGTCATAGCGCTACCAGCTAACAACAGGAAATTTGGAACATATAAATGACTCTGAATTATTCCTCCTATATTTACCACTTTAAAGGAGAGGTCCACTTCCAGAACAACGATTTACAGATAATGTACTCACCCCCTTGTCATCCAAGATGTTCGTGTCTTTCTTTCCTCAGTCATAAAGAATTTATTAATTTTTTTTGACGAAAACAGCATTTTTCTCTATATAATGGACTGATGTGGTGCCCTGAGTTTGAACTTCCAAAATGCAGTTTAAATGCGGCTTCAAACGATCCCAAATGTGACTGTAAACTATCCCAGCCGAGAAATAAGGCTCTTATCTACCAAAACGATCGGTTATTTTCATTCAAAAAAATACAGTTTGAATACTTTTTAATCTCAAATGCTCATCTTGTCTTGCTCTCCCTGAACTCTGTGTATTCTGGTTCAAGACAGTTAGGGTATGTCAAAAAACTCATTTTAAAATCATCCTACATCGCTGCAGAAGTACCAACCCAGTGTTTGCAAAGTGAACATGCAAAGAAGATCAAACACCCTTAACAAAAAAGGTAAAACAGCGATATAGGATGATTTTGACGTTGAGGGAGAACATGAGATAGGTGTTTTTCGACATACCCTAACTGTCATGAACCCGAAAAAAAACAGGTTGGGAAGAGCAAGACAAGATGAGCGTTTGACATTAAAAAGTATATAAATTGTATTATTTTTATGAAAATAACAGATCGTTTCGCTAGATAAGATGCTTCTTTCTCGGCTGGGATCGTTTACAACTGCATTTAAACTGCACTTTGAAAGTTCAAACTCAGGGCACCATATCAGTCAATTATATGGAGAAAAATGCTGAAATGTTTTCCCCACAAAACATAATTTCTTTACGACTGAAGAAAGACAGACATGAACATCTTGGATGACAAGGGGGTGAGTACATTGTCTGTAAATTGTTGTTCTGGAAGTGGACTTCTCCTTTAAATGCATATTGCTCACCATTTGCTGTTTTTCTATAAAATGTCAATAGAAAGAAAGTCTTTCCTTTTTTTCTTTTCTGTCTTCCCTGTCTTCTTCTGATTCAAACGGTAAGCTGATAGTTTAAGCCCAGACAAATCTGTCATATTTACGGTCAGTCACCCCTTTTACCTTTTGATTATTTCACATGTATCCTCCGCTGCTGGTTTGAATCACGGTGAACTGAAGGGAACAGCACTAATCCAGTGCATGTGGATCTGCTCAAACTCTCTCTCTCTCTCTCTCGTTACAGATATTGACGAATGCCGCATGAACAACGGCGGGTGTGACCATGTGTGCAGAAACACGGTCGGCAGCTTCGAATGCAGCTGCAAGAAAGGATACAAACTTCTGACCAATGAGAGGACGTGCCAAGGTAGAACAACCAATGAAAATGTCATATCCTTATGTACAGAACATTGACCAATTAGGGGTAAGAATTTCTTGTTCTGTATTTGAAGGAGGTTTAGGTTTTTCTGCTGGAAAACAAAACAAAAAATTGCAAATGAGGTTCTGGTTTGCTAAAGTGTTTCTCTGCTGCTGGAGACTGTGGGCAGATTGTTTGTGATCCAGCCGGGTTTATTAGGTTAGTTTGGTCAGGATAGATTGGTGTTAATACAAGAGGAATCCCACAGAGATCATTTAAGGTAACGGCAGTCTTCATAAATGCACACCTCCAGTCCCTCACTGGTGTTTGAAACGCTCTCATTGATTGACACTGTTAGACACACCTGGCCTGGGAATATTTCTGGAAACGATGGTTTGATGTCGGTCTATTCGGTTTCTCACTATAGCCTCCTGTTGATCTCATTACAGCGTCAGTTCAACCATATCGGAACCAAAAATGCATGTTTAGCTTCCATAATATGGTGTATTTTAGTTATATATTTATATTTAATTTATTAGGGGTTCAAGCGCGCAGTGCTGAAACCCTTTTGTAATTGTTAGAATGGTCACGAATTAGCAATCTCCATGTTAAACTGATCATGCAGCCCAAACTGTAAGTCGTAGAGACTTGAAACTTGGAGGGATGGTAGTACTCACACCGCCTACAACATGACCAAGGCTCGCCCTAATCGGCCTGGCGGGGGCGCTACAGCGATCGAAAGTTTGAAATCGCTCAAGTGTCTTATGTTATTGGAATCCTTGGCTCACACTGGACAAAACGCATGCCTCAGATTCATTAGTGAGCTTGGCGAAATATTCTGGTAATTTAACCAATTTTTTTTGCAAAACCTACTTTTGCGAACTAGTCCTAGGTTTTTCACCCAATCAGAACCAAACCAGTGCAAAAAAAATCTGGAGAGCGAATATCAAGAATTATCAAAAAACTTTTGACTCACTATCGCAAAGGGGCGCCAAAACATTCGAAAGGGGGAATGGCCACTTTTAGTACAATGTCTATAACTCCTGAACGAGATGAAATATCTTTGCCAAACTCAGGACAGTTATGTAAGAGCTCAATCTGAGGTCGCAGGACAAAAACTGCAGTGCTTGGTCACTTGGTGGCACTATAAGAGGGAAAAAAACATAAAAATGGCTATACCTACGCAACCATTTGTCCTATTAACATAAAAATTGCTGTGCATGATCTTGGTCCAAAGTGCCACAAGTGTCTATAAGGACATTTGCGTATCTCAAAAAAACATGGCCGCCATAGGCCAATGAATTTTGAGCACCTATTAGACATGGTTAACGGAGGCTGATTGAAACGAAACTTGGCGGGCCTGTTTGACTTACGGCCCCAAAGTGTCTGAGAGAAATTAGAAAGAAATTGGTCACTGGGGGGCGATATTGCTTTTTTCAAGGGCGTAAACGATTGCGCATTGCATGTTTTTTTGCACATACATGCGATATTCATATCATACAATAGAACTCCTTATTCCGGACAACTTTGCCTCTAGAACCACTGCTGTCAATCAAATCGTTTGTTAAATGATTGCAAAGATGTAAAAAGCCTAATTTGCGAACTAGTCCAAGGTTTTTCGCTCTGGACTGTAACTCTCTGGACTGCCGAGGTCAATAATTATCAAAAAAAAAGGGTAATTTACCCTTTGGGGAGGCTATAACGGGGTCGTTTAGAAAAAGGGGCCTGTCCGAATTTACCCAAAATCCTATAAAGCTTAAAGAAAAACCAAAACTTCACAACACCTGGTGAGCACATGTGACAGGTGATTCTAAACAAGCATGCAAAGTTTTAAGGAGATCGGACCACAGCTGTCGCTATAACAGTCATAAACGTTACAAAACATAATTTTTCTATGGTAAATTTACCTGTATTTGCAAAAAAAGGCTTGCTGCGTAATGTCTTTTTTCATATGTGCTTAAATGCCTTACAGTGCTTGAACCCTGGTAATCGTTGCTTACAGCTATATTGTTTAATTTATATTTAATCTAGATAGATAGCTATAGATGATTTCTTCTCTAACTTAAAGTTGCAGCATCTTGCTAAGCTCTTGAGTCTGACTTCATCTGATGTTCTTTCTGCTTGTTTTTCTTTCTCTCATGTTGGCTGAGTGTGGGAACGGTCTGTGCTCAGCACTTCGGCTGCAGCGAGGGCATCTCCTCCTGTCTGCTCAAATGCCATAACTATTGTTGTAAGGAATGTCAGAATGTCAAGTGATAAAATAATCCAGGACCTTTTGCCCTCGCCTACAATAGACTCCAGAACTGGAGAAAACAGAATTGTCTGGCATTTGTTGTTGCTGGTTTATATTGGAAGTTTTCATAACTTTTTTTTTTTTTTTGCCCATACTTAGTTTTAGGAGTTTGTTCAAATCAGTTACCATAAGCACTTTAACAAGTCAAGTCTGCTTTATTTCTATAGCACTTTAGACAATACTCATTGTTTCAAAGCAGCTTAATATTGTAAAGCAGCTCTAAAAGACAATAGTGTCATTATTCAGCTCCAGTCAGTTCAGTGTTGATTCAGTGTAGTTCAAAAAGTGTCAATGATACTAAATTTAATAATAAAACCAATTTGGGTAACACTTTGCAACAAGGTGTCATTTGTTAACGTTAATTTATGTATTAACTAACATGAACAAATGATGAACAATACATTTATTACACTATTTGTTCATCTTTATTAATGTTAGTCAATAAAAATACAGTCATCATTGTTTGTTCATGTTAGTTCACAAAGCATTAACTAATGTTAACAAACACAACTCATGATTGCTGTAGAAGTATTCATTCTTAGTTTGTTAACTAATGTAGTTAACTAGTGTTAATTAATGACTAATGAATGGAAAGTGTTACCCAAATTTTATTCAGCTTTAAAGCAGCTCTATTTTTTCAGCTTAATTCTCATCCAATAGTGTAAATGCTGTCAAATTCATAATATTACTATGCATGTGACACTTTGTACATGAATTATTAACTTCAGTTTCATATTATTGATGAACTATAAAGCATTTGAGTTCTGAGACTCAAGCTTTGATATTTGCACTGCAAAAATAATTTTTTATCCTGTTCAGTATTTTTTTTTTTTTTTTTTTTTTTTTTTTTTTACAAATATCAAAACATTCTTAAATCAAGGTGCTTTGAGAAGCAAAATTGTGTAAAATACTAAGTCCTGTTTAAAAAAAAAAAAAAAAAGAGCAAAATGAAATTAGTTTAAAACAAGGAAAAATATCAGCCAGTGGAGTAAGAAAAATAAACGTAATTTAAAGACAAAAGGTTTTTTTTGTTTTGCTGTCGGCAGACATTTTGGTAACACTTTACTTAAATGCTTTTATGTATAATGCATTATTAAAAGTAGTTTTAATTAGTGCTGGGCAACCAAAAGAAAAATGTTGTTTATATATTAAATATATTTATATTTATGAATATAAATATATACATGTAAAAACTGTAAAAATATACTGTATGTGTGTGTCTTTATATATACATAATAAACATACACAGTACACACACACACACACACACATATATACACAAAAGCTTTATTTTGGATGCGATTAATCGCAATTAATCATTCCCTGGCACTAATTTTAATGCATTAATTATGCCTTATAATGCATCTCATAATGCATTGTTTGATCTCATGAATAATTGTAATCACAGTCGTAATACATTATAATACTTATCTATATTTATTTCGATACTTAATATTTACTAATATAATGGATTTGATTGCACTGACACTATTGGATGACAATATTGGTCTTCTGAAGAGCTGCTTTAAAGCCGAATCAAATTTGAGTAACACTTTAAAGTAAGGTTCATTAGTTAACATTAGTTAACTACATTAGTTAACATGAACTAAGAATGAATACTTCTACAGCAGTTATTAATATTAGTTATTGTTATTTTCAACATTTACTAATGCATTATGAAAATCATAAGTTGTGCTTGTTAACATTAGTTAATGCATTGTGAACTAACATAAACAGTGAACGACTGTATTTTTATTAACTAACATTGACAAAGATGAATAAATAGTGTAATGTATTGTTCATCGTTCGTTCATGTTAGTTAATACATAAATTGATGTTAACAAATGCAATGCATTAAAACACAAACAAAACTTCAAATATTATAATGCTTTCAAACTTTGGTTGCAATTATTTATGAGAAGATATAATTGCATTACAACATACATTACCCTTTTTCTCATATAAATGTAACAGAAAACAAGACAAAATCATTTTTGCATTGTAAAAGTTCTCAATAAATGGCAAAGCATGCATAGAAAACCTTTTAGGGTTGTAAAATGGATAACCTGCAGTGCATTTGCAAAATAATCATTCCGTCAGCTTTATAAATCAGACTGCGTAGTCATCAATGAGGAAACGAGACGTTGGCGTTGAGTGAATGCTGAGGCTGAAGCGTGTAAACAGACTGTTTGCTCTATGTGAGGATTAACAGCCTCAGTGTTCCCCTGCTGTCATCAGCCCAGCGACGGGACACGTCCTTCAACGCCTCTCCGAAAGCCTGGAGACATTCCTGGCTCTCTTAAGAGCTTTCTGAGGTGTATTTAGGGGGAGGTGTTATCAGATCCCCAGTATTCTTGAGGTGGGAGATGCTGATAAAGCCCGTATCTGCGCTCTATAAACAGAGCAGCTGTCATTTCGCTCTCACAATGCCATTGTTTCAAGCTGTGAGATTAAGTGGGACCTGCATGCCCGGGTCTATAGGGGTGAAAAAGTCAGAATATCTCACTTGTTGTTTTGTTAGGGGCCGTTTACTTTTGCTCATACTTGGTGAGGAGTTTCCAGCTCGTTCAGCTCTGAAATCATGCCGAGACGTGTGCGATTATAAGTGATTGGACTTACAGTTTTTATCAATTTTCAATAAAAATCCCACAGAAGTGCATTGAAGCCATATCTGAAGACCAGAATATTAAGGATGCAGGACTCTCTTTATTTAGACCTGAAAAAAATGCACCAACCTTGGACATCCTAATTAAGACCCCAAACACCCCTATAACTAAAGAGCAATGATCTGAGACATTTAATAATAATATTGATTTGACGCCATTGACACTATTTGATGAAAAACAAAACTTGAGCTAAACTGAGAGAAATAATGACACTGTTGTTTTCTGTAGAGCCGCTTAAAGCTGAATCGAAAGAAGATACAATTACTTTAGAAGCAGAATTACATTGAAATTAAATGCCTTTTTATTAAAAATGTAACAAAAATGAAATGACTATACGTTTAAAAGAAAAATGTCTGCCAGTGGCAAAAAATATAATAAACTCACTTAATTTTGATAACATTTTCAGAAAACAAGGCTTATTTTCTTAATCCTAAATTTTCTGAAGTGAAAAAAGTGAAACTAAAGTTAAATAAGTTTATTATTAGAATGAAAAAATGCACATAGTATTTTTTAGTTTCGATATGAAATATATATTTTTCAAAACATGTTTTACTCTAAAACTGTTTGACTATTAAAGCTGTAAATCAAAACGTTTTTTTAAACTTAGCCAAATTTGAGGTTCATATCTGAAATATTGAGCTTTCAGTAAGGTTTTGTTTTGGGCAGAGTACTATTTATTTATTTATTTATTTATTTATTTATTTATTTTATTTTTATTTTAATTAATTAATTAATTTACCGTTGGTCGATATTTTCTTTTGCTATATAAGCATAATAAACTCACTTAATTTTCATAACATTTTCAGAAAACAAAAGTTATTTTCCTAACCTTTTGGTGCTGTTTTTTTTTTTTTTTTTTTTTTGCATCTTCAAACCAAATTGGAATCACGGTCAAAAGTTAAATGATCCTGAAAAAACACTTGATGAATGGGAAGCAAATTTCATCTAGTGGAAACGCTTGGTACTGCACCCAAACAAAATCTTACTGAAAACTAATTTTTTGAGATATCAACCTCAAATTTGTAGTTTTAGAGTAAAATTTGTTTTGGGAAATATGTATTTAATATACCATTCTAATTTAGTATCTTTTTGTGGATATTTCATAATAATAAACTTCAGTAATTTTTTTGGCAACTTTTTCACTTAAGCAATAATCTGCCAAGTGGCTTCTTTAAAAAGAGACCAAACTTAAGTCTGTACTTGAAAGCCTTTAAGATTTTTGACAGTTTAACCTGGAAATTTCATTTTCAGGTCTATGAAAAATGGATAACAAGTAATACATGGATCATAACTATTCCATAAATATCTTTAAATAGTTAAATAAAAATAGTAGTCGACTAGTCGCACGTTTATTAATAAACCATTTAAATCATAATAATAAGCCTTTAATTGCCTACATAGCCCAATAAGCGCTCAAGTGCGCGCATAAAGCTTGCCACAGCACACCGGCAGAAGTAATGATTATGAATGTGTCAGGGAAAAACTGTAAGAAGGCTGCATTAACATTTTAATAATTTATTGATAAACTAGTGCTTTCTTTGTTTTGGGCTTAAGAGATGAAGTCGGGGACACGGACTCGTCATCTCCGCAGTAGTGGATGTGCCTGTATGCAAGTTTCATACGGATTACATAATTTGAGAATATTTGTTTTCTATCTGAATTGGTTCATTTGAAAGTAGACATTTCGTATTCTATAGATATATTTTTCATGTCTGTAAGGCAAGTATATATGGAGATTCGATTAATTTTTGAATAATATTAGTGATTTGACTGCACTGACACTATCAGATATGAACAAAACATGAACTAAATTGAGCTGGGTGACAGCTTTTAATGATTTTAAGGGAGTTTGTAAATGAGATATTTATTTAATACAACAGTTAAACAAGAAGTTAATAATAAGTGACTTACGTTGTCTGACTATAACACCTATATTGCCTGATTTAGCTCTATTTCGTCGTCACAAATAGTCTGAAACAAGTCACAACTGAGCCGCTGCGCATCTCCATTCAAACAGTGGTGTTTCATTTATGAATGAACGTGCATTTTTAAATGAATCTAGTTAGTCAATTTTCCATTCATAAAGAGAGTCACTTGCTTTATTCCTGAATGAATCAGCCATTCGAATGAATCAAATGAATGAATGATTCAGTAATTAAATCAGTTACTTGCCGCCACCTACTGGCAGTTTCATTTTTAAAGTATTTTTTTCAGTTATTAAGATCATTTATTATTTCTGTATTCAAAATTGTATATTTAAAACATTAATCTCAACGTGAATTTATGAATTTGATTGCACTCATGCCACCTCTGAGCTTCATTAAACATGAAAATACAGTTAGAAAAAAATGCCATTAAAAAGGTAAAAACAAAATTCACCTGTAAATCACTTTAAGGAGTCAAATATCACCTCGTAATGGGAACGCTAATTTTAGATCAGATTTTTAAATTATTGATTAAAAAAAAAGCTACAAGTTAGTAGCACAAGTGCTCCTAAAAAGAAAAGTTAAGCGTAGATCCTTGTAATGATCTCTTCAACACGTAGAGCTGCTTAATACTTTAATTAAGTTTGTTTCATAACTAATGATTTTGCATTGACACTGATGAACTAAGTTATTGTAAAGCTGCTTTGAAACAATATGTATTGTATAAAGCAACGCATAAATACGACATGACCATAGCAACCGCATAGCAACTCCCTTGCAGTCTCTTGGCATCATGGCAAAGGATTTGCACGGGCAGGCAGCAGTCACTTTTTCCACAGAAAATCTTGTAATATTTCTAATATAAATAACCCCTTTGATTCTGCTCTTTCTGTTACTATTCCAAGTTTTTTTCACGGTACCCACTTAGCACAGAGAACTGAAATGCGCGATGAAAGAATGAGAGAATGCAGCGCTGCACGTACACACACCTGCTGTCAAACCCGCATACTAACGCCCAGACACTCTAAAAATACACTTCTTGGCATCTTAGCAACACAGCCTGACCTTCAAAAACACTTTTTTTATATTTAAAACCTGTTGTTTTAAATCTGAGGTACGATAATAATTGGGTAGGTGCTAAATAACATTTTATTCAGCAATCTTTTTTAGTTGCCGGAACTGGTCACAGTTTCTTTTTTCCATTATTTCTAGTCACCTTTTGGTGACACTACCTGTCAAAATTCTGAACACATATACAATAAGAAAAAAGCTTAAAATAGTTTTAGTTGAGCTATAACCTGTCACACTGACAGCCCAAAAGTCCATGAACTGCCAAAAAAAAAAAAAAAAAAATCTACCTTAGTATTTTTGTGGCTTTCCAGTACAAATATCTAAACATTTACTTGAGAAGCAAAATTACTTATGATGTCACTTTATGCTTAAATCAACAATATCTGCCAAATGCAGATATAGCAGATTTTTTTTTTTTCATTCTAAATGTACAGTCACTTAATTTTGATCAATTTTTGGCACACTTAAAGGGGTAGGAAATGTAACCTTAAGTGACTTTTGCTGTGATCTGGCGCTATATAGAAAATAAAATTTAACTTGACCTTCAAATATCATAAACACCCCGAAAACAAACACTGTAGTCCAAACGAGCCATTCGTTGTAGTTCTTGAAAATGGATTTTTTAAAAACGAAATATCTCCCTTTGGAGTGGACTTTGAGATTTGTAACCTTGTAGATCTATTTTATGACCAAACATGCACTCCCCACACTGACTAAAATTCAAAAAGTGAAAAAGCATAACAGGACCCCTTTTATAAAATCAGTGTCACATGGCAATCATGTTGAAATTCAAGGAAATGTTGTGCAATGTTGCGTGCCTAAATCATATATTATGAATATCTTTTTTTTTCTGCCACAGTATGCATCTATAACTTTCTGTGAGTGCTGTTGCATTCATTGTTTTGATTTCTGCACGAGTCTCTCTCACATACTCACTAGTTGCGCAAGCCTCATCTGACACAACATAAATACATTATCAGTCGCCGTAAGTGTGACGTCAAAATGGACCGGCTAGAAATCGGCAGAGTTGTGTGTGTTCACGTTGTTTATTTGTTCACTACTCCTGCGTGCACTTGGATGGGTGAAATGCAGAGCATTGGGACACCATTGCATAGGACACCATACTTGGCCACACGTCACGTCCTTTCCAAAAAAGACCAAGCAGCACAAGATGAGTTGAGAAGGTTTAGATATTTGTACTGGAAAACAAGCCAAAATACTGAGAAACAACGATTTTTTGCAGTCTCCTGGTTGTGCCTTAAGTTGCCTTTGAAAAAGAAATGCAATCCGGCTTTTTACACTAAATCCAGGCCGTGTCGAGTCTCGTGAATCAGAGGAAGCATGTTGGGTTATTCATTGTTGTCTCTGGAGTCTATAAAGTCCTTCAGTGTTATTCTCCTGCTGAGGCGTTGAGTGATATCCCCCCCACTGCACTCACATTCAATCCTAGAAGTGATGTTCACCAAAGGCAAGAAACAGTGCAGACATCAGCAGGGCGATTTGTTAGATTGAACAAGAGTTTCTGAGGCATGTATTGATTGTGTAACCTTCATTTATGGAGCTGTGCTTTCTCAAGGCCTGACGGATGAAGCTGCTTCTCGATGCCACACTCAGAGGTAAATTGAGGACGATGCGGCCTGAACTGATCTACCAAAATGCTAAAAGCTTGAAACAAACAAAAACACAAAACTAAAATTGAAGCTGGACTTTCTTTTCCTTGATATTCACTCAGAGATGAGGTGTTCAGGGAACTTCTGCAGTAATGAGTGAGGTGACAGTCAACAGAATCCAGAGACCGACCCAAAACGGTCTTAAGTTACGACACATTCCGTAATAAGGCAGACGGGGGAGCGTTTAAGGCTAAATCATTTCCATATGTCCCGAGGAAATAAGGATGAGGGGTTTAAATACCTTAGCTCTAGCCAGGTAATGTGTGCTAATGAACAGCAGAGAGTTTATTAAGACTTTTAAGCTGGGGATTCCACCAAAATGATTGACGTCAGATGGAGCGCCACATGGTACTGTTCATGGTGGCTACCGGTTTTCCACGCTACGGTGTGAATACAAGTTATCATATGAACAAAAATGTTTGTTTTCTGTTTTTGCAGATATCGATGAGTGCTCATTTGACCGGACGTGTGACCACACATGTGTGAACTCACCAGGAAGTTTCCAGTGCTACTGCCACAAAGGTTACGTCCTCTACGGCGTGGCTCACTGCGGAGGTAAGCCGTGCGTTATGGGAGTTTCTGCGATGCAAGAACAATGTCCATTTCCTCTGCAGTAAAGAAACGTCTAATAGAAAACTCATGTTGGTTGGTAGGACCTTGGGCAAACACATCCAATGAAAACTGAGACTTTCCTATATAAATGCTCTCCAGTTTCCTCTGGAAGCAAACAAATCTGTAAAGGTTATTCTGAGGTTTGCAACCGAGCTATTTTCTTTGAATGTGCAAGACTTCCGATTCATTAGCATAAAACCAGTGTGTTTATTATTATTGTAATAGTTTGCAATATAAGGCAGCATAACGGACTGATGTGAATGACTGTGGAAGCCTTGCACATTAAAACAGGGCCCTATAAAATCTGTTTTATTTTTTCCCAAATTCCGTTTTATTTTCTTCCAAATTCCATTTTTTCATTTAAATTTTTATGGATTCCGTTTTTTGTTTCAGTTTTTATGGGCTCCTTTTTAATGGTCAAAAAACAATATTAATCAAAAAGTATGTCTAATTAATTAAAATCATGAAACTTAAACAATTTAACATCAGTTTATTAAAAGTTTAACAAAAAATTATGTTTCGGGTCCTATGAAATGTTATATTTTTGCCCACCTTATGTGTTATTGTTACCAAATTCTGTGTTCTACCACGTCTAATTATTTGAATGCATAAAAACAAGTTTCATTCTTACAATAGCCTTGTGAAATGTTTATTTTTGAAGGCATAAAGCATTAAATTAATTCATCTTTTAATTAATGAAAATTAAACAAATTGTATTTTTTGGCAAATAAAGGGGATTTACTATTACAATTTAAAAATTTGAAAAAAGTATATGATTACTAAAAATAAGGTTTTAATAATTTTTATAGTAGTGGTAGTATTACATACAGTACATTCTGCTGAACAGTAGTAATGTATTCCTGCCACAATGTCTTCACGTTAAACCAAACTTTTATTTGGACGGGTTGCCGTGAATATGATATGACGATGGTTTTACTCAAATGATCACAAAGTGACTCACAGAGCAGTTCTAAAGATGTTGTTCATGTATTTATGTCCTCATTTAGTGAGACGGCAGATGCTAATATCACTGCAAGTGTCATGCGCGCTTCAGTATGAGTAGTAAACAAAAGCGGCATTCATTAACATAGAGACATGCAGAATTCATATTTAAATAGTCGTTTTGCAGCTTAATATTTATAATTATTACTCCACATGTCGATTTTATTTAAGTGTAATGACCTACTTTTGGTTAAGTCATCCAAATGTAAAGTCATCATTCCGTGACATTCCGTGTTAAACTAAATTCCGTTTTTATGACTGGATTCCGTAATTCTGTCTACGTTTTCCGCATTGCAGAAATCATAGGGCACTATTAAAGTTACAAATGGCCTTTGTGCTCTCACTTTAACTAGATAAAAAGCAAGTAACCTAGATGTTTCAGGCATATCTTTGAAATAATGGGTACGTTCACAGAAGTCTTATGAAAGCCTTGTAATGCTATAATCAATTTCAGACAAACCCAGTGCTAAAAGCCATGGTTATCATATCAGTCAGATGGTTTCTTCTCATATAAGTGAGTGGCCCTCGGCCAGAATAGGCCGAATCTCGTTTCAGGGCTGGTTGAGCAGATGAGGACTCATTTAGTGATGGATGTGTCTTACTATTGTTGAGAGGACCAGAAATAATGAATGTATCTCTTTGTCCGTTAGCACTTAGATAACACCCAGATTTATGGACTTCTCTCTTTTGTTTCCAAAGGACGGTCATCAGTTTCCCATTGATGGCTTATCTGCTGGGAAATAGAAGTTTAAGGCCTTGATATACTCTCTTTTTGCTTGGAGATAAAACCAAGTTTGCAATGCCTTCGCATTGGTATACTGGTACAACTTCAATTTCTCCTATAAAGCAGCGCTCGAATGTGTTCATGTGTTTACTTTCCTCTGACCTCGACGGACTAAACAGAAGAAATGAACCGGAGAAGATTTCCAGAGCACAACATCATCGGACCAATGGTACTTTGATGGTGTTTACCATCCGGCAAACAGTTTTGAACCCCTGAAACAAACTTCGTTTTGGCTTGATTTTGTTCAAAATGATGCCACACCAGTTCATTCTTCAACCTCACTTGACATATAGGGTTCGTACAAGGTGCTTAAAGTACTTTGAAAATTAGTTTTTGAAATTTAAGGCTTTTGAAAAACCTTGAAAACAGCAGTATTCCTGAAGAGGTACTTGAAAAGTGCTTGAATTATTGAAAGGCACTGTATCTATGAAAAAAGTATTCATTTTTTTTCAATAAGCACATATCCTTTCATGCAAAATTCTCACCAAAAAAAAAAAAACCCTTTTTTCACTTATTTCAGTATTTCAACTAGTAATCTAATCTAGTAGTAGTACCGACAAAGTTAAACATGTAAACATGGCTGAAGACGCGAAAAAAGGAACAGATGAACCGATTCAATTGAGTCATTTACGCCGGAACCGCTCCGATTGATTCAAACTCGTAACTTTGATCGTTCATTTCAAGCTGTTCACTAGCGAAAACCAGCTCAAATGAAAAGAGCTGTTCGTTTTTGAATTTCGACATCACTTGTAATGATTTTAAAAAGCACTTGTGATGGGTAAAACGGAGCTTTTCAAAACTGCGAATCAGTTAAACCACTGAATCGCAAAATGATTCACTGTTCGGAAGCGCTCCAATCGTATTGCGAATCGCGAATTATTTGATTCAGATCGGGACTTCAAATCGCGTTTCGTTAATCATTTAATTTAGATCGGAACTTCACGTATCGCAAATCATTTGATTTAGACAAGATTGATATGATTCAAATCAAATGATTTGCAATACGTGCTACTAAGATCGGAACTTTGGTGCGGGTTTGCGAATCATTTGATTCAATTCGTACTTTTTGAGCATGTATGCCGAATCATTTGATTAATATTGCAATTTCTTTTAGATTTTTTTCTTAAACAGTAGAAAAAATCAAACCATTAAGGCAGTACAGTTATAAAAACAAAACAGAAAAAAGGAAGAAAGTACACACAAATCCCTTAAGAAAATTAACCTTGGTTTTACTATAGTAAAACTGAAGTATACTTTGTTAAACTTTAGTAGTGATACTTTGCATGTGCTTTGCTTTATTTTTGCCATTTTATTAGTATGTTTTTATCTATTTATCTTTTTTTAGAATTGGAAAGAATGCATTAGAAGTGAGATCTCTAATTAAAATCCTTCAAAATCTAAAAAGAAGTCCATTTAATTTTCACAATATCTGTACGAACAATGTTGTAAGGACGTCGATAAAATAGTCCATGTGACATCAGTGGTTGTGCACAAAAAGAAAACAAAAAATATCTTACGAAGGTCTTACAGGTTTGGAACAACATGAGACTGAGTTTTAATTTTTGGGTGAACTAACTCTTTAAAGCTGCAGTAGGCCTTGAATCTGAATTGATTGTTGTAGATTTTACAAAGAACTCTGGTTTTGGTCTTTCTGCATTTAAGTAGATTGGAGCTAGACTTCCACGACTTGATAACAGCTGCCTGAGAGTGTCATCAAGTGGACTGACTTGCCATAAAAGGCGCTTTGACCAAAGCCTGTAGCTAGAAGAGGTTAACAGAAGTGCCAATCTAACATTGGATTTCTCTTCTCCGGTCCCCTTCCTCACGCCGTAGATTAAAAAAGGAAAGGAAATGTGAAAGTCAAAGGTTTAGCCTGGAGCCGGTTCAGATCTGATGAGGAACAAAAGAACGACAAAGAGAAGGAAAACCAGACTAGCCTCACAAATGAAGCACAAAAAACTCCTGCTCTCCCACTTTCTATGTCTCTGTTTCTAATCCGCTCAATCGAACTATCTCTGTTTTGTCTCTTGTGCTGTTTTTTTTTTTTTTTTTTTTTCCCCAGTGTTGGGGAGTAACGAACTAAAAGTACTTCGCATTTAGTCCATGTTAGATTGACTTGAAATGGAAATGCATTGTTGGATAGACAATGCACGGGTTGCTCTGTATACAGTCAATTTTTTATCAGTTGTGAATGTCCATGTTTTTCTATATATGGCTTTTTATAACAAAGATCAATAATTAGTAATTGTCTTTTGTTTTATAGACATTGACGAGTGCAGCATTAATCGGGGCGGCTGTAAATTCGGATGCGTGAACACTCTGGGCAGCTACGAGTGTACCTGCCCTCCTGGTTACAAACTGCACTGGAACAAAAAGGACTGCGTCGGTATGTAGACAACAGTGCCACCTAGAGGCCTTTCAGATGCTACAGAAACCTATGGTTCAAATGCAAAAAAAAGACTGCTATTATAGTTCCTTATTTGTGACCCTGGACCACAAAACCAATCATATGGATCCATTTTTTGATATTGAGATTTATACATCATCTGAAAGATGAATATGCTTTCCATTGATGTATTTGGCTGAGATGCAACTATTTGGAAAATCTGTAATCTAAGGGTGTAAAAAAAAATCTAAATATTGAGAAAATCGCCTTTAAAGTTGTCCAAATGAAGTTCGTTAGCAATGCATATTACTAATCAAAAATTAAGTTTTGATATATTTACAGTAGGAAATTTACAAAATATCTTTATGGAACATGATTTTAAAATCCTAATGATTTTTGGCATAAAAGAAAAATTTATAATTTTGACCCATACCGTGTATTTTTGGCTATTGCTACAAATACACCTGTGCTACTGAAGACTGGTTTTGTGGTCCATCGTTGATGCATGTTTAACATAAGACACATTCAGTGTACTTGGAGTCAATCGTGTAATTTCTGCAGAGACCGTGAAGTGTACGTCCAATCTGGTGGCCCCCAAAGCCACCCTTACTTGCAATAAGATGGGGAAGAAAGAGAGCTGCTCTCTCACGTGTGCATCCAAAGCACATTACCTGTCAGGTACAAACCAATGCCCTCCAAAATCCTTAATTTAACAAGTATGCCCATTCTACTCTAATGCCTGTGGTCATTTTTCATTTTACGTTTCACAGAATCAGACAACAGCTATTCTGTTAGCTGCGGAATACCCATCCTACGAGGCAAATCTCAGAGCAAATTGAACACAAGCAGCGCCCAGAGCTGCGTAGGTAAGATCATACCTTTCTTATCTCATAGGTGGAGCTGGGAAGTAACTGATTACATGTAATCTGGTTTATGTACTCAGATTCCAAAAATGAAGTACTTGTATTAGATTAAATTACTTTTTAAAATACCTACAGTTCAGGCTACAGTTACACATTACATATTATTTACACAATAGCAATAAATTATTCATAATTTATTGATTCACTCTAGTTCTTTTAAATGTTCCTTTCTAAAATAGCCCACTTCTTATATGGGCTATTCTACAGAATTGGTCCAAAGACAGAATTAGAAACGTCTTTTTTCAAAAAAATTTCTATGCATGCATGCAAATTGTATAAAATCTAAAGTACACATTTCTAGTAATTGTGCAGTTAATTCTTATACTGTATTTTTAGAACATTTTGGAATATTTGTCCTCTTCCCAAATTTGTCACTACTTAAACACAATAATAATAATTTAATTAGAAGGGTTACATTGACCTATTAATGTTTTGCTTACATATAGATTGTAAATATATATATTTTTGTTATTTTATTACAATTGTTTTAGAGGTAAATCCATATCAATTAAATTTTTAACAATATTTGAAGTGTAATTTGTGAGATTTGTTGATTTTAAATCCAATTTTTCTTTGTAAAAGGCAAAAAGTTGATCATACTGATTTCAAAGTTAAGGATTCATTAGTTTTAATATACATTGAACATATATCATAACATCTTAGTTGTAATTCAGTATACTTTATTTTCGAGAAAACATGTTTCAGTAGTGACAGTAATGCTTTGGTAGCAACCACATCACATTGCAGAGTTTTAATTTGCAAACTAACACACTACTAAAACATACTAAAATACAAAATAATTGTATAACTGTACTAAAATTTGGTTAATTTTACCCAGATATAAGGATTATGTGTTCCCTTTTGTCACTACCGAAACAATGATGACATGTTTTGGTCGTGACTGTTTTGGTATAGTACCGCAACTCTACCAAATGTTTCGGTAGTGACAATTTTAGATACTTTTGAAGCTAGCTCAAAGATGCTAATTAGCACATGGTTAGCTAACACAGTTCTTTACAGTGGTACACACGCAAAAGCTTAATGTTATGGAATGACTACCAAAAAAATGTGCGTAATTGCAGAAAAAAGGTGTTCGGTAGTGACGTTACACACAGATTTCTCAGATCTTTGAGCACATTTACCTCAAAATGATGAGACCTATCTACTCACACCTTGTATACTGTTTTGGTAGTGACTTGAAAAATGTGTTAAGAAAATATAAAATAAATATATTTTTTGAACTTGAAAACAATGGAAAATTACAAAAAAATACAAAATACAAAAATGATTTCAATGATTTCATTATTGATTTTCATAAGTTGAAATTTAGGGGTTAGGGTCAGGACAGCCACCTCCCAATTGAAAGTACCCAATAAATGATTATATATATATATATATATATATATATATTAAGCTTACTGATGTTTTAAATATTATTGTGGGTTTCAATAGATAATGGAAGGATCTTAATAAAAATCTAAAATTTGAGTACTAAATTGCTTTTTAATGCTTTTTAAATGTGTTTCTTGGTTGTGGGATGGCAGTTTGCGCCAATTCTGTAGAATGGCCCATATACAGCACATTAAAAAAGCCTTTCAGTTTTGTGGACATTCACACAAAGATCAGTTGTTAGTCAGGTGGCGATACAGCTTTTGACCAGTGGATTTACAAAAATCTTTTCAGGTTTAAGAAGTGTTTCAATATTGCATCAACTACTGATTAACACATTAATTTTTATCTGAATTATCACTGTGTAGGTTATTTAACCATTAATTTCTATGTCTTTAGAAGGCTTTTGTTTTTCAAACACATTGAAAGGCACAAATTCATGAATTCACAAACTTTTTTCTCTCATCTGATCCTCTTTTACAGAATAAATTTTCTTGAGATTTTAAAATAAATATTTTAATAATTAAGTAACACATTTGTGAACCTGGATCACAAAACCAGTCATAAGGCTCAATTTTCCCCAATTAAGTAAAGCTGAATAAATAAGCTTTCCATCGATGTATGGTTTGTTAGGATACGACAGTATTTGGGAGAGATACAACAATTTGAAAATCTGGAATCTGAGGGTGCAAAAAAATCAAAATATTGAGGAAATCACCTTTGAAGTTGTCCAAATGAAGTTCTTAGCAATGCATATTACTAATCAACAATTAAGTCTGAATATATTTACAGTAGGAAACTTACAAAATATCTTCATGTAACATGATCTTTACTTAATATTTCATATTTTTTAGTGTTTTAATTTGCTTCAATCCCTGCAGTTCCTTCACAAACCCTAGTTTGGGAAACCTTGTCATAATATAATGTTTAATGCACTTTATGTTCTTAATTACAATCAGGGTTGCCAAGTCTGCTGTTTTCCCGCAGAATTTGGCTGTTTTAACACTGTTGCCGGATGTTGTTTTTCATGTCTGCAGGTTAAAGCGACCTCAGTAACGTGATATTTACTCCCTGTAATGTGAATTCTACCAGGGGAACCTTGCCAAAAAAATGTGTATTTTACCCCCCGGAACATGATTTTTACCTGGGGATTTTTATCCCCTCCAAAATATGATTAGGCTAATTTTGGGCTAGTTTTAAGCAGAGGCGGACAGTTGTGTAGTATTTTTACACTGGTATAAAAATACTTTTCAAGTGTCTGTTCTTTATCAGAGTGTTTTACTTCACAACCAAACATAATATTGCACTTTTTACTTCACTACATTTCATATTAAATATCACTGAATACTTAATCACATTAGAAATCTAGTACTTTCTTTCTTTTACTCAAGTAAAAGTAATTCAAAGATTAACTTGAGTACAAGAAAGTACTACATTTTTAATGTTCTTAAATATTAAAAAAAACCAACAACTTCTACTTATGAAATGTAGTGCAGTAAAAAGTATGATGATATGCTTTGGAATGTTGTAAAGTAAAAAAATTTTTGAAGAAAAACACTGATAGGTACAGATACTTTTTAAATTAGAGTAAAGTAAAAATACTTCACTACTGTCCACCTCTGGTTTTGAGTAGCAGTTGGGTGGGTTTTGTTGTGAAAACCTGGCAACCCTGATAACAATGAATAAAATGCATTTTCTTAATCTTTGTATTTTTATATCAATACGCTACAAGATTATCCTGTTTAAATCAATGTGATGAACGAGACAGGTCAAAAGTAATCTAAAAGTAGTCTGATTATATTACCTAAAATGTAATTGATTACGTTAGTAATTGCAGTTTTTGCCATGTAATTTGGAATCAATACCAGATTACAATTTGTAAGTAATCTACCCAGCTCTGCTCATAGGCGTCGTGGCAATTAGTGGTGTGGACTTTCCACCAAAAGGGTACAGTTTGATGTCTAATTATATTTCGTATTTTACCATTATAGGTAATCTAATTTTTTTGTTATGAGATGTGTTGCAGAAACCATTGAGCATATTAACTATAAATGTATTAATAACTATAAACCAACATTCGGTACTAAACTAGCTTAATTTTAGACTAAACTTGCAACACTGTTACCCATTTTGGCATAGTGTTTTTTAATCTTTCATATTTATCATAATCTATGAAAGTTTTAGTATGAAGGATTCTACATGTATACTAAAATGGATCATAAATTATTGAATTTGATCTCCTGTGGTTAACAATAAACATTTTCTTAATGCTAAGCTCCTCAATTTCACTGATCATTTGTTGAAAATGAAAAAAGACTTAATTTTCGAAGACATTCAGATCCTATTTGTTGAAAGTGCCGGCAAACAGGACCTGGAAACCGATGAGACGTTTCTTTTGAACAGCTGCAGTCGATGATTCCGAGAAACATAATGACAGATACATCGCAGCTGTCCAATTACATGATCACTTGATGCGCTTGGCAAATTAGAAACTTATTTACCATGCCTGATGTTTGTTTTGATGTCAAACTTGTTTCACATTAGGATGCCTGTCACGGCACACTCTAATCTCAAATTGCTGTTCCTCATAAGTGCTCAGAGTGAGCATAAAGCTAACATGAATCTGCTTTAAATGTTCACAAACGGCCCAGCTGGTTTGCTTTTTTCAATCAGGCACGTTGCATGTAGCGAGCCAGCAGCTGCGAATTAATGTAGTTAGCTAGTAGTTGTCAGCAAGGGCTTTATATGAATCATGTTGAGCTGCACGTCAAGGCCTCTTTGTTTGCTTGTAGAGACTCAGGCTCCTCCAGTCAAGCAGACGGTGTCCTTCCGGATCAAGAACGCCAAATGCCACCTGCACCCGAAGCACAAGGGGAGGGCGGAGGACAACGGCAGACAGATCGGGCCAGGTCAGAGGTCATAGGGGCCAGGAAATGAAGGGTACCATGTCATTTTGATGGTCCCTGTTGTGGAATAAGGTCATAGAACTGATGCATTCTCATTTAGTTCACTCAAAAATTACAATTCTGTTATTATTTACTCACACTCACAGTTGAGGTCAAAAGTTTACACCCCCCTTTCAGAATCTGCAAAATGTTAATTATTTGACCAAAATAAGAGGGATCATACAAAATGCATGTTGTTGTTTATTTGGTACTGACCTGTATAAGATATTTCACATAAAATACGTTTACATATGGTCCACAAGAGAAAATAATAATTGAATTTATAAAAATGACCCTGTTCAAAAGTTTACATACACTTGATTCTTACGTGTTGTTAGCTGAATGATCCACAACTGTGTTTTTTTGTTTAGTTTAGTTACGAGTCCCTTGTTAAACTGCCTGCTGTTCTACAGAAAAATCCTTCAGGTTTTACAAATTCTTTGGTTTTTGGTCTTTCTTTCTTCGGTCGAAAAGAAGTGAAGGTTTTTGAGAAAAGGATTCCAGAATTTTTCTTCATATAGTGGACTTCAGTGGTGGTCAACAGGTTGAAAGTCCAAATTGCAATTTCAATGCAGCTTTAAAGGGCTCTACACGATCCCAACTGAGAAATAAGGGACTTATCTAGCAAAATGATCCGTCAATTTAAAAATAAATAAATAAATAAAATTTATATATTTTTCAACCACGAATGCATTGTGTAATTGCAAAAGTCACACGCGGTTAGTTCTTCATCTTTGTACTGTGGTTCCAAAAAGTATAGTAGGGCGAAAACCATCTAATTTTCTCCAAACTCCAAAATTGTCCAACATTTGTTATATATTTTTTTTAAAGGGTGTTTGACTATCTTTGCATGTTCGCTTTGCAAAAAAAATGGGTGCAAGATGAGCATTTGTGGTTAGAAAGTATAAGGGTCGTCTTTGAAGCTGCATTGAAACTGCAGTTTGGACCTTCAACCTGTTGGCCAACATTGAAGTCCACTATATGGAGAAAAATCCTGAAATGTTTTCCTCAAAAACCTTCATTTCTTTTCGACTGAAGAAAGACATCAACATCTTGGATGACATGGGGTTGATTAAATTATCAGGACATTTTATTCTGGAAGAGAACTAATTCTTTAAAGGAATTGACAATCCAATAATGTCAATCCAAAAAATGTGAAACAATAATACCTAAATGTCCTCGTTTTGTGAATAATGACTTGATTTCCAGGTGGCCAACCGTGCAACATCTGTATGGTCACGTTCGTTAACCTGAAGTGTGACTCGTCTAAGAAAGCCAAAGGTCGTCGGGCACGTAACCCATCAAACAAAGAGGTCACTCGCATCACTCTGGAGCTGGAGGCTGAGGTCAAGCCGGGAGACGCCACTGGTGAGTCTGACATTCTCCACCGACTAAAATAAACCCTCTACCTACCTGAAAGTCATGAAGTTCATCTTGTTCTCCTGTAGGGAACTGTAACATCATGTGTCAAAGGCAGCGCATGGAGCAGCAGATGAAGTCGTACATTAAAGCCCTGAAAAAATCCATTAACCAAGAGCGTTTCCTCATCCGTGTGGCCGGATTGGAGTACGAGGTCGCACAGAAGCTACCGCAAGCCGCGCTGAAGCAGGAGAACTGTGGACCGGGCCGAGAGAAAGACAGCGGCCGCTGTGGTAAGAACAGAAGAGTGAGTGGGGCCTGTTATATATGAACCCCCTTCTCCATTGCAACTTGATGCAAGAGAGCTATCTTAAAACAAAGTGTTAAGGTCAAGATGGTCTGGGACTTGTACTTTGTCACAAAACAGGTGACTTGTAGGCTATTTAGTTGAGACTCTAAATTAGTGACTCCTGAATAAAAGTCTTTAGGTCTACAAGGAGGAATCTTTTATGAAATGTCCTGCAGTGAGGTTCATATAACTAAACTGCAGCGTATAGAAAAATGTTGGCAAGAGGGATTTGGCTTGGAGTCTGATTGCCAAACTTGCCTGTTTTTTATGCAGAAGTGCTGCAAAATCTGTAACATGAACAGACGTTATGCCATTGCTATACTTTGACAGTGATGGTTATCTGAGATTGCTTGCAAACTTTTATAAAAAGGAACTGAAAAATACTGGCAACAAATGCAATGACACTAAACTAGTTAAAGTCTTGGGTTACTAATTGATCACTTGAAACTAAAAGGTTGGTCTCCAGAGTCAGATTTCAACGTCAAATGGCATCGGTCAAAAAGAAACGGCTCAGAATTGCAACTTCCTCACTGCTGCCCCCTGCTGGCTGTTCTCTCTTAGTCAGATGTTTGCCTGGGTCATACTACCACGGTGAGCAGGAACGCTGCGTCCAGTGCCCACCTGGAACATTCCAGGAACGTGAAGGTCAGCTGGCCTGTGACCTTTGTCCTGGAGGAGACCGCCACGGCCCACCAGGGGCCCGCAACATCACGTCATGTGCAGGTAAGTAGACTTAATCGACGTACCTTCTAATTGTAACAGATGTAAATGTTTCCTACATTATGCACCGATTCATTTTTCTTTTAAGAGTACGTTTTTAACCATTCCTTGGTTGTTTTTATGTCTCTTTATAGGTCAATGTCCACCAGGTTATTTCTCTAGTGATGGGTTCAAGCCCTGTCAGCCGTGCCCCCTGGGAACATACCAGCCCGACCCAGGACGAACACTCTGTTTTCCCTGTGGAGGTGGGCTTGGTACCAAAAGAGAGGGTGCCAGCTCATTTAATGACTGTGAGGTCAAAGGTCAGACATTTTGACACTCTATAGTGCAGTGCATTTACATAAATGTGACCCTGGACCACAAAACCAGTCAAAAGTAGCATGGGTATGTTTGTTGCAATAGCCAACAATACACTATACGGGTCAAAATTATCGAGTTTTCTTTTATGCCAAAAATCATTAGGATATTAAGTAAAGAGCAAGTTCCATTAAGATATTTTGTAAATTTCCTACCGTAAATATATTAAAACTTAAGTTTGGATTTAAGATCTTCATTTGGATAACTTTAAAGGTGATTTTCTCAATATTTTGATTTTTTTTGCACCCTCAGATTCCAAATATTGTCCTATCCTAACATACCATGCATCAATGAAAAGCTTATTTATTCTGCTTTCAGACTCCAAAAATTGACCCTTATGACTGGTTTTGTGGTCCAGGGTCACAAATCTAGACAGTGGGCATACAATTATCTTTGTTGTTTACACCAGTGTAATTTTAGCATCAAGATATTATTATAGGTTTTAGTACTATTTCAAACGTTATTAGTATCAGGTTAAATTAAATGCAAATGAGAAATGCCTTGGCAACTATTTGAAATAAATTAAGTTTTTTGTATTTTAATTCAGTTGAAGTTTGTTTTATACCAAGTAAAGTTTTGTATTGTTTTAGTTTAGGCATGTTTGTGTGTAGACATCAGTAATAAATGTTTGACTCACAAAACCAATTAAAACATGTAGAAGTATGTTCTTCTGTAGTGTAATATGGTTCAGATACTCAACAAATGATAGATTAGCCCACCTAAATTGGCCAAATGTAGGCTTTCATTTACTAAAATTACTTTCATGTGGTCCGTGCGTGTGAAGGAAGCTTCGTGCTAAATCAGCCCATGTGATATTGGTGTTTGTGTGTGTGTATAGTGTTATGTTCTCCAGGTCATTATTATAACACGTCAGTTCATCGTTGCATCCGCTGTCCTCATGGAACATACCAGGCTGAATTCAGACAAAACTACTGCATCTCCTGTCCTGGAAACACCACCACTGACTTTGATGGGGCCATCAGTGTGTCTCAGTGCAAGAGTGAGTCTGTTCATCCTCGAGCACAAGTGGGGACTTCTGATAAGTCCCTTATGCTGATAAGAGTCTGTGTTTGATTGGAAATCTGGAAGTAAAAGCAAAAAAAAAAAAAGACATTTTCTGAAGGGTAAACCTGTATTTGGGCACTGGGAATAAAAAGCATTTAAGAAATAAAAATGCACACATTTCTAGAAATGCTCTTAGTGAGAAATTTATCATGACATTATCTTGTTTGTTTGTTTGTGTGTGTGTTCAGATCGGGAATGTGGGGGTGAAATAGGCGAGTTCATCGGATACATCGAGTCCCCCAACTTTCCAGGAAACTACCCAGCCAATGTAGAGTGTATCTGGACGATCAACCCTCCACATAAACGCAAGATTCTGATCGTGGTTCCAGAGATCTTTCTCCCATCCGAGGATGAGTGTGGAGATGTCCTAGTAATGAGAAAGAATGGTAATTTTTTGTGTTCTTGCAGGTCTGACTTATATTAAGTGTCAAAAATGATTTCAGAGTTTCAGAACAACATACTTAGAGTAGTAGTTCACGTACAGATTATTTACTCACCCCCTTGTCATCCAAGATGTTCATTTCTTTCTTTCTTCAGTCGTAAAGAAATTGTTTCTTGAGGAAAACATTCCAGAATTTTTTTCTCCATATAGTGGACTATAGTGGACTATGGTGCCTGCAAATTTGAACTTCCAAAATGCAGCTTCAAATGTCTCTAAACGATCCCAGCTAAGAAAGAACGGTCTTATCTAGTGAAACAATCGTTCATTTTCTAAAAGAGAAAATCCAATTTATATACTTTTAACCTCAAATGCCAGTCTTGTCTAGCTCTGCGATGCGAACTGTGTAATCTGGGTCAATACAGTTAGGGTAGATCAAAAAACTCCCATCTCATTTTCTCCTCCAACTTCAAAATCGTCCTACATCGCTGTTTTACCTTTTTTTTTTTTTTGCACGTTCACTTTGTAAACAGTGGGTCGGTATTTTAGCAGCGATGTAACATGTCTGCAGTCTCTCCATGTTAGTGGTGATGGTTTGCTTCTAGTAATAGTTGAATGCTAACGTTTTCTTTTTTTTTTTTAGGGTCAGCGACCTCTATCACCACCTATGAAACATGTCAGACGTATGAGAGACCAATCGCATTTACGGCCAGATCGCGCCGCCTCTGGATCAACTTTAAATCCAACGACGTGAACAGTGCTCGTGGATTCCAGATTCCATACGTCACTTATGATGGTACAGTCTTGAGATCAGCCCTAGTCTATACACATTTGTGGCCCTGCATCACAAAATCAGTCATAAGTAGCACGGGTATATTTGTAGCAATAGCCAACAATCCATTGTATGGGTCAAAATAATCTATTTTTCTTTTATGCCAAAAATCATTAGGATATTAAGTAAAGATCATGTTTCATGAAGATATTTTGTAAATTTCCTTCCTTTTTTCTCAATATTTTGATTTTTATTTTTGCACCCTCAAATTCCAGATTTTCAAATAGTTGTATTTCAGCCAAATATTGTCCTATCCTAACAAACCATACATCAATGGAAAGCTTTATTCAGCATTTTTTTTTGTTTAAAAATGACCCCTATGACTGGTTTTGTCGTCCAGGGTCACATTTATGTGTGTTTTCAGATCAGCATTGTTATGGGTTTCTATTTGTTCTTGACATTCATTGTCACTAAAATGTGTTTGATTTTATTTAATTTAGAAGACTATGAGCAGCTGGTTGAGGACATTGTAAGAGATGGACGACTTTATGCTTCTGAAAACCATCAAGAATTACTCAAGGTCAGTTTCGCACTACATTGCAAAAAATGATTATGTTACTTGGTATTTTTTTCTTGTTTTCCAATAAAAATATCTAAACATTCTTAAATTCAGATACATTAACTGAAGTAAAATTACTTAATATGTAAGATATTTTTTTTTGTTTTAAATCAAAATGCACTATAACATTTTTGGATGCCGTACCATGGGTGCAGCAGGCGCAATGATATTACACAGCAGTCAACTCTGCATCTACACGAACTTAGCACCGGCTGCTGCACCCATGGTACGGCAGCAAAGTTCCTTGATTATTACGCCGGAATGAGAGGTATAGTTCCTAGCCATATCGGTCTATAAAATCAAAACTTTTCATTTTCAGTCAGTCTTAGTACACGATGTAACTACAGAAGAGTCAAGTTTTAAATAGGAAAAATATTGTCATTATGTATGGTCATTTTTGAGCGAGATGCTAACGGTCTAATCAGATTCAATGATCTATGCTAAAAGTGCTACCGCCAGACCCGGAGATCGGCTGAATGGATTCGAAAACGGTAAAACTCAACTGTTTAACTCTAGAGGAGTTGGAAAATGAGCCTATTTCAAAAAAAAGTGGAGTGTTCCTTTAAGCTGTGCGTTTAATGACGACAATTTATTATGGGTCTCATTCCATTTCTCCTTTTTGTTTCTCACCAGGACAAAAAACTGATTAAAACACTGTTCGACGTGCTGGCTCACCCAAACAATTACTACAAGTACTCACCCCGGGACTCCACGGAGATGCTCCCGCGTTCGTTCATACGCCTCATCCAAAGCAAAGTCTCTGCCTTCCTGCGTCCATACAAATAATCCAAAAGCGCAATCCGCCTCCACACACCTCCAGTCACCTGGCCTAGAGTCAACGGGATCCTACACACATTTAAAGGAAATACACACACTCACACACACACACACACACACACACACAACCACACTATGCAGATGTTTCACTTTACCTTTTTCTGTTCTTTTTCTTATCAGTCATCTCCGAGGGGGGAAAAAAGCTTCTGTGTAGTCTACATGTAACGCAGTCGTAATCGAGCCAAACTGAAGTGTTTCCTTTCTTTGCGTGTCGGTCACCATTCTGTGATGTGTCGATGTTTTGTTTTTTTTTTTTTGTTCGGTCGTTTGCACGCTCAGTCCAGAGCGCAGAGGGCGACGGCGGTTTGGGTGGTTCCCACGCCCTCCCGTTAAGAGTGACGTGTGAGTTTTAAACACGTCAAATTGTGTTGTACAGACAAACGAACGTTGTAGCATGTCAAAGAAAAGAACTGGAGCTAGCTGTGATCGTGCTTTTAAAAAAATAGGCTTTTCCCCCAAGTTCCAGCTCTCGTAAACTCGTAGTTCTCAAAATAAATGTACAATCTTTTGTATATCTGTACTTTTAGTGTGCTCTTGGTAAGATCTAATTCATATCAAGCTTTTCACAATGTTAAAGCATTATATTTGAGCTCCTAGAGCATACATGTAATCTCTAAGGTCATGCTGTTAAAACAGTAATGTTTTATTAAGGTCTGCCTGTTCGGATTGTATTATTGTCAATTGCATATTCGTCTATTTCCTAATATTCAAGTTAATTTAACAAGGCTGAGGAGATACGTGGGTTATCGGAAAAGCTCGGGTGATGAAAGGGTCGGTTGGTATTGTAAAAACAGTGGACTGTTAACACTCAGTTCTGTGAGAGTTTTTTGCAGGACATGCAATTGCTGCTTCTTCAGAAACGTCACTTTAAGCCTTCGGTTTGACCTAATGCGAATACAGAGAAGAGCAGTCGAGGGGCCAAACTTTTTCACAGGTCGGAAGTAATGTTTTCATAATGCAGACACGAATCACTGATAAACATAAAACACAGGTTGGATGGACTTGAGTAAAAAAAAAACATGGCATCGCTCCACATTTCAGGATGAAACGACAGTGTTTTGAGTTTGTTTTGCACATTACATGAGGACCCAAAGAGAAGCAGCGTTCGGGTTACAGGTGTTGGGTTTCACCGGACCTGAAGTGCAAAAGAGTCAGGATAAACCTGTGGATGTCAACATTTATGAGTGTTTCCTGTATTATGAACCCGTTAGTATTCCTCACAAATGTGTTTATAGGTAAAGCCCTTCACATAAAGTGAGAAAAGAGCCAAACTTTGAGAAGGTCAAGCCATACCCAGTTTTGATATGTAAACAGACAAGGACTGGTCAAAATGGTAGTTTACTGTTCTCTCTCTTTTTTTTTTGTATATTGTAAATATGAAAGAAACAGACTAATTGGAGTCTGAACGATAAGTCCAAACACAAGTTGATCTCCCGACCTTGTATTTAGAAACATGCCGTTGTTCAAACTTAAAACATTAAAGGATTAGTTCACTTCCAGAATAAAAATTTCCTGATCATTTACTCACCCCATGTCATCCGAGATGTTAATTTCTTTGTTTCTTTAGTTGAAACAAAGGTTCTTTGTTTCTTTGTCAGGTTCTTAAGGAAAACATTTCAGGATTTTTCTCTATATAGTGGGCTTCAATGGTGCCCAGTGGGTTGAAGGTCCAAACTGCAGTTTCAGTGCAGCTTCAAAGAGCACTACATGATCCCAGCTGAGGAATAAGGGTCTTATCTAACAAAACAATCTGACATTTTCTTAAAAAAAAAAAACAAAAAAAAAAACAATTTATATACTTTAACCACAAATGCTCAACTTGCACTAGCTTGACTTCACGCATTACGTAATCACGTTGAAAAGGTCACACGTGACATGGGCAGAAGTACCGACCCAGTGTTTGCAAAGAATGTCGGAGAATTTTGAAGTTAGAGGAGAAAATGGGATAGAGTTTTTTTTGTTGTCATTTGTGGTTAAAAGGTACATCATTTTTTTGTTGTTTCAGGGCTCTACAGTGCAACTATTTATTCTTGTTCAGTTCTGCAAGCACACAAATCCTCTCCTTATCACCAAGTGTAGACACTATGTCAATAAGAGATTCTTTTAATGTTTATTAAGGGAGTTTGCAAATGCGATACATTTAATACAACAGATCAATTAACAAGAAGTTAATATTAAGTGACTTGCATTGTCTGACTATAACACTGTTGTCTGATTTTGCTCTGTTTTTTCGAAAATAGTTTCAAACTGTCACAGCTGAGCATCTCTAAAAGCGCAAACAGCGGTGTTTCGTTTATGAATTAACGTCCATTTTTAAACTAATTTACTTAGTCAGTGATACATGATTACCCATTCATAAAGAGTCACTTCATTCCAGAATGAATCAGCCGTTCGAACGAATCAACTGAATAAATGATTCAGTTATAAAAATCGAGTGACTTGCCGCCACATACTGGCAGTTTTAGTTTCATTTTAAAAGTATCATTTTAGTTATTTAAAATAATTGAACATTTCTATATTCAAAAATACATATTTAAAACAATCTCAACATTAATTTATGAAATTAATTGTACTCATGCCACCTCTGAGCATCGTTAAACATCTGAAATACACCTACAAGCCACTTTTGTTTTTCTGTGCCACCTCTGTAGTACAAATTAATTTTGCCAATACTGATTTCATATGATTGGTAATTTATTCTTATTCTCCTTGTTCTTATTTTACTCTTTTAATTAGAATTTTTAAAAAGCTTATAAATGTATATATTTTTTTCTTAATTTGACATAAAAGACATTCTTTTAGTAAAATGTGAAAAATGCGATTGCAAAGGTTAATAAATTTAAAAAGCCGTTGTAAATCACTTTAAGGAGTCAAATATCACCTCGTATTGGAAAGGCAAACTTTTTATCAGAATTTTTGATTATTATCAGAAGGCGCTTTTGAATCTTTAAACTGTGCTCCTAAATTTTTTGAATTCCAAATTTTAATTTCCAATTTTAAACTTCAAAAAAGAAAAGCAAGCATAGAGCCCTGAGTTTTAAGAAAATGACTGATCGTTTCATTAAGTAAGACCCTTGTTTCTCGGTTGGGAACGCGGAGAGCCTTTTGAAGCTGCATTGAAACTGCAATTTGGACCTTCAACCCAAAGTCCACTATGTGGAGAAAAATCCTAGAATGTTTTTTTCAAAAACCTTAATTTCTTTTCGACTGGAAAAAGACATGAACATCTTGGATGACATAGGGGTGAGTAAATTCATTTTCAAGGACATTTTCATTCTGGAAGTGAACTAATCCTTTAATGACAGATTCACACTCTACGTAAGTATGCAAATGCTTGGCCAACGTCTTACAAGGACATAGTCCCATTGTATATAAAAATACAAGGGGGTGAAAGTTACTTTCCTATGATTATATTACAAAAACCAAGGTAGCTAGCTATATCCATCAACTTTAATTTGCTTTGCCATTTCAGTAGCTCACTTGAAAGACAAAACTAGCATGCAAATGGAATGCTTAGAATGCAACATGCAATACTCACACAATTTATAAATAATAAAATTACTAGAACTGTTTGGATTTACATACTTGCGTAGACTGTTTTGGACTTAATTTTGAAATGGTTAAAAACAATTCTGTGGTGTTGACTTAGGTGGGTCCACATTGGGTCAAACACGTTTATTTGTGACATTTGACCAAACCTCTTTTAATTAAAGTTAATCGGTCTACAGACATACATGGTTGTCCCACCCAAAGTGTGGTAATTTATGAAAAAAACTAACCCTCAAGACTATATCATAAAATCAAGAACTAAAGAGAACGGAATGTGTGTGATATTTGCAAGGGTTAATGGGTTTTATGAAGCAGTTATTGACATTTTAGGTATTTTGTACATTTGTCATCTATTACAAGGTTCACTAATATAATTGTTTAAATGTATAAATATGATAGTATAGAAACAAAAAGAAAAATTAAAAAGAAAAAAAAAAAAAACAGCTTGGGTTAATCCAAGAAGAAGTGAAATGTCAATATTGCCCCGCTCGCAGAAACCAAACTCAAGTTCAAGTCGCTGTCTACTACTAAACATGTCATGTCCTGTGTTGCAGCACTGCAGGTTGGATAACAAAAGGATAGGTCATATGTGAAATAGCCACGATTGCCATGAAATCAAAAGTTTGTGGCAAAGTAGTCAATATTTTGTTGAATGTTCACTAAAAGAAATGCAGAGTATTAGCTACTCTAACTAGTCAATGTCATTGGCGGTCTGTGACTGCTGCTTTATTTTTATAATTTCCCCTTTGTCTTTGCTCTACCAAACCCATTTCAAACAACGTTAAATGTTTTGATCAATCCATGTTGCTGTTTTCATTTTTTGTCTTTTTCTTTTATCTTTTCCCTATTTTTCTTTTTTTTTTTTTAACTTTGCCACAATGTTTCATGGAATGGGAAATGGTATTTGCACTTGAAATTTGTTTATGCTCATGTAAAAATGTCTGGATTTTGTATTGTCTTTTTAAATGAAAGAAATTGGTGTTCTTAAAGTTGTCTATTTTGATTTCTTTACATGCATACATAAAGTCAATGGAACACGGATAACAAGCAAAAAAAAAAATACACTCATGCTCATCAAGGCTGCATTCACTTGATCAACAATGCAGAAAGAAACAGTGATATTGTGAAATATTATTACAGTTTAAAGTAATGGTTTTCTATTTTAATATATTTTAGAAAATGTATTTATTCCTGTGACACAAAGCCATTAATCCAGTCTTTGTCACATGATCCTTGAGAAATCATTCTAAAATTCTGATTTATTACTTTCATTATCAATGTTGGAAACCATTGTGCTGCTTAATATTTTTTTTTTTGGAATTTTTTCAGGATACTTTGATGAATAAAAAGTTATCACTTTTTAAAAGTTATCACTTTTAATCAATTTAACACATCCTTGGTGAATAAAAGTATTCATTTCTTTATAAAAAAAAAAAAAAAAAAAAAAAGGAGGAATAAAAATTCACTGACCACAAACTTTTAAATGATGTTTATATTCTAACAAAATATTAAATTAAATAATTAAATAAATGCTGTTCTTTTTAACTTTTTTATTTTATTAAAGAATCCTGAAAAAAGTATCGGCTGCACAACTATTTTCAACAATGATAATAATTCAGCTTTGCATCACAGCAATAAATTACAATTTAAAATATATTCACTTGCAAAACAGGTACTTTACATTGAAATAATATTTCACAATATTACTGTTTTTTTCTGGATTTTCGATCAAATAAATGCAGCCTTGATGAACGTTAAGAAACTTCTTAAAAAATAAAAAATCTTACTGATCTCAAACTTTTGAACGGCAGTGTACAATATTAAAAAGGTTAAAAAAAAAAAAACACAGAAATAAAGTATTTACAAAGCAGTAGAGTACATAAATATTAAGTTAAGCTAAACTTATTTCTTCATTATGTCAGAATATTTTTTTGGCTTTTTATCTTTACATACCCAGGAAAAATGAACAATATTTGTCTCATTATTTGTCAAACTAATATTAAATATTTCTTTAAATGAATTTATATTTACAATGGTTTATAAATTAACGTTTTTTAAGGTCGTTGATAAGCAAAACAGTGAACTCACTCCTGCAACCTCATTAGCCGTGATTATAGCTAAACAATATAGCATAGCCTCAGGAACTCATTCATAAAAAATGATTTATAAAATAGTTACTAGAGTAAATAGATTAAGCACGTAAAAATACGTTTTTTTTTTTTACTAAGCAAATTCATTAAATGACAACTTATCACAAACTCATAATATATCAAACTGACTGACTTTCTTCCATGGTTTGTTTATAGGACGTGGTTTGCGTCCTTCGTATGTCACTCATGTTAATATTAAACCAGCAACTCAGCTGCAGAATATTAAGCATTAAAAAAAAGTTCTTTCATACCTCAAAGTAGCTCAAATTTTTTTTGTAGAAAACGCCTCAGATGATTTTCCCTCCTGTTCCCGCTTCTTCCACTCAGAGCGAGAGAACTGAACTGCGCGTGCGCGTCGTTTTTTCTTTTTCCCCCAGGTGTATTTCGTGTTTTTCGTTCCTAACACTAAACAATGCAAAACTTGTAATTATTTAAATACATATTTAATAAAAAAGTATTCAAATAAATTGGACTGGGCTAAACAAAAACAAAAAAAGATTTTTCGATTAATCGCCGTTTTTTTAAAATGACGTCGATTCGACATCATTCTTTTCCGGTATTTCAGCAAACATGTAAAACAAGATCTGGTTCATGTGAATGTCACCCTCTTATTTACCCTGCACGATGTTACGACAGAAAGCCTGTCATTCATTTAATGTCATTCATTTTGTTTGCCAAGAAATAAAAGGGTTTAATTTTCATTTGATCAGGATAAATTAAATTAATGTTTTATGCCTTCATCAGATTACCAGAAGAATTAAGACGTACATTTTATAGGGCACTAAGAAAAAAAAAAACGAGCCGATACAAAAAAGAATAGGTTTAAAATACAGGCCTGTGGCTCTTAAATTCTTTTTATTAATTCACCATTTGTAAGCTGATGTTAATTGTTCATTTTTTAGAAATATAAACAGCATTTGTATTAAAACTATATTCACTGTGTAATTAAAAAAAAAATCGAGAATTGAATCGAATCGAGAGCTTGCGAATCGAAATCGAATCGGGACATCTGAATCGACCCAGCTCTACAAATTAATCTGAAATTCCTTCATTATGTCAGAATATTTCATTTTGGCATTAATCTTTTAACCTAGATTTACATACCCTGGAAAAATTACCAATATTTATCTCAGTATTTGTCAAACTAATATTAAATATGACTTTCAATTTATACTTACAATGGTTTATAAGTTAATATTTTTCAAGGTCGTTGTTACGTAAAATGGTGGGCTCACACCTGCAACCTCATTAGCCGTGATTATCTAAACAATTTAGCATAGCCTCGAGGAACTTATTCATGAAAATGATTCATAAAATAGTTCCTAGAGTAAAATATCAAACGCGTAAAAATATCTCTTTTTACTAAGCACATTCATGATGAATAGGTCGCCCGAAAATACAACTGGTCGCTCACAAACCTTTCTGTCATATCAAACTGACTTTCTTCCGTCGTTTGTTTACAATCACTTCACGTCCTTCGCATGTCATTCATGTTAATATTAAACCAACAACTCAATGACATAACATTAAGCATTAAAAAAAAAAAAAAAAAACAAGTTATTTCATACCTCAAAGTAGCCTAAGTTTGTGTAAAAAAAACGCCTCAGACGAGCTAGCTTATCCTTCTGTTCCCGCGTCTTCCACTTAAAGCGAGAAAACTAAACTGCGCATGCGCGAAGCGTCAACGTGTTTTTTCCGTGTATGTCTTAATGTTTTTCGTTCCTAACCTTAAACAATGCAAAATTTGTAATTTAAATACATACTTAATAAAAAGTATTAAAATAACTATTAATAAAATACATATACAAAACTGGCTAGGCAATTCCATTTTTTTATTGAAATACTGAAACAACATTCAAAGGCTTAACACTTTACATTTTTATTATAAGAGTTTGGGGTAAAGCACAGGAACATACTTCATCAGAGATGGACTATCCATAAAGTATATATGGAATTTCTTGTAACAAGTTGCTTAATGCCAACTTTGCACTGATTAAATATCCATGCTCATTATTAAGTGTTCTTTCTTTTTTATTTATTAAAAAAAAAAAAAAGGAAAAAAGAAAACATGAAAACAAGCTATAAAAATAATATCCATAATGCTTTAGATGAACAGAAAATATATAAATATGAAATAATAATTATTATTTTTTAAAAAATGAAAGTGCTTTTTTTGCAACAATAAATAGCCTGAGTAAATACTAAATAATGTTCTGCTGAATTTAATGAAATAAAGTGAAAAGAAATAAGCTTCATTCGGAATTTGAGACAGCCAGCTGTGTTGTTTCTTTCAGTTGAATATTCTTTTACATTGTGGAAGATTTGGTGTCCATTTCCCATCTGAGCCACAGGTGACAAAACTCTGTCCTACAAGCCTAAAACCAGGACTGCAGGCGATTGCCACTGTGTTCCTATATCTATAGACCGCCCTAAAACCCCTCATTCTTGATCCACCATGCACATATGGGTTAGGACAGACTATGTCTGAAAAGCACAGGAAACAGCCTGTTAATTCATTTATGTATTCATGTCTGACAATTTGAGAGAATATAATGTAAATTTTGTGATATCAAAATACCTAAACAATGAACCACAGAAATATTTGAGGGGGGAAAAAAATAGTTTCGTTAATAAAAAATATAAATAAATAAAGTAAATGGAAAAATAAAAAATACAGAAAATCAATAAAAAGTAAACAAAAGAAAATTAAAATGTGAAAAATGAAATATAAAGTGTAGAGAAAATTAAAAAGTACAAAATTAATAAATAAAATAAATTTAATAAAAGGTAAATAAAAAACAAAAATAAACAAGTAAATAAAATCAATTTTAAAAAAGTTATACAAACATATGGCCACAAAAACAACACTGTGCACAGTAGAGATTGAGTTTTAACCTACCTTACACTACCTGAAAACCTCAAATATTTTGTGCACAACTGCATGGTCAGACTATCCCAGTACTGACCACATGCACTCTTTATATGCGTACCTTTGCACTCAGGAGGAGGTGCGCTCCAGGTGCCGCTCTTGGTGCAGTAAATCTCGCTCGTACCAATCAGAGCTCCAGTATGACAGCGATAGGACACCATGTGACCGAGGGGAACAGAGTCATATATGGGGTTGGACATCTCAGCGCCTTTGACCTCTGGAGGTGGAGGACAGTGCACAGCTGCAAAACACACAAACATCATCCATCTATGAGACCGATGTAGGCTACAGAAAAACCATAGGAATTTGGTTTGCAATAATTGAAGTCAAGCTTATACAAAATCATAAGTCTTAAAAAACAAAAAGTAACAAAAAGTCTTACGTTCACACACAGGGATCCTTCCATCCCAGCCTCCATCCCGGCAGAGCTGTACCTTTGGGCCGATCAGCTCATACCTAATGAGAGCAATTAAAAAAAAGTGATGCTTTTATCAGCTGTTTGGACTTGCATTCTGACGGCACCCATTCACCGCATAGGATCAGTTGGTAAACAAGTGGTGTAATGCTTCATTTCTTCAAATGTGATGAAGAAATAAACTCATCTGCATCCAAAAACAGAATTGAGAATGCATGTGTATTATAATTCCTGCTGTATCTCACCCTTCTTGACAGACGGCTGTAGCCGAATCTCCAAATGACACGCCTGTGTACTCAAACCTGCCATAGGAAATCTCTCCAGCAGATCCACATTTCTTCCCTTTAGATATAAACAAACTGTTAGATTCTTCCAACACACCAAGAGAGCCACGAATGTGGGTTTTGTCTACATTTTTTGTGCTATCCAAAACTGTTATTAACTGTCTCCAATCAGCAGAGATGAAAGCAAAAGATGAAGTGATGGAAGAAATGAACAGGGTTTATCAAATAATATTAGCTGGACTTCGCCTGACCAGCATAAATATATCAAGGAGTTTAAAAATTACTCCTGTGATGTTATTTACCTCGAAATAAATCTAACTTTTAATTTTAATTGATATTTAGTCTAGGTTTCTGAAAAATGCAAAAAAGTTGTAAATTATTTTTTTTTTATTAAATTTAAAATGTAAAAAAAAAAAAAAAATGTTTTTTTTAGTAAATGTATTTTTCTGAGCCCATTTGCATATATTTTTTGTCTTGTTTTAATCATAAAGTCACTTAATTTTGATCAACTTTTCAGAAAACCATTTTGTTTCTCAATCTTGATTTACAAATGTTTAGATATTGTTACTGGAAAACAAGACAGAAATAAGGAAGACTTTTTTTTGCTGCTCCAAGCATTGCAAGAGCATGGAAAATAACAGATAAAACTGAGTAATATAACAAAAATGTATAAATTATTAGATTATATGTGATAAACGATGATATTATTACAGGGTTCTTACAGATACTGTTCCAGGACTTCCAGGATTTCATATTATCCTGATATGAAACAAATGCTTTGCGACCCGCGAAGAAGACCCGATCTGAATCAAATGATTCTCGATCCGAACTATGAAGATCCGATCTAAGGCAAAAGATTCACGAACCCGCTCCGCAGTTCCGATCTAAATTAAATGATTCGCGATCCGCGCTCTGAAGTCTAGATATGAATAATGATTCGCGAACCGTCATTTCAGATCAGGACTCGGAGAGTGGATCACGAATCATTTGGATCGAAACTTTGCGTATCGCGAATCATTTGATCATTCCGACTGGAGCGCTTCGAATCAGTGAATCATTTTGCGACACAAAGCTCCGTTCACACATCACTACGTGCTTTTTAAAATCGCTACAAGTGATGTTGAAATTGAAAATGAATGGGTCTTTTAATTTGATCTGTTTTTTGCTAGTAAATTGCTTGAAATGAATGATCAAAGTGATGAGTTTGAATCAATCGGAGCGGTTAAAGCGTAAATGACTCAATTGATTTGGTTCATCTGTTGCTCTTTTCGCATCTTCAGCCGTTTACACGACACTGTTAGTATTACTACTTACTTAGTTTGATTATTTTTTGACATTAACTGAAATAAGCGAAAAAAGTATGTTTTTTGAAATGTGTGAAAAGATATTTGCTTATTGACAAAATTAAACACTTATTTCATAGTAATTCAAGCACTTTTCAAGTACCTTTTCAGGGGTATTGCTATTTTTAATAATTTTCCAGGCCTTAGATTTTAAAAAGTCAAATTCAAGTACCTCAAGCACCTTGTACGAACCCTGTTATTAAATGGATTAATTAAATTATGAATTATTACATAATTAAAAGCTTATAAGTTAGTAGAGGAAAACAACACCAATGTATGTATGGTTGCTCTCTTTGCTTAAAATAATCCTTAGATCCTTCAACACAGAAAGTTTGAGCAAATGAAGTTAAAAGTCGTCTGGCTTACTTTCACACTGGAGCTGCAGGTTTGACCATTTGCCTTTATGGCAGGTTATAATGGAACTTCCTGTGGTCCGCACATATCCTATACTGCATTTGTAGCGAAGGCGAGCACCAGATGGATACTCTCTCAGCATGGGGGACTCGTCTCTGGGGAAAGCATGAGGGTGTGATGGAGCTGGACCACATTTACCTGTGGGAGAACCTAGCTGTTATTCAATACCATATTTATTTCTGAGATTAGACCGCATCTATCTAACCCATTCTGAAAAATAATGCACACACCAGTACCTGAAATCCTTTTAGGGCGACACTCAGGCAAGGCCTGCCATTGGCCGTCTGGTCCACATGTGACCTGTGCTGGGCCGTTCAGATCAAAGCCCTCATTACAGATGACGTCTACAGTGTCTTTGTGTTCGTACACCCTAGATCCAGGTGTTATCCTTCCATTTGCCACAGTAGGTGCTGAACAGGTGATCACTGAACATAAACAAGGGTACAAATTATTCTTATTGCTTTGATTTATCGTGAAACAACACAATTAGCATTCATAGGTATACATACAGACATTTTTATCCTAAGCATGTGTCTTTATGTGACATTAAAGGTTTTAAAGTTCAAGTTTGGAGTGTTTATTAGGAGCATGTTCTGATTTATCAGGATCAAATTCTGAAGGTGTTGTTTATGCTATCAGGTTAAAACTAGATAAAAAAAAAAAAGTTTGTCAAGACAAACTTAAAGTTGGCTTGGGAGAGCCTGATCATAAAATTTGAAAAAGTTTGAGGTTTTCAGTCTGAAATAGTCTGAAGTTTAAAGTAGTTTTAAAGCTCAAAGCTTCAATATTTTCACAGCAAAGCAGTCTGTCAAATAGAAAGATAGATCAGATAGAGCATCTTTTTAGCATGTTACTAGCATGATTGACGAGTCACACACATGTTGCTAACATGTTTCTAGCATGACTGACATGTTCCTAGCATGTTTTTAGCATCATTAGCAAGTTCCTAGCATGTTTCTAACACACTTCTAACATGATTAGCATGTTACTTACGTGTTGTTAGTATTATTAGCATGTTGCTCACGTTTTTAGTATGATTAACATGCTTCTAGCATGTTTCTAGCATGATTAGCATGTTACTAACGTGTTGTTAGCATGATTAACATGTTGCTAGCATGCTTGTAACGTATTTCTAACGATTAGCATGTTAGTAACGTGTTGCTAGCATGTTTAGAATGTTGCTAGCTTGTTGTTAGCATGTTTATAACATGATTTTCATGTTACTAGCGTGTTGTTAGCATGATGTTAGCATTATTTGCATGTTTCTAGCACAATTTGCATGTTGTTGTTTCTAGCCTGATTAGCCTGTTGCTAACATGTTTCTAACATAATTAGCATCTTGTTAGCATTTTGTTAGCATGATTTGCATGTTGTTGGCATATTTCTAGCCTGATTAGCCTGTTGGTAGCATGTTTCTAACATGTTGTTAGCATGTTCCTAGCATGATTCACATGTTGTTAGCATGTTTCTAGCCTGATTAGCCTGTTGCTAACATGTTTCTAACATGATTACCAAGATACTAGCATGTTTTTAACATGATTAGAATGTTTCTAGCATGATTCATATGTTGTTATCATGTTTCTAACCTGATTAGCCTGTTGCTAGCATGTTTCTAACCTGATTAGCCAGTTGCTAGCATGTTGTTAGAATGTTCCTGGCATGAGTTGCATGTTATTAGCATGTTTCTAGCCTGATTAACCTGTTGCTAGCATGTTTCTAGCATGATTAGCAAGTTTCTAGCATGTTTCTAAAATAATTAGCATGTTGTTAGCATGTTTCTAGCATGATTCACATGTTGTTAGCATGTTTCTAGCCTGATTAGCCTGTTGCTATCATGTTTCTAGCATGATTAGCAAGGTACTAGCATGTTTCTAGCATGAATCCAGCATGATTAGCATGTGGCTAGCATATTTATAACATTCTATTTGCTAGGCTTGGCTAGTGATAGATAGATAGATAGACAGATAGATAGTTAAGAAAGCATGAGGGTGTGATGGAGCTGGACCACATTTACCTGTGGAAGAACCAAGCTGTTATTCAATATGCAGAAGTACCATATTTATTTGTGAGATTAGACTGCATCTATCTATCCCATTCTGAACAATAATGCACACACCAGTACCTGAAATCCTTTTAGGGCGACACTCAGGCAAGGCCTGCCATTGGCCGTCTGGTCCACATGTGACCTGTGCTGGGCCGTTCAGATCAAAGCCCTCATTACAGATGACGTCTACAGTGTCTTTGTGTTCGTACACCCTAGATCCAGGTGTTATCCTTCCATTTGCCACAGTAGGTGCTGAACAGGTGATCACTGAACATAAACAAGGGTACAAATTATTCTTATTGCTTTGATTTATCGTGAAACAACACAATTAGCATTCATAGGTATACATACAGACATTTTTATCCTAAGCATGTGTCTTTATGTGACATTAAAGGTTTTAAAGTTCAAGTTTGGAGTGTTTATTAGGAGCATGTTCTGATTTATCAGGATCAAATTCTGAAGGTGTTGTTTATGCTATCAGGTTAAAACTAGATAAAAAAAAAAAAGTTTGTCAAGACAAACTTAAAGTTGGCTTGGGAGAGCCTGATCATAAAATTTGAAAAAGTTTGAGGTTTTCAGTCTGAAATAGTCTGAAGTTTAAAGTAGTTTTAAAGCTCAAAGCTTCAATATTTTCACAGCAAAGCAGTCTGTCAAATAGAAAGATAGATCAGATAGAGCATCTTTTTAGCATGTTACTAGCATGATTGACGAGTCACACACATGTTGCTAACATGTTTCTAGCATGACTGACATGTTCCTAGCATGTTTTTAGCATCATTAGCAAGTTCCTAGCATGTTTCTAACACACTTCTAACATGATTAGCATGTTACTTACGTGTTGTTAGTATTATTAGCATGTTGCTCACGTTTTTAGTATGATTAACATGCTTCTAGCATGTTTCTAGCATGATTAGCATGTTACTAACGTGTTGTTAGCATGATTAACATGTTGCTAGCATGCTTGTAACGTATTTCTAACGATTAGCATGTTAGTAACGTGTTGCTAGCATGTTTAGAATGTTGCTAGCTTGTTGTTAGCATGTTTATAACATGATTTTCATGTTACTAGCGTGTTGTTAGCATGATGTTAGCATTATTTGCATGTTTCTAGCACAATTTGCATGTTGTTATTTCTAGCCTGATTAGCCTGTTGCTAACATGTTTCTAACATAATTAGCATCTTGTTAGCATTTTGTTAGCATGATTTGCATGTTGTTGGCATATTTCTAGCCTGATTAGCCTGTTGGTAGCATGTTTCTAACATGTTGTTAGCATGTTCCTAGCATGATTCACATGTTGTTAGCATGTTTCTAGCCTGATTAGCCTGTTGCTAACATGTTTCTAACATGATTACCAAGATACTAGCATGTTTTTAACATGATTAGAATGTTTCTAGCATGATTCATATGTTGTTATCATGTTTCTAACCTGATTAGCCTGTTGCTAGCATGTTTCTAACCTGATTAGCCAGTTGCTAGCATGTTGTTAGAATGTTCCTGGCATGAGTTGCATGTTATTAGCATGTTTCTAGCCTGATTAACCTGTTGCTAGCATGTTTCTAGCATGATTAGCAAGTTTCTAGCATGTTTCTAAAATAATTAGCATGTTGTTAGCATGTTTCTAGCATGATTCACATGTTGTTAGCATGTTTCTAGCCTGATTAGCCTGTTGCTATCATGTTTCTAGCATGATTAGCAAGGTACTAGCATGTTTCTAGCATGAATCCAGCATGATTAGCATGTGGCTAGCATATTTATAACATTCTATTTGCTAGGCTTGGCTAGTGATAGATAGATAGATAGACAGATAGATAGTTAAGAAAGCATGATGGGTGTGATGGAGCTGGACCACATTTACCTGTGGAAGAACCAAGCTGTTATTCAATATGCAGAAGTACCATATTTATTTGTGAGATTAGACTGCATCTATCTATCCCATTCTGAACAATAATGCACACACCAGTACCTGAAATCCTTTTAGGGCGACACTCAGGCAAGGCCTGCCATTGGCCGTCTGGTCCACATGTGACCTGTGCTGGGCCATTCAGATCAAAGCCCTCATTACAGATGACGTCTACAGTGTCTTTGTGTTCGTACACCCTAGATCCAGGTGTTATCCTTCCATTTGCCACAGTAGGTGCTGAACAGGTGATCACTGAACATAAACAAGGGTACAAATTATTCGTATTGCTTTCATTTATCGTGAAACAACACAATTAGCATTCATATGTATACATACAGACATTTTTATCTTAAAGGAACACTCCACTTTTTTTGAAATAGGCTTATTTTCCAACTCCCCTAGAGTTATACAGATATGTTTTACCGTTTTTGAATCTATTCAGCCGATCGCCGGGTCTGGCGGTAGCACTTTTAGCATAGCTTAGCATAAATCATTGAATCCGATTAGACCATTAGCATCTCACTATAAAATGACTAAAGAGTTTTGATATTTTTCCTATTTAAAACTTGACTCTTCTGTAGTTGCATCGTGTACTAAGACTGGCGGAAAATGAAAAGTTGCGATTTTATGGGTCGATATGGCTAGGAACTATACTCTCATTCCGGCGTAACAATCAAGGAACCTTGCTGCAGTACCATGGGTGCAGCAGGCGCAATGATATTACGCAGTGCCTGAAAGTGACCAGCACTAAGTTTGTGTAAATGCAGAGTTGCAGCCGGCAGAGTTGACGGCTGCATAATATCATTGCGCCTGCTGCACCCATGGTACGGCAGCAAGGTTATAAAATATATAAAATCTCAACTTTTCATTTTCCGCCAGTCTTAGTACACGATGCAACTACAGAAGAGTCAAGTTTTAAATAGGAAAAATATCGAAACCCTTTAGTCATTTTATAGTGAGATGCTAATGGTCTAATCGGATTCAATTATTTATGCTAAGCTATGCTAAAAGTGCTACCGCCAGACCCGCGATTGGCTGAATGGATTCAAAAACGGTAAAAGACAACTCTAGGGGAGTTGGAAAATAAGCCTATTTCAAAAAAAAAGTGGAGTGTTCCTTTAAGCATGTGTCTTTATGGAACATTCAAGGTTTTAAAGTTCAAGTTTGGAGTGTTTATTAGGAGCATGTTCTTATTTATCGGGATCAAATTCTGAAGGTGTTGTTTATGCTATCAGGTTAAAACTATATATATATATATATATATATATATATATATATATATATATATAAATAAAAAAAGTTTGTCAAGACAAATTTTAAATTGGCTTGAGAAAGCCTGATCGTAAAGTTTAAAAAAAAAAAGTTATAAAGTTTTAAAAGTTTTCAAAAGTTTTAAGTTTGAAAAGTTTGATGGTTTTTAGTCTGAAATAGTTGATGTTTAAAGTAGTTTTAAAGCTTAAAGCTTGAATGTTTTGACAGCAAAACAATCTGTCAGACAGATAGATAGATAGAGCATGACTGACCTGCTACAAACATGTTGCTAGCATGTTTCTAGCATGACTGACATGTTGCTAGCATGTTGTTAGCATCATTAGCATGTTTTTAACATGATTAGTAAGTTACTAGCATGTTGCTAGCATGATTAACAAGTTGCTAACATGTTTCTAACACATTTCTAACATGATTAGCATGTTATTAGCATATTGCTAACATGATTAGAATGCTGCTAACATGTTTCTAACATGATTAGCACATTACTAGCATGTTTCTAGCATGATTAACATGTTGTTAGCATGTTTTAACACATTTTTAACATGATTAGCACGTTATTAACATGTTAACATGATTAGAATGTTGTTAGCATGTTGTTATCATTACTAGCATGCTGCTAACATGTTTCTAGCATGATTAGCAAGTTACTAGCATGTTTCTAGCATGAATCTAACATGTTTAGCATGTTCTTATCATGTTTCTAGTCTAATTAGCCTTTTGCTAGCATGTTTCTAGCATGAATCCAGCATGATTAGCATGTGGCTAGCATATTTATAACATTCTAGTTGCTAGGCTTGGCTAGTGATAGATAGATAGATAGATAGATAGATAGATAGATAGATAGATAGATAGAGAGATAGTTAAGAAAGCATGAGGGTGTGATGGAGCTGGACCACATTTACCTGTGGGAGAACCAAGCTGTTATTCAATATGCAGAAGTACCATATTTATTTGTGAGATTAGACTGCATCTATCTATCCCATTCTGAACAATAATGCACACACCAGTACCTGAAATCCTTTTAGGGCGACACTCAGGCAAGGCCTGCCATTGGCCGTCTGGTCCACATGTGACCTGTGCTGGGCCGTTCAGATCAAAGCCCTCATTACAGATGACGTCTACAGTGTCTTTGTGTTCGTACACCCTAGATCCAGGTGTTATCCTTCCATTTGCCACAGTAGGTGCTGAACAGGTGATCACTGAACATAAACAAGGGTACAAATTATTTGTATTGCTTTCATTTATCGTGAAACAACACAGTTAGCATTCATATGTATGCATACAGACATTTTTATTCTAAGCATGTGTCTTTATGTGACATTAAAGGTTTTAAAGTTCAAGTTTGGAGTGTTTATTAGGAGCATGCTCTTATTTATCGGGATCAAATTCTGAAGGTGTTGTTTATGCTATTAGGTTGAAACTATATATATATATATATGATATATATTGACAGGACAAACTTTAAGTTGGCTTGAGAAAGCCTGATCGTAAAGTTTGAAAAAAGTTTTAAAGTTTGAAAAGTTTTAAGTTTGAAAAGTTTGATGGTTTTCAGTCTGAAATAGTTGATGTTTAAAGTAGTTTTAAAGCTTAAAGCTTGAATGTTTTGACAGCAAAACAGTCTGTCAGATAGATAGATGTTTTAGCATGTTTCTAGCATGACTGACATGTTGCTAGCATGTTTCTAACACATTTCTAACATGATTAGCATGTTATTAGCATATTGCTAACATGATTACAATGCTGCTAACATGTTTCTAACATGATTAGCACATTACTAGCATGTTTCTAGCATGATTAACATGTTGTTAGCACGTTTTTAACACATTTTTAACATGATTAGCATGTTATTAACATGTTAACATGATTAGAATGTTGTTATCATTACTAGCATGCTGCTAACATGTTTCTAGCATGATTAGCAAGTTACTAGCATGTTTCTAGCATGAATCTAACATGTTTAGCATGTTGTTATCATGTTTCTAGCCTAATTAGCCTTTTGCTAGCATGTTTCTAACATGATTAGCAAGGTACTAGCATGTTTCTAGCATGAATCCAGCATGATTAGCATGTGGCTAGCATATTTATAACATTCTAGTTGCTAGGCTTGACTAGTGATAGATAGATAGACAGATAGATAGTTAAGAAAGCATGATGGTATGATGGAGCTGGACCACATTTACCTGTGGAAGAACCAAGCTGTTATTCAATATGCAGAAGTACCATATTTATTTGTGAGATTAGACTGCATCTATCTATCCCATTCTGAACAATAATGCACACACCAGTACCTGAAATCCTTTTAGGGCGACACTCAGGCAAGGCCTGCCATTGGCCGTCTGGTCCACATGTGACCTGTGCTGGGCCATTGAGATCAAAGCCCTCATTACAGATGACGTCTACAGTGCCTCTGTATTTGTAAACCCTAGATCCAGGTGTTATCCTTCCATTTGCCACAGTAGGTGCTGAACAGGCGATCACTGAACATAAACAAGGGTACAAATCATTCTTATTGCTTTCATTTATCGTGAAACAACACAATTAGCATTCATATGTATACATACAGACATTTTTATCTTTATGGAACATTAAAGGTTTTAAAGTTCAAGTTTGGAGTGTTTATTAGGAGCATGTTCTTATTTATCAGGATCAAATTCTGAAGGTGTTGTTTATGCTATCAGGTTAAAACTAGATAAAAAAGTTTGTCAAGACAAGTTGTCTTGAGAAAGCCTGATTATAAAATTTGAAAAGGTTTTAAGTTCTAAAAGTTTGACGGTTTTCAGTCTGAAATAGTCTGAAGTTTAAAGTAGTTTTAAAGCTCAAAGCTTGAATATTTTCATAGCAAAGCAGTCTGTCAAATAGATAAACTGATAGCATTGCTAACATGTTTTTTTTTTAACATGAATGACATGTTGCTATCATGTTGTTAGCATCATTAACATGTTGATAACATGTTTTTAGTATGATTAGCATGCTGCTAACATGTTTCTAGCATGATTAACAAACCACTAGTATGTTTCTAGCATGATTAGCAAACTACCACCATGTTTCTAACATGATTAGCATGTTACTAACGTGTTGTTAACATGATTAACATGTTGCTAGCATGTTTGTAACGCATTTCTAACATGATTAGCATGTCAGTAACGTGTTGCTGGCGTGTTTAGAATGTTGCTAGCATGTTGTTAGCATGTTTCTAACATAATTTCATGTTACTAACGTGTTGTTAGCATGATGTTAGCATTATTTGTATGTTGCTAGCATGATTAGCATGTCAATCATGCTAGCATGTTTCCAGCATGATTTGCATGTTGTTGTTTCTAACCTGATTAGCCTGTTGTTAGCATGTTTCTAACCTGATGCTAGCATGTTTCTAGCATGATTCACATGTTGTTAGCATGTTTCTAACCTGATTAGCATATTGCTAGCATGTTTCTAACATTCTGGTTGCTAGGCTTGGCTAGTGATAGATAGATAGATAGATAGATAGATAGATAGACAGATAAGAAATAAGTGAAAAAAGCAGAAAGACTGAAGTGAATTTTTATAAAACACATTTAAAGAGATGTTCAAACATAACAGAACTTGAAGTGTGTGCTATGAACACATTTCTGACATTAAAATTGCTAAAACATGCTCATTTCTTATTTAAAAATGTGTTGTTTCTTAAAGAAGCCGCAGCATCAGCAAAAAAAGGAACAAATAAAAGTTATAGAGAGGGAAGAAAAATTTAATGAAAAACTAAAAACAAATCAAACAAAAATTCACTAAAACTATAAAAATATATGATACGACTACTTCCATTTGTTTATCTGCTAGGTAAAAAAATAAAAAAATAAATCACAAGTCTGATTATTTGTAACATTTAACAACATGACATTAATATCCAATGTTAAATTATTACATCATTACATGTTTGATATTTTGCTGGTTTTCACATCTGTCCACCCAATTTGGCAACCCAATTTTCATGTCAAACCAAAACTCATTGCTTGTTCGAAGGTGGAAGATGATATAAAGAGAAAGTTGGCTTTTGACTTCAACCCAATTTTCATTTTCAACCAAAACTCAATGTCTGTCCAATGGTGGAATTTTAAGTGAATCCAACACTGAATTTTGATGTCAACCCTATTTTTTTTTCAATCAAATTGCACAAGTTGGAGGTTGACATTAAGCCAACGTTGGTTTTTGACATCAACCCATTTTTTATTTCCAACCAAAACTCATCGTCTATCCAATGGTGGAAGTTCATATAAATTCAATGCTGAGTTTTGAGGTCAACCATATTTTTTTTGCAAACCAAAATGCAAAGTCCGTCCAATGTTGGAGGCAGATATTAAGGCAACGTTGGCTTTTGACTTCAACCCAATTTTCATTTCCAACCAAAACTTAACCTCTGTCCAATGGTGGAAGTTTATGTATATCCAATGATTAGTTTATTGTATTTTGTTGACATCAATTTTGTTATTTGACATTAAGCCAACACTGAGTTTTGACATCAACCCAATTTCTACTTCCAACCAAAACTCAATGTCTGTCCAATGGTGGAAGGTCATGTATATCAAGTGCTGAGTTTTGACATCAACCCAATTTTTATTTCCAACCAAAACTCAACGTCTGTCCAGTGGTGGAAGTTTATGTATATGCAATGTTGAGTTTCTTGACGTATTTTTTTTTTTTTATTTCTAGCCAAAACTCAACATCTGTCAAAAGGAGGTTTAAGTAAATCCAACGTTGAGTTTTGATATCAAACATATTTTTTTCCTAACCAAAAGACTACGTCTGTCCAATGTTCAAATTTGACATTAAGCCAACATTGAGTTTTGACGTCAACCCAATTTTTATTTCGAACAAAAACTCAATGTTTGTCCAATGGTGGAGGTTTATATAAATTCAACACTGGGTTTTGACATCAACTCAAATTTCATTTTGAATCAAAAGTTAATGTCTGTCCAATGGTGGAATTTTAGGTAAATCCAACACTGAATTTTGATGTCAACTCTTTATATGCGTACCTTTGCACTCAGGAGGAGGTGCGCTCCAGGTGCCGCTCTTGGTGCAGTAAATCTCGCTCGCACCAATCAGAGCTCCAGTATGACAGCGATAGGACACCATGTGACCGAGGGGAACAGAGTCATATATGGGGTTGGACATCTCAGCGCCTTTGACCTCTGGAGGTGGAGGACAGTGCACAGCTGCAAAACACACAAACATCATCCATCTATGAGACCGATGTAGGCTACAGTAAATCCATAGGAATTTGGTTTGCAATATTTGAAGTCAAGCTTATACAAAATCATAAGTCTTTAAAAACAGTCTTACGTTCACACACAGGGATCCTTCCATCCCAGCCTCCATCCCGGCAGATCTGTACCTTTGGGCCGATCAGCTCATACCTAATGAGAGCAATTAAAAAAAAAGTGATGCTTTTATCAGCTGTTCGGACTTGCATTCTGACAGCACCTATTCACCGCATAGGATCAGTTGGTAAACAAGTGGTGTAATGCTTCATTTCTTCAAATGTGATGACGAAATAAACTCATCTGCATCCAAAAAACAGAATTGAGAATGCATGTGTATTATAATTCCTGCTGTATCTCACCCTTCTTGACAGACGGCTGTAGCCGAATCTCCAAATGACACGCCTGTGTACTCAAACCTGCCATTGGAAATCTCTCCAGCAGATCCACATTTCTTCCCTTTAGATATAAACAAACTGTTAGATTCTTCCAACACATCAAGAGAGTTACGAATGTGAATTTTGTCTACATTTTTTGTGGTATCCAAAACTGTTATTAACTGTCTCCAATCAGCAGAGATGAAAGCAAAAGATGAAGTGATGGAAGAAATGAACAGGGTTTATCAAATAATATTAGTTGGACTTCGCCTGACCAGCATAAATTCAACTGGTGTTATTATATCAAGGAGTTTAAAAATGACTCCTGTGATGTTAATTACCTTGAAATAAATCTAACTTATAAGATTAAACAACAATAACACACTGCAAAAAATGTTTTTCTTAAGCATTTTTGTCTTGTTTTCAAGTATAAATATCTCAACATTCCTAAATTACTTATTAAAAAATTATTACTTAAAAAATTACCTATGATATTTAGTCTAGGTTTCTGAAAAATGCATCAAAATGCAGTTCTACATGTAAAACGACAAAATGTCTGCCAATAGGGTTAAAAAGTTTTTAAATCAAATTTTATTTTTTTTATTTTTTTATTAAATTCAAAATGTAAAAAAAAAAAAAGTTTTTTTATTAAATGTGTTTTTCTGAGTCTATTTGCATATATTTTTGTCTTGTTTTAATCATAAAGTCACTTAATTTTGATCAACTTTTCAGAAAACCATTTTGTTTCTCAAGTAATCTTAATTTACAAATGTTTAGATATTGTTGCTGGAAGACAAGACAGAAATAAGGAAGACTTTTTTTGCTGTTCCAAGCATTGCAAGAGCATGGAAAATAACAGATAAAACTGAGTAATATAACAAAAATGAATTAAATTATTAAATTATATGTGACAAACAATGATATTGTTACAGGGTTCGTATAGATACTGTAAAATGAAATTCCAGGACTTTCAAGAAGCACTACTTTTTTTAAAACTTCAATTAGAGATCTCACTTATGTCTTATATTTCAAATTCTAAAAAAGAGAAACAGACAAAAATATACTAATTAAAAATGGCAAAAATAAAGTTAAGCACATGCAATGTATTACTACTAAAGTATTACAAAGTATACTACACTTTTACTATAGTAAAACCTAGGTTAATTTTCTTAAGGGATTTGTATTTCTGTATACTTTCTTTTTTTCTTTGTTTTTACAACAGTACTCCCTTAATAGTTTGATGTTTTTTACTGTTTAAGGAAAAAAAAAATCAGAAAAGAAGATTTGCGAATTCACAAATTCGCTCGAAGATTGCTACGAACCACGAAGATCCAATCTAAAGCAAAAGATTCACGAACCCGCTCCGCAGTTCCGATCTAAATTAAATGATTTGCGATCCGCGCTCTGACATCCCGATCTGAATAATGATTCGCGAACCGTCATTTCAGATCAGGATTTGGAGCGTGGATCACGAATCATTTAGATCGAAACTTTGCGTATCGCGAATCATTTGATCATTCCAACTGGAGCGCTTCGAAACAGCTCACCCATCACTACGTGCTTTTTAAAATCGTTACAAGCGATGTTGAAACTGAAAATGAATTGCTCTTTTAATTTGATCTGTTTTTTGCTAGTAAATTGCTTGAAATGAATGATCAAAGTGATGAGTTTGAGCGGTTAAAGCGTAAATGACTCAATTGATTTGGTTCATCTGTTGCTCTTTTCGCATCTTCAGCCGTTTACACGACACTGTTAGTATTACTACTTACTTAGCTTGATTGTTTTCTGACATTAACTGAAATAAGCAAAAAAAAGTATGTTTTTTGAATTGTGTGAAAAGATATTTGCTTATTGACAAAATTAAACACTTATTTCATAGATACATTGTCTTTCAATAATTCAAGCACTTTTCAAGTATTTTCAGGAGTATTGCTATTTTTAAGAATTTTCCAGGCCTTAGATTTCAAAAAGTCAAATTCAAGTACTTCAAGCACCTTGTACGAACCCTGTTATTAAATGGATTAATTAAATTATAAATTATTACATAATTAAAAGCTTGTAAGTTAGTAGATACAACACAAATGTTTGTATGGTTGCTCTCTTTGCTTAAAATAATCCTTAGATCCACATTAAGTTTGAGCAAATGAAGTCGTCTGGCTTACTTTCACACTGGAGCTGCAGGTTTGACCATTTGCCTTCACGGCAGATTATAGTGTAACTTCCTCTGGTCCGCACATATCCTATACTGCATTTGTAGCGAAGGCGAACACCAGATGGATACTCTTTCCGCATGGGGGACTCGTCTCTGGGGAAAGCATGAGGGTGTGATGGAGCTGGACCACAATTACCTGTGGGAGAACCAAGCTGTTATTTAATATGCAGAAGTACCATATTTATTTCTGAGATTAGACCACTTCTATCTATCCCAGTTCTGAACAATAATGCACACACCAGTACCTGAAATCAGTTTTTGGTTTTGGTTTTTTAATGGTTAGGGAGTCGGGCTTGTAACCGAAAGGTTGCGGGTTCGAGTCCCAGGTCCGGCAGGGATTGAAGGTGGGGGGAGTGAATAACCAGCGCTCTCTCCACCCTCAATACCACGACTGAGGTGAGTCCCTTGAGCAAGGCACCGAACCCCCAACTGCTCCCCGTAGTTTGTTCATTACTCACTACTGTGTGTGTGCACTTGGATGGGTTAAATGCAGAGCACAAATTCTGAGCATGGGTCACCATACCTGGCCTCACGTCACGTCCTTTCCTTTCCTTCATTTCCTTTTTATGTTGACATTTTGGCTCCTTTGGGTGCCATTTTGCGTTTGCGTCACATGTGAAAACTCCAGATCCCACAAATCCTTCATTGCAGGTGACAGATATGGACTCTCCCAGCACGTAATCAGACTTCTGCTCTTTCACTGTACCGTTTTTTCCCAAATTAGGAGTGGGACATGTCTCAGGAATAGCAGCTCTTGAGAGCAAAACCCATCCAAGCTGACCTTCTGAGATCATCAGCAAAAGTAGGAGAAAAAGCAGAAAGACAGAAGTGAACTTTTATGCAACACATTTAAAGAGATATGTTCAAACATAACAGAACTTGAAGTGTGTGCTATGAACACATAAAAGCACACATTTTTGACACTAAATTGCTAAAACATGCTCATTTCATATTTAAAAAATGGGGTTTTTCTTAAAGAAGCCACAGCAGCAGCAAAAAAAGGAACAAATAAAAGTCACAGAGAGGGTAGAAAAACTGAATTGCTGGTTTTCACATCTGAGAGTTAAAGTATAAAACCAATGTTGGGTTTTGATAACCCAATTTTCATGTCAAACCAAAACTCAGTGCTTGTTCGAAGGTAGAAGATAGTTAGAGAAAGTTGGCTTTTGACTTCAACCCAGTTTTCATTTCCAACCAAAACTCAACCTCTGTCCAATGGTGGAAGTTTATGTATATCCGATGATTAGTTTGTTGTATTTTGTTGACATCAATTTTGTTATTTCTAGCCAAAACTCAACATCTGTCAAAGGGAAGTTTAAGTAAATCCAACGTTGAGCTTTGATGTCAACCATATATTTTTTCCTAACTAAAACATTACGTCCAATGTTAAAATTTGACACTGAGCCAACATTGAGTTTTGATGTCAACCCAATTTTCATTTTCAACCAAAACTCAATGTCTGTCCAATAGTGGAATTTTCAGTGAATCCAACACTGAATTTTGATGTCAACCCTATTTTTTTCAATCAAATTGCACAAATTGGAGGTTGACATTAAGTCAACGCTGGATTTTGACGTCAACCCATTTTTTATTTCCAACCAAAACTCATCGTCTATCCAATGGTGGAAGTTCATATAAATTCAATATTGAGTTTGGATGTCAACCATATGTTTTTTGCAAACCAAAATGCAACATCTGTCCAATGTTGGAGGCAGATATTAAGGCAATGTTGGGTTTTGACATCAACCCAATTTTCCTTTCCAACCAAAACTCAATGTCTGTCCAATGGCGAAAGTTTGTTTATCCAATGTTGAGTTTGACATCAACTAATTTTCATTTTGAATCAAAAGTCAACGTCTGTCTATTGGTGGATGTTCATACAAATTTAACCTTGAGTTTTGACGTCAACCATATTTTTTTCTAACCAAAATGCAACATTTGTCCAATGTTGAAGGTTGACATTAAGCCAGCGTTGGGTTTTGACATCAACCCAATTTTCATTTCCAACCAAAACTCAATGTCTGTCCAATGATGGAAGTTTATGTATATACAGTTTTTATTTTTGACATCAACCCATTTTTTTTTTCATCTCTAATCAAAACTCAATGTCTGTCCAATGATGGAAGCTGATATAAATCGAGCACTGTTTTGACATCATTCCGATTTTCATTTTGAATCAAAAGTCAACATCGGTCCAATGGTGGAAGTTAATATAAATACAACACTGAGTTTTGACGTCATATTTTCTTCTAAACAAGATGCAATGTCTGTCCAATTCTAGAGGTTGATATTAAGCCAACATTGAGTTTTGACATCAAACCATGTTTTTTTTTTATTTTCAACCAAAACTCAACATATGTCCAATGGAAGTTCATATAAATTCAACGTTAAGTTAAGTTTTGACGTCAACCATATTTTTTTCCTAACCAAAATACAATGTTTGTCCAATGTTGGAGGCTGACATTAGGGTTTTGGCATTAACCCAATTTTAATTTCTAACCAAAACGTCTGTTGTTAGCGGTGAAAGTTTATGCATATTCAGTGTTGAGTTTTGACATCAATCCATTTTTTTTTCTTTATCTCTAGTCAACTCAACATCTGTCCAATAATGGAAGTTGATTTAAATCCAACGCTGGGATTTGACATCAACCTGATTTTTATTCTGAATCAAAAGTCAACATCTGTCCAATGGTGGAAGTTTTAAGCGATTCCAATATTCAGATTTGACATCAATCATATTTTTTTTTCCTAACAAAAACATGACATCTGTCCAATGTTAAAATCTGACATTAAGCCAACATTGAGTTTTGACTCAATTTTCATTTCCAACCAAAACTCAACATCTGTCTAATGTCGGACATTTATGTTTGTTTAATGTTGAGTTTTGACATCAACCCAATTTTCATTTCCAAACAAAACTGTGTGTCCAAAAGTGGAAGTTTAGTGGTGGAAGTTTATGTATATCCAATGCTGATTTTTGACATCAACCCATTTTTTTTAATCTCTAATCAAAATCTCCATGTCTGTCCAATGATGGAAGTTGATTTAAATGCTGGGCTCTGACATTAACCCAATGTTCATTCTGAATCAAAAGTCAACATCTGTCCAATGGTGGAAGTTTCAGTAGTTTTGAGAATCATTTTTGGAATTATTAATATTTGTCCAATGTTAAAATTTGACATTAAACCAATTTTCATTTCCAGCCAAAACTCAACGTCTGTGCAATGATGGAAGTTGATTTAAATCAACGCTGGGTTATGACATCAACCTGATTTTCATTTTGAATTAAAACTGAATATCTTTCCAGTGTTGGAGATTTAGGTAAATCCAACACTGGGTTTTAGCATTAACCCAGTTTTCATTTCAAAGCATACTTCAATATCTGTCCAGTGTTGGAGTTCAACAAGTTTGTTGTTAAATTGACATCCGGTGCCAGCTTAGAGTGCCATAGGCAGAAGTTTAGTTTAATTGTTTGTGTCTCTCAAAATGCATCATTGAAGGAAGAAGTGGAGTTGAAATCAGGCTTATACAAAGTATTTAAACCAAGTGCACAAATTACCTTTAGAGCGGCACTCAGGCAAGCCCTGCCATTGGCCATCAGGTCCACATGTGACGTCTGGCAAACCAATCAGCTCAAATCCCTCACTGCAGAAGATGGTTACAGTGTCTTGGGGTGCATACTGTGTCCTTTCTCCAGGCTTTATCAATCTGTTTGCCACAGCAGGTGCTGAACAGATGATCTTCGACACTAAACCAGAAGGAAAAAACAACTGATTGTGCCAAAATCATGCTTCTGATGACCAGTTACAAGAATCCACCACTAGATGGTGATATTAACCTGCAAAGCCAGTTTACTTTCCACAAATCTTGGAAAACTCACACAATAGATTAGAGGGATTTACTGCCATGCAATCCTCTTAATAAACTGCAAGAGTCTGTTGAAATGGCTCCTGCATCACACTTTCACAGTTTATATTTTTTTAGAAGATAAAACTGTATGTGGTTGTGACCGTTACAAACTTTGGAGTGTTAAAGGTAAATTAAGGTATTTTTGTGATGATGTTAAACATGACAAAAGATTAAACTCACCCTCACAGATGGGATCTGTCCCATTCCAACCTTTTTCCGTACACATACGGACCCCTTCACCTTTCAGAACATACCTGCATGTGAAAACAAGAGCAAAAAAGACATAAGACATCACGAAAAGGAAACATTATTGGCCCACTTTAATAACAGACCATGGCATTAAAATTTCACCTTCAGATTTGTCCTTGAATCAATTAATCAATCAATAAGAATGCTGAACCAAGTCAAAACAAAACAAAAAACAAACAATAAAGCAACTCTCTAAACTTATTCTCCCCTATTTATCATCACATAACCATGTTTTCACTGATTTCTGGACTTCAGGCATTAAAAAAAGAATGAAAATAAGGTTTCAGTACCCTTCTTTACACACAGCAATCGCTTTATCTCCAAATGACTGTCCATGTCGAATATACTGCCCGTTCTCTATGTCACCCAGCCCATTGCACTTTTTCTCTGTGAAGATAAATGAGAACATATGAAAAAGTGGAGCACAAATGAATAAAAGATGATACTTAGATAAACAGATTTATCTTACTTTGGCATTTCATGCTCAAGAGTGTCCACTGTCCTCCCACACACTGTGACATTTTACTTCCTTCTGACTGCACGTAACCCGGGGCACATGTATACAACACCTTGTCTCCATCATTGAACACTGATTTATGGAGATATTTGTCGTGCAGAAGCTTGTCGTGATATTTTTCTGGTTCGCCACATTGTGTGTCTCCATTTCTTTGAGGCACTGAAAATGATAGTTTCAAAGCACAGCTCAACAACAGAAATAACAGTAAACAAAAATGCAGTTATATCATTTAGTTCAACAGTTCTGTTAATTATTATGCACACTGGCTGTCATACTGAAAATAATATAAGCCTGTTGTGAAATCAAAATAATTACCAATGATGCTACTGATGAATAATTCATACAAAGTACTGAATGCAAACTGCGCAGTAGATACCTGTAACTTTAAGATATTATGCAATGTGGCAGGAAATCTATTTTAAACGTCTCTAAGGTATGCGCAAGGAGATGTACGTATGTATGACCGTAATGTTTACTTATGCCTAAATGAGTCCACAGCATGTATTTTTGTACCTTCCAGCACCACTGAATATTGCTAAAACTGCTTATACATCATTATAAATAAAGGATCACTTGAATTAAATGACCCAACCTGTCAATTAATACTATTTTACTGGTTTTAGCTTGACAAGTGCCCATCAAACTAGACATTAGGCTGGTTAAAGTTATTTATAAACAGAACCAGTGAAATGAACAGTCATCAGTTCAAACATATAATGTGTGTCAATAAAATATTTTTTGTTAAAAAAAAAAAAAAAAAAAAAAAAAAGACTGAAACAACGGTGTGGCGCGTCAAACGCAGACGTGATACGTCAAATGAAGACGCGATGTGCCACATCGAGCGTTTGTTGGTTATGGAGCAACCTAATGTTAGTTCTGTCGTGCCAAATTTAAAAGTTACTCACCTACAAAGTGCGCAAACACAAGTATGAGTACATTGCTCCAAACAACCGCCATGTTCACGGAGAACTGCGGATGAACTCCAGGAGTCTGCCTCAAACAAAACAACTACAGAATTACACACGCGCGCGCCAAGTGCTTGTAATATACGCCTGCTGTCGTCACAAAAGCTCAAAGCCTGCCCTCGTTTCAGTGTAAACCCAAAGAAACACTTCTACATCTATGGTTCTTATAATAACAAACAACGACTTACTCAAATAATATGAAAATTCAAGGAATCGTGTTCAAAAATAACGGGGCGTTTCTGAGTGGAACAGAGACGCTTTGTTGACACTCTAAACTAGCTATCGTCTTACTAGTAACTATCTTTAATTGCTAGTAATTAATTCAGTGGTGACTAGCTGCCAAAATGGTTCATTTTCTCTGTTATTAGTACTAATTCCGGTATTAATTTTATTAAAATGATACTGAAATAATTTTTGCATTTAATTCCATTAATTTTCATGTCATTACCAAAACAGTGTATGTTTTAGTCCACTGGCTGAAACTGTCTTTAACTTCACCCCTACATTTATGATCAGGAAATATTTATGTCATTCTCTCTTAGCTACATGCTGAGTAGATAGGCCCTATTATTTTAAGGCAAATGTGTTCAAAAGTATAATAAATCTGTGTATAACTTTCAAGAATGTCACTACCGTGACACCATTTTTCTGTGATTAAACATTAATTTTTTGGGAGTTATTCCATAACATTTAGCTTTTATATGTATACAGATGTTCAGAACTGTGCTAGATAACCATGTGCTGATTAGCATCTTTGAGCTATGTTCAAAATTAAATTAAATTGTCACTACCGGAACAGTCATTACCGAAACATTTGGTGAAGTTTCGGTAGTGACATCTTTGTTTTCTAGGGTGTTATCCCTTCACCAAATGTTTCGGTCGAGACTGTTTCGGTACTATTTTATGGGATAACGCCCTAGAAAACAAAGATGTCACCACCAAAACTTTACCAAATGTTTCGGTAGTGACTGTTTCGGTAATATTTTATGGGATAACGCCCTAGAAAACAAAGATGTCACTACCAAAACTTCACCAAATAAAATTGTCACTACCAAAACATTTGGTGAAGTTTCGGTAGTGACATCTTTGTTTTCTAGCGTGTTATCCCTTCACCAAATGTTTGGTCGTGACTGTTTCGGTACTATTTTATGGGATAACGTCCTAGAAAACAAAGATGTCACTACCAAAACTTCACCAAATGTTTCGGTACTATTTTATGGGATAATGCCCTAGATAACAAAGATGTCACTACCAAAACTTCACCAAAAGTTTTGGTATTGACTGTTTCGGTACTATTTTATGGGATATTGTCCTAGAAAACAAAGATGTCACTACCAAAATTTCACCAAATAAAATTTACCAAATGTTTCGGTAGTGAAAATTTTATTTGGTGAAGTTTTGGTAGTGACATCTTTGTTTTCTAGGGTGTTATCCCTTCACCAAATGTTTCGGTCGAGACTGTTTCGGTACTATTTTATGGGATAACGCCCTAGAAAACAAAGATGTAACTACCAAAACTTCACCAAATAAAATTTTCACTACCGAAACATTTGGTAAAGTTGGTTAAAGAGACCACTCTCGCTGGACTCGACGCAAAAGAGAGCGGAGCGGTACGACAACAGAAGCTGGTCCGTTGCTCTCCGCACCCGGTACGTTCTCAATAAGTTTTAATGTGCCATGCTGCCCTTTCAGAGGTTTTAAATTGGAAATGGAGCTTTTCACGGTTGAAAAGGATTTCTTCCCCTCTAATTGACAACGCACAATAATGTTCTTGCCTTTGACAGAAATAAACTAAAAATAATGATTGTATTTCCAGCTACAGAATGTGTGCTTTCCTCTCTCCATGCTGACTATGTTTTCATTGGTAGTATCCGCCTCACAGGCGCTTCCCAGTCATAGTTCTCAGGTAAAGGACGTTGCGTGTGCTAGCCAACACCATTTTTACAATCTACATGCTAAATCACATTCTGTCGGCAATGATGTAACGCAGCGGTAACGCATGCTTGTAACTATACTCTAATTACTAATTTGGAAATTATAACGCGTTAAATTACTCCGTTACTAAAAAAAAATAGATTACAGTACAAAGTAATGCGTTACTGCCCAACACTGTTTGGTAGTGCCAAATTTGGGGAGAGGACAAAACGATTACAAAACATTCTGAAAATACAATATGAGAATTAACTGCACAATTACTAGAAATGTGTACCTTGGATAATACATATACTTAGAATGCATTATATATTATATGCAGTATATATATACAGGCTTCATAGAAAATGTAAACAGAAAACAGAACATTTTTATTTCATTTCTTTTAAATCCTTTATTTTTCTTTGATAGCAACTGCTACTTTAGTTCAGAACTGGCAAGGGTTTTGCAACATATCATTAAGGCAAGCTCATACACGCATCTTTAAAGTAGGATTTTCTGCCTAGTGAATTATTGCTCATACACTGTATTTTCATGGACAAGATAAGATTAAAATAATATTTGGAGAATGTAAGAACAGCTTAACCAAATCAGGGAAGTTTTATTTTACTTGCAACAGCCTAAACATTTGGGATTCCCAAATGCTATCTTGGCGATACAGACGATTATTCTTAGTGTCATCCTTGATCAAGCAGACCTAACAGAGGAACAGAATATTCCCAGTCTACACCAAACTTCTGATATGACTGTATTATTATAACAATACCATCTGCAATAGAGATCCAGTAAGGCAAGTAGGCGGTTTGAGGTCAGGCTGGTAAGACAGGACAAAACACTCACACCCCACCTTATGAAAGACATAATCGTTGCTCCATAGGCTGCGGGTGGAGCGCCATTTTAATATATGATGTCACAGTTTCTGTCATTCATGCCTGACGAATCTTTTCCATCTTCATGTTCTGATGTATTCACTGTGGAGATAAATATACAGTTTTAACTCTGATGTGTTTATAACCTCATGTTGCCTAGAACATGATTGGATCAAAATCACAGGAAATAACAAAATGGAATGAAGATCAACATCCTCTAATCACTGTACTGCTAAAAACTAAAAGACAATATTTATTTCCCACCCATTTATCACTGATATTTATCACTTAAACAACTACTAAAAACAACTATTAATGACTCACTTGATGTTAAGGACAAACTACAAATGTTCCACAAAAAAAGGAAAGCATTACTTATTTTCCAGAGCTGTGGGAACATAACTGTCCAATGTTGTGGCTATGATCCTTAAACGACCCACTCTTTCCACGTGGCCGACGAGTCTGAACCAGAGCTGTTTGTCCCACTGTGGCCACTACGAAGGAAATTAAAACATAAGTCATTCCATAACTTCACAAAAAAAAAAAAAAACTTTTTTGTTTTTCACCCTTTTTTAAATGTCTTTTGGTTCATTTTCACCAAAGATGAGATAAAATGAAATAAAATAAAATAACACCACATTTTAAAATGCGCACATAAATTGTACCATGAAATAAAAAAGTAAATAAAATAAAAAAGTAATATATATAACATAAAAAACACCACATTTAAAAATGTGCACATAAAATTTACCGTTAAAAAAAATAAATAAATAAATAAATAAATAAAATAAAACAAAATAAAAAACATGTAAAATAAAAAACCCACCACATTTATTTTTAAATGTAGTGGTGTTTTTATTTTATATATTTTATTTTTTATTTACTTTATAATTTTATGGTACAATTTATGTGCACATTTTTAAATGTAGTGGGTTTTTTATTTTACATGTTTTATTTTAATTTATTATTTTTAATGGTAGATTTAAAATCTACATAAAATCTACCAGTGAAAATAATAAAATAAAGTACAATATGTAAAATAAAAAAAAATTAAAAATTAAAAAAAAACTCAACCCCTACATTTAAAAATGTGCACATAAATTGTACCATAAGATAAAAAAGTGAATAAAAAAATATATATATATATATATATATATATATAAAACACCACTACATTTAAAAATATGCACATAAAATCTACCACTAAAAGTAAAATAAAATAAAATAAATGTTAAGCTACATTAACAAAAATGCAAAGCATGTACACTTACTATATGCATACGATTACTGCAATAATGCACGTTTTTAATGGCAGGGTAATTTTAGGTAACCGAAACTAAAATCATAAAGTTTGTTACATGAAATTAAATAAATGACAAATAAAATACAAAAAAAACCCTTTCAGCAACATTTCTCAGTTTAGTTTAGGATGACAAACTAAAATAACAAATTATATACACATATACAAAAAAATAATAAAAATGACAAAAACATAAAATTACTAAAACTTTACAAATAACGTGAAAATATAAATAAAACAAAAACTATAATAGTATACATCTTTTAATTGCTATTAAATGACAAAAAAAACTGTGTACTTGCATCACAGACTGATTTATTAGATCACAAAATGTTTATCACTAGATTAGCATGACATTATATAGTTATGAATAACTATAACAGTGATATGGATATTGTGATGCTGTTTTCCTGGCAATTTCACAATGAAACCAAAACACAAATCATATTTTTTTGCAACACAGTAAATTAAAACAAAGGACTTGGCTCCGAGGTAAATGCGTTTTTTGGATCCAAGAATCTGCACTTAATTTAGGCTCTGATTTGGTTACACTTTGGTTGCGAAGCAAAGGCACTTGATCATATCCAATCATGCAATCACACTTTTTTTTTACATTTGCATTAAAAATGCATAAGCTGCATGAAGCAACAATGCAGTCTTCGACTGACAGGCCATCATAACATTTAACGCGTATTAAGAACATACTCAGAAATGTAAAAATCTGGCAACGTGAACTCAAATTATTGTTATAAAACAATTTAAGAACATCTTTCCAGATCTGATGCTAGATAAAACCATGTATAAATAGCTTTATAATGAAAGATCATCTAAATAACAAACATAAAAACTAATAACAGCATGAGTTTCAATATTCTCAGTAGTACTAGACATTCTTGCAGATCTATTGAAAAACCACTGACAAGATCATTCCGTAAATAATGATTCTGTGCGCATGTGTTTTAAAAAGAACCAGTGAAAGAACACATTCTTCTAAAGACAATCACATTTCCTAAAGTTCCACTTATTAATAACAAATAAAACTGTTATTTATAATTATGACCCTGATGTTATTATTATAAATAAGTCTGATGGAAGAAAAACCAGCAGAACGTAAATTAAACGAACCTTTCCTCTGTCACATGACCTATGACATCATACGACCGCAACACGACATTCATTAAATTCAATAAGACATTCTGCACAACAATCAAAACCAGAAAGCAGAATGTAAATACAGAGAGAAAGAGCATCACAAACAATTCACAGCTAAATTATAATTATACAATCATTTACATAATATCCAATCAAATTTGGCTTGAGTCAATCCGTACTAAGGCAGTATGAAGAGCGCACAATGAAAAAACGAGTGCTTGTAATCTTTGAGAGCCAATCAGATTAACTGGCACAAGCCACGCCCACTCAATCAGTTCAGCCGGGCTCTAATTGGTCCCACGGGCTGTCAATCTGTTTAACAGCACGAGTGAATCTTCCTTGCTTTAAAAGTTGAGTGTTTCAGTCAGTAACTTCACATGCTGTTGTGATTTTACCGTACTTCCAAACGCTGTGGACGGATGAGGGTTGAGAAGAGTGCATGGAGGCGTCGCCGGCGCTAGTAACGTTACATAAAGCAGTGTTCACTTGTGCTGATTTTGAGCGGGCGTCAACAAGTTAGTCACGTCTGGAGAAAACATTTAATTTGACGGGCGTCACACCGCTTTGTGTCATCATTCTTGGATGGCATCTTTCGAGTCCGACGGGGCGAAGCAGTTCAGTATTTCCTATAAGACACAAAGGTTACTTGATGATGTCAGTTACTTAATGTTGTTTTCACCACATACATAACACTTTAGACATGCTTGTTAATACGTCAAACATAGAGCTGGGTACATTACTCATTAATCGTAATCCATCACTGATTCCAAATTACATGACAAAAATTGTAGTTAGTAACACAATCCTTTACATTTCACATTTTAGGTAATGTAATGATTACTTCTGGATTACATTTGACATAACTTGTTTATCACACTGATTTAAACAGGATAATTGTGTACCACAGATTTTTAAAACGCAGAAAAAGAAAACATATTCCATTTGTTGAGTGCTAATTATACTAAAATTAATGTGTTCATCAGTAGTTGATGCAATATTGAAACAGTGAAATGATTTTTGTAAATCCAGTGGTCAAATGCTGTGTCTCCACCTGACTGGTCTTTGTGTGAATGTCCACAAAACTGGAACTTATGATTTCACAAAACTTATGAATAATTTATTGCTATTGTGTAAATAATATGTAATCATGTAATCCATTTGATTATGAGTTTTTTAAAATGTAATTTAATCTAATTACAAGTATTTATTTATTTTTGGTCATTGTTTACAGTACGTTTTTTTTTTTTTTTTTTTTTTTTTTGTGTGTTTTAGGTGTACAAAGCAAATATATTTACTACCTAAATATACAGATTTTATACTGAAAATATGCATGTATGTATGTATATATATTAGGGGTGTAACGATACATGTATTCGTACCAAACTGTCACGGGCATCTCTGTTCGGTGCATTAAGCCTTACCACTAATACAGGCAATTCAACCTCAATCCAGAAGGGGGCGCTCACAGTAATGCAACTCTGTTTGATAACCGTCGGCAGAAGAACAGCGAATGCCAGGAGTTGTGCACTTGAAATCAAAGCACACTAGACAGTGACCTTGTGCTGATTCTGAACGCGCCTCTTACTGACAAAGGAGTATAACGTTACTTTAAAGGCTTGCGCATTCAACTGTCTGCGAAATGGAGCTTTGTGTCCTTGTATCCTACCTCTCTCATTCAGCACAAATCCAAATATTCCACAATATTTCTATATTTGCGATGCATCCAAATGCTAAACTATTATTATGTAAATTACATACCTTGTACTTCAGTCGCGTTCTAATGGTGACACAGTGAGGCGGGGCGCTTATGTTTGGTTCACTGTATTTTATTTTGATAAAGTACCAACTGCGCTGTCAAGTTAGCAATGCTAGCAGCCTGGAACTGATATGTTTCGTGTTTGTGTGCGCCGGCGCGATTACTTAGACTTTCCTCATACCAGCAAAATCAACTTACACAAAAAAACAAATAGAATGTCGCTTTCTGCCATTTGAGTTTCCTTTCTGTCACAAAACTGAACTAAAACTATAAATATAGGCTACGTTACGTGTCGCACAGTTTTTTCCCTTGTCTGTCAGTTAACTAAATTAAATATATTTCAAATATTTATTCCGTGTATGTATACATGTATTGCAGATTTTATAGCCTATATATGACATTAATTTGATATAATATTTAGTATTTTCACATGTAGGTGCATGAAAAAAATTGTAATTTGTACTACTGTCCGCTTAAAATAAATGAAAAGAAACCTAGCATAGTAATTTTTTTTTTCTGTTGCACCGAAATCGTATCGAACCATGACCCGCGAACCGAGGTACGTACCGAACCGTGACATCTATATATATATATATCTACATCTATTCAAACATTAAAAATGTTGTGTGCACATGAATTCATATTAAAATTTAAAATTAAGTGATTTTAGTGTTTTCTTCATCTCGATGAATTGGCCATAGCCTTAAAAAAATGTCATGTGGTGCGACCATGATTCATATTAAAATTAATTAATTACATTTGCCTTCAGACTGTAGTTAGCAGACTTATTTTACCTGTGAATTTCATAAAACTGATAAAAATGTTGTTAAAAAAAAAAAAAAAAACATTCATGCATGCTGTAAAAGTGACTTATATTTCAACCACAGAAATTAGATATTTTATTTTTATTTTAATACAGTTATTATTGGTTGCACCACATATATATATATATATATATATATATATATATATAACTGTAGTAATTGTTCAAACATTAAGAATGTTGTGTGCACATAAATTCATATTAAAGTGATTTTAGTGGGTTTTTTTTCATATCTATGAATTGGCCATAGCCTTAAAAAAAAAAAAAAAAAAAAAGTCATGTGGTGCGACCATGATTTATATTAAAATTAATTTTCTTTGCCTTCAGTTGCCTTCTTAAATGTAGGTAGCAGGCTTATATTTCCTGTAAATTGCATAAAACTAATAAAATGTTGTAAAAAAAAAAAAAAAAAAAAAAAAAAAAAAACATTCATGCATGCTGTAGAAGTGATTTATATTTCAACCACAGAAATTAGATATTTTATTTTTATTATAATACAGTCATTATTGGTTGCACCACATGATATATATATATGAAGAGTTCAGACGCAAAACCAGATAAATCCATCTGACGTCTTTCTTTAAAAAATGCATTTTTATCAGGCTCAGATGTATGGGTTTCTATGTAAGCACCGGTACTTCTGATTAGGCTGAGGCTGCTATTTTAGCGAGTTTGAAGAAAAAGTATTTGATGGACGTATACTATGTGTCGAGAGCATTCACTCAGTATCATTATCTCATTTTTGACCAAGATGGCTTTTATCTGGTTTTGCATCTGAACTCTTCATATATAGTCTGGATAAAAGCAAAGATGTGTGCAGGGTATACGTAGGTACATGGCATATAACCACTTCTTCATCAGTCGGCTTTGCGTATATCCACTTCTACATACCCTCTGATGCGCATCATTCGGTAGTGTCCTGCATTAGTCAAAATCGTGACAGTCCACCACATGAATAGTTAACTCAATCACATGTGAATAAATGCAAATATTCCCTAAAAACACCCAGTAAAGACAGTAATGCGGTCATGCCTGTGGCGCTGGCTTCCTTTGAAATATTTTTGACGAATGTGCGCCTAATGCGCCCGCTCCCGCTCCGTCCCCCCCCCCCAGATGCTGCCTGTTCATACACAAGAGCATGTCAGGTGAGGCGCGCAGAGTGGTACAATAATTATTTGTCAAATGTAATTATTGATAAATTATTGATTACTAATTTGAATCAGTACATAAACAATACCTTAACTCCCTGGGGTTGACGATCATGCTGGAGTGACCAGCTCACTTTTTTTAAGATCAGTGTGAAAGACAATAAAAATACTCTGTTGATTTTGGTCACACAAATAAGTGTTATACATCAATAGAAACCATAAAGTGTATACTTTTATTTGTGCACACTCGCAATAAAAACTGAACTGTGTGCTTCTTTAAAATTAAGAAAATAAACAGGGTGCTTTCTCAGTCTTCACTGTCTCCGCGAACGGCTTTTAGAAAAGTGTCAATAAAATGAACCTAAACTCAGCAATACTCGGCACACAGACAGGAGAGATAGATCTATAGAAAGCTTGATATCTGTACTTTTATATAAAGTAAGTCTTCTCAAAAACAAATATTCTGTGCTAAAGTAATCTGTATGAAACCAACATGATGTACAGTTTTGCCCTCAGAGCTAAACTGTACAATGTTTAATGTGATCACGCCCACGAGCTACATACGCTTTTGATATGATAAATAGCCACGTGCGAGGCACAGCATGTTAGCGCCCACATCATCGTAAACAAAGCTGGACGATTCATCAAGTTAATCTCGGCTACTGTTTGTTTCTGGAAGAAGACACGCTGAGAGGAATAACACAGAATTCGCCTCAGATGAAGAACACAACGGGCCGCGCGGCTGATCCGGAGGAAGAGATCCGTCTGATGAGTAAGTAATGTTTCTTTTTTGCATTAGTTAACGTGTTATTTTAACATAAGCTTGAACACATTTACTAGCTTTTTTTTCCCCCAAACTATGATTCCTGGCTAAAATGTTTGAAATCGAATGAAACATTTTGAAAATGATAGGTAGTTCATTGTGTCTAAATTTCTTACGATGCGATGAACTTTTCATGTTCTATATAATATAAAACAAAATACGATATAAAAATAATATGAGTGTACACTGTAACATGATGAATACTACAAGTCTAAGAATGTCTAGATCATGCTTATTATTAATAAAATATTTATGCCCATTGTCACTCCCTCGCATACGGCTTTCTATCACAAAACATGTCTTAGGAAATTTACATCAATATATTGTTTTCTGTGAAAGAGTAAGCACGATCATTTTCACATCAGTTTGAAGTAAATATTCTAGCCTACAAGAGTGATTACTTAAAAGCCTTGTTCAGGACTATTCAGTATGAGTTTTATGGCCTTATTTCAGCTACATTTATTTTCCCAAAACTTACTAACCACTAGGGGTGTGACGAGACGCTTATCCCATGGATACTGGGGAAAATAGGGAAAATAGTCTTTTATTCAACTGAAAAAGACAATGCAAAAAATGTAGGTGCATTTTGAACATTATGAGATTAAAATTCCATTTTAATGAATTATATGCAGTAATAACATTTCAACAAGAGCTTCACGATTCTGAATAAATTGAGAATCCCAGTTTTTTTAATAAACTGGAGACCATGATTCTCTCACGATTCTGGAGAAAAAAAGATTAGAAAACTAAACAAAGTAACGTAATTTACTAGTGGTTCTGACAAACCGTTCATTGCTTCATTCAAGTCTTTTAAAAACATATATTCATTTAAACAAAAAAAAAAAAAAACATTCAATGAAGGAGTCATTGTCTCACTTCATTAAGACTTGTTTGACTATTGAAATCTCCTGAATGAATGATTCAATGACATACAATAAGTATGACAATAAGTGTTTATACCCAAACTATAAACTTTTATCCCAGCACTTCTATTATTTAGATGTCTGTAACACAGAAATAATGATTATAATGTGGTTGAAAAGACTGTTTGTGTTGTTCACATTTACCGAGACCCTCTGATTCATTAACATGGGCAGCGACAAAACGTGCTTCTTACGCTCCACTGACACTCGCGATGTGAAACAGTCCTAATAGACATAACTAAATCGTTGTCATTTAGGATTGCGTGGGTGTTTGAATCAAGATCTTGATATTTTAAGGATTAATCGTGCAGCTCTAATGTAAACACTGCAAAATGTTTTGCGAGGATATCGTCACGAGATCGTCGAGAGGCGATCGTCGGATCTCACGAGATCTTGTGCCACGAGATCTCATCACATCCCTACTAACCACGCATAATATTTTTTTTTCTAAAAAGTGCAAACATGTACATCCATTTTGCTCACATATTATTGTAGCACAGTTTGTGCTGAATACAAAAAAATTATAAGTTGGCCAGTAGTATGTTATAAGTAGCTGAAATAAGCACAAATGTCAGGGCATGTCAAAACATCTAAAGGGCCCCAAAATCACCTCAGACCCCAGAGGGTTAAAGGAACACTCCACTTTTTTTGAAAATAGGATCATTGTCCAACTCCCCTAGATGATATTACACCAAAGATGTATGAGCTGAAACTTGCAAAAGAAAATGGTCTGCCACATCCTAACGCTGTCTGGATTCATCGAAGTGCACTTTCTGTATGTGTTTGTCAACTTGTCGGTAGCGCAAGCTCGTGGAATGCATGGAATCCCACAGAAATAGAACGCGGTATCCGCTTATAGCGTTCGGGCTCAGTTACTGAACGACGGATTATAAAGGGATTACGTGTCGCGCCGTTCGCTACTAGTTTACACCAATACTCCCGATTCTGGACTAGACGGTGTGTCATTTCCTTAGCAACGACTTTTTACTTCAGCGTTCGCTTGACTTTCTGTATAATATACACTACCATTAAAAAATAAAGGTCAGTAAGAATTGTAGAAGCTCCTTTTACACCCAAACATGATACCCTCACCTATTACCACAATTCACCTGTAAACTGTTTCAAAGCAGTTTATTTGGTTATTCTATAACCTTTTCACTTTTATTTGCCTCTGTTGCAGCTTTTCAGAGTGTGTTGCAGACTTCAAAATAAAAAAAAATGTTTATATTTACAAAATACATTTAAATAAATACATTACAAGTTGGCGAGTGAAAACTTTGGAAATCTTTTCTTTGTACTTTTGTCAATTAAATAAAAGTTAAATAGAATTAACAAATCACAGATTTTATCATTTTACAAAACATCCCAACTTTTCTAGAAATAGGATTGTACTAAGTTTTCAAGTATTTGTAACCAATATTTGAAATTCTCACAAAATGTATGAAACATAGTAAAGTATGGTTTACATTTCTTCCATTTTCACCAAAATAACCATGTCCACTATGCCAGAAAAAAGGGAATTCAATATACTCTCAAAAAACAGGGTATTTTCTAAAACTAAAGGGATAAATATTATTATATTTCACAGAAAGCTAATTGAAGACATCCAAACATATCACAGCAGCAAAAAGGATGTTCAGGAGTTCCAAGAATGGAAAAACAAACTAAAATCTCTTCTGTAAAAATGTCCATGTGGATATGTTCTAAACAATAATTTTTATTTAGTCATTTTAAATTTGGGGCAACAAGGTATATCAGCATCACAACAACACTGAAGCTGTAGCAATGATAATCACCAACATGCTTAAAAACTCTGTAAATGAATTTTATTACACTTATTTTAAAATAATTTACTGTACAAAAGTACTTCACTGTTTTTTTTGTTTTTGTTTTTTTTTTTTGTTTTTTTTAGGAATTCAATGCATCCTTGAATTAAAGTAATTTCTTAAAAAATCTGATTAGGGCGTTGAGGGACCTGGATAATGCCTTAGGGGGGCGCTGGCCCAAAAAAGGTTGAGAACCACTGGTCTAGATCATGTTTATTATTAATACTCTGTTCCCAAATCGAGTTTTATAACGTGCTAAACGATAATTTGTTTCTCAGATATAAAATGTCCTTTTTTTAGACATTGTCCAACTCCCCTAGATGATATTACGCAACTCTGCATCTACACAAACTTAGTGCCAGTCACTTTCAGGCACTGCGTAACATCATTGCGCCTGCGGCACCCGTGGTACGGCAGCAAAGTTCCTTGATCATTAGGCTGGAATGAGAATATAGTTCCTAGCCATATCAGCCTAGAAAATCACAACTTTTCAATACAGAACTACAGAAGAGTCAAGTTTTAAATAGGAAAAATATCAAAACTCCTTAGTCATTTTTGAGCGAGATGCTAACGGTCTAATCAGATTCAATGATCTATGCTAAGCTCTGCTTAAAGTGCTACTGCCAGACCCGGGGATCGGCTGAATGGATTCGAAAACGGTAAAACTCAACTGTTTAACTCTAGGGGAGTTGGAAATGAACCTATTTTTTTTTTAAAGTGGAGTGTTCCTTTAAAATAAAAAGAAGCAGGTTTTTATGATCAGAAATTTCTTAAACCCCTTTTCAGTCCAAGGATCCAGTAAATGAATGCCTTCAAATAGTACGTTGAAAATGGCTCTAATACAGAAAAAACCAGACCGATAGGGGCCACTCGCACGTCGCGCCTAAAACGTGTGGAAAACGCTAGGCAAGCCACTTTTCACTATTTTCCAAAACCCGTGGCGTCTGCTGTTGCTAAGCAACCCTGACTTGCGCTCTCCGTGAAGACTCGGAAGTTTCAGCAAAGTACAAATGGATTTCCAGCACTAAAATCGCTTGCAGTTTAGTTTAGCTCTGCAACTAAATTTATTTCAAAATGGTTATTATCCCTGTACAGCTATGATCAGCTGTTCCTCCATGTGAGTCACATTAAAGGGGAAACATTAAGAGTTCAGACACACAGAGATGCAGCCGGCCAAAACTAACCTGGCTCTCGCTCAGCTCCTCGCTCTCCTGCGCATCAGGGAATCGTGTAGTTGATAAAGCAGGAACGCCTGCTAACCGGGGCGGGTTGCCTACACTGAAGAGGCGGGGCCGCTTGATTTGATCCTGACTAGACAGTGGTGTAAAGCTGTTCCTCCTCAGCAGAGTGGGCGGCACTTCTTGTCTGGAGCTTCCCTGATAACACACAACGCAAGCATTAGATACAGCATGTGGGTGAAGACTGGCACAAAAGTCATGTTTATAAAGAGACATATTTCTTATAAGCCAGGGTTTCTTGCATCATAATGCAGTTGTTTAAAACCATTTCCACCTTCTCTCTGACCCTTACAATGAAACAGCCTGTTTTAGCTATTATAGCTCTTAGACTTATATAAATGACATCTGCTGTGATTGGCTAATGGCTTTGCATGTGAAATTAAAGTGTTGATGTGCAAATGCATAAATATGTTATTCTGGTAATACTTTTCTATACTGGATCCTACTAACTAATTATCATCTTATGTATTTTTTACATTTTTTTCTAATTTCTTAAATACACTATATATATTCTTTTTGTCCTGTTTATTTCACATTTTTTGCACCTGTTGATTACTTTTGTTATCTATTCTAATTTCCTAAATGTATTTTAAACCTGTATTTATTTTTATTTTAAAAAATCTTTTTTTTCTGTTAGTTTTATTTTTCAATTTTTTTTTTGCATCTGTTGATTCTTTTTATGATTATCTATTCTAATTTCTTAAATACATTTTAAACATATTTTTATTTTATATATTTACAAAAAATCTGTTTATTTTTCTGTTTGTTTTATTTTTCACATTTTTTATGCATCTGTTGATTCCTTTTATGATTATCTATTCTAATTTTTTAAATACATTTTAATCATATTTTTTCATATTTTTAAAAAAAATCTGTTTATTCTTCTGTTTTTAGTTTTTGTATTTATCACATTTTTATGCACCTGTTAATTATTGATTATAATTATTTTATATATTTTTTTTCTTTCTTTTTTTTAAGGTTTTTTATGTTTATTTAAATAATAACATACATTCACATATCAACACAGCTAACAACAGCATGCATACAGACATTGTGCTTTTACATTGTGTACATGTAGACAAAGGGAAGAAAAAAAAATTATAGGTGAAATAGAAAATAACATTAGTAAATCACAAGGAAAACCTGACAACATCAACATCATTTTGTCATTTTGTCACAGTTATACTTGGTTTTGAAGATAATTTATGAAAGGACGCCATATGACAGTGAACTTTGATCCGGAGCCCCTTAAGTCTTATTTTTGACAAACTCAGGAATTGTAACACATCTTTGGCCCACTGTCTAAAAGCAGGGGGAAATGACTGTTTCCAATTAATTAATATCAAGCGCCTTCCCAAAAGAGAAGTAAAGGCGATACAGTCCAATTCACTTTTTGACAAAGTGTTATTTTTGTACACAATACCAAAGATAGCAGCCAAAGGATTTGCACAAATATCTTTACAAAATATTCTAGAATAAGATAAAAAAAAAAAATATGTGACAGACAGACAAAAAACAGACAGACTAGGACATAACCAAAACATATGGGTATTGTAGCAGGGGATTGTTTACATCTTGTACAGGTGGGGTTAACAGAAGGATACATCTTTGCCAGCTTGGCCTTAGAAAGGTGAAGTCTATGTACCACCTTAAATTCAATAAGGCTGTGTCTAGCACAAATAGAAGATCCATGAATTCTATATATATAGCCTCATTCCATTCCTCATCCGTCAGGCAGATATTAAGGTCCAATTGCCAGGAATCTCTTTGTGCGGATACAGAAGTAGATGATATAGATAGAAGTTTTGTATACAAGTCAGAGATGGTCCCTCTTTGTTCTGGGTCATCAGGAAAAAGTTGATCGATAGGGTTTTGTTCAGGAAGAGAACTGTATTTCAACTGTATGGAATTGTAGATAATTTATTCTAATTTCTTAAATACATTTTAAACCAATTTTTATTTTTCATATATTTAAAAATTTTTGTTGTAAATATTTTTCTGTTTATTTGTATTATTTTTTTTTTCACATTTTTTAGTTTTATGCACCTGTTGATTACTTTTACAATTATTTTTAATTGTAAAAATTTATTTTTAGAATTATTTTTTTTAAATAATATTTATGAATACATTTGCTTTAATGGTGTTTTAATATTTGCTTCTTTAGGTGTCTCCAAAAAATACATAGCCCAAAAAAAAAATCTGTATATATTTCAGCTGAAAATTAAAAGAAGAATAAGAAATTCTATGTAAAACTTAAAGCCTTTATGTATAATGCGTTAAAAAGGTATTCTTAATGTACATCGCAATGCATTATATCTTTTCTTAAATAACTGCAACCAAATTTGACAACAATAAGTTTGTTTTTTGTTTGTGTTAATGCATTATACTTTCTAAATGAATTGGTAAGTATTATAATGCACTGATGTATCGGCCAACAATCGGTATCGGCCGATAGAAGCTATTTATTTCACTATCGGCCATCATAGTTGAAGCCAGCATTGCCAGATCCGCAGTTTTTCTCTAAAAGCCTGTATGCATGTAGCGCACATCTCATCCAATAATCACAAAGAGCTCTGTGCTTTCTTGTTTCTGATGAGAAGCTTTCAAATCCTGTACATTCTATCACAAAAAACAACAAATGCGATTTTGACGCTTTTAAATTTGATGTGACAGATCGTTGCTGCACCTCATTTTAAGCAGCAGCACGGAGTGCGAGTCTTTTCCAATTTAAAAAGTTACAGCGCAAAATACACATGATGAATGCAGAATGTAAGGTATGATAAAAGATGTAGTATGGCTTATCAAAATGTATCATGTCTAATGTAATCGCAATCAGTGTTTCAAACGCGGAAAGATGCCGATAAAACAGACTGTGAACAGTATCTCACTTAACGTGACATTTACCTCAGCAAAGTTATGTTGTGTTCACAGTTCATTAGTTAGCTATAAAACACCACTAAAGAGGAGTTTTTTTTTTTCATTAATGTATTTATGAAGAAATAAAAGTTCTAGCAAGACATTCTAGCAGAAACGTACATTAAACGTAGTTAACATATAACCCGTTTTTTCCTATCAGTATTATTTGTGATTTAAATTTTGTGAACGGGAGCTGCTCTTTCGCTGTGCTATAAGCTGGGCTTCGGACACTTTCACTTTCGCTTTTGAATTCACAAGCGTCACTTTTTACAAGAAAAGATAGCTAATTGTCTGTTGTGCTTACATCTATTCACTGTTTAAAACTAAAACAAATGCTTGGAAGACAAACTAACATATATAAATGTTTATTAACATAAGACGAAGGCGAGGCATGGCACGTTTAGCAAACACGGAGGAATCAGGAAATTAAAGATTATTTTTAGCACAATTAAGAAAATGCATTTGTACAATTTAATTATGCAAGATTTTAATAAAGAAAAAAAAACTATTTTCAAACGGGAAGATTTTCTTCTCGAGATTCACCTATTAATTAGTATGTCAACTCATTACATTATGAAACCCTTTTTTTTTTGTTATAAAGTGCAAAACCTTCTGTTTTTCATGTTATACAAGCTCTTAAAAAATCTGAGTGGAAACTAAACATGTTGATGCACATAGTTAAATTAAAGCTTGGACTGGCAGGGAAACTCCCCCGACTGCCACCCAACAGAAGTAACAACATGCTGATCTCATCCAAAACAATACATCAAGCCAGAATCCAGAACTATTCTGAGACGGGAGGAAAAATCTCTGACCACAGACCTGTGGCTTGCATTTTTCATGCAAACTCACACCTACAGACTTACGCTGCAAAAACAGACTACGAAACCATAAGAAAACTCTGCCAGCTTTAGCTTTCCGTTAAAAGAGTTCAAGAGATTATTCTTGCTTTGAAGCTGTTTTACTGCTGATTTACTGTGAGATCATAGGATGCATGATTCCAAAAATATCATGAGAGAGTAAACATCCCATATCATTCTGCGGAAAAACAACTTATAATAAATAAATAAATTAAAATTTCCCTGAGGAAGAGAAACAGCACTTTACTAAATAGTTGCTAGTACTAACAGTAAAGACTGATTTAGCAAGCACCACAAAAACTCCTAGTTTGGTAAAGGTTATGTATCTCCTTACCAGTGGTCTGTTCCGATGTGTGTTTACAGCTTCTACTTTCAGGTCAAACATGTCGACTTTACAACCTGTAACAGAAAACAAATAAACAGAAGCATTAAAAAATATCTTGATACTAGTGTAATTTAAATCGCATTAGAAAAAACATGATGAAAATCTGTAATTTCTTAGACAATTTGTATTTTTATTTTACAAATTATAATTTAAAAGGAGTAAATCTCATTATATCTCTCTCTAAATATACATATAGTTTAAATAAATTCTTTCTATCTATATTATAAAAAGTAATATAAATTATTTAATATTATTATAAATATTGTATTTAATGCATTAAATTATATGGATTATATATAACCCATTTATATTAAAACATAATAAAAACCTGCAATTGCCTGTATATTTATTCTGTATACTTATTTTATTAATGGTTATTTGAATGATTTTATTAAATATATATTTTAAAAATATACACTACAAGTCAAAAGGTTTTGGACAGTAAGATTTTAAATGTTTTTTAAAAAAGTCTCTTCTGCTCACCAAGCCTGGTCCAAAGTAGATCCAAAGATCCAAAGTACAATAAAAACAGTACAATTTTAAAATAACTGTTTTCCTTTTGAATACATTTGAATATATAATTTATTCCTGTGATTTCTTTCCCAATATAATACAATTTCTTTGCCAATTTCTTTGCTAAATGCTGATCTTTGGATCTTTCTATCCATGAAAGAATCCTAAAAATAATGTACTCACCTGCTTTAAATATTGATGATGATAATAATAATAAATAAATGTTTCTTGAACAGCAAATCGGCATATTAGAATGATTTCTGAAGGATCATGTGACACTGAAGACTGGAATAATCATACTGAAAATTTAGCTTTGATCACAGGAATAAATTACATCTTAAAATGTATTCAAATAGAAAGCAGTTATTTTAAATATTAAAATATTTCACAATATTACTGGTTGTTGTATTTTGGATCAAGTAAATGCAGGCTTGGTGAGCAGAAGAGACTTCTTTAAAAGACATTATAAATCTTGCCAAAACTTTTGACTGGTAGTGTAGATTTAAACACATTTGTATGATTTTTAAATAATGTAATAATTATTTAAATATAATATATTATATAAATATAATAATAATTTAAATAATTGAAATAATTTAATTTAATTTAAATACATACATATTTTTACTATATATATATACACACATTAACTATTATTTTATTAATCTTAATAATTTATTATTATTAATTTATTTATCTAAATAAAACACAACATGTACCATAAGCCACTGGGGTGAGTTTCAGGACCACATGGAGGGGGCACTTCAGATATGGCAAATCATCTGTACAATACAAGCAAAGCAAAATATGACTAGATCTGCAGACATTATGAACACATATCTGAGTCAAAGTGGTCATGCATGGAAGAACTTTGAACAGAAAAAATATCAACAACTTCATCTCGGAGTTTGTTAGAGGATCACCAGCCGTCAGAAACCTACATTCTTGCGACTCTCATTATCTCATTATAGTCATCGGTAAGTCACATGATATAATTTGAGCATGTTTGTGTGTGTGTGACACACCAGCGCTCTTGTCCAGGAAGTAGGCGAGGAGGCAGCGCATGACGGCCTGGTGGCAGATGACCAGCACATTGCCTTGTCTCTCCAGCTCCATGATTACTGGCTCCAGCCGCTGCACCAGATCCTGATAGGACTACGGCAAGAAAAGAGGGACAAAACTCACTGCTAGATACAAATGTTTTTGTTTGTTTGTTTGTAGAAAATAATACTTTTATTTTAAAAAGTTGTATTAAACTGATCAAAAGTGACAGTAAAGACATTTATAATGTTATAAAAGATTCTACAATAAATTGTGTGTTCTTTTAAACTTTATATTCATAAAAGAATCCTGAAATATCTGGTAGCAAAACATTGATAATAATCAGAAACGTTTCTTGCGCAACAAATCAGCATATTAGAATGATTTCTGAAGGATCATGTGACACTGAAGACTGGAGTAACGATGCTGAAAATTCAGCTTTGATCACAGAAATAAATTACATTTTAACAGATATTCACATAGAAAATAGCTGTTTTTGAATTGTAATAATATTTCACAATTTTACCGTTTTGCCTCGGTCAGCATAATAGACTTCTTAGAGCATAATGGAATTCTTTTGAGTCGAATCAGTCTGAATAGTTCATTAGTCAATCAGTCTAAATCTGAATGATTAAAAAAAAAAAAAAAAAAAAAAAAAAATCAACTGAAAAGGTCATGAAGTGTCTAAATGGCACGTCACGTGTCATAATGATACGCACCTCTCCTCCTGGGTATCTGTAATGGTATTTGTCCTGGTCTCTGAGAGAATATTCATCTGGATATGTTTCTTTAATCTTTTCGTATGTCATTTCCTCACAGATGCCCTGATACAAACCATAAAAACACATTAAAAATATCAATGCACCAACAGCACAAATCTTTCTCTGTCATCAGTTCAGATGTTTTACAGTAATGTGATTTGCTTTGGGGGGTTTCAGCTCACCCAAAAATAAAAACTTGCTGGTAATTTACTCATCCTCAGCAGACCATCCAAGATGTAGATAAGTTTGTTTCTTTATCAGATTTATCAGATGCACTGCAGTGAATGGGTGCCATCAGAATGAGAGTCCAAACAGCTGATAAAAACATCACAATAATTCACAAGTAATCCACACCACTCCAGTCCATCAATTAATGACTTGTAAAACCAAAAGCTGCATGATTTTAAGAAACAAATCCATCATTAAGACGTTTTTAACTTCAAACCGTTGCTACTGGCCATAATTCATTATAAAGCTTCCTCCAGTGAAAAACTCCATGTCCTGTTATCTCTCACATCAAAATCCACCCACATATTTGTTTGGAACTGATTTGGATTGTAAACAGTGCTTGATCTGTGCATATTTCTCTCCTAATTCAGACCAGATGACTTTTTCACTGGAAAAAGCAATATTATTGACTTGTATTTTAGCTGGAAGAAATGATTTGAAGTTAAAAACATCTTAATGACAGATTTGTTTCTTACAAATATGCACCTTTTTACTTCAAAAGGTGTAAACTGATGGACTGGAGTGGTGTGGATTACTTGTGGATTATTGTGATGTTTTTATCAGCTGTTTGGACTCTCATTCTGGTGGCACCCATTCACATCCATTGGTAAGCAAGTGATGGAATGCTACATTTCTCCAAACCTGATGAAGAGACAAACTCTTCTACATCTTGGACAGCCTGAGGGTGAGGATATTTTCAAAAACAATTCCTTTAAAAACTCAAGATGTCTACCTTATTTCCCACTGATGTAGAGGCAGAGACTTTTATTGCACTCATGGCCTGGTTTTCACAGTTATATAGCTGAATTCATTTTGATGTGGTAAACAAGTTAAACATGATACACCTCCATTAAACGTCTGACTCAAATTGACTAATTGCGTGTTAACAGAAAACACCTCCGTTTTATCACGGTAAGTAATGAAGAACAGCCCAGTGTTCATATGAAAACCAGAAGCTGGCGCTATAATAAAAGCAGCGGGACGAAACTCACGGCGTCGATCTCGTTGAGTATTTTCCACTGCTCGTACGGGACACCCAGCTCCTCGGCCGTCTGGATGGTGCGTCTGAGCTGACTGGTCCACACCTTCAGGTCCGGGATCTTCTGGGTTTCCAGGAACCCACGCAGTGCTTTAGAAAACTAACACAGAGCGGGGAAAAGACGTTAACAAGCACGCAAACATTTCTCACCTACGTGTGGTAAAGGACTGACACAGAGCATGCTGGGAATCAACTCAGGGTGACTATGAAAGTGGTTTTACATGTGCTACGGTAATAAAAAAACATAACAAATGAACTACATGCAAACAACTCTCAGTTTGGATACATAACAAAATAGATATACTTTAAAGCATGGTTATTACAGTTAACTAAAACTAAAAGCATTTAAAAAATGTTTAAAAGAATGAATGATTGAATGAATGAATAAATTTCATAGTTAAAAAAATATATATTTCAGGTGCCAAGGCAACATTTCTCATTTTAATTCAGCTTAACTTGATATATTAAAACTAAATGAACTAAAACAAATTTAAAAAAATAATAATAAAAGAAATCATAAAAATCATAATATAATATAATAATAAAAGTAACAACAATAAAAAACTATACTTAAAATAGAAAAAAAACGAAAAATAGAAAAATGGTAAAAATTAAAAAAGCACACTAAATTACTAACACCTTAACTAAAATTAAAGTAAAAAGCAAAAATAAATAAATAAAGTAAATGAATAAATAAATAAAATAAATAAAATAATTATTAATTACTTAATTACAAAATATTAACAAACACTACAAAACAGCCCTGCATTATGAAAAAAAAAAAAAAAAAACTTTTGATTTGCAAAAAATGCCTCATATTACCAAACTCAATGATACGGAATTAAAAAAAATAACAATAAAAGCTTCTTTTAATAAAATAAGACTTTACAAATTTGATTAAATGTGTATTCTGTAAATATATACATACATGTGTATATATATATATATATATATATATATATATATATATATATATTAAAAATGAATGATACATAATCAAATACATAAATGGTACATATATGATGCATATGTATCGGCTTTAATGCACTTATCAAAATAACAAAAATGCAAAGAATGCAAAAGAGTGGGGAAAATGGAAATGACATCTTCAGAATAAATCAAATGTGAAAATGGGTTTAGAATCGAACAAATAGTTGTTATCTGGTTCAGATGAAGACGGGAATCATGTGTTTGTGGCAGTTTAACTGCTGATTAAGTTTAATAAAAGACATCGTCACCTTACAAAGGGTTGTCAAAAGCAAAAATGCTCCAAATTCATAATATTTTGTAAAAAGGTGTGACGTGCAAAACAGCCATTATTTTTGGACTCAGTACCTCAAAATTAGTAAGAAACAAGTACTGGATTTCATTTAGCAAATGTGATGCAGGGTGGCATTACAGTATATCAATGATGTTGAAATAAGACTGCTTTAACAGGGCCATATTATGCCCATCTATTCCTGAACTGTACCTCTTTTCCTCTGCTGGAGAGCTCTGAATCTCCCCCGATGCAGCCCTGCACGTTGTGCTGGCTCTCGCCGTGGCGGCAGAGGTAGATGGAGTGTTTCTGGACGTGAATATTCATGAGGTAGTAGACGATCTTGCTCTGGATGTAATCCTGAACGCGGTTCACCAGGAAACGCTGGCCGACGTTGATCACCTGGATAAAGGACAGGTCCCTGAAAGAGCCAGAAAAACAGATTTCTGTTTTGTTCAAACAACCATGAAATGGTTTTACTAATATCTTTGCAAACAGCACTAATTAAAATGTTATGTATGTGTTTGTGGCCTAATGGTTTAGAGACGCACACACACACACACACACACTATAATCTGAGTTGTGTTTTATCATGATTGTCCTCTTGAGTACAGAACAACACTTGACTCCAGAGAAACTGTTCTAGCAATAAATTATACCTAAGACACGTGTCAAATGAAAAACAATCATCATCATATAATTGGAAGATCAACTTGTACCTCATTACCTACAACAATCCCTTCACTTGTTTAAAAAACATTCATGTTTATGAGCAATCTGTACACTTCAGTTAATAAAAGAGTTGAACACTCAATTTGTTGTTCAGTAAATGACTCATAACAAAGTAAAAAAATAGGTGGAGCAAAAGCACTACTTTTTTTATTTTCAAGCAGAGATCTCACTTAATCAAATGTCTTTAATTTTTTTGTTAACCTGGCAACACATCCCTTTTACTCCAAAGAAAAGCACCCACACATGGTTACTGTAGTTAAACCATGGTAACCACAAATTAACCACGGTATTTGTAGTGAAACCACAGTTCATTTTGTTAAGGGATCTGTATTTCTGTATACTTTATTTTTTATTTGTTTTGTTTTTATAACTGTACTGCCTTAATGGTTTGATTGTTTCTACTGTTTAATAAAAAAAAATTGAAAAAGAGATTTGCGAACTGGCTCCCTCCGAAGTCCAGATCTGAACCAAATGATTTGCGAACCATTATTTCAGATAAGGAACCGGAGCGCGGATCGCAAATCATTCAATTCGTGAAATGATTCGCGATCCGCACTCCAAAGTTCCAAACTGAATCAAATGATTCGAGCTCCGCACTCCACAATTCTGATCTGATCGCACTCCAAAGTCCAGATCTGAATCAAATGATTCGCGAACCATTATTTCAGATAAGGAATCGGAGCGCGGATCGCAAATCATTCAATTCGTGAAATGATTCGCGATCCGCACTCCAAAGTCCAGATCTGAATAAAATGATTCATGAACCATTATTTCAGATAAGGAATCGGAGCGTGGATCGCAAATCATTCAATTCATGAAATGATTCGCAATCCGCACTCCAAAGTTCTGAACTGAATCAAATGATTCGTGCTCCGCACTCCACAATTCCGATCTGAATCAAAATATTTGCAAACCAAAATTTCAGATAAGGAATCAGAGCGCGGATCGCGAATCATTTAATTCGTGAAATGATTTGCGATCCGCACTCCAAAGTCCAGATCTGAATCAAATGATTCGTGAACCATTATTTCAGATAAGAAATCGGAGCGCGGAGCGCGAATCATTCATTTCGCGAAATGATTCGCGAAGCCGCTATGAATCAAATGATTCGCGACACGCGATTTGAAGTCCCGATCTAAATCAAATGATTCGCGTTCTGAAGTCCTGATCTAAATAAAATAATTCGCAATCCACGATTTGAAGTCCCAACAAATGTGAGTTAATGTCAATTAAACGCTGTGAATTTCCCTCCATATGCAACATCCCTGTGAAAAATAAAGTTACATACTTAGGTATTGTAATTAATAAAGACCTAAAAACTAGTTTACAAGATGTAAACTAAATTTTGACCCTTTAATAGTGAAAACACAAAGGGAACTCAATACGTGGCTGCAGGGAGACTTATCAGTAAGAGGAAGAATTTTACTGTCTAAAGCTAAAGGACTGTCTCGACTGACTTATGCTGCTCTTTCCTTGGAGGTTGATAAAGGAACATTAAAAAAAAGTTGACAGCATGGTTTGGTTCAGCTACAAAATCAGACACCATAAGATTACAGAGAACGGTTCGGACCGCCGAGAGGATTATTGGAGCTCCCCTGCACACCCTTCAAGAACTGTATACATCCAGAGTGAGGAAAAGGGCTCAGAAAATCACTCTGGATCCCTCACATCCATGTCATCCCCTTTTCGAACTTTTGCCATCTGGTCGGCGCTACAGAGCCACAAATACCAGGACAGCCAGACATAAGAACAGTTTCTTCCCTCGGGCAATCTACCTTATACCAAGTAAAAATGTTCCAGACCCCCCCATGTGCAATAACATATTTATTTTTTACCACCTAAATCTCAGTACATCCCGGCATCTCATTCTATTCTATTCTATTCTATTCTTTTTCTATCATCTGTAGCACAACTGTATATACAATTTGTTTATTCTCTAAAATCTTATATTGCAATTTTTGTCTGTTTATATTTACATATGTGTATTTTTTTATTCTCAACTTATTTTATTTTCTGTGTGTTGTTGTTGTCGTCTCTGTGCACTGGAAGCCTGTGGCACCAAAACAAATTCCTTGCATGCATAAGCTTACTTGGCAATAGAGCTGTTTCTGATTCTGATTCCGAAACAACTTTGTTTGGCAAAATAAAAGTCATATCAGGAAATGAGTAATAATGAATCCAGTAAAACAAGGGGGGCTGGATTGTTTAGATTTTACTACCTTAAACAACACTTTTAAAATTAATTGGCTTAAAAATTTCCCTAAAAATCCCTTTTCCCTTTGAAATATTATCCCCAGTTATATTTTCTCTAAAGTTGGTGACCTGAATTTTCTTTTACTCTGTAATTATAATGTCTCAAAAATCCCTATCAAACTTTCTAATTTCCATAAGCAGATGCTCTTGGCCTGGTCCCTCATATACAAACACAACTTCTCTCCGCACAAATACTACTTATGGAACAATAAGGATATTCTTTACAAAAATAAATCACTTTTCTTCAAAGACAACAACCTTCAAACAACCTTCTTTTAGTTGGACAGCTCTTTAACGCACAAGGCAGACTTTACAACTCTTCAGATTATTTACAGAAATATAATATTCCTGTATCTGCTGATGAATGCGACTGATTTCGACGCCATTCCCTCTGGTGTGTCTTTTCTGTTGGAAGGTACTACATTTCCATGGCCATGTTCTTACTTTCTGAATTTAACTGACACAATGATTGGAGGTGTATGCTTTTCTGAAGATCATCAACAAAATAACTACAAAATCAGAGCTCTCTTCCAGGCTGAGATAACAACAATTCCCTACGTAATACCGTATTGGAAAAATATTGTGGAGAATATACCTTGGCAGAAAGTATAGACCTTGTCTCATAAGTATCTGCTTACCAATAAAGTAAAAGAAATGACATTTAAACGAATTCACAAATGTTACCTCAATAAAGTCTTTCTTAGGAAATATAAGTCTGACACTGAAGTGAACTGCAGTTTTTGTCTGACTTCACCCACACAGAGAAATTTTGGTCAGATTTTTTGTGTTTATCCAATCTTTTTTTGTGAGTGACTTCTCTTTGTTTTAAAGGTGCTTTCTTTGGATTGTTTGAATATTCTAAGAAGAATACAGGAAAATATGACGTAATTAATTTGTGTCTTCTGTCAGCTAAATTTCACATTTATAAACAAAAGTTTACTGGCTCTAAACCACTTTTTTTCTTTGTTCAAAGTGGACTTGGATAATAATTATGGGGAAATTATCCAAAGTTCTGCTCATTTGAAAGCTATGAAAACTCTATCTCTGTATTTATCCTTTGTGTCCCTTTGTACAAACCATTCTTGTAACCCTGGCAACAAGTCTATGAATATTGTATTTGTACTTGTATTTTTTATTTTCTTTAATCATTTTACTTTGTCTATAATTGTACTGTCTTGATGTTTAATAAATACATTAATATGTATTGTTTAAAGGGGTCATCGGATGCAAAGTTCACTTGTTGTTTGAACATTATTGTGTGTTGGCAGTGTATATACAAATCTACCCTATAATGATAAAAATTCATACAGTGGTTTTTAATTAATCTGTAAAAATAATATCCCCTTTTTCAAATCGAGCCTTTCTCAGTTATCTGTCCGTGTGGCGTCACACCGCCAGAGGTCGCTCCCACGATAGTTGATTGACACGAGCATCTTACCTCAGACCCGCCTTAAATCAGCTGTAACAGTCCGACCCCCATTGTTTCGATGCCAAAGCAGGGATCTAAGTCAGACAAGAATATCTCCGATTGAGCGATTGAGGTGTTGTGTTGCTGGATGTAATAATGAACATAGTGGTCGTCATTTACTCCCGACATCTGAGCCGCAGAAGATGCGGTGGATTACATTTGTTTGTGAAGGGAATGCGCCTCCCGATCTACATATATCCGTCTATGTTCGCGTGAATCATTAGTGATCCAGTTTCACTTACAGCAGAAGTGAGTATAAGGGTTTTTTATGAATCTTTGTGATCGCCTTTCCTAATAACGTGCTATTTAGCAAGTTTAGCGGCTAAACGCGGCTAAGGTAAACAGGCTCATCACTCCACAGAGAGAAGAGAGGGGCGGGGCGAACAGAGCTCATTAACATTTAAAGAAACCTCGACCGGAATGAGATGATTTTTGCAAGCTGATTTTGGCAAGGTAAAAAGGGTATTGTTTTACACTACCATTGAGAATTTTTAACCAAAGTATATTATAGACTTTTCATTACGACCCTAAAGAATCATATCAACTTGCGGAAAATGGGCATCTGATGACCCCTTTAATAAAAAAAAAAAAAAAAAACATTTTGATGTCCCGATCTGAATCGCGATACGCAATCCTTTTGGAGCGCTTCGAAACAGTGAATCATTTTGCAGCACAATGGTTTAACTGATTCAAAGTTTCAAAAAGCTCAGTTTCACCCATTACTATACGTGCTATTTCAAATTCATTACAAGCGATGTTGAAATTCTAAAATGAATGGCTCTTTTTATTTGATCTGGTTTTTGCTAACGAATCACTTGAACTGAATGATCGAAGTCACGAGTTTGAATCAATCAGAGCGGTTCCAGCATAAATGACTCACTCAATTGAATCAGTTTGTCTGTTCCACTTTTCACGTCTTCAGCCACGTTTACAAAACACTGTCAGTTCTACTACTGGCTTAGCCAGTTTTATGACATTAACTAAAATAAGCGAAAAAAGTCTGATGTTTACAAATAAAATGTCAATATTTCCATTACAAAGATAACATCCAACACAAATCTATGAACATATTCAGGTGAGCTAACCGGTTTAATATGACAAGCTGCACCTCAGAATACATGTTTTATGGAAACATTGTGCATTATGATCGAGTTTGTAGCTTAATTCACTATATTTTAAATAGTTTGACCACTGCAGTACAGTTGGTGACACAAATCAGTTGAAAGCATCCAGTCATATCATTCTATTAAAGTGAATGTTCAATATATCAGTAATGTAATAAATATTTGAGAAATTATTGTTGTATCATGTCAAAGAGAAATTATAGCTGGAGAAGCGAAGAAATGCAGTACTGTGCAAAAGTCTTAGGCCACTAGCATTTTCACCAGCTAAAAAATGGTTTAAAGTAAGTTATTTCTATCTTTTGCTGTAGTGTGTCAGTAAAAAATATCGATTAATATTTGCAAACATTCTGTTTGCCGTTAATTGTAATAATCCAGTGAGATTTTTGTTTGCACAAGGAGTCTGACAACAGCCAGTGCTCCACACTGAGATCTGATCTCACCATCATCCAGTCTGTCTGGAATGACATGAAGAAACAGAACAAACTGAGACAGACTAATTCCAGAAGAACTGTGGCAACATCTCCAAGAAGCTTCAAGTAACCTACCTGCAAAGCTACCTGGAAAACTATGCACAAGTGCACATAGGGCAAAAGCTACTTTAAACGCAAAGGATGGTCACATCAAATGCGTATTTATTTTAGTTAATAGAAGTTCATTGATAAAGAAAATCTATTTATGACATTGTTTTTGACAGCATCCTCATTTTATGTGCCTAACTGCCTAAAAATTTTAACAGTACCGTAGCTTTGTAGGTATAGGACTCTTAAAGCATCCTGGAGATGTTGCCACAGTTGTTCTGGATTTAGTCTGTCTCCGCTTTTTCTGTTTCTTAAGACAGACTGGATTGAATGATGGAGAGATCAGATCTCTGTTTGCACAAGGAGTCTGACAACAGCCTGTGCTCCATACAAAAACCTCACTGGATTATTATAATTAATGGCAAAATGAATGTTTAGAAATGTAAACTGATATTTCCTACTGACACACTACAGCAAAAGACTGACTTTAAACCATTTTTTAGCTGATGAAAATACTAGTGGCCCTAGACTTTTGCACAGTACTGTAAATATTAATATTAAAAACTAATAAAAATGACAAAATCATAAAAAAAAAAGATTATAAATGCTGCTTTAGCAGCTAACTAAAATAAAACAAGTTTAAGTTGACGTACTAAAATTACTAAAATGGACAGAATTAAATGAAAACTATAAAATATAAATATGTAAAAACTGAGAAAAATGACAAAACAGAAAAAAAAATACTAAAAGTCAATTAAAAATGAATTTTAAAATGTTTTTTTGGTTTTTAAAAGTAGTTTTATTTTATGTTTTCAGTTTTCAAAGTATTAATAAATATTATAATATATAAATAAATAATTAAAACTGTTGATTAAAACAAGACTTATACAAATAAATTCCAGGAACAAATGACTGTGGGTTTTTTCTACTTATTTCTGTATATGAAAATATACTGCACCATAATGTTGTTTCTCTTTTTAGACCTCACTTTTGTGAAGCATATAATAGAGTTTAGAAACAAAGCAGTTGAGTTTAACAGTGTTCTGGATGTTACATAAGCACTTTTGCATTAGCTATGTCTGTAAGCACTATAATGGGTTGAACTTTCTAAGCAAGATTATTCCATGATTAAAGCCAAAAGCTACGCAACAGGAATCTCACTAATGCCTTGCACCGTCCAAACCGTCCTTATAGGTTTTCAGAGATTCAAGGTAAATATTTGAATATCCACATCATTTTAACATTACATTAATCAATTAGTAGGTATTTAGAAGGTATTTAGAAGCACTTGAGGTATATTATCACCACCAAACAAAACCAACATGCTAACAAAATACATTCAGTACTGTACTGTACTGCTCTCTGCTGGAGACTGAGTGACATAACAAAAAAGCTAAAGATAGTGTTTGAGTCACTGATGAACTGCTGAAATGTATTTCTTCATATTGTTTCTCAAAAATGGTAAAATATGGTAAAAAGTTGCCTGAAGGAGAAGTCTTACTAAATGTCTCCTAAGAAATCTTCTTGTTGTTTTAGAAAAACAAACGTAGGGCCCTACATCCGTATCCGTTTTTTTCAAAATTCAGTTTTTTCCAAAATTCAGTTTTTTCCATTTTAATTTTTCTGGATTCCGTTTTTTTTTTTTTTCAGTTTTAATTTTTATCAACTCCTTTTTAATGGTTAAATTAAATTTTATTAATCAAAAAACATGTCTAATTAATTAAAATCATGAAACTTATACAATTTCACATCAATTTTTCTCACCATATGTTTTATTGTTATCAAATTCTGTGTTTTAGCATATCTAATCATTTGAATGCATACTTAATTTATTCAAATTTGTTCTTAAAATAGCCTTATGAAAGGTTTTTTTTAACCCTCAGAAATTCTGTGTTGTGTATTTAAAATGTTCTGGTTATCAAATGAAGGCATGAAACATTAATTTCATTCATCTTTTAATTATTGAAATTTGAGCAAACTTTTTTTTGGCAAAAAAGGGGAATTTACTATTAAAATTAAAACATGGAAGGAATATTGTGTGATTATACCCTAAAAAAAAATAATGTTTCATTTCAGTAGTAGTAGTAATAGTGGTAAAATATTTCTGGCACAATGTCTTCAAGATACTTTTGATTAATTCATGCAAACTTTGACAAATTCCGTGACATTCCGCATTATTTAGTAAATTCCATTTTTATGACTGGATTCCGCGATTCCATCCACGTTTGCCGCATTGCGGAAATCACAGGGAAAGATGCACTTAAAATGGAAATAAAATCGTACTTGTCATGGTCATCTGGGTCTAGCGGCTGATATGTGACTTTATAACACTCGATTCTCTTTAGAAAATCCTCCATCACACTCTCTCGGCCTCTCTCAGGATAATCAGGGCTGGAAACCTTCACATCCTGTCACGAAATTAATGACATGTTGATACATATGACACAAATGAGATCGCTGTTGTCCAATGATACAAACAAAGGAAAATGTGTAGGTGTTAGGTGTGTAATGTGTACACTTCTTTGAATTTGTTTAGCATTTTTAATCATTTTAAATAGTACAAATATTTCCATGTAGTCTTTCAATTAATATGAGACCATAATTATAAAATGAAGAAAAGAACAAATCAAATTCCCATTAACATTTAATGTTATCTGACCTCGACAACTTATATAACAGCAGTGATAAACATTAACGATGACACTCACCAGTATGTTGGCAGCAATGACTTCTGGGTCGTCACAGAGTGACTCTACAAAAAACACCTGGAAACAGAACCAAACATAATCACAATTATAAACTGCAAGAACGTTTTTAATCAGGTTTATAAAGACCAAATGAGGCCAATGGAGATGCTTTATTGATTTGAATATGTTGTTCTGCTATAGAAAGAAGTGCTAATATTTCAGTAAGCAAATGATATTCACAGATCATCTGACCTTGTATGCATTTTCCTTTGCGAAATTCAAGATGAGGTTCCTTCTCTCTCTGGTTGTGTTTGTGGCATCAAAAACCTGATGAGACAAAATGATCACGTCACACAAGGATCTTAAGGAGACGTAAAGTAGAAATTTTCTCAGCAAATATAAATAAAATATTTTAATCATTTGCTTTGCAATTATGCATCTAATGCATTTTTATTGATTGCAACAAGCTTGATTTATCTTATGCTCTTTTTGACTGGTATAGAAACTGGTACAGCAAATATTTATGAAATAAAAGTATGGATTTGAGTATTTCTAATGACAATGTGACATGATGAAGTGTTTAAACAGCATCTGGGGCAGTGGTATTTTAGCTTTATTTATACATTATTGTAGTGTTCATTAATCATTTAAATTAAATATTTCTGTTTAGCTTTAGCGTTTTTAGTAGTTTTAGTAAATTTTGGTATTTCAACTTAAAACTTATTTCAAACTTATTTATTACGGGCTTATGTCATTTCTATGTCATTTTTATTGACCTTATTTTTATTTAACGTAATTGTACTATGCACTACTGTCATTTGATTATTTTTGGTTAAACATTTCTATTTATCTTCAATTTATTTTATTATCTTATTTATTAACTTATTTCAGCTTTAGTTGCCAACACAGCATGTTATTATTAGTTTATGCTGCAGTAATTTTATTGTGTGCTTTATTTTAATTTGTAGTCATTTTATTATGTGTTTTTGACAATTAATTATTATTTTAAAATATTTCTATTTAGATTTTTCATTTCAGTTTATTATTCAGCATTCCACTTAGTTGGCAATTTTAATATTAGTTTAAAATTTAGTAATTTTATTATGTGCTTGTCATTTATTATTATTATTTTTTTTTTAAATTACTTTAATTTATTTTTATGTTAGTTTTTAGCAGTTTTAATAATTTTAGTACTTCAACTTTGTTTAATATTGTTTAAATTGTAGAAGGTTTTATTATGTGCTTTTGCCATTTTTTTAAAAATATTTTTTAAATATGTCTGTTTATTTTAATTTATTTTTAATTTTAGTTTTTAGCAGTTTTGGTAATGTTAGTATTTTAACTTAAACTTATTTCAGTTGCCAATTTTAAGTTTAAGTTGTAATAATTTTTTTTTATATGACTTTGTAATTTAGCATTAATTTATTCTTATTTCAGTTTTATTTTTTATATCAGTTTTTAGTAGTTTTATTTATTTCATTTAGTTGCCAAAGCAGCATTCTATAAACATCTTTTTTAGGCTGCAGTAGTAGTTTTATTATGTGCTTTTGTCATTTATTAATTAAAAAATACCTTCAATTAATAATTAATTGCTTAATTTTTAATAATTTTAGTATCTCAACTTCAATTTATTGAGGTTAGTTGGCAATTTTAAATTGTAGTAGTTTTATGTGCATTTGTAATTTTTTTTAATGTCTATTTAACTTTAATTTATTTTTAATTTAAATTTTTAGCAGTTTTAGTAATGTTAGTACTTAAACTTATTTCAGTTAGATGGCCATTTTTATATTAGTTAATAGTTAATAATTATTCATTTTATATAATATAAAATTACAATACTATAATTAATATTTATAGTAATAATTAATAATCAATAATAATAATTTTATTTTAATTATTTCAGTTTTTAGTAGTTTTATTTCAGTTAGCTGCCAAAGCAGCATTTTTAATTCTATATTTATCATCTAATTTTATATTTTATTTCAGCCTTATTTCTATTAACAAAAACTATTTTAAATATTTTTAATTTGAAGATAACAATAACACCACTGATCTGATCTGCAATTAAACATTGCGAAACTACTGCATATTTATGCAACACGATTAACACAAAACACTCCTTCACACATTCATATTTCAGTAAGTCCAAAGAGCAGAACTTACAGCAATCTGCCCTCCCTCCTCATTTAGATAAGATTTCACATCCTGTAGAGCCACAATGGCACACTGCCTGAGAGAAACAACAGACGGCCAATCATCAGACCAGAACCAGAACCGCAACAATCACATTACACTCAACAACATCAGCAGATGATGCCGACCGATGCTGACTCAATTCATCAGCACCGTCTGAGGAAACACTGGATGTCAAATCAGAATCATTTATAAGGAGACACAAAGTGCTTTGATGTGAATATTACATTACAGTATGTCACACAGTGCAACTCAACACTTCCTCCTCATCATTTCCTGCAATGGCTGAAAGTGATTGAGGCGAGTCATGCTGCTGCAGAAACATCCTCTGTGTCAGAGGTATTTGTGTAATGTAGGTGTAATTGTGTTTGAATGGTGTGGATACTCACTTCCTGATTTTCATGGCCTCTTCATTGTCATGACGGAAGAAGTCGTAAGATTTGTACGACTGAACCGCCTCACGTCTATAAACACCTAGGTTAAAAACTGACACAAACACACAACTGTTACAAACATACAGGGAAAGCAACAGCCTTTGGGAAAAATTCAGAGTGAAGCTAATGCAATATTTTACAGATAAAGTTCCAATGCTAAAAATGTACCAAGGCAAGAAAGTAATTTTGAGTTTATATTTTCTATGACAGAATAAGGAAAAAAAAAAGGTAATTGGAAATCTTTTTCTTGCAATTACAAGTTTATACCACACAATTCTGAAGTTTCTTCTCAGAACTGCAAGTTATATCTCGCATTTGCAAGTTATAAACCTGTAAATTTGCTAGTTTACACTTGCAATTCTGTTTTGTTTCTGCGACAGAATTAACAAAATGAAATTAAATTCACTGTCCAATTGACTTTGAATCACAATTCTTACTTTCTTCTTGTAATTGCAAGCTTATATCTCACAATTCAGATGTTTTTCTCAAAATTCTTACTTTTCCCATGCAATTGCGAGTTTATATCTCACAATTTACCAGTTAGCAACTATGTATGTTTGCTCACTCGGACAAACATACATAGTAGCTAACTGTCTTACAATGGCAGCTTTCACCTTGTCCCAAGATGTTTTTGATACATTTTGGACACAGAAGGACCATGATGCAAGTAGGACTTAAATATGCCATGGAGGGATATATAAAAGACATTAAAATAAATATGTAAAAATACAGATCACGATGTAAATGGGAGAAGCCTCATGTTATGATCATCACGATCGTAATGACAAATCCCGGATCAAGACTGTTCATGGACCGCAGTATAAGATTAAATTAATTTACATTTGACCAGTTAAATATGGAGAGGCACTGAAATGTAGAACTTTATGTGTTTTTGACCTACACTGTACATGCCGTGAAAACAGTTCGCTAGTTTTAGCCTTGCTGAGATACCTTGCTGAAGCACAAGATGACATTAATGTTCTGCTTGAGCAGATGAAAGTGGTAAGTTAATGAGAGTATGACAACCAGAAAATCAACATTTTTGTCTTCATTGGGGTTGGGGTTGAATGCTTAGGGACATTTAGCTCTGTTTTGTTTGGGTTAGGAAAGGGAATAAAATAAATTCCACTGCCTATCCTCTCAGGATAACCAGAATGAGTGTTACAAGTAGCACAAACACATCGTTTTTCCATTTTTGTAACATAAACACCATCAAACCGATGAAAGCTTCAGACCTTCCAGTGTTTCTCTACGGCGCTGAAACCTGAAGTTGTCTGAGTTCTGTTCCCCGTGCAACCGATACTCAACTGCCATTGGCTCATTTGCATTTGAGGGGTGGGGCTTACCGATAGGGCAATTCTGCCTAAAATAGGTCAATTTTATATCTCACAATTTGACTTTTTCGCAATTACGAGTTTATATCTCACAGTTCTACCTTTTTTTCCCTCGCAATTGTCAGTTTATATCTTAAAATTCTGACTTTTTCTTGCTTTACAAGTTTATATTTCACAATTTTGCCTTTTTGGTATGTTTGTATCTCACAAACCTGCCTTTTTTTCCTCGCAATAGCGAGTTTATATCTCAAAATTGTGCCTTTTTTCCTCACAACTGCGAGTTTATATCTTACAATTCTGCCTTTTTTCTCGCAATTGTAAGTTTATATCTCAAAATTTTGACTTTTTTCTCACTTTATGAGTTAATATTTCACAATTCTGCCATTTTTTCTCACAATTTCAAGTTTGTATTTAAAATTCTGAGTTTTTCTTGCAATTGCGAGTTTGTATCTCACAAAATTTTGCCTTTTTTCACACAATTGTACATTGATATCTCACAATTTTGACTTTTTTCTAGCAATTACAAGTTTATATCTTACAATTCTGACTTGTCTTGAAATTGCGAGTTTATGTCTTAAAGTTCTGACATTTTTCTTGCAATTGTGAGCTTTCACAACTTTCACAACAACACATCTTTCACAACTCTTTTTCCTCACAATTGCGAGCTTATATCTCACAGCTGACTTTTTTCTCCCAAGTTTCTCTCACAAATTTTTCTCACAATTACAGGTTTATATCTCACAGTTGTGACCTTTCTTCTCACAACTGCAAGTTCATCTCTCACAATTCTGACTTTTTTCTGAGAATTGCGAGTTTATATCCCACAATTGCAAGGTACAAAATTTGTAATTGCTAGTTTACATCTTGCATTTTTTTTTTTTTTTTTTTTATATATATATACCGTATATCTCACAATCAGAATTGTGTGTCACAACTGAGAAAAAAGTCTGTGAGGAACTGTGAGGAAAAAAAATCTGAATTGTGATCACAAATACCTTTTTTTAAAAAAGCTTCCTGAAAACCATGGAATAGTTATACTGAGTTAAAAGTTATTTAACTTTCTAAAAAAAATTCTGTTAATTCAGATAATTAATTATTAATGGTTTAATTCAACAGTAATAATAATCAATACAGAAGTATGCTAAAATCTGACCAACTCTCATTTTTTCTCTCACCTTTTGTGGGAACCCCAATCCAGTTGAGGTACCGTGTCAACTTCTTAGATATGTATGTCTTTCCTCTGGCAGGAAGGCCGATCAATACAATGACAGTAGGGGAGTTGGTCATGTATGACGCCCATGCTATGAAAACAAACAAACACACATCAATCATATCTGTCAATTTCCATCCCAGTGCAGCACAAACCAGTAAGACAGTAGCAGACGCACATTCTGTTCCCATGTCATCATATTTATACTCATAACAGCTGCACAGTCACATCTCAGTTGTATCAGAGATTCTCATGCCTGGAAATAAATGACGTTCGTGAGGATTTCACTGAGGGCATGAAGCTTTCATGCTGCTTTATCTATTTCTTTATCTATTATGTATGAGAGTAGCTTGAGGCTTTTTGTATTTAATAACTGCTACATGTTTCTGAGAATGAAACAGCAACTCATCAGCAAACCCATATACAGCAGCTTCAGCAGGGTTATTTTAATGTTACTTGTGTACTACTGTAGTATTTATTATTAATTTGAATTAGCTTTTATTTTTTAGATTTTCAGTTTTAAGTTTTAGCAATTTTATGTGCACTTCGATTGTTTTTAACAATTCTATACAGCTTTCATTTTATTTCAGTGTTTTAATTTTTATTACATCAATTTAAACCTATGTATTTTAGTTAGTTGCCAAAGCTGAGCAACTCGTCATCCCATATACCAACCATGCATACTAAATCAGTGTTATTTTAGTATTATTTATATACTATAGTATTTATTACTATTTTGAATTTTATATTTTCTGTTGATTTTTGGGGTTTTTTAGCTTAAGGAATTTTAGTACCTTTTAGTATCTAATATTTATATTTTGCTATATTTAAAATAAATATTTAAAATAATAAACTATAATAACAATGATAAAATAAAATATATTTAGAACAAAATAAAATCTATTAAATATATATTTAGATATATTTTCACATGTATATTATTACTTTATTTTTGTTTCAATTCCGAAAAAAAAAAAATAAAATAAATAAATAAATAAATAAATAAATAAATAAATAAATAAAAAATAACATTTCTATACAGCTTTAATTAATTTTATTTCAGTTTCATTTTTAATTTTATTACAACTTAAACCTATATATTTTAGTTAGCTGCCAAAGCAACATTTGTTTTTCATTTTATTTTAACTTTCATTTCATCTAATATTTATTGTATAAGTATAATTAAATACATTTTATTTTATATAATTTTTACATTAACATTTTGAGCATCTCATCAGCAAACCCATATACCCATATAACCATGCATACTTCAGCAAATCAATTTTATTTTAATATTATTTATATACTGTTATAGTATTTATTAATATTTTGAATTATCTTTTATTTTTACAGTTTCTGTTTTTTTTAGTCATTTTGTTAGGCACGTTCTCAAAAATATTTCTAAACAGCTTTAATTAATTTTTATTTCAGTTTTAGTTTAAGTAATTTTAGTACATCATTTAAGTTAGTTGCCAAGGCAATATTTCTTATTTTATTTTAAGTTTAATTTCATTTAATATTTATATTTTGTTATATTTAAAAAAAAATATTTAAAACAACAAACTATAAAAACAATGATAAAATTATTTTACATGTAATTTTACATGTATATTATTAATTTATTTTTTTCTCTCTATTCTAAAAAAAAAATGCAATAGTTATTTTTTTATTTTGGTTAGCAATAACACGCCTGCAAATTAAATCAATATATTTGACTGAGTTGCTATAGGGTTGCTATGGTGTTCAGGATGAAGGCAAGGGCGTTTCCAGGATGTTCAGGGTGGTTGTTAGGTGGCTGCTTACTGACTATACACCAAGTCTCAATGATATTCTTGCCTATTTGTCAATATATTCCTCTGCACTGAAGAGGAGAAACAGGACCAGACACGCCTCTTAACTGGGCTTAACATTCCACTAAAACATCGACTGGACCTAATGCTCAAATTCCAATCTGACTTGGATTTCTCTTTCAGCTTGAACGAACATGTTAAACCTCAACTCTCGGCTCTGGGTTTTAATGCCGGACTCTTTAAAAAAAAAAAACTACAGCATGTCTTGAAGTGCAAAGTTCCCAGATGGCCATTACAAGCACTGCCAACAAAAACAAGGGCCTTCTTACACACTATACAAGGATATATGTGATGTTTTTAGAGAAAAACACCTTCATAACCACAACAATACACTCTAAATTAGTCATTTACGATATTGCATATACTATAGATATATACTGATAGAATGAGAGTGCTAAGATCGGTGAAAAATAAATGAATAAATATGCATAAATAAAATTATTTTTAAAAAATCAGATTAAAATAAATTACATTTTTAAATAAAATAAAATAGACAAAAATATTAGGAATTAAAATACATTAATCAAATTAAAATAAATTAGATTAAAATAAATTAAATTTAAAAATAGTTTAAATAAAAAAAATGTATTAAAAATGAATAAGATCAAGTTAAATAATTACACAATATTTTGATTGAGTAGAAAAAAGAATATATAAAAATCTATATATTTTTCAAATATTTAAATTTAAAGAGTCTTTATACATGAAAATAAGGGTCCCTCGCATGAGGATGATCATCTTTTAAGATCTTTGCCACCTAAAAGACGGAAAACCCTTGATTTACAGCACAATAACTGTAGTCATCATAAACACAGAGTACCCTGAGGTTAAAAGATCAGGGTTTAAACCTACAACCTTTCAGTTATCAGATCATATCTTCAACCAATGTGCTACATCACCCCAAATGATGGAAAATAACGCCTCACTATTTACATTTAGCTACATATGAATGATTGTAGTTTTGATGAAGGTTACTAGCTTGAATGCCCACAAAATTTGATCCACTATTGAGCATTAAATCAAGACACTGAATCTCAAAGTACTAAAACAAGCATCAAAAAATAACAGTAACTCACAGCATTTCTTCTCATTGACTCTGGGCTCCACCTTCTTGCTGTCATTTGAATTGTCCATTACTTTAACGTGCAGACTGACGATCTTGACAGGACAAGAGTGAGGTTCAGCACAGGTCATCAGAGGTCAGTCTACCTGCGCAGGTATTAAGAGACGCAGATTAGGTCATTACCGGCCTGGCGTCACTTCACATCTGCTGCTTTATTAGCCTCCAAAAATCAAAGCTGCATTTACTCACCCCGCTGCAGAGAGAACACAAACACGCCGATCATTCCCCATTCAAACGCTGCTAAAACTGTGTTTCCATTAAAGCTCCGGGACAGAGCGGAATTGATATGACCGCTGTGTTTCAGGAAGTGTTCGTGTCTGCTGGAGATGCCCACGGCAATAGATCCGACCCACAGAAAAAGCATAAAAGCGTTAGAACGGAGATTAGCATCGAGGGGAGTGACAGAATGGGCGGGGTTAGCGGCGCGAATCTTGTCTGTGATTGGTCAAGCCCGATCGATATAAATGATAATTATGTTATACTACATTTTCATTGTGTGTTCACGTTTCATAACATTACAGTTTCTCAGTATAATTATTACAGATGCAAAAAACATCCAAATCGCTTCTGTGAGACAAGCGTTGTCACGTGATACCTGTTACTTTTCACATCACTGAATTAATCAGATGAGGCTTTTACTAACGGTTTGTAGTAGAGAATGGTGCGCATTTTTATTTGTATGTCAAGTATCGATCAATGAAATGATTTTTCTTTATTTGTATATACTATAGAGTTTATATAACGTATATCTTGAACGCGACTCAATAAGGATTCAGATCGGAGATCCGCGAATCGCCCCCTGCTGGAAGAACTGTAACAAAATAATAAAGCTAGTATCTTTTGCCGCTCAACGGTCTGAACCAATCGCGATGTGAAGACGCTGGGGGCGGGGTTTGTTGCGCTCGTCTGATTGGATATGCTTAACATCAATCATAAAAGTGTGTGGCCTTTTCTTATATACATCTTATTACGCATAACAGATCAGTTCCTAGTGTATATGTATGTGTATATTTATGTGTGTGTGCATATATATATATATATATTCAAATATAGATATAAATGAAACGTTTTTCCTAACTTAAGCACCACTTTGGATAAACCTCTAGATTTGGATAAACATTAACTCATTGTAAACACTACTATTTGTTTAATTCTGAGACCAGCATTGTTCAAGTGTTCCTAAAAATGTATAATATTTGTTGTGTGTTGAGTTTTGATGCATTATTTGTACATTATGTTTTTCATAATGTTTTAGTCTCATATGACGGGTATAAACTTTTTAAAAATTGATCTTCAGACAGAAACTTTACAGAACATTTCTAGGCAAAAATGTTGTCTAAACAAAAACAATAATAAATAGATAAAAATAAAAGAATAAAAATGTTTAAAATAATTATGTATACGAAAATTACAGTAAAATAAATTTGAATAAAATAAATAAGTATAAAATAAAAATTTGATTAAAAAATACATTTACACTTAAAATACAACTTAAAAATACTTAAAAATAAATAAATCAAATAAAAATAAATAAATAAAAACAGACTGAATAAATACTAAAAATTTGAATTTAATAAGCAAATTACATTAAAATTAATAAAAATTGTGATTTGAATAAGTAAATTATATTAAGATAAATTAAAAATAAAATAAAGTATATAATATGCAATAAACATTTGAAATAAATAACTAAAATACTATTTTCTGAATATTTAAATGAGTATTTTTTTAAATATTTAATATTTTAAATTGTCTTCATATATGAGAAACAAATTAAATGACATTAAAATAAATAAACAAAAATGTAGATTAGAATAAGTAAACAGTATTAAAATAAATCGAAAATAAAACAGTTTATAATATGCAATAAACATTCGAAATAAATAACTAAATACATACTATTTTTCAAATATTTAAGTTAGTATTTTACATATTTAATATTTAAATTGCCTTTATACATGTAAAAATTACATTAAATTAAACAAAAAAATTATTAGAATAAGTAAATTATATTAAAATACACAAGTATTAAGTATAGAATAGAATTAATACAATTAAGTATATAATACGCAATAAGTATACGATAAACATTTATTTAGCAAATATTTACACTGTCTTTATAGATGAAAAAAATTACATTACATTAAAATAAATACAAAAAATATATTAAAATACACAAATTATATTAAAATAAATTTAAATTAGTATTTTTACATTTTTTTAAAAACAATGTGTGTCTGTATGTATTTATTTATGTATGTATGTATATGTATATGTATATATATATGTGTGTGTGTGTGTGTGTGTGTGTGTGTATATATATACATATGTATATAGTAGTCAACATTTGAAGTGGATCAAAACCTTTCATCAAAATTGTCCTAAAACCAAAACAATACCCATTCTTGTCTTAGGACTTCTTTTTAATCCACTTCAAATGTTGACTACTGTATATTGTATAGCTTATGCACAAACATGGAAAATATTGCGACCTTTTCTAACGTGCTACCAATACACATCATTTCACAATTGTTTTATGTATGCAATTCATGCATCTACTTTTTACACTTATTTATTTTTAAACAAACACAGCTTGCAGCAGAGACATTTCTATAGCTTGGGATTTTCCTACGAGAATGATAATATCCATTCATTTATGTATATAAATATTTGAGAAGATGAAGAAAAGTGATAACTAGGATATATCGCACGTTACCAAGCCAGCAGCTCATAAATTTGCATCGTTTTTCCTATAATGCAAAACCCTCATCTGGGCCTGAAATGACAGTCTTACGACCTGTAGAAAGCCGCCCCGCGCTGGCCTTCATCTACACTGCCTGCCAAAGGAAATGTTTCTTTTGTGCTGCATACTTAGCCATTATTTGCTAAATAAGGCCTCCTTCTGGCCATTGTGAAAACGCTCTGCTGTTTCTCAGGATATGCGAGGTCTGCCGCTCTCAGATTCCTTTGCCTTGTATGGCTAAAGGCTCCAGACGCGCCCGGCTGCGGGACGCTGACCTTATTGGCCGGCTCAGGAACAGGGAGGTGTGGAGAAAAGCCTGAAAAACCAAACAAACTTCCCTTTAGCCCAGCGAAGGAACAGACCCAACGCACACAGGTCTCCTCTAACACTTTTCAACAGAAAAACAAGGTACAGTTACTTTAAGAGCATCTAATCATTGTTGGCTTTGTTAATGGTTAACGGAAATAACGCAGTTTCAGTTTTAACTTCTGAACAAGTTAAGTTTGGAAATGTCTAGAATTCAGAGTCCTGAACAGGTTTGTAAATATGTAAAGTCTATAATTCAGCATCAAGATTTTATGTTCTAATATTTATAAGTGAAAGTGTAGATCTTAGGTTATGTAACACTTTTCAACATTTTCAGTCTTCTTGTGTGTGTGTGTGTGCGCATTTTTTTCAGTACAATTGTATGTTCTATAACAAATAGATTTAATTATTTATATATATATATATATATATATATATATATATATATATATATATATATGTTATTTATCATTAAATATATAAATAATAATTACAAATTTAAAAAAAAATAATAATAAAACTTATAGGTTTTATATGCAAGACTTACAGTCTTTATATACAAGATATTTAAATAAAACCTTAAATGACCGTGTGATAAAATGATTATATTTTCATAATAATATTGTTTCTCCATATATCGTTTCTCGCAAAAAAATATGCTTAATTATACATTTTTTATAATTGTTAAAATAATAATTAAAATAGTATTAATTACACACACGCATGTTAAAATTATGATGAATTAATTATATATATATATATATATATATATATATATATAATATAACATATATTTAAATATTATAATATAAAATCATTAACATTAATTTTTAAACTATTTAAATAACATATAAATACATATATATAATATATATATATACACATATATATGTATATATATATATATGCATATGCACATATACACATATATATATATATATATATATATATATACATATATAAAATTTGATTTTGTGCTTGATATATCAATGCTTTTTGCTTTTAGTAACTTTACTAAGTTTAATTAAGACATGTGGTATGACATGAATTATTTTCCGTATAAAAATTCCATGCATTCTCTTTACATCTGTATCTTTTTTATTTTTTTTTTAATTTTAGTTTAATTATAGCATGCCACACCACAGGATGTTGCGGAAATGCCTTAAAAATTCATGTCAATTTCACTTTGATAGGATCAAATGTGCCTCTAACTATTTTGATTTAAGACTGAATGTGTATACAGAGTTATTTGTCCTTTAATTTCATACATATTTCACATTGGAAACATACTTGATCCGTCATACTTGTGTTGACGGCATTGCTCCACTGCATTGTGTGCTGTTCTCCAGACTGCGTTAAGTCGTCTCTAATGAATTTAATCTCTTATCTCTTCCTTCGGCAGAAACAAACCCTGCGGTCAAAATGTCTGCAGCCAAGCGTGCCAAGGGAAAGACCACAAAGAAGCGGCCGCAGAGGGCCACGTCCAATGTCTTCGCCATGTTCGACCAATCACAGATCCAGGAGTTCAAAGAGGCCTTCAACATGATCGATCAGAACAGAGACGGATTCATCGATAAGGAGGATCTGCACGACATGTTGGCCTCTCTGGGTAATACATATATTGGTTTTATCTATCTATGCAAAAAAAAAAAAAAAAAAAAAACAACAAAAAACAAACAAACCAAAATAAATTATATAGATATATATATATATATATATATATATATATATAGGCTTATGACCTTAATTTGTAAGATGATGTTTTGTACGATTTTTTTTTATTTTTTTGCGTTATTTATTTATTTATTTACAATTTTAATTTTGATTTTTTGCTGAGATATGACTTCAGATATATATATATATATATATATATGAAAATAAATATATAAATATGAATACATTTATTTATTTATAAATAAAATTATATGTAATATATTAAATATTAATATTAATGTAATATATTAAAAATGATATGTATATATATCTTAAATAATAATATATTACATATATTTAAAAAAATATTTAGAAATCTGTTTATGATGAAATCTGACTTTTGTTTGTGAAATGAGGTTTTGTAAGAATCATCCAATAATATATTTTTGTTTGTGTGTATGAATATTTGATTTATTTATTTATTTTAAAAATAAAATAGGCTTTATTTTTGTTTGGATTTTAAATTACATTTTGTGTGAATTATCTTTTTTGTAAGAATATTTTATATCTAAAATATTATATACTTTTGTATTTTTATTTTTCTTTCATCATTTAATTTTTTTTTTTTTAATTAATTTATTAGGGCTGAAATTTTTACAAATCTTTATTTGTAAATTCAAGTTTTGTAATTGATACACACACACACACACACACACACACACTTGTTTATTCTATACAATAAAATTATTCCACAAAAACAAGGATATTACTGGATGAATCTCACAAAACTTCATCTTCCAAAATAAGGTCATATTTTAGTTCAACAGAAAAATGAACCCTCATTTATTCAAATATTTACACAAATATATATAATATTTTAGATGTAAAATATATAAAACATTCTTGCAAAACAGATAATTTACAAAATGTCATCTAGCGTCAATACAACAATGAAGCCTATTTAAAAATAAATAAATAAATAAATAAATACAAACAAAAAGATATTGGGTGATTCTTACAAAACCTCATTTTACAAATAAAGCTCAAATTTCAGCATAAATAAATAAGCAAATAAATTAACAAATAAATAAAAGATTTAAATTACAAACATTTAAAATATATCAATATTTATTTTAAATATATTATCAAAATATTATTATAAATTATATCTTATTGTTATATATTATATTTTTATTTAGTTTATGCAATAAATTCTTACAAAATTATTTCATCTCAAGTCATATCTCAGCACATAATTAAAACAAAAATGAACCCCAGTATAAATTTTAATTTATTTATTTAGTTTTAATTTTGGACCGATCTAATAATGTTTTTGCCAGTAATTCTGCAGGCCAAATACCATCCAAAATATCAACCATTTATCACCAACCACACAGGAACAGTTTTACCAACACAAACTGTGCTTGATGTGAAGAGCAGGTTTAATGTGTGGGAAAAAGCAGCCTTGCATCTGAATGTTTATTCCTTTTTCTCCAGGGAAGAACCCGTCTGACGAGTACCTGGAGGGGATGATGAGCGAAGCTCCTGGGCCCATCAACTTCACTATGTTCCTCACCATGTTTGGAGAACGTCTGAACGGGACCGACCCTGAAGAAGTCATACGAAACGCCTTCACGTGCTTTGATGAAGAGGCTACTGGTACAGCGAGGCCTTTATTCTAGCAGACAGACAATGTGTTAAAATGTTAATACACCACATTGTGTCACCTCAAACTAAATTAATAGATGTTAATGCATGTTTTGGTGTAATTATGCCCTCATGAAGGTAACAGGATTGACAGTTTAAAATGACATTATAAGCCTCATGCTCAAACTAAACAACAAGCTTGACAAAAAGAGCATATTTACTGTACAAAATCATGTTGATATTTCAAAATTTTCCCTTGACAAACATAAACATAAGATAAACCAATATTTTTTTTACAGGTAATTTCTTATCCTTAAACAGGGTTAAAACAGCTATTATAAAACATTTCTCATGTTCTTTTAGCTTAATTTGATGTACTAAAATAAATAAAACTGAAATAAATGGAATGACTCAGAAGACATCTGAAGTGGTTGTGATTTTCACATATAAGTAACTAGACAACCTTATCTATCATCTATAACAGGTTTCATCCATGAGGACCATCTCCGCGACCTGCTGACCACCATGGGTGATCGTTTCACAGATGAAGAAGTGGACGAGCTCTTCCGTGAGGCGCCGATCGACAAGAAAGGCAACTTCAACTACGTGGAGTTCACTCGCATCCTCAAACACGGCGCCAAAGACAAGGACGACATGTAAAATCCAGCAGCAAATTCATACGTACGTGCCAATCTAATAATATCCATAGAATATATCAATCTTTTCATTTCAGATAATAAGAAACCACATTGCAACGCACTAGAAACCACTGAAAACGCCTTAGCATAAATTTCACATTGTGCTGGTGTGAGTTGCATGTGTGAACGTACTTTAGATACTGTATTTGATCGGTTTTCTTTTTTTGCCCCTCCAGACAAAATCACCTGTGTAACTTATCAGAAACAGAAGAAGATATTTGTGCTCATCGTACATCTACAGAAGCCATTATTGAAGTACAAAAACACTCCTTAACATGAAGATAAAGCTATGAAGTTCAAAATATCAAGAGCTTCACAAGTTTGTACATTTCAGAATATAAATGCTATAATAAATTGAACTAACAATTAGCATTATTTTAAAATAAAGATGCTTTTCCACTTTCTTTATTGTTTACATTTTCTGCTCCATCACACAAAAATGCACACAATAATAACACCAGTCCTGGTTTTCCAGTTTTTTAAAAGCATGAAAATTCACTGAAAATGTACTCACCCTCAGGCCATGCAAGATGTAGAGGAGTTTGTTTCTTCATCAGATTTGGAGAAACGTAGCATTACGTCACTTCCTCTGGATCCTCTGCAGCGAATGGGTGCCGTCAGAATGAGAGTCCAAACAGCTGATAAAAACATCAGAATAATCCACAACTAATCCACACCACTCCAATCCATCAATTTAATATCTTAAGAAGCCAAAAGCTGAGAAACAGCTGAGAAACAAAGACATTATTAAGACATTTTGATTCCAAACCATTGCTTCCTGCTAAAATGACTAATCTATCCATAGTGTCGCTTTCTAACATGAACGATATAAAAACAATCTCAAAGAACAAACATCGCATAAGTTGTTTTACTGTGTTCTTGTTAAATAAAACTTTATTTTGATTGTAAAAGAAATATTTCCCACAACAATCCTACAATCTACCGAGTGTAACGCTGTATATCTATATTACTTTAAAACATGTCAGTTCTGAAAAATAATAGCCATCAATGATATCTATAGTAAATCTCTCTTTCTCTGGTCTCTGGAGATGTAAGAATGACATTTGGGCCTCTATATGCATATTGAATTCACTGATCCAAGATCAGATTTCATGTGTTAATTCTTAAATTGGTCACAAAAGTGCTAAAAACAGAATCGAACTCACATAAAATGACTCACCAGTGTTAAACCAACCGCTTTCTAGATCATCGTAATTTGGCACTTTCCACAATAATGGTAATAAACTTGAAAAGGTCACACCTCAGTAGGACAAACTATATATTATATGACTGGTTTTGTTTTCTATACACTGTATAAGATGTTTGCGACGAATATTTGAAGTCTTCTTACCAATATTCAGACAAACCCTGACGTGTTTCTTCAGTATTTTCTGGCAATAAACTTACAACGTACTCTACCATTAGAGAAAGCGTAACGGTCAACTTGGATTGGATCACCTGAGCCTTGATAACCAATCACATCACGGTCTTGACGTCTTTGAATTTCCATCCAAGTTGTGCGACAGTCAATCGCTCTTTGTACGTGAAAAATTAGAGAATTACATTAATTAATGAGAATTATGGTAAACTGGATCCTACCTGTCGCAAATTTGTCCGTGACAATCCAAAATGAACATTTAACCCCAAACACATGTTGAAGATTAGCTGACAGGCTGTCGATTCATTAAATGACACGCTGTTTTCCCACAAAAGCTGTTTATTCAGCTTAGTGAAGCGTCTCCTCTATTGACATCCATTCAAAAAAAACGGCATTTGGTCTTCTTCCTTGCGTACCGCAACATTACCCTTGTTTTTCTAACCTTGGAGGCTTACCATAAAGCGGCTTTTGCTGTACACGTAACGTTTCGTCTGTTGCTGCCGTAAAGCGATCCGCCTTTTTTCGCGGAATTTTGTACCCGCTCATCAAACAATAAACCTTCGCCTTGTTAGACGATTTGGAAACTTATATTTCAAGAAAAAAAAAGTAGGAGTAGTTTCAAACTGGTTGATTTTGACAAACGCTGCCAGCATTATAATTTGTGTGAAAATATTAGAATGGAATGAAATTAGGCTGTTTACTTCTCTTCCCGCCTCCTTGTCCAAACTGACGTCACATCCGGTGCGTCGCATTTTGTAATAGGGAGAAATCATGCAGTGATTTTAGATAATCTGTTAAATATTATTAAGTTAAACTATAAAATGTATATTTTTATCTATATTAAATTCAGCATATCAGTATTTTAAAACTGTGACAACTACAAGAGTGCCGTTTATCACTAAAGCGGTTGATTTAACACTGGTGATTCACTATAAACACTCAAACAAAAGTGCAGGAAACAACCTGATGGCTTGAACAAACACAAGATGACATGTATGAAAGTATCTGTACCGGCCCTCGGAAAAACAGAGAATATTTCTCTCCAAAGTTAGCATTAGAACAACATGACAAAGTGAAACACATTTGATTCGTGTCCATTAGCATCTGAGACAATGCCGCACATATATTTAGGTTCAACAATGTCCTTCAATAAAATCTGAAGCATCACCTGTTTAAAAAAAAAAAACAAAGGAAAGGAAATAATAAATAAAAGTATACAAAAGCAGGCGAGATGTCCATTGCAAGTCCGTAAGTGTGTTGAGTCCAGTGTAGCCCTATTAAGATCTGATGGGTTTAAGTTCATTGATATATTCAATCCGAAGCAAATAATCAGTCCTTCCACAGGAACACAAAGGCTTTTAGACTCTGATATTGCTATGACATGCAGAGTTTAGATTTGTGCTGAGTATCAGTATCTGTTGGAAAAGCAGGTCAGGTTACATGAGAACAGAAGAAAAACATGTCAAAAATGAACAAGAACAAACTGGCTCAAAATGCGAACGTTCACACGCCTGGACTGGATGATTGAGAAAACCACTTTTCATCTAACAAACAGTAACATAAAATGCTACTTTATTGCTCAAGTCAATTGTGTGAAATTTTTGATGCATCTGAGCTGTGATTGGGCCATAAATTCATCGAAAGTAATTATTAGTAATTCAGTAATTATTATCTGAAATAAAATGACCTGAATGTGAATGGTTCAACTCTGCTTAACAAATATTATCATTTTTAAATCCATGTAGAATATACCTCAAAATCAGAGCAGGAAATGCTTAAGCTTAAGTAATTATTTGGAATGTATTCATTATTTTCTATTCACTTATTTGTGTACAATCTTTGTCTCCTGCCTCAAATGCATCTGTGCATGTAGTAGACTGAATTTTTTATTTTGGTGTTTTTACGACTAAAAAAACAGATCAAGAATTAAATTTTAAATGAGGAATTAATTATTAATTGGGCTTTTCACCAAAATTTTAACAGGAGTGCAGCGACCATTTGTAACTTGATTTGAGGCTTTTGATTCCATCCACTTCCACGTTGCTGAAGAAAACAATAGAAACCATCATAGAATTTGTAATGGTTTAAATGGTTATAATGAGAATTGTATTCGTTTGAACAGAAATTGAAGCAATCCCGAACTACTGCGCAGGGTTGCAAAGTCTGCATAACAAAACTGGCCCAAAGGTTAATCAAAAATAGCCCAAAACAAGCCCAGTGACCCTATTTACCTAGCAAAACTCAACATATGGCACTCCCATAACTAAAATAGATATTATACACAATTTTAACTTAAAAATCACTAGGGGTAATCATAAACAGCCTGTTTTCATAAAGCAGGGCCCACACAAAACTCATAATAAGGGAGTTTTATCATTGGTAGAATGTAAAATATTTAATTTTAGTCAATTTTAGTCAAGTTCACAAATAGCCCGATTCTGCGGGAAAACCGCAGACCTGGCAACCCTCTTGCTGGAAGTCATTATGTAATGGTTTTATGGTTACAGTTGATGGTGTGTAATGATATTTGTAGTGGAAAGGATTCAAAGTTCTGTGATAGTTTCCATTTTTTTTTTTTTTTTTTCAGCAGGGATGAACAGGCCCCCTTGAAGACTGATGGCTCAGACAGACTGCATAAATTTTGATCTGATTACAAACAGTGGTGTACATCTTATATAATCTGTTTAACAGAAAATGGTTAGCCATACACAAATGATTTCAACTACTTGCTCAATCAGATACAAAGCACATTGCGCATATGCGCAGCTCCGTGGTTTCTAACTTTATTAATGCCTTATGAACTGGTCAGTGGAGGAGTCTTAATAGTTGATTTTTTTTTTGCCAAAAAATGTAAGAATAATTTTTAAATATGTGATCAAGGGAAAAAAACTGCCACTTATGCTCATGGCAGGGTCCGTACAGATACTGTAAAATTAAATTCCAGGACTTTTCAAGCACTACTTTTTCTATTTCAGAGATCTCAGTTATGGCTTGATGTTTTCCACTGTTTAGGGAAAAAAAAGATTCGCGAAACTGCTCCGCAATTCTGATCTGAAACAAATGATTCGCGATACACGCCCCCAATTCCCGAATTAAATCAATTAAATCGAATTAAATTGTGCGGAATGATTTGCGATACGCAAACCCTGCGTCCCAATGTGCATATTATCCACACTATCTGCCCTAAATAGTATTGAAAATTACTACTGTCACATAGAATTTAGGATGGATAGTTTGCACATTGTGATTCAGGTCAAGTCCCCGATCTGAATGATTCGCGAACCAGCATTTCAGATCAGGGCTCGGATCGCGGATTGCGAATTATTCAATTCACGGAATGATTCGCGATACGCAAAGTCCCGTTTGAAATCAAATGATTCGCGATACGCAAAGTTCTGATCAAATGATTCGCGAACTATCCGATGTCCTTATCTAAAATGATTCGCGATTTAAAGTCCCGATCGGGATCAAATGATTCGCGAAACGCTATCCGTTCTGACTCGGAGTGCTTCAAAACAGTGAATCATTTTGCGACGCAAAGGTTACTGATTTCGAGTTTCGAAAAGCTCCTCGCCCTTCACTACGTGCTTTTAAAAATGATTACAAGCGATGTTGAAATTCGAAAATGAATGGCCTTTTTCTCTTGATCTGGTTTTTGCTAGTGAATCGCTTGAAATAAATGATCGAAGTCACGAGTTTGAATCAATCTGTGCGGTTTCAACATAAATAACTCACTTAATTGATTTGGTTAATCTGTGCCTTTTTTCGCATCGTCTTCCAATAATTCAAGCACTTTTCCAAGTACCTCCTCAGGAATATTGCTATTTTCAAGGGTTTTCCAGGCTTTACATTTCAAAAAGTCAAATTCAAGTATTTCAGCCATGTTGTACGAACCCTGTCACGGTTATTTTCTGGTGAAGATGCGCCAAAATTTTGTTCAAAACAAAGTAAATGAGTGAGTTTAGGGAACATATAAACATTACTTTCAGAATGTAAAGTTGCATTAGATCCATTTGGATTGATGAAAATCAGTGCATGTGAAAATGTCTTCTGCAGAACGAAAATTGCAAGGAAATCTCTAATAATCTTATTTGCTGCTCAAGAAATGTGATTATTGTCATATTTTTGTGGAAAAATTAATTAGGATTATTTGATGAATAGAAAGTCCAAAAGAACAGCATTTATTTAAAATAGAAAAATTAGAAATATATTCCATAACAAAAATGTCTTTACTGTCAGTTTTGATCAAATTAATTTGACAAAAAAAAAAAAAAAAAAATCTTTAACCCAAACTCTTACATGTCATGCATCATGGTTTTCACCAAAATATTATATAACAAAAACCCAACCCGACAGGTAGTGTGCTGAGGGCGAGTCCAGGATGAATAACTCTGTTCATGCCTCAATCATCATTAAATGAGCAACTGGAAAAGGTGATCAACGTGATTCGTGCTCAAACACTCATCATCATCTACAAGTTGAATCCAAACTGAAGCAAGTTTGAACTTAATGCTGTGAAAATCAAACTTCTGAAACATTCATGCGAGCCAGCAGGAAACTTCAAGGTCTGATACAGAGCAAACTTCGCTTTGATGCACTTACAGCAATAGTTCACACAAAAATGAACATGCTGAAAATGTGCCCACCCCTAAGGCAATCCAAGATGAAAATGAGTTTGTTTTTTCATCAAAACTGATTTTAGCCAGAAGTGACTGTTCAAAGGTCCACTGAAGTGCTTTGTGGTGACAATTTCAACTGAAACAAGAAAACAGGGCGGGACATATCGAGCAACCCCGCCCCCTTTTTAAAATAGCCAATAGCGCTTCGTTTCTATCTGCTTGGGCCAGAGCCGTTGAGCTCGGTAAAGCCATAGTGTAAATGATTACCCCCTAGATTCAATATGAAACTCTTACTAAAACAAAAATAGTAATCATAATTACTAAGCTGTGTAGTTTTGAAAGTGTTTAATATATGCCGACTCGCATATGATCCGCTCCGTGCGATCGCGTCTCTTGACCGGAGCCAAAGACCGTGCGCGCTGCCGCGGTTCGCGTGACACCAACGCAAAACCAGACGTCATTTGCCCCAATCGAAAGCATATTTACACTGTCAGAATCGTTCCCTATTGCCTACATTGTACACTACATGCCCTTCACCGTACAGAAAATACTAACGTTGTGAATAAGTGACCGATCTGATCTCAGCAGCAGCTTCAGCGTCTATTTATAGTTTAGGGGGCGGGACTCTTCGTATTCTAGAGAGCATTTGATTGGATAGAAAGTTTGATGAGAAGCTGAAGTGCATCGTGATGTCATCAAAATCGTTGATTCATATTGGCGGAAGTGAGATACTGTAAGTTTTGAATGCTCATATCTTGTAAACGCAAACTTTGTCGTTGTTTTGAAGCACACTAGCTTATAGATAACCTTAAGATTAACATATTTATACTAAAAGCCAAAAAAAAAAAAAAAAAAAATTCATTTTGATTTCATGAGGAAAGCTAAAACGTCTTAATGATAAATACGTTTTTTTTTTTTTTGTTACAAACACAGAGCTTTTCGCTTCACAAGATGGTAAGTGAAAGACTGGAGTGTATTACTTGTGACATTTTTAATCAGATGTTTGGACTCTCATTCTGACGGCACCCATTCACTGCAGAGGATCCATTGGTGAGCAAGTGATGCAATTTCTCCTAATCTGATGAAGAAACAAACTCATCTACATCTTAGATGACCTGAAGGTGAGTAAAGTTTCAGCAAATTTCATTTTTGGCTCAACTATTCCTTTATAATGGAATGCAAACTTTGAAAACGTTAATGAAAAGCGGCATCAAACCTCCTGCACAAACATTCATTTCATTCATCATTTAAACTTCATTATCCTCCTTTGACTGCAACAAATTGGCACATGAACAAACCGGCAGTGATTCTCCAGGAACATACCTAGTTTAACCTAGTTATAAATATGCACAACTAACTATTAGTAAACCATTTGTGTAAGTACTGACACTTTCAGCCTCGATGTGTTAAAATCTGAAACAACTTTTCCAAATCAGCAAATTCTGGGTAACGGAAGTTTTTAATATCTGACAAAGAAAATCATAATAATAATAAAAAAAAAAACATGTTGGATCACAAATGAAGGGCTCTGATTGGTCACACACAGACACACGGTTTAAACCAATCTGAAATCATCTGGAAACCGTGTGCTGGAAACACATGGAATGACTGGACAACAAAAACAACAACTGAAAGTTTAAAATTATAATAATATTAATAATATTACAAAACGAAACAGACTGTTGGCCCAAGTAAAAATCTGGACATTGTCATTGAGTTTTTAAAACATTCATCATAAAAACAAAGTGGAGTGGTCATGTTTTAACCCCATTAAATAACTTGAAACCGACCGATGGATGGTTTGACGTGCTCTGTGCGCTTTTATGTGAAAAATAAATCAAGCTGAATGTGTTTCTGTGTTAAAATTTACTGGTGTGAATCAAAACTAGCAGAGTGCTAAAATCCGCTCCCGCTGTGCTATTCTACCTCTTCCTACGGTGATTCGCTTCAAGTATCCGTTGTACCGTCGAAACATTTCCATTCGAGTGATAAAGTCACGCATTCGTGCTCCAAAAACAAGTGGAAAAAGAAATAAGAAGGTGTTTTGAGAACAGGAAGACTGCGCTGATGAAAGACAAGTGCACACGTGCGGGATCCTGAGTGCATGCTGTGGGTCATGTGACGTGTGAAGCGGGTCATGTGACGCGTGTAAAGGGTCTGAGATCTGAAGGTCTTTTCATCAGAGATATTAGCACAATTTACAGACGAAGTCTTGATATATTTCCATGAGATAATTAACTTTTATAACATTTATAATTATAACAAGGGTAACCATAGAAATTAACGTCGAGGGGAGGTTCTTCTGTGGCAGCGGTGACACGCTAGCGTTCCAATTCAGTTTTTTGCTCTTTTATTTTGTATATTTTTTGCTCGTCGTTTTTCGGCGCTTTCGGCGCCACACGGCGCTCCGTAGGGGCGCACGTGTCCGTGAGCGCTAGAGAGCGTCTGGTCGTGAGGAGTTTGTTATTTTCTGGTTTATTAGAGTCGCGTCTGGGCCTCGGGAACGTAGATCTCGATGCTTTCGGCGCTCTCTGTGGCGGAGTTCTGACGTTCGGAAACCGCTCGCTTGGCCGCCATCAGTCGCTTTCGGGCCTCCTGGCGCTGCTTGTCGGCCACCGAGTCGCCGCTTTTCTCCTTCCCGCCGGTGGTTTTGACCTTTACCGTCTTCTTTGGTGTGTGGGATGGAGCGGACTTCTTCTCCTCCTGAAGACATTCAATTAACAGTTACAATCTGCTTATGTTAAATGATGCTTTTATTAATAAAATAAAAAAATATAAATAATAATTAAATAAAATAAATAAATAAAATGTGTAATTAGAAATTAAAAAAAAAAATGTAATCATTTTTTAACTATAAAAATGAATAAGTAATAAAATATTATTATGGTTATATTATTTAACATTTTTAACTATTAAAATAATATGCTAGCTTTAATTCAATTTTTTATTTTATTAAAAATATGTATAATAAAAATATCAAAATATTTATGAAATACATATTAAATTAGCAAAATATTTAGAAAGCAAAATATAAACAGAATATAATGTATAACAAAAACATTACATTTTTAAAATAAAACAAAGATTAAAAATATTTAATATTTAATTACTGTAATTTTCTAACCATTAAAATAATTATTAGATTAATTAAAATATTTAATATTACTTTTTAAACTTAAACAATTTATAAAACACATTAAAATAAATTAGACATATAAAATAAAACATACAAAATAACAAAAATTAAATGTAATATTTATTTTTAACCATTAAAATAATAAAAATTTCATTAAATATATATATATATATATATACACACACACACACACAGTGTTAGTTTATATTAAATATAAAAAATGAATAATAAAATATTTATCAAAATAAATATTGAATTAAATATTAAATAAAACATAAAATACATACAGAATATATAATCAATTACATCTTTATTTTAAATCTTACATTTCTAAACTAATAAAAATTAAATTATTAAATACAAATTAACATTTAATATTTATTTTTTACAATTAAAATAACTGTTAGATTATATTAGCTTTTATTAAGTATAAAAAATAATAAAATAAAATGTATATCAAAATAAATATTGGATTAAATATTACATCACTTGTTTATAAAATAATAAAATACAGAATATAAAATTATTTATGTATTATTATGTATTATTTATATAGAAATTATTTATACAATGAAATACATATAGAATAAAATGTATAAAATAAGTTACATTTTGAAAATAACAAAAATTAACAAATGATTAAATATTAAAATATTTATTTAATAAATTCTTTTTAATCATTAAAATAATTGTTAGATTATAAAATAAAATACAATATCAAATATAATAAAATACGCTGTGTTAGCTTATATTAAATATAAAAAACTAAAATAAAATATATTTATCAAAAATATTGAATTAATATTAAATAATTTGTTTATAAAATAAAATAAAATACATAATATAAAATAAATTATGGAATTATTATATTTATATAGAAATAATTAAATAAATATTATATTAATATTTAATGATTAATGTTTTTTAACAGTGTACCACTTATTACATAAACATATCAAAGCAAAGCAAAGGGAAACGTTAGGATGCTAGAAAGGTTTGTCAGTTGGACCTTTTTGTCCTGTGTCTCAGACATCTTCCAGTCATTGGACCTGAGGAGGTGGAGCTCGTCAAACTTCATGCTGATGTCCTCGATGGAGAGCTGCAGCAGATCCCAGAACCCGGCCAGATCCTGCGCCGTGGGCCGCGGCTGAGCGTCCGCATCCTGACCGAAAACACACACATCAGACAAGAAATATACAGCTTCAATGCACTTCGAGTCACTGTGGATAAAACAATGTGCAAAATCCTTTAAACATCAGGAAAAGAATCAAAGTCTGTCCATTTTAGGTCTACTGAATCAGTTTTTAGTGTCAAAATAACCAATACATATTTGTAAAATGATCTTATTTCCAATTAGAAACTTCTAACAAGACAAAACACCAGAGAATCCAATACAATAACGCTGTTATGTGTCTGTGATGCAGACAGAGAGCCAGCAGAGGGCGCCAATCATCAGCTCAACCTCATATGAGAGAGTTTCTGATGATCAGCACACCAACAATGTGATCAATCTCCAAGTGAAAGAACATATTTAGCAGGAAACACCTGATGGCAGGACTAGATTTTATCCAACAGGATCTGAGTGTAAGATATACTAAGATATTATAGGCCGGTATTTCTCCTCATCCTGCAGCCTAAGTTATATAAGAATAAATAAATAAATAAATAAATATTAAAAAAAAATACGCACATAAAAATACATACTATTTACTAACATTTAATAGACACACACAAATCTTAAAATATATAATACAATAATCATATATTTATATTAATATTACATATTAATGACAAATAAATAATTATTAGACACATGAATCTTAAAAACATACAGTACAATATTATTCATACATTAATATTACATATTAATTACAATTAAATGAATAAATAAGAATGAATGAAATATATATATATATATATATAGTATATATATATATATATATAATATATATATATATATATATATAATATAATAAAAGAAAAGAAAAAAAATATATATCTATAAACTATATACTTTATTTTATTAAATATTTTTATTATTCATCCTGCAGCTAAGTTGTCATAATTCTAAAAACATGTATAAAATGTATATTAATATAAATATTAAATAAATCTAAACTTTTAATTCTTTTATTTTCTACACAATTTTACACAATTTTCATTAATCCTTAAATATCTCATTACAAATTATAATTCAAAGATAAAACAATAATTATTGTGCATGCATGCATGCATAAATAAAATTTACTTTAATTTGACCCAAGCTGATTTAAATAAAAATCACAGTATTATTACTTTTTCTTTTAGGTTTTTTGGGTTACATATAAAAAAAAAAAAAAAAAAAAATACATACACTACATTACCACAATCAGAAACACTATTTAAAAAAAAATAAATAAATAAATGTTAAAATGTTAAAAACAAAAAACAAAACTCAAAAGCAAAACATTTGGGACTATTACAGTAATTAAGTGGCACTGTCTAGATTTTGGGGTCAAATATGACAGACATTGAATCAGGACTGACTGTATTTTTATCCCTGTACGTGAAGTGGATAAAGTGTATAAAGACTCACCAGGTTCTGTTCACAAAGACCCTGAAACTGCTGGAACTTCTGAGACATTAAGAGCTGAGCGCTGCCGACGGCACTGCGGACCTTCCCCAAAACTACAGGAACACAGAGACACGTCATACGTTAAATCCTGATTTGAACAGCAGCTCGCGCTCAACACGGATTCACTGCGTTTGTACAGGACTGAGAAACACATCATCATTCATGCATCATCATCATCACCACCATCACAGACGCTGCCATCGATTTCGATTCTCGCTCTCCATTCATGCCGGGTTCAAACCTAATGACTTTAATCACCGGCTCCAGGAGCCAAAATGAGCAGACAACGGAGAGGCGTTTCTAATTAAAGCTCGTTAATGAGGCCGCGCGTTTAGAGCGAGAGTGATATCATCCGTTATTCATGGATCCGCCGGGCATTCGAATCAAGCTCCTGAGATTAGAGTGAAACACAAGAGCACGGCCAGATGAACCCGCTGCAATTAACAGCAGCTTCCTGCACATTCATTTCACTCCCAGTGGCACTGGAAATACCCCAGAAAAGTCTGATTTAAGATTTCCGCAAGTCTGAAAACAAGTTTTTCACTTAAATCTTCCTGTAATTTTTATTATTTTTAATTTTTTCATTACAGTATATACACACACTTATATAATCATTTATAAATAAAGATAAATGAAATAATTTTATGTATATTGTAAAATAAATAAATTCAGTTAATTATTGATTAGCTTTTGAATAATTATTTAAAAAAAACAGAATTAATAAATAATAATGATAACAACAACAACAACAATTATTATTATTATAATTAGTATACAACAAACCGAGTCATGTTATAATTATTATTATTATTATTTAATAAACAGATTTTATCCATCAGGAATTGATTGGCTAATGAAATTCATTGTCAGTTATTTTTATTATTGATTAGTTGTTGAGTAATTAAATACATTTTAAATAATAAAAAATAAACTAAAAATAACAACATTATTTTATTATTATAATTATTATACAATTAATTCATGATATAATTATTACTAAAAAAACCAACCACTCATCATCATCATTATTATTATTATTATTAATTTAATAAACTGATTTTATCCTCAGGAATTGACTGGCTAATGAAATTCATTATCTGTTATTTTTATTATTGATTAGGTGTTTAATAATTGAATATATTTTAAAAATTAAAATAAATAAATAAATAAATAATATTATTTTATTATTATTATAATTATTATACAATTAATTCATGCTATAATTATTACTAAAAATGACCACTCGTTATTATTATTATTATTATTATTATTATTATTAAGTAATTTTACCCATCAGGAATTGATTGACTGATGAAATTTATTGTCGGTTATTTTTATTAATGATTAGTTGTTGAGTAATTACATATATTTTAAATAATAAAATAATAATAATAATAATAATAATAATAATATTGTTTTATTAATGATTAAAAAATGATCACTCATTATTATTATTATTATTATTATTATTAATTTAATAAACTGATTTTACCCATCAGACATTGATTTGCTGATGAAATTCATTGTCAGTTATTTTTATTATTGATTAGTTGTTAAGCAAATATTTTAAACATATTTTTATATAATAAAATAATTCATAATATTTTTACTATTATAATTCATTATTATACAATTAATTAATATTATAATTATTATTACTAAAAATGATCATTCTTCTTCTTCTTAATAATAATAATAATAATAATAATAATAATAATAATAATAATACTAATGATGTTAAGTAATGAAAGAGATTTTGGATTACCTGAATAATAAAACTGAATTTAATTACATATTTGGATATTTAGAATGTAATTATTTTAATTACTTGATTTTAACCATCAAGCATTGATTGGATAAGGAAATTCACTGTCACTTATTTTTTATTATCAATTAACTTGTTGAGCAATGAAAAAGATTTTTTTATTAACCAAACATTAAAACTATATTTGATATTTTAATATTATACATATTTGAAAAACAAAAATAGAAATGAATTGAATAAGCTGATTTATACAACAGGAATTCATTGTCAGTTATTTTTTAAATCGATTAGTTGAGTACTAGAACTTTTTACAACTTTTTTTTCCCCTCAATTAACTAACCAAAACTACATTTATTGATATTTTAATAATAGCTAGATTTAATTGAATTGATTGTATTCAGCAGGAACTGATTGGCTAATAAGATTTACTGTGATTTATTTGTTTGATGTGAGGGTCTCACCCTCTTCTGACAGCTGTTTGTCTTTGGTCTCCTGGTCCATCTGCTGACACCAGGCCTCCATGCGGTCCGTCTCGGCCTGCAGAAGCTTCTGGAACCAGCGTCCGTCCCTGAGGCACGCCGAGCCCCCGGGCTGCTCCACGGCCCCGTTCACGCTGCCGCTCCCGGCCTGCAGAGACGGGTCGGGCGGCGGGAGGCAGGACGGGTCCAGCGCCGGATCAAGTTTCTCCTGCAGGGAGGCGGAAGCGGTGCGCATCACGTCCGCTCGCGAGGGTTTGTGAACGCAGCTGCTGCCGACATCCAGAGACTGGTGGGGCGTCCTGTTCTCCAAAGGTTTACCGTCAGACTGCTCCTGAGATTCGGCCTCCGTCGTCTCCTGTCTAGACGCCATGCTAGTGAAGCGACTGAGTCTGAGAGAAGAGACGACCAACACTTCCATTAGTTTATGAATCCATTATATGAAAATCAATCAGCTGAAAGACTCTCTGAAACTGCATGAACAAAACACTAATGATCGGGCTGAAGGAATCATTTTTTTCTTCCTTGTTCTTCACACCATAATGTACTTCTAAAACATGCATTTTGTCATTAATATTTTAATTAAATCACAAAATAATGTTTCTAAAACTACACTCTTTTAAATTACATAATGATTCTGCATGTTTTATTTTCATGTGTGTTTTTTTTTTTTTTTTTTTGCATATGATGAAATAAAACATTAAAATAAATTAAAATAAATTCACATAAACAAAAAAACAACTACAACTGCATTCTTTTAAATTACATAATGATTATGCATTTCTTTAAATATTTAAAAATAAAATTAAGTTTTATAATATGCGTTTTATTTCTTTTATATTATGAATAAATTGTTTTTAGCATTTATTTTATACACATATTTATTTTGTACATCAAGGGCAAATAGGACATTTCCAATTTGTTTTAGGGAAAAAAATAAACCAATAAAATGGTATAAATCCTAAATAATCGAAATTTACATTAGACAATTACAAATTCTTATTTTTTATAAAACTAAAAATAGACTTGTATAAACATGACATCATAATTCTGCATTTTTTTTTTTTAAATATTATCATTTAAAAATAAGATTCAAATATTCAGAATTCCACAATATTATAAAGGTTTCATTTAATTCTACAATATTATATAATCATTTAAAAAACAAATATGTTCTTATAAACATGGCATCGTGATGCATTTCTTTAAATAATATAATTTAAAAATACAACTAAAATATTTAGAATTTTACAATGTTATATAGGTTTTATTGCAATAAATACATTATTTTAACCTTTATATTATACATTTATTTAGTTTTGTACATAGTTTAGTTTTAGATTACTAACATTTACTAACATTTTATTATACATTTTACTACTATATGATAATTACTAACATTTTAATAAAAGAAATAAAATAAAAAATAATAATATTATAATAATATTATATATTAATATACAATCTACATTTAAATCATATACATTAAAACTGACTATTAATTGATTATAAATTCATATTTTTATAAAAATAAAATGCATTTGTATACACATGACATCATGATTATGCATTTAATCATTATGCATAATTAGAATTTTTTTTTAAATTTATAATCAAACATATACACTTATAAACATGGCATCAAGATTACGCTTTTCTTTAAATATTCTAATTTAAAAACAACTAAAATATTCTCAATTCTACAATATTATGAAGGCTTCATTGTAATAATTATACTGTTTTTATGCTTTATATTATACATTTATTCAGTTTTTTTTTTTTTTTTTTTTTTTACATAATTTTAGAAGCACCCAGTTACTAAATACATTTTATTTAAATGGTATATCAAAAATGTATATCAAAAAATGTATTATTAAACAATTATATATATTTTTTCTTAACACAAATAAATTGTTTCATCATTCATATTGTACAGTTATTCAGCTTTATACATTAAGGGCAAAAAAGTGATTTTTTTTTTTTTCTCCAACTAAAAATGTTTATGCATTTCTTTAAATATTATAATTTAAAAAATAAACTAAAAAATACTCAGAATTCTACAATATTATAAAGGCGTTCAAAAACAAAAAAAACATTTATAATTAATTTTTCTTTCTTTTTTTTTTTTAAATCTAAAAATATACTCTTATAAACATGGCATCATAATTAGGGATTTTTTTTAAACATTCTTAAAAATTTAAAAATACAAATAAAATATTCAGAATTCTACAATAGTAATAGTTTTTATCCTTTATATTACACATTGATTCAGTTTTGTACATTTTAACTTCTAAATTACTAAATATATTTTATTCAAATTGTATATATTAAAATTTACCATTAAACAATTATAAATAAATATTTTTCTAACACTAAAAACACTTTTTATAACTATATTTTTATTACATTAAATTACATTTATTTATATTTGAAATAGGCATGATTAATAATCCTTTGTCAAAGAAATCTAAAAAAATATATATAAAAAATATGTTTATTAAAATGAAAGAACAGCAGATGACACAACTGATGAAAATAAAAAAACGACTAACAAAAAAAAAAATAAATAAATTCAGAATTTCAAACAGATTTATAAACATCGCTAACAAATATCAATAAAAACTCCCCAGTTTTCATGTTGTTAGATATTCTCCCCTTCATTGGTCTGTCTTAGAAAATAAAAGCGAACAGGAGGAGCAGAGCTGGGGAGAAAGACAGACAGCTGGTGTGTGGGAGACAGCAAACTTACAGAGAGACATGTAAATGAGAGCGATGGAAAGATATGAAAATAGACTGCAACGGAGAGCGCCAGGAAACAAAGCGAGTGGGAGATGCGCGCAGAATCTCATTATCTCCTGCCGTCTGCACTGAATCATTATTTGTGAGTGTTTTCAGCTCCATACATGGCTGAGAAACTCTGCTGCTGACTCACACACACTCACACTCATACACTCTCACGGCGATCAGACGGCGCTTTTGTGAGAAGTGCTGTCGTCAACAGGCGTATCAAATTCCAAAGTGCTAAATGAAAGCGCAACTTTTCTGTTCTCAAGGATGCAAAAGGCGGAGAGGAAACTCACGGCCTGCCGTCTTCAACCTGAACCCCGATGGACTGGAACCTGGTTGTGGGAGTTTGTTCCTCTTTCAGAATAGGCTGCACACAATCCACCTGCCCAAGAGAAATAATTCATCCAAAAGGGATCCAATAATTCTGTTATTCAAAAGAGTTATGATACAACTCAAACCTCCCTCCCTAATTCACCCAGAGCATTTAATGATACTAAAATACAAAGCCTCTCATTCAGAATTAGTCATGGTACGTCACATTCATGAGCTCATTAACATATGACCGCCCATATTTACATATCAACAAATTAGCCTGAATGACAGTATGAATAAATTACACATATAAGATGATTTTTACACATCATAAAACAGACAATATCAATTACATAAAACATTAGTTCAGAAATAAATAAAACCTAAAAAAAAAAAAAAAAAAATCATAAATATACCACTAACATTTTCCTAAACTTAATATTATGTTATATATAATAATATATGATATTAATACTATAATTAAAATAAATAAAAACCATGTACATTTTTTATAAAAATGGTACAGTATATAATCTTACAAAACCATTTAAATTTTATTATAGTTACGATTTTGTGTGTGTATGTTATTATTATCCAGTTAATGATTTAATTATTTAGTTATCCATTTGATCAAGTAAATTAGGCATTTGTTTTATTTTTACTATAATCAAAATTCCAATAATAAACTGTAGCTGTAGCCTATAAAGTTACTAAAAAAAAAAAAATTACAATTTTTTTAAATCGTAAAATATTATATAATTTTACACAACCAATAAAATTTTATTTTACTATACAGAGGTTATGTAATATTACATATTAATATTCTAATTAAAAATGAATTAAAAAATACATTTAAATGGTTAGAATTGTGCATTATATAATTATACATAACCAATAAAAGTTTATCATACAGTTATTGTTTATATTTATATATTTTTATTTTTGTAAATAAAGGGTGAAGTGTGGAGGGCTAAATTACTCCAAATTAAATAATTAAATAAACATTTAAATAAATCAAACACAAAAAACACTAGAAAAATTACTACCCATTTACTGTCCATTGCATTTTATTTTAGCATTTACTTTCTATTTTCATCATTATCAATTCAAAGATTGACTACTGCTAAAATAAAACACAACAGACATTTAACAATTAGTCTGGTGATTTAATAATTAATTAATTGATTGTTAACCATTTAATGATTTATTTAAATATTTATTCATTCATTCCATTGAGTAAATTTGGTTTCTTTTTTCTTTTCTTTTAATTTCTTTTATTTTTACTATAACCTAAAATCCAAAAGCCTATATTAAAGTCACAAAAAAAGACATTTTAAATGTATATAGCACCTATATATACAAAAAATGTAAATTGTAAAATATGATGTTACACGTCCAAAAAAATTTTACTGTTTTTGTAATATTGCATATTAACATTGTAATTTAAAAAATAAATAAATAGAAGGACTTAAATGATTAGACCAATGACCAATAAAAGTTTATTAAATCATTAAATAAATACTTAAATAAATCATTATACACATAATTAAAATGTTAATAAAATGTACATATAAAAACATTTTTACATTATATTAAATAATATGTTTATCAAGCAATTAATGATTTAACTATTTATTTATTCATATAATTTAATAAATTGGCAATTCTTTTATTTCTACTATAATCAAAAAAATCAATAATAAATGGTAAAAACCTAAATTAATTTTGATAAATTTACTAATTAAAAAAAAAAAAAAAAATCTGTCTGAAAATGCACTCAAACTGATGATTTTCAACAAATCAACCAGAAGTCACTTTGACTCCAAATGAGCAGCGACTGCCAATAGAAATTAGGTCACATGACCTGATAGCCAATAGCCTATCCAATAGCATAAAAGCATAAAAACGTCATCATAAATATTGACGCACACACCTGAATACCAATGGACGAGAGTTTTCTCTTGGGCAGGGCTTGCGGTTCTTCAGGTGCCACAGTGAGACTCACTGGCTCGTTTTTAGTGTCCGGGGCGGGAGAGGGCGGGACGACAGCAGGAGGAGGAGTGGTCACTCTAGCGCTGGGCAGGGGCACGGGTTCCCGCGGGGCGGGGATGGGGGGCAGGATGGGTGGCCGCTTAGCGCCCTTCACCAGACTTCCTGTCCGAGAGCTGGCGATGCTGTCGGAGGAGTTGCTGCGTCCTGATTGGCTGTTGACCTCGCTGCGCTGGTCCTGGCTGTCCAGGTACGTGTCCTGGGCCGATTCGGTGCTGCTCTGGACCGTCACCGCGATGTAGGGTTTGGAGGTGGTGCGAGGAGGAATAGGCGGAGGATTCTTCTTACACACAGCCGTACACGTTGAGACTGAAAAACACAGGAAGACGCACAGTCAGAAAGTTCACACAACCCCAATACAAAGTCTCTTCACATGTTTTTTTTCCCAGCAGCCCCTGTTTGGGAGCAACAGGAAGAGGTGAGACAAAGCCAGGCATTTACATACTGAAATCTGGACAGCATTCCTCTCATGCCGGCCGACGGCAGACTGCGTCAGGAATGTGTCGCCCACAAAACATGGGCTGAAATCTGCTGACGAGACTGGGTTTTGTCATGAAGCCCGATGATAACGCTCAGCGGTGTATTATTAGCCTGCTGAACAGTGTAGGAGAAGCTAAGCGTACAAGCTAGTAGGCGGCAAGACCAAAATCTATTGCACCGTATGAATCATTTAATGTCACCATACAGCTATTTTTGCAGGAAATTATATATCCTATATTATTAGGAAATTATATAGACATAACCAGTGCACATCAGTGCACAAACAGCATGAAATAAAAGCAAGAAAAAGCACTCAAAACAACACAAATATGACTCAATGAGCCACATGTGACAGCATAAATTCAAACAACAAAAAAAATTCTATATTATATATTTACATTTATCCTTGGATTGATAACGATAAAAAAGAAAGTAAAATGTTAAAACAAAATAAAATTATAATTGTAATTTTTTTTATTTTTATTTTTTTCCCCACACACACGTGTGACCCTGGACCACAAAACCAGTGTATCTGTAGCAATAGCCAAAAATACACGGTATGGTTCAAAATGATAAATTTTTCTTTTATGACAAAACTCATTAGGATATTAAGTAAAGATCATGTTCCATGAAGATACTTTGTAAATAACCTACCATAAACATATCAAAGCGTAATTTTTGATTAGTAATATGCATTGCTAAGAACTTAATTTGGACAACTTTAAAGGTGATTTTCTTAGATTTTTTTGCACCCTCAGATTACAGATTTTCAAATAGTTGTATCTCAACCAAATACTGTCCTATCCAAACCCTACATCAATGGAAAGCTTATTTATTCAGCTTTTAGATTTTGCATAAATCTTAATTTTAAAAAAAATGTACCCTTATGACTGCTTTTGTGGTCCCGGGTCACATATATTATTTAGTTAATACTTTTATCTAGCAAAGATGCATTAAATTGTTCAAAAGTGACAGTAAAGACATACAGAATTCAATTAAATATTTCCAATTAAAATAAATGCTGTTCTTTTGAACTTTCTGTTCATCAAAAAAAAAAAAAAACAACATGTGTCACAGTTTCTATAAAACATCCAGCACAAATGTTTTTAACACAGAAAAGAATAAATATAGATGCAGCCAGCAATTACCGGGGTTTAACTATTTTAAGGCATTTAAGCACATATGAAAAAGACATTACATATAAATCAGCAAGCCTGTAACCACCTAAATCAATCATTAAAAAAAAAACATTTTTGTGGTGGTCTGATCTCCCTATGCTTTGTATGCTTGTATGCTTGTCTAGAATCACCCGTTTGCACGTGTTCACCAGATTTGGTAAAGTTTAGAAATTTGATTTAGGCTTTATAGGCTTTATGGTTAAATTCGGACAGGCCCCTTTTCTAAACAACCCCGTTATAACTTCCCAAAGGATAAATTCCTTTTTTTTTTCATAATTATTGACCTAGAGAGTACAGAATATTGCACTGCAGTATTTTTTCCAGAAAAAAAACCTAGGACTCAATCACAAAGTAGGTTTTTTTTTTACATTTTCTCAAACATTTAACAAACGACTTGATTGACAGCAGTGGTTCTAGAGGCAAAGTTGTTCAGAATGAGGAGATCTATTGTTTAATATGAATATCGTGCATATGTGTGAAAAACCATGTCATATACAATCGTTTACACACTTCAAAAATGTGCTATCACCCCTCAGTGGCCAATTTCTTTCAAATTTCTCAGACCTTTAGACCTCAAACTCATGCCCACAGAGTTTTGTTCCGATCAGCCTCCATTAAGCTTGTCTAATAGGTGCTCAAAGTTCGTTGGCCTATGGCGGCCATGTATTTTGAGATACGCAAATGTCTTTATAGCCACTTGTGGCACTTTGGACCAGGACCATGCATACAAATTTTCATGTCGATAGGACAAACAGTTGCATAATTATGGCCATTTTTTTATTTTTTGCACTCTTATCGTGGCATCAAGTGGCCAAGCTCCACTTTTTTCATGTGACCTCAGATTTGTTGAGAGTTTGGCAAAGATATCTCATTCCGTTCAGAAGTTATAACCAAAGTAAAGGCAGCCCTGCCCCTTTCGAACGTTTTGACGTCCATTTGCGACGGCGAGTCAAAAGTTTAACTTTTTTTGGATAATTATTGATATTCACTCTCCAGAGAATCTTGATCCCGATCAGATGAAAAACCTAGGACAAGTTCGCAAAAGCAGGTTTTTCAAAAAATGCTAAATACTGAGCGATTTCATACTTTTTATCATTGTAACGCTCCCGTCAGGCCGATTGGGGTGAGCCTTGGTGACGGTGTAGACAGTGCGAGTACTACCATCCATCCAAATTTTAAGTCTCTATGACTTACGGTTTGCTCTGCCCGATCAGTTTTACACAGAGATTGCTGATCCTTGCCCATTATAACAATTACAATAGGGTTTCAGCGCTACACACTTGAACCCCTAATAAATGTTTCTTGAGCAGCAAATTAGAATATTAGAATGGTTTCTGAAGAATCATTTGACAATGAAGACTGGAGTAATGATGCTGAAAATACAGCTTTGAACAGCAATAAATAACATTTTACTATATATTCACATATGAAACAGCTATTATGAACTGTAATAATATTTCACAATTTTACTGTTTTATTTTTTAATCACATACATGTAGCCTTGGTGAACTTATATATAAATATAACTGAAATCACTAGACTGAAAAATATAACAGATCAATTTGATGAGTTCTGTCAACATTGACCAACAGAGTTGGACTAAAATATCACATTTAGTCAACACTTTTTGGGACCAACACAAAGACTCATTTAACTGCACGATCAGGGCTCATATCTGCCCTCCCTGAAGAGGTAGAACTGTTCACGAACAATTATCCTCTGTCTTGGCCGTGCTGTATAGAGGACTCAGTGCCAGGACAAGTCTGACGCAGGACTGTGGGTCTCGCAGACAATATTGGATAAATCTGTTTCCTCTCTCTGGCACGGCTCACTGGCATTGTGCGCTGAGCGATGCGCTCGCCGTTTGGTGCCAGGACAGATGCTACACAGCAGTCTATGACCATTTGATTGCCAATACAGATGACACGGGGAAGATTTGACAACAAGGAGCCAATTTAAACACGAGAGTCAAAATCACGGGTGCCGTCATCCGATAAAAACATCACAATAATTCATAAGTAATCCACACCACTCCAGTCCATCAATTAATGTCTTGTGAAGTAAAAACTTGCATGTTTCTAAGAAACAAATCCATCATTAGGTTATTTCAAGCACCATTTACAAGCCAAAGCAGCTCTAAACAAATATGTGGGTGGATTTTGAGAGACAATAGTGAAGAGACAATAGTGAAGGACATTAGCATTATTATGGACTCATATTTGCATCAGAAGTGACAGTTTAGAGTTAAAAAAATGTCTTAATTAATTACACATTAATGATGAATTTGTTTCTTACAAACATGCATCTTTTGGCTTCACAAGATGTTAACTCATGGACCGGAGTGGTGTGGATTACTTGTGGATGATTGTGATGTTTCTATCAGCTGTTTGGACTCTCATTCTGACGGCACCCATTCACTACAAAGGATCCATTGGTGAGCAAGTGCAATGCAAATGCAAAAATTCTCCAAATCTGTTCTAATGAAAAAAACAAACTCATTTACATCTTGGATGACCTGAGGGTGAATCCACTTACATTTGTAGGTGAACTATTCCTTTAAGGAAAACAATAAAACCCACATTAACAAAGTGCAACTGCTAATTATTCCCGCTGACAGCTATTGAGTGACTGACTTCAGCTTGGCTTCTCTGAGATGTAGCAGCAATTTAATTAAACACTTTTATAGTGAGAACAAATCTCAAAGCAGCACCGAATTAATCACATCTTGACTCCCTCTGGAACTTCAACAGTCGTGAATAAAGCACAGTAGAGTTTGCTTTTAATGTCTGGTACTTTGCACTGAGGGTGAGATGAGTTTATGACACAGTTGTGGCTCTACGGGGCGGCTCAGATCCAGATTAACGGCATTAGAGCCAGTCGCTCTGCCCCGGGGCCCCGGCCAAACCTCGCATGGCCTTTCTGTGAACACACAGAGGACAAGCAGCAAAATACAACCAGACCGAGGCACTGTGGCTTCTGTCAAACAGAAGGAGAAACTCTGATGTATCTTTACGCAACTCTTCTTCATATGACACTGTTTGTATCTTTAAAAAAGCCATCATATGACTTCAGATGATGTGAAATACACAGCATAAGTCAACATGAACTAGTTTTATGATGCTTTTTGGAGCTTATCAGACATTTTATTGCATAGATTAGTTTTATGATCAAAGCTTTGTCATTTTAAAATGTATAATGCAATGCAATACAATGGACAATTGAGAGATGAACAAATAAATGTTCCTCAAAGCCTGACAGATGTTGTTTAATGCATGAGAATGCAAACTATTTTGTGCTGCAATGGAAAAATAAAAGCATACAGGTTTAGAAGAACATAAAGGTGAGTAAATGATTTACAGCAAGTTGGAAATCAACAACTAGGCTTGCCACAAAAGCTTTAACCCTATAAAGCTACTGTATCATATTTGAAACACGAACTGTCAAGGCAACTAATGACGAAAATTTGCAGAACTTTTACCTGGTTATCCTCATTATTTTTTGGAAAAATCATGATCAAATTCCTCAAAAGTACAAGCTTTTGAGGAAGGTTTATTGGTTCATCTTCTAATCATCATTGTATTGCATTGCAATTTATGTTTTGATTATAAAACTAAGCATTTAAATATCATCTAAGACAAATTATTGGTAGATATATACTGAAAAGAGGTATTTGCATTTAATATAAGTATCTGCTACGCTGCTATAAAGACCTCATTGATTTACACTACAAGCTATCATAATTTAATCTTTTGGCAATTTAAATACCAGTGTCTGCACCAAATTGTATATTTTTGTTCAGTTTGGGCTTCTGATTAAAACAGGAGCTGTTTTTTCCCCTCCAGGTTCTCACAATATCATACTATTTGAACCATTAAAGCCTGATGTATCAATATACACTACCAGTCAAAAAAATTTTTTTTTTTTTTTTAAAAGAATTATCTTCTGCTCACCAAGCCTGCATTTATTTGATCCAAAGTACAGCAAATACAGTAAAATTCTGAAATATTTTTTACTGTATAAAAAAATGCTTTCTATTGGAGTTTATTTTAAAATGTAATTTATTCCTGTGATTTCAAAATTAAATTTTTTTGCATCATTACTCCTGCCACATGATCGTTCAGAAATCATTCTAATATTCTGATTTGCTGCTCAAAAAACATGTTATTTTTATTATGTTGAAAACAGCTGGGTAGTTTTTTTCAGGTTTCTTTGATGAACAGAAAGTTCAGACAAACAGCATTTATCAAAATTATAAACTATAAATGTCTTCATCATTACTTTTGATCAATTAAAGCGTTCATGCTAAATAAAAGTATTAATTTCTATAATTTCCTTTCTAAACAAAAATAAAAATAAATACTAACAAGCTTTTGAATGGAGTAATGGTGCTAAAAATTAAGCTTTGAAATCACAGGAATAAATTGCGTTTTAAAATATATTCAAGTAGAAAAGAGTTATTTTAAATACTACAAATATTTCAAAATTGACTGCTTTTGCAAGGAGGAAAAATTATGAGATCTCATCAAGAAATAAAACAAATTTAGAACATTATACTTAAGTGAAACTGGTTTAAGGAGCCAGTCTGACCCCTCTACGACTTTGAGTATCTTAGCTGACGTCACAACTAAATGATAAATCTGCCCTTGGTCCATACAAGCCATAAATGCAAAGACGTGTAACAGACTACATTACACAGACAGAGCCCGTCCTTTCCATCACATTCAGACTTGTAATCCTTATTAGGACGTGTTTTTAGATTAAGTGCACATCTTCTCTCCAAAGCACAGCAAGTGTTTACCAAGAAGAGAAACAGTCTGCTGGAAGTAGCACAAGCTAGTTTGTGTATAATCAAACTTTTCAAACATAAATGCATTGACGATAGTAACTTATGTTTGGGTTTAGATATGAATCCTGCATCTTTTGCATACTCAGCACGAGCCAGAGCAGAAAGAACAATGCATGCACTCTTCAAATTTTATGTTATCACTCCTTGATTTTGCAATGCAAACAATAGCATTCGACCTGATTCAAAACAGTGCACAGAAACCGGCCTTTGTGTGACTGGATTCAGATCTCACACGTGTGGTGTTAGACCCAGATGCATGCAATGCTCGAAAACAGTGGTTTGGATGAAAAGGTGCAAGCTGTCATGTTCAGGTAGGCAATGCTGTCATGCTTTGCCTGTCTAGACAGATGCATCAACACAAACACACCTCCAGAAGCCACAACAACATGCTAGCGTGAGCTAACCTGCTAATGCAATCAAAATAACACTAAATCAAATATAAAAACGACAAACGGAAATGCATTTCCGATGCTAAGTCTCGCTAATCATCAGATGTGTCGTTCGTGACTTCCTCCGACCTCGCGCACATGCCAAAACCAGCACATGCTACCCGTCTCGAGGCGCTGCGCGCGCGTTCGCACGCTCGTTCCCGCACGCGTGCCCGCGTACAAAAATCCACACACCTTTTCCTCTTCCTCTGTTGTGTGAAGCGATCAGCGTCGACGGCGTACTTCCATCACGTCACGTAAAACAGAAAGAACACGATTAAATGATCCACTGAGAGGGTTCTTTTTGTTTCTGTGTTGTTCCGAACCCACCCGCTATGATATCCTTCCGTTCAACGGATCCCAACATCCACGTCTCGAGGAGTCGAGGAAAAAGAACCGATCCGGTAATCCGCTTTCAGGACGCGGGATTGGAGAGAGTCGCGCTCGAGGCGTTCACTCGCTGTGCTCTCATTGGTCGGGGGGCGGGGCGTACGAGCTTGACGCGGTCGAATCAGAATCGCAGTTTGTGCGTCACATAGAATCCCCGCTTGCGCGCGCGTTCTCTTTCTCTTCAGAGCTGCGGTTCAATCACATGACAGCGAAAAGCCGCCAGACCAGGAGGAGCGTTTTAAACCCGTATTTTACAATGACAAGTTAATTTCGAAGTGTAATACTACATCACTACTTTAATTGCTTTGTAACATCTTATGGCATCTGTTAGCCTATCAAAATGAAGCACTATCTGGCAACGCTTTCTGCATCTGAAAACAAACCAAAACTCTATTAAAACTTTTTTACTTTTTTTTTTACTTGTAAGATCTCGAAGGGCTTTATTTATTTATTTTAATTAGATAAATCCAAGCCTTTCAAAAGTAGCTAAATTATTCAGTAAAATTACTAAATATTACTGAAATGGTTTATAGAGGGTTTGCACTTATGTCACCATTTGGCCAGCGGCCATATTGGCGATACTCGGATGTAAACAACAGCATTCCACAGTTACTGTACTACAGAATAGTTGTTTTGCTAATTTATGCTGTCTAAACCACGGGAAAAAAAGTGTGGAAGCTAATAAATCATATAGAGAAGAACTTAGTAAGCAGGAAAGGGTGCAATAGTTTGACAAACTAAAGTTAATAGGTGGTAAAGATACATACAAGTAGTATTAATTAAGATATTAGCCTTATATTTCACCTACCTGACTGGAAATGATAAGAACAAACACGAATGTTGTCAAGATGATTGCCCTGGAAATCCTGGTTCAGTTTGGCCAACCACAAATGCCTTTTGTTTCTCAGTTTTTTGCACTCTTCTCCTTGATTGGTTATAACTTTTGGCAGTCCATAGTACTCCAAATGTTTTTCCCGTTCAGACGGATTAGTACAGCCCAAAACGTGACAATAATTGAACATTTTCAGCACTAATAATCAGCCAAATATGCAAGTTTCATCCAGTGCCGCCAATATGGCCGATTGATGGTGCATTGTGAAAAATGTGCGATTTTTACAAAAAAAAGATCTCTCAATATTTTCTGGGATTTTATCGCTAACGATAATTAGATGATATTTTGATGAGTGTTATTCTTCATATTCTGTGTGGGTGGGTCACAACAGTGATAGAAATTAATCTTTTCCAATAAGTTTAAATTGATTTTTACCTTTTATGGGCATTTTTACTTTTTTAAAACCATTTTTTCGAAAAGTGTGCATCACCTTTTAAATCAAATTCGGTATCAACAAAACTTCAGAGGAAACACAAAGCTGCATCTGAAGTGGCATTTAGATGTGTTTACCTACTTTTTAATGCAGCTCAGAGGGACATGAGATGCTTTAACCTGCAGTTACAAATGCATAAACAATGTTTTGATATTTTAAGCATAAAACGTTGAAAACTGATGTTTGAAATTGTTTAAGAAAATTAAAAGATACTTTAAATGTGAAATTAAAACCGTCAGTAGGTGGCAGCAAGTTACTGTTAATAAGTGAGTCATTGCGATTGAACCGAATCATATCGGTTGATTCATTCAAAAATGAAACACCGTCATGTTGCTCAGAGATGCAAAACAATGTTGGAAAAATGAATTGTATGCGTTATCGTGCTAATTTTGACATTGCTAACGTTTACACGATATGAGTAAGAGAGTACTATGGTATTCCTAATATAGCCATGGTCCAGGCAAAAATAGCACAGGTTTATTAATGCAGAAGAAGTGCAGAAGTGGTAAACAGATGGCCAAGGTTTGTTTTTCTTGACAGCTTGCTAACTAAACTAAATAGCATTAGCCAGATTCCTCTCCAAAAATAGACTAGATTTCATTATTTGCTATTCTGAGTGTACAACTCTGCTTTGTACTTACACAAGTGGTCTGCCTTTCCAAAACTTCTCAAGATCGTCATGAAATTATGGGAATGTTGAATCAGACTGAATCAGTCTGGACTATGTCCTGCCTTTCATGTTTAATTATAAGATCTATCAAAATACAGTAAAACGCAATTCAAATAAAGCAGATCAATTGCTAAATCAGACGGTCCACTGGCTGCTGGTTTATTAAGCGTTGTGCCGAACTAATCTGCTTGATGTCGGTTAATTCCTCTGAAAACCGGCTAAGATGAGGTTTAATTTGCGGTGGAAGTTTTGCCAGAGTCGGTCATGATGGTACGAGAAACCTTAGCCGTTAAGCTCAAGGATTCATCTCCGCAGGACACCACCAGTACTAATGTAGGTCAGAAGATTTTGTGTATGTGTGTGAGAGAGAGAGAGACATCTTGCTGTGACACACTTGGCAGTGGCCATTTGAGACGTTATGAACGTTATGACTGCAGTAGGATAATGGATCCTGTGTAGAAGCTTGACTCTGCCATGAAAAAAAAAAAAAAAAAACATAATTGCGATTTTACATCAATTCCGATTTTTCTCTTCAGAACTGCAAGTTATAAATCTCACAATTCATACTTTTCTCTCAGCTGCAAGTTCACATCTCACAATGCTAACCTTTTCCTCAGTATGGTGAGTTTGTCTTAACTGCAATTAAAAAAAAAATCATAATTGCTAGTTAACATCAGTTCTGACTTTTTTCCTCAGAATTGCAAGTTATAAACCCATGGGAGTTTGTATTTCACAATTCTATTTTTTTTCTCAGATTTCAGATTTACATCTCAATGCTGCCTTTTTCCTTTGTATTCTGAGTTACATCTCACAATTCAATTTTTTCCTCAGATCTATGAGTTTACATCTTGTAATTCATATTTTCCAATTCATATTTTACTTGCAATTCTGATATTTTTACTCATAACTCTGGCTTTTTTCCCTTTGAATGCAGAGTTTATATCTCGCAATTCTATTTTTTTCCTCAGGTTTCTTAATTTACATCTTGCAATTCTGTCTTTTTTCTCACAGTTGTTTTTCTCTATATTCTGAGTTAACATGTCACAATTCTATTTTTTCACTGATTCCTGAAATAACATATCAAAATTAAATTTTTTCCACAGAGTTCTGAGTTTACATCTTGCAATTCGATTTTTTCACTGATTTCTGAGTTTACATCCTGCAATTCTATCTTTTCACAAATTTCTGAGTTTACATCTCAGTGTTTTCCCACAGATTTCTGAGTTTACATCTTTAAAATTCCATTTTTCTCAGATTTCTTAGTTCACATCTTTGAAATGATTTTTTCCATAGATTCCTGAGTTTACATCTTGCAATTCTATCTTTTCACAGATTTCTGAGTTTACATCTCAGTTTTTTCCCACAGATTTCTGATTTTACATCTTTGAAATTCTATTTTTCTCAGATTTCTGAATTTACATCTCACAATTCTATTTTTTCACTGATTCCTGAGATTACATCTCGTAATTCTATTTTTTCACCGATTTCTGAGATTACATCTCACAATTTTATTTCTTATAGTTTTATGAGTTTACATCTCACAATTCTACTATTCCTCAGTTTTCTAAATTTACATCTTGCTATTCTATTTTTTCTCAGATTTCTGAGCTGACATCTAGCAATTCTGTTTTTTTTTCAAAGACTTCTAAGTTTACATCTCGCAATTTAATTGTTTCTCAGATTTCTGAGTTTACATCTTGCAATTTTTTTGCACAGATGTTTAAGTTTGCACCTTTGAAATTCCATTTTTGCCTCAAATTTCTCAGTTTACATCTTTGAAATTAAATTTCTTTCCACAGATTTCTGAGTTTACCTCTCACAATTCTATATTTTCTCAGATTTCAGTTTACATCTTGCAATTCTATCTTTTCACAGATTTCTGAGCTGACATCTAGCAATTCTTTTTTTCAAAGGCTCCTTAGATCACATCTTTGAAAGTAAATTTCTTTCCAAAGATTTCTAATTTACATCTCAAAATTCTATTTTATCTCAGATTTCAGAGTATGCATCTTGCAATTCTATCTTTTCTCAGATTCCTGAGTTTACATTCCGCAATTCTATTTTTCTCAGATTTCTATGTTGACATTTTTGAAATTCTATTTTTTCTCAGATTTCTGAGTTTACATTGCCCAATTCTGATTTTTTTTTTTTTTTTTAATTCTGATTTCTAAGATTACATCTCGCAGTTTTGTTTTTTATCCACAATGGAATTTAAAAAAATGTAAAAAGTTATTGCAACTTATGTCACAATTCAGGCTTTATTTTCAGATCTCACAATTGCAAATTTATATCATGCAGTTCTGAGTTCCAAGAAAAAAAAAATCAGAAAATTGTGAGAAAAATAATGACATTTATTTTTTATCCTATGGAGGAAACAAACTTCCATAATCTTGACCACATGAACTAAATAAAAAATGCCCGAATCCTTCCAAAAGCCTGACTATGTTTGTCTCCAAAAATAGATCAAAGTAGTCCATATGCCTCATGTGCTTCCATATAAGCCTTTTAAGATGAAATGTGTGAGTAAATGTTGAGAATTTACATTTTTAGGTGAACTATCCCTTTAAGAGTATCATCATGAGACAGTCGTCATGGTCTAGCGGCTGTTTTTACCCTCACACCATGATTCCAGATCATCTGTCTGGACTTGCCCACATGCCAGCCTCTCAAAGCAAAAGAGATCCGACTTCACGCTATGGTCTGAGAAAGAAAAACAAGGCCCGTTTGATTGCACTGACATCACCACTGGAGGCAATAAAATGACATCATGATCAGTGAAAAGTCCACAAGACCTGTGCTTATCAGGATGTTATTATATTGCCTTTCGTGGACTTTGTCTACTTTATCAACAGTTTCGTTTCTGTATTTACAAATTTAGTGCTATCCCTGTGATACTTGACAGCCAGGTCAAATTTTGTATTTGAAGCGGCCAGCATCATTACTTTAAATATTTTACTTTAAATGCACAGTCATAAACCAAAAGTGACAAAATATATGAAACATTTGTTAAATTAAAAATACAGTAAAAACAGTAAAATTATGAAAAATGATTACTATTTTATATAACTGTTTTCTATGTGAGTCTATTTTAAGATGTAATTTATTCCTGTGATCAAAGCTGAATTTTCAGCATCATTACTCCAGGCGTCAGTGTCACATGATCCTTCAGAAATCATTCTAATATGCTAATTTGCTGCTCTAGAAACATTTCTGATTATTATCAATGTTAAAAATAGTTGCGCTGCACCATATTTTTTGCTTTATATTACAGTTTTCTCTTGATTTTGTACTCACTGGTGGCGCTGTTGTAGCTGCTGATGGATGAGGTTATAGGTGGCGTCTCGTCGGAGTCCACAGAGCCCGTATCGTCGTCTTGAGAGCATCCTGCCTGGATGGCGCGCAGGTAACTGTGGCTCCGTGAGCGGAAGCAGGTGGGTGTGGGCAGATCCAAGGCCTCCACCGCCTGAGAGTCCAGCTGGCTGTAGGCCGCGCTGCCTCGGTAGCCCTGCTCCACCTGAAAGGACATGTGCAGGTTGAAACGTCCTGCGCGAAGTCGGCGGGGCAGACGGCCGCTGCCCACCCACAAGCGCGCCTCGCATGGGGTGAGATGCGGCCGGCGCTTTATGGTGGACTGACGCATCGTCGTGCGGACATGAAGAGGAAATGGCAGGTTTCCTTGAGTGGTTTCCATTCAGTCTAATGCAACAAATGTGGCATGAAATGAGAAAAAAATCCTTAATGTATTCCTTTCACAGCTGTATTGATCCTTGTCTGTAGGTGAGGAGTATCTTTGTATAAATTGGTATAAAAATGCTTGTAATTTAAACCATATTTCAAAAATTCATTAAAAAAACTCCTTTACAACTGGGAAAATTGTAATAAATAAATAAAAAATATATATTATATTGTTTTTATCAGTCTATCGAAAATTTATTTAAACGTATTTAAAAAACATATAATATAATATAAAGAAAAGAAAATATATTTTTCTTAAAGAAAAGCTTCACAAAAGCTTCACATCTAATAATATGTTTTGCACCGTGACATTATTGTTTATGATATTTTTTTAAATAACAAAATACTCTAAAAATTCAAATTTAAACCATATTTCACCAAAGATTATCATTCAGTTATCAATTCTTCTACAACTGGGAAAATTGTAGAAAACAATGTAATTAAAATAATATTAAAATATTTGTCATATAATATAATATAATATATTATAATATAATATAATTTAATATAATATAATATAAAAAAGAAAATGTATTTTTCTTAAAGAAATGTTAATACAGTTTTTTGTCTAATAATATGTTCTGCATCATAAAATTATTGTTTATGATATTTATTTTTAAATAACAAAATATTCTATTGTGGAAAAATATTAAAATACTTAGATTTAGACCACATTTCACCAAATATTCTCATTAAAAAAAAAAAAAAAAAAAAAACTGGGAGAATTGTAGGGGGAAAAAATGTAATTAAAATGATATTCAAATATTTTTCATATAATAGAATACAATAGAATAGAAAAAAAAGAAAATGTATTTTTCTTAAAGTAAAAGTTAATTCAGTGTTTTGTCTAATAATATGATTTGCACTGTGACATTATTGTTTATGATATTTTTTTAAATAACAAAATACTCTATTGTGGTAAAAATGAAAATGCTTGTAATTTAGACCATATTTCACCAAAAATTCTCATTTAAAAAAACTCCTATAAAACTGGGAGAATTGTAGGAAAAAATGTTATTAAAATAATATTTGCATATTTTTATGTAATATAATATAAAAGAGAAAATGTATTTTTTTTAAGAAAAGTTAACTCCTCTACAACTAGAAAAAATTGTAATCGAAATGATATTCAAATAGTTGTAATACAATATAGTATAATATAATATAATACAATATAATAAATTGAAAAAAGAGAAAAAAGGTAATTCTGTTTTAGGTCAAATATGTTTTGTACTGTGATATTACTGCTGTTATGTTATTAAAAAATACTGTATTGTGGATAAAAACTAAAGATGTGTTATTTAAATAGTAAAATATTTATCCAGTATGATTTTTCTGTAATACAGTGTTTTTATTTTTAATCCCCATTGAAACATATAAAAGTAAAACGTGTGCATTACAGTATTGACAATTTAACGTAGAAAAGGGCATTGTTGTCAAAAAAATAATGTCACAATGCAGAAAAAGCCTTGTTTTTAATATCTATGCAAGTAATTTATAGTATTTGCTTTCCCTTTTGCACAAATATAATGTTCCTCTTTGTTTTGCTTCAAATCATTCAGGCAGAAGGCAGAAAATGCCTCAGAGTCCATCAAATCCAAAATGATTCAGTTAAATCTTAAGTCTTAAGTCTGAAGTCTTTCCAAACTAACCTGCAAACAAAACACAATCACAGTTCACACTCTCTCAAAGCCTAAGAGTAAAGAGTAGAGAGAGAGTTTGTGTTTGTGTTTGTTTATCCAGCAGGAGACACTTTTCACAGAGACACAACAGAATAGGAGGGTTGTGTGTGTTTGTCAAGGATAAACCTGACAATTAAAGACAAACGAACAGAAAAACACACCAAACCGCACTTTTAAAAGAGATCACTGAATGAAAAATCACAAGCTAATTTCCAAGTAAATACTTATTAATGCTGCAAATTAGCTGCTGTCCTCATTTTTCCTGACTTCTTTCCCTTTGATCCCAGCATCCAACAGTGTCTCAGAAACTTCTCCATGAATCATCCATCCGTTTTCACAGCACATTATCCCATTGAGCATAACAGAACTCCAAAAAATCAATTCTCTTTCCTCTTTAGAAATCATTCAGAGCCTCATCTCGCTTGACGAGTCTTGATGTCTCCATCAGTGGAGCGAACGCTTGAGTATCTTGTCCTGATAAGATGCCCTCCAACTGATTTCCCACCCTCCACGTCTCCTTAAACTAGCTTAAGGATGTCTTACAGCGTTTTAATCTGGAACACTCCGTTCCTGAGGTCAAGTAAACAGCAAAACCTCTCTGACACATTTCAGCGTTTGCTCTGTCATGTAGAGCGCACACATTTACAAGAGATTTTTACATCTGAAGAAAAAAATGTGAGTGACGGTGCCACAGAAAAACTCTGCTAGGATGCCTGTCTGCTGTGGTTTCTAGAGTGTTGCCAAGTGGTTGCTAGAATGTTCTGGGGGTTGCTATGGTGATGCTAGAATTTTCGGGGGTTGCGATGTGGTCACTAGGGTGTTTTGGGGGTTGTTATGGTGAAGTTAGAATGTTTTGGAGTTGTTATGGTGTTTCTATTTGGTTTCTAGAGTTTTGCTATGTGGTCACTAGAGAGTTCTGGGGGTTGCTATGGTGTTGCTATGTGAATGCTAGAGTGTTCTGGGGGTTCCTATTGTGTTGCTATGTAGATACTAGGGTGTTCTGGGGTTGCAATGGAGTTGTTACATGGTTGCTAGAGTGTTCTGGGGTTGCTAGGTGGTCACTAGGGCCCTCTAGGGGTTGCTGTTGTGTTGCTATGTGGATACTAGGGTGTTCTGGGGTTGCTATGATGTTGCTATGTGGTTGCTATGGTGTTCTGGAGCTGCTGTGTCGTCACTAGGGTGTTCTAGGGGTTGCTGTAGTTTTGCTATCTGTATACTAGGTTGTTTTAGGGGTCACTGTATGGTCACTAGGGTGTTCTAGAGGTTGCCATGGTGTTGCTATGCGGATACTAGGGTGTTCTGGGGTTGCTACCATGTTGCTGTACAGATACTAGGGTGTTCTGGAGTTGCTATGTGGTCACTATGGTGTTGCTACATGGTTTCTAAAGTCTTGCTATGTGTATACTAAGGTGTTCTGGGGGTTGTTATGGTGATGCTAGAATGTTCTGGATTTGCTGTGTGGTCACTAGGGTGTTTTGGGGCTGCTATAGTTTTTCTGTGTGGATACTGGGGTGTTCTAGGGGTTGCTATGTGGTTGCTAGGGTGTTCTGGGGTTGCTATGGTGTTGCTATGTAATTGCTATGGTGTTCTGGAGTTGCTATGTGGTCACTAGGGTGTTCTAGGGGTTGCTATGGTGTTGCTATCTGGATACTAGGTTGTTCTAGGGGTTGCTATGTGGTTGCTAGGGTGTTCTGGGGTTGCTATGGTGTTGCTATGTAATTGCTATGGTGTTCTGGAGTTGCTATGTGGTCACTAGGTTGTTCTAGGGGTTGCTATGTGGTTGCTAAGGTGTTCTGGAGTTGCTATGGGGATGCTAGGGTGTTCTGAGGTTGCTATGGTGTTGCTATGTAGTTGCTATGGTGTTCTGGAGTTGCTACGTGGTCACTAGGGTGTTCTAGGGGTTGCTATGGTCTTGCTATCTGGATACTAGGTTGTTCTAGGGGTTGTTATGTTGTTGCTAGACTGTTCTGGAGTTGCTGTGTGGATACTAGGATGTTTTGGGGTTGCTATGGTGTTGCTATGTAGTTGCTATTGTGTTCTGGAGTTGCTATGTAAATACTAGGGTGTTCTGGAGTTGCTATATGGTCACTATGGTGTTGCTACATGGTTTTTAGAGTGTTGCTATGTGGATACTAGGGTGTTCTGAGGGTTGTTATGGCGATGCTAGAATGTTCTGGACTTGCTGTGTGGTCACTAAAGTGTTTTCAGTCATCTTCAATAGTTTTGGGGGTTGCTATGGTGTTGCTATGTGGTTGCTAGGGTGTTCTGGAGTTGCTACGTGGTCACTAGGGTGTTCTGAGAGTTGCTATGGTGATACTAGAACATTCTAGAGTTGCTTTTTTGGTCACTTGGGGGTTGCTATGTGGATACTAGGGTTTTCTGGGGTTGCCATGTGGTTGCTAGGGTGTTCTGGAGTTGCTATGTCGCCACTAGGGTGTTCTAGTGTTTGCTTTGCTGTTGCTATGTTGTTGCTAGAGTGCTTTAGGGCTCACTATGGTATTTAGGGTTTACTAGGGTGTGATAACTAGGGTGTGTTAACTAGGGTGTGTGTTTAAGTTTTGTGAAGGTGCATTGCTGTCTAGTTGCTAGGGCGTTAAGGACTTGCTATTTGGTGGCAACGTTCACTCATTTAATTAATTGATTGTGTATTACACTAAAAAAGTATACATACTCTTAAGTATTATCAATAGAAAAATAATAGCAATGATACTTTTATAATTTAAAATGAATGAAGTAATGTTTGTGACCTGGCTCATGTTAGACCCTCGCCCCAGCGTAGAGCAGCGCTGACCGAATCCCCCATCAACATCCCAGTGCTGCAGACCGGACTCATCTGCTCCCATCAGACAGTCCAGGTTATCCAGGCTGCGATTGGTGGAGACCTCACATAGAGATGGCATACAGCTGAGAGAAACACACACAAACACAATAAAATGAGTGGAGGAAACATCAGAATAACATCCTTGAGGAAACCTTTACATGCTTCTCTCTTCTGCCTCTCCACAAATAACATTGGATTTTATTTTTAATAGTGAGCGAGAGCCAGGTGCAGCACGGAGGAACAGTTCTGACCAGCTCGGCCAAGCTAAAAAACAAATAAATAAAAAATAAATGAAGGCCAGTGAGAATTCAGTCAGGATGGTGGTGGAGGAGGTGGTCATCGTGCATCGGATATGCTTTGTAGTGAAGTTTAAAAGTGCTTTTATCAGACAGAGTGAGAGTGCGTCTGAGTGGTCACGTGATCAGACGGAGGCGGGGCTAAACTAAACACTAACCTGTACAGGTGTGGCACCGAGGTGGTGCTCTGCAAAGGAGACCAAACCACTCCAAACTGCTCCCGCATGAAGGGACAGGGGCTCGGCCTGATAGGAAGGGCGGCCCGTTACATGACCATTCAACATCAAGGTCTGCTGTTTGTGTCTAGATTCATCCACAACGGATTCAACTGCATAACTTTCCAAGCAAATAAATCATAAATGATGTATTTCAAACTTCAGTTCAAACTCTATACCAATTCTTTTCCTTGTTCCTTACATCTCATTGACAAAAATGCTGTTCCAGGACCATCGTTTTGCTAGACTAGTTTTCTTAAGGACTTGTATCTGTGTATACTTTCTTGTATCTGTGTACTTGTACCCAAACTCCGAATTTGAATCAAATGATTCACGAGTCTGCTCCAAAATCTCGATCTGAATCATATGATTCGTGGTCCGAAGTTACGATCTGAATCAAAAGATTTGCGAACCCGCTCTTGAAGTTCTGATCTGAAACAAAATGATTGGCCAAATCTGTTCCAAAGTTCCGATCTAAATCAAATGATTCGCGATCCGCGCTCCGAACTCTGAATTTGAATCAAATGATTCACGAGTCCGCTCCGAAATCCCGATCTGAATCATATGCTTCGTGGTCCGAAGTTCCGATATGAATCAAAAGATTCACGAACTCGCTTTGAAGTTCCTATCTGAAACAAAATGATTCGCAAACCCCTTCCAAAGTTCCGATCAAAATCTAATGATTCGCAATTCGCGCTCCGAAATCCTGATCTGAATCATATGATTCGCGATCAACAGTCCGATGTTCCGATCTAAATCAAAAGATTCGCGAACCCGCTCTAAAGTTCCGATCTAAAACAAATAATTCGCGAACCGGTTCCGAAGTCCCGATCTCAAAAATCATTCGCGAACCATCATTTCACGTCGCGACTTGGGAGCGCGTATCTTTCAATTCGCAAAATGATTCGCGAACTCGTTCGATCTGAAGTTTCGATATGAAACAAACGATTCGCGAACCTGCTCAAATGATTCGCAATAAGCGCTGCGAAGACCCGAATGATTCGTCATAAGCGTAATGAAGTCCTGATCTGAAACAAATGATTCACGATACACTTATTTTGCCACGCAATGGTTAACTGATTCAGAGTTTCGAAAAGCCCCCTTTCACCCATCACTACGTGCTTTTTAAAATAATTAGAAACGATGTCGAAATTCGAAAATAAATGGTTCTTTTCATATGGTTTGGTATTGAATCAATCGGAACAGTTCCAGCGTAAATGACTCAATTGAATCGGTTTGTTTCTCCGCTTTTTGCGCCTTCAGCCATGTTTATACGACAGCTGTCAGCACTACTACTGGCGTAGCTCGCTAGTTTTATGACATTTAACTGAAATAAGCGAAAAAAGTATTATGTTTACAAATAAAATATCCACTGCAATTCAGTTGGTCATTTCATACCATTGAATTACTGTTGTATCTGATTGCATTAGTCTAACGTTATATAGAGTGATAAGTCAATGTAAAGAGAGCAAATGGTAGAAGCACATATACACAAAACAGCTACGGTAAAGGTTTGATTTTGACATATAGCTAGTTTCCTTTATGCTAGGATATGCGTCAGACAATAATTACACAATTTTAATTATGCAAAACCAACAACATTACAGCAGTATTAGAGCGCTGAGTATCTTAATTAGGCTGTATATCATTTTATTTTAATATTAAAAATGAATTGGACCAATAAAGATTCTGAGAGAAAATTCTAAATTCTACGCCCTTGATTCAGCGAGTGGCATTTCTATTGGAAGTTTGTGTAAAAGCATCTTTACCCATTTGTTTGATCAAACAAACAAACAAAAAAGTATTTGATATTGCTTCCATATGAGAAGAACCATATGAGAAGCAGGAGAATTGTTAAAGTCTCCCTTTAATTTCACCATCTAGAAACAACAATCAGGATATTAAAGAGATATTTTATTCTTTTGCTATGGAGAAAATGAGTCATGTTTAAAGAGTATAAATCATCCTATGGTTGAACTCTTCTGATATGAAGCTTTAATCAACCTGTTAACATGCTGCCATCTGCTGGTCACAGTGAATATGTCCATGATTGAAAAACATTTCTGTTGCCTGAAGTAAAATAAACATCAAATAAAATATAATTTTATTTCAGATAGTTGCCAAGGCAACATTTCTAATTTTCATTTAGTTTGACTTGCTGTACTATAAACTAAACTGAAATAAAAATGAATAAACAGAAAATAAAAACAGAAATACAATAAATTAATTGAAATTTGAAATATTAATAAAAACAATAAAATCACAGTGATACTAAAGTAACAGTGATTATATGCATAAAAGTACAACAAAATTACTACAATTGTAACTAAAATAAAAATAAAACTAACTCAAAATTCAAAAACTAATTAAAAATACAAAACTATAATAGTATCTTAGTAACACTAAATAACACTGATTATAGTTTACTAAAAATAATACAAAAAATGTGTTATTTTAAATAAAATATAATAAATAAAATAAAATAAAATAAATATTTTCAGTTTTCATTTTAATTTTAAAGGTTTAGTCATTTTTTTGTGCTTTTGTCAATTTATTATTATTTTTTTAAATATTTTTTTATTTAGCTTTAATTTATTTTGTATATGTTTTAGTATTTTTAGTACACTTTAAGTGTTTAAGTTTAATTTTTAGTGTAAATTTTTCATCTACTAGTTATATAAAATGTTATTTCATTTAATAAAAATATTTAATATATATTTTTTGGCTTTAATTTATTTTATTTTATTTCAGTTTTAATATATATATTTTATTTCAGTTAGTTGCCAAGACAACATTTTTGATTAAGTGTAATTGTTTTAAATTTAACATTTCCATCTACAAGATGTATTTCATTTTCTTTTTATTAAAAAATATTTTATTTAGCTTTATTTTTATTTCAGTTTTAGTTTGAGTAAATTTTGTATTTCTTTACGTACATTTCTTTTAATTAAAAATATTTTATTTAGCTTTAATTTTATTTCAGTTTTAGTAATTTTATTGTTTCTTTAAATGTATTTTACTTTATTTAATTGCATGAAAACATGACTTGAGAAACCAGTGTGCACTTATGCTTAGCAGGTTCATCATTGCAACCAGTTGAACTGACACTGATATCTACAGTATTTTAAAACGAAAACACAACAAAACTAATATTTTACTAAAATTAAAACGAAAACAAAAATAAACACTGATTGAAAACATTAATAAGAACTATAATGGCTATATAATATCATAATATAATCTCAGGGATACAAAAAAAGGTTTGTAGTTTACCAAAAATAAAACCTTAACAACACATGACATAAAACAAACAATCATTGAAATAAAATATAAAAACTAAAAACTAAAAAACTAAAAAAAAAAAAAAAAAAAAAAAATATATATATATATATATATATATATATTTTAGTTTTTAGTTTATATATATATAGACATTTTTTAAAAAATAATAGTAATAACAATTAAAAACCCACAACAATTTTTTTTTTAACTTTTAATTAAAATTAAAATACAGGAAAAAAACTAATTTAAAATTTTAAAAATAATAATAATAATGAAGTATCTCAATAACATCAAAGTATCTCAATGACAGTGAAGTAAGACTGGTGTGTATGTTGTGGTAAAATCTGTGCATATGTTATATCAGGTATAGTGTGTTGGACTCACTTGCGTGGCGGTAGCAGCGGCTGCTGTTCGCTGAGCGAGTGTTGCGTGGCCTTCAGGTAACTCTGGCGTCTGGCGGCGGTTTTGGGCGAGGGTTTGGGTGAAGGAGGACTATCTGAGTCGTCGCTGTCCTCCATGTCTCCCATGGCTTTAACGTAGCTGCCGCTGCGCATCCGTCTGCATGGGATCTCACCCGCAGCGCCTCCAGCCTTACCCAGCGTCCCGCTCCAGTCACCCGCAGGCACCTGCCAAAAGACATGATACATAAACACTAACCACAATGCATCTAGGTCAAATGATGGCAATTAAAACTTCTGAAATGTACTTTAAAATATATGTGATGTGTTCTCTGTTATTGTTGGTTATATATATTTTTGAAAAACTAATTTTAAAATTCCACTGTTTATATTCCATTCATCTATCTATCTATCTATCTATCTATTTATCTATCTATCTATCTATCTATCTATCTATCATGATATAATTTAATTTGGTTTTATGTTGTATGTGCTTGTGAAAAACTATGAAAATCTTTAAAATGCTTTAAAATATTTAGATATTAATAATATATTTTTACAAATATTTGGATTTATTACTGTAATTGAAATGACTTAAATGACTATTATTATTATTATTATTATATCTATTTATTAGCATACAAATATGTTATAAAAAAATTAAGTCTGTGTGAGTGTATATATATAGTGTATATATATATATGTACTGTGTGAGTGTATATTTGATAATAATGTTGGTATTATATTTTCATGTTAAAAATATTATTATTATTATTATTCAAATATTTGTAAAATTATATATGATTAATGTTTTGGGAAAAATCTAATATTGATAAATACGGTTTATGTTTTTAAAATTATTGTTATTATTATTATTATTATTATTATTATTATACAAACATCTGTAAAATTATATATGATTAATATTTGGAGAAAAATCAAATATTGCTAAATACTGTTTATGTTTAACAATTATTGTTATTATTATTATACAAATATCTGTAAAAATACACAAGTAATATTTGGAAAAAAATATGTATATATATATATATATATATATAAATTATATTTATATATATATATATTTATATTTATATATATAAATATATATTTATTTTATTACTATTATTGTTATTATATGTATTTATTATTATATAAATATTTGAAAAAAAATATTAAGTCTGTGTGTGTGTGTGTGTGTGTATATATATATATATATATATATATATATATATATATATATATATAAATATAAAATATTAGAATACTATAATGATTCTGTTGATAATAATGTTGGTTTTATATTTTTATATGTTTAAAAAAATATTATTATTATTATTATAGAAATATACAAATTATATCTAAAATAAATATATAAAAATTTGTAAAATTATATATGATTAATATTTGGGCAAAAAATCTAATATTAATAAATACTGTTGTTGAAATGCCGTTTTGTTTATATTGTTTAGATATTAAAAATATGTTTTTACAAATATGTGGATATATTAGAAATGGCATTTAAAACAAAAAAATACTGTTTAGATATTAATAATATATTTTTACAAATATTTGGATTTATTACTATAATTAAAATGTTATTATTATTATTATTCAAATATTATACAAAAATACTGTTTAAAAGTTAATAATATTTTTTTTTACTAAATTATTATTTTTAAGTTTTTTAAGAGCAATATAATCAATGTTACAATTCAAACACTCTATTATGAAATCTTCTATGCCTTATCCTTGTAGTTTCTGCCACGATCTCAGGAAATCTCTTCACTGTTTCCACATTGACTGTCTTTCTTTCATGTCTGTGTTACCTGTAGGAAGTTGCAGGTCATCTCCTGGCCGTGGCAGGACTTGGACTTGAGCAGGGTGCGGTTGACGGTGGCGGAGCCCTTCTGAAGCACCTGTCGGGCCTGACTGAGGGTCAGCGTGGACCACGAGCCCCTCTTCACCAGCGCGTGTTCCCCCGTCTGGCCCGTGGAGGGCGGCAGGCTGACCGTGGGCTTGAGGTCACCGCTGCTCTTGGAGGATTTGAGCGAATGCGCCGCGATGGTGTTGTAGCCCTGCGGATGCGGTCTGGGCGCCGCCTGACTGTCCGACACGGCCCTACCCAGCGTCATCATGCTAAGCGGGTTTCGATACGCCACCGCTAACGGCCCCGCGGCAGGTTGAGCCGGCGGCTCGTCCTCCAAACCGTCATCCGAGCTCCAGAAGCCTGAGAGATTGGGTCGCGGACGGCGTTTGGTGCCTTCGGTCTTGGCGCGGTCTTTGCTTTTGCTTCGCCGGGTGGCTTTCGCCGTGTCGCCGGCTTGGCCCGCGGTGATGCTTCCTTTGACCGCCGACACTTCCAGGGATTGGGACTTGGCGAAGAGTTTCTGGACGGATTGCACCAGGTTGCGGATGCGGCTGGGACTCTCGCTGCGCTGCTTGGAGCCGCGGCTGCGTCGGTGGAACTGCAGCGTGCTGAAGCCGTCCCGTTGCAGCGGTAGGTGGCGCTCCAGCTGGTCCAGCAGGTTAGCCGGGAGCCGGTTCATCTTGGCGGCGGCCGCGGATGAGATGGTGGCCGTGCCGCTGCTAATCATGGCGGGAGCGCCCAGTCCCAGACCCAAATTCATGCCCATGGACATGGAGGACGTGAGGGTGCCCGACCGACTGCCGGTCTGAGCCACACAAGCCTGCTGAGACACAACACACCTCATAAAATTACTAGAAAAATATACAGATACACTGTTTACTGACTATTTCAGTCTTAAATCCAATTAATCGTAATAAGCTTTGTGCCTTATTACTTTTGATATGAAACAAAGTCTCAGATTTCACATTTCGGTCCATTTTATTACAGTATTCAAACAATAAATGCAGTTTTGGCACTGTTTAATGTTGAGGCGATTGATATAGTGCCTCAGTTCAAGAGAAGTGGTGAATTGGAGTAGAAAAACAATTATGTAATTGTAACTTTGGTATTATAAAAACTTATTTGAGTGTAATTTAAGTGTAGTAATGTAGTACCAATGTATTTTATTTAATTTTTTTTTTACAAATATATACAAATATATTTTTTACAAATATATATATATATATATGGTTTATTACTAGAATTGAAATGGCTTTTATTGTTATTTTTATTATCATTATTATTATTATTTGTTGGTTTTATGTTTTATGTGCTTATAAAAAACTATAAAAAATGTTTAAAATACTGTTTTTGAAATCCCATTTAAAACAATAAAAATATAGTTTAGATATTAATAATATATTTTTACAAAGATTTGGATTATTAATGTATTTAGTATTTTCAAAACATAAAAAAGAGAAATGTTGTCCAAATATTGATAATGTTTCTTTTTTTTAACAAATTATTATTATTATTATTATTATTATTATTATTATTATGTATATATATATATATATATAACGTTGTTATTATTATACAAATACTATGATTACTAAAATTGAAAAATATTAAAATATTGATAAATACTATGAAATGCCATTTAAAACAACAAAAAAAATATTGTTTAAATATTAATATATTTTTACAAATATTTGGATTATTATTACATTTGACTTTATTATTATTATTATTATTATTATTATTATTATTAATTTTATTATTCTTTATGTATTTTTTAATGTAATGTAATGTAAAACATAAGTTCAGTTATAATAATAAAAACAAATATTTGAAATGACTTTATTAGTAGTAGTAGTAGTAGTAGCAGTAGTATTCTTCTTATTATATGTATTTAGTATTTTACAAATATTTATAAAAAAGAAAAATATTTACAGCATTAGTTGAAAGTTTTTTTTTTTTTTTTTTTTGGTGAGAAAATTTGGCATGTACTGTATCTGATATTTGTCCAAAATTATTGTTATCAGATCAAATCGAATTGAACTGAATTGGAAATTAAATCAAATCGCAAGCTTGTGAATCAGAATTGAATCGAATCGTGAAATTTGTGTCAAAACCCAGTCCTATTGTTGACCGTATTACATATATCACATGCACAGTATTAAAACTGTTTAACAAATATTTGTCTTGTATTATTAATGATTAAACATATATTTGTATTTAATATTATTATTATCATTATTGCACTTATTGTTTATATAATTATTACCATACATAGGCTATAATTGTATATCACCTGCACAATATTAGTTATTTCAAATACAAATAAGTGTTTTAACAAATATTTGCATTTATTATTCATTGTAACACAAATAAATTTATTCAATTTTTGAATAAAAACACAAATTATTATTATTAATACAAATATTTATATATTTGTAAAACACATCCACAATATTACAATTAGTTTAAATATAAATTGAGTATTTTCTAACAATTATTATTATTATTACTATTAATTATAATTCTAATTATTTTATAATTAGTTTAAATATTTTGTATTTGTATTTATTATACTTTTATTTATTTATGTATTTATTTATTTACTTATATATTATAGTAATAGCAGTAGTAGTATTACACATTTATTATAAATTGCACATTTATTAATTATATTATCCAAAAAGATTTTAAAAATAGTAGGAAAAGTTCAAATGAAACTTTTGATGCCTAATTGACATTGATTTTATCACTAACTGGCTGTCAGCTGGCTGTAATTTAATTTAATTTAATTTAATTTAATTTAATTTAATTTAATTTAATTTAATTTTATTTTATTTGCATTTAAAATTGCAAAAAACAAAATGCTAAATGGAAACACTGCAAATTATTTTTTCATTATGTATTTATTTATTTATTTATGACAACAAATACACAAATAAGTCAAAATAATAGTGAATTAATTTTAAGTTCAGTTATAATAATAAAAACAAATATTTGTATAATAATTAATAATAAATACAAGCATTTGAATTTAAACTAACTGTAATTTTGTGCATATGATATATTAACACAAGTTATTAATATATCATATGACAATTTCAATATGACAATCATATCACAATTAATATATTAGTCAACAAATGTACCTTTTTAAACTCAAAACATCAGAATTTAAATTGGAAATGGAAAAGATGAATGATTGCATGAATGGTTGCAATGTTTTATGTGTTTCTATGCTTTTTTTTTTTTTTAAATCTATTTTTGTTAAAATATATATTGTGTATAATATATATTATATTTCATAAATACACTATTGTTTAGGCTTGTCGATTCTGTACTTTTATTTATTTATTTATTAATTCATTTATCTATAAATTAATGAAGAAATTAATACTTTTATTCAGCAAAGATGCATTAAGTTGATCAAAAGTGACAGTAAAAACATTTAGAATGTTACAAAAGATTTATATTTCAAATAAATGCTGTTCTTTTGAACTTTCTAAACATTAAAGAATCCTGAAAAATTAAATATATCACTGTTTGAACAAAAATATGAAGCAGCACAACTGTTTTCAACACTGATAATCAGAAATGTTTCTTGAGCAGCAAATCAGCATATTAGAATGATTTCTGAAGGATCATGTGACACTGAAGACTGGAGTAATAATGCTGAAAATTCAGCTTTGTATCACAAAAATAAATTACATTTTAACTGATATTCACACAGAAAGCAGATAATTAAAATTCTAATAATATTTCCCAATTTTACAGTTTTTAATCAAATAAATGCAGTGTGGCATCAGTACCTGTGTGTAGTCGCTCTGCTCCGGCTGGTTGGTGTAGTGTAGGCGAGGGAAGGTGCTGCTGTTGGTCAGCTGGTTGTTGAGGGGCAGCAGGCAGTCCGACTGCAGCGTCGTCGGGGTGGAAACGGAAAAGTGATGGAGGTGCGGATCCAGAGTGGCGTAATGATTGACGGTGGGGCTCAGGAGGAAGGTGGCGTGGGGGTCCGGGGCCAAGGGACACAGGGGCTCCTGGGGGCCCGCGGTGGGGTCGCAGGTGTCGGACAGATGGCGGCTACGGTTGGCCCCTAAGCCTTTCATGGTTGCTGCGCAGGGTAGACTCTAGAACATGATCCCAGATGAAGAGAGATGACGGCCCTGGAGGGCGACCCCTACAGGACAGACAGACAAACACACATTTGCCATGATGAGAGTAAAACCCAAAGTATGCTTCGTTTTTGTATGTGTACACTAGTGTATGTGCACAGTCAAACGCATAGCCTTTCAAAGTATACTCCATTTGATCGCATGTGAGAACACAGGCAGTCGTCACATGCATTCTAGTAACCATCATTTTTGTAAAGTGTCTGCTATATTTTTCTCCAAAAGTTATGAACAATAAAAATGTCTCTTTAGTTTCATTTTTTACTGTAAAACAACAGCCTGGCCCAGTGTCGCCACCTTGTGGAACAACTGATTAGTGCAAAACCAGGTCAATGCGCATGTGCGACCTGCGCGCACAAAGTATGCATGGTAACATAAATCCAGTTGTGCGCGTACTACTCTGATAACGAAATTCACATCACGCACAATGTACGCTGACCCTTGTGTATATGTAAAAAGTTAAGTATACTTTGGGCTAAAGTTGTTTTTGTAAGTCATATTTACAAGATACCAGAATGATACAGTGCGACAAGTGTTGTTATTGTTTACTATTAAAAATCATTTTTGTTAATTGAAATAGAGCTTAAATAAAATTAAATATAACTCATGAATGAAAAATGAAAAAAAAAAAACAGAACAAAATTAACTTAAAAAAAAAAAAAAAAAAAAAAAAAAAAAATATATATATATATATATATATAATATATATATATATATATATATATATATATATATATATATATATATATAAAGTTAAAATATTTAAACTTTTTATAAAATTGAAATAAAACTGAAACAAAATTAATCATAACTAGTAGATGAAAATTTAAACAAACGTGACACTCAATGTTTTTTTTCCCGTCACGTTAAATAAATAAAACATAATCTCCTTATTTCTTGCATTTTCATTATTTTCTGTAACTCTGACCACATGTGCTGAAAATAAATAAATAAATTAAAAAAAAAAAACTAAAATAACGAGAAACAATATTTCATAAAAACCTTTAATATTACCAAAGAAGGGAACACCAGTGACAAAAAAATGGTACATGTGGTCTTTAAATAATTGCACAAAAAAGACATTTGGACATTTCTGTAGAATGACCCAATTACTAAAACTGAAATAAAAATAAATTAAAGCTAAATTAAATATTTAAAAAAAAGACAAAAACACAACAAAATTACGAAACCTTAAACTAAAATTAAAATGCAAGCTGTAAATATACAAATAAAGCTAATTTAAAATATTAATAAATAGCATAATAGATATAAATAATATAAAACAACACTGGATACAATTGGTGCTTTTCCCGAAGAATTAATTAATAATTACACGCAAATTCACTAAACAGTTGCACTACTTCTGCACATTTTTTGTCAGCACAAAAAACTTGTGTATGGCTAACCATTCACTAAACAGCCCATTTTAACCAGGTACTACCACTCTCCCAGAAATGTTAAGTATTATATGCTTATTTACAAAATTCAGTGCTATGAACATAAATTTTAAATATGTTTGTGTTCAAGATACATTTACGTGAGAGATGAAATTACTTAAAATACTTTAATAGCAAGGTTTTGCTTAAAACAAGAAAAAAATCTGTCAGTAGTCTGAGAAAATGTTAGAAAGATTATTTTTTTAAGCATAAAATCACAGACTTAGGGGTCCATCACACAGAACTCGTTTTTTTTTTTCCAACGCACTACTTTTCCATTGTTTTTCTAGACGGACGCGTATGACCCTTGCACTCGCGTCCTGCGTCTTTTGAAGCATCTCGCGCATGAGCGCCGTGTTTTTGAGTTGCTGTGTCAAGTTAAAAGAATTTCAACTTTTACATGCAGCACCGCTCATCAATGTCAGTTCCAAAGCGGTGGACCAATCAGAAGACCCCGGAGGCGGGGCAACCTCTGCAAGCTTTTGTTTACGGTAGCAAGTTGGCATGGCATTTATTACTGACGCACAAACCGATAAACGCTGGACATATTTACCGTAAATGAATGGTGTGATGTCCCTAAGTTAGCTATGTTTTGTGAAACACTAAGTGCCATTTATGTTGATTGTCTCATTCTCTCTCTGTGACACACATAAAGTTAAGTTAGTCAATATGAAACGAAGTGTGCCTCAGCATGATTACAAATGTGATACTAATTTTATGCAACAGTTCATCAATAAACAAGAAATTTATATTAAGAGACTTACATTTTAGACAGCATATTGCCTGTTTTTGCTCTATTTCGCCAACAAATAATCATTCCAAACACAGCCACAAGACTGTCTTGCGTCTTGGAGCAACATGACAGTGTTTTGCTCTTGAATGAATCACCCGTTAAATGATTCAGTTCAATCGCAATGACTTACTTACTTAACAGTGACTTGCTGCCGCCTACTGGCGGTATTGATTACACATTTAAAGTATCTTCATTTTAAAAATACATGTAAATATCAGTATTCAGTGCTTTGTTTAAAATAAGGCATAGATTGTAATGTTAGTTTTTTTCTAAAGTAATGTGAAATAGATTTTTGTATTTGTATTCATTATATATATATATATATATATATATATATATATAACAAATACAAAAAACAATTTCACATTACTTTAGAATATATATATATATATATATATATATATATATATATATATATATATATATATGCATGTTGAAGGTAATTTGGCAAAAAAAAAATGCATTGAATAGGTTTAGGAATAGGTTTTCAGCCATAAAAAATTACTTTTCTAAAAAGGAAACAAATTAGTTGTTCATTTTCTTCTTCATCTTATTTTCTCTTGTATATTTACTATTGTTTTTTAATAAAGAAAAAATGACTTCTTATACAATTACTTGATTAATCGATAGAATAATCGGTAGATTACTAAAATAATCGATAGCTACAGCCCTAGAACAGACCTTTAAAATGCAAACTGTTTTCCATCTCAAGTAAATATATCTTGATTTAGGAATTTTTAGATGTTGGTTTTTGTAACAGAAAACAAGACAAAACACTGAGAAAGACATTTGTTTGCAGTGTATTTCTTCATTATTTCATATGCAGTGAATAGCGCAGTAAATCTGTGAAGGCTTTTATAGTCTACATGCAAATTCTCCCAAATCAAACTCTCTGCTCACATTCAGTCTGTTTTGCGGAACAGTATTCTACACGCGCCCGTGAGGCTCATCTTCATCATCTGTGAGTCGCTCTTTCCATCGACATTCATCTGGAGCTGGATACGTGAAAGTCACACACTCGTCGTGAGCCGAATCACCCGAGACATCGACTCCAACGTCTCCGCCATTCACAAAACCTCACAAAGAGCTCTATTGGCATGCTAAACATAGCTGTTTTCATCTGTCATTACGGCGCGCCGCGGTCGCTCTCAATGGGGCCGCGCGATGAGTCACAGCGCCGTCAAAGAGCCTGAACAGCTCGTTAGCATTCAGCCCGCAGCTGCGCCTCCTCCCGAACCGACGGGCCTCCGACATCAGCGCACCGCGCACCTGAGCGCCGGCAACCCGAGGCCATTACAAACACCTCACGCGCGCTCGCGAGGAGGAAACGGGTTACTTGACAGTCGTTTTGTGCGTATTTGAAAGCCACCAACTGGGATCCTGAAGCTCGGCGGAAAATAAAAGAAATCGTACGCGGCGAGACGTGTTTGGGGTGTGCAAAAATGTGAAACTCTCGTGAGGGAACGTCACTCCAGCCACCTTCATCGTGCCGTTTGCAGTTTGTTTAAAGGTTGAAATAAAAATTCTGTCGCCATGTAGTCACCCGTACGTTAGGTGGGTTTAAAAGACGATTCATATTCAGTATTTATATTCAGATTATCGATTCAATACACTGACAATTGAGCTGAACATTGAAATTTGAAATTAATTGAGCCGAATAATGATACTTTACAGCTGAAATTGATTTTATTTCAAAGTTGATTCATTTGACAACGCTGTTAAAGTGTCATAATAAATAATAATGAAGAAAAATAAAATTAATATTAAATAATAATTAATAAATAATTAAGTGTTACTAATTAATAAATAATTAAAAATTATATATTTTGTTAAATGGAATAAAACAAAAAAAAAAAATCAAATAACTAGTAAATAAAAACTGTACACTAATACTTAAGAAAAAGAAAATGACTAATATTATCTTGGCAATAAACTGGAATGAAATAAGATTAATTTACTAAAAATGTACTAAAATCATTAAAACTGAAATAAAAAATCAAATGAAATTAAATAAAAATGAAATAAACGAAATTTTAACTTAAAAAAATTCACTGAAAATGAGAAATGTTGTCTTGACAAATAACTGAAATAAAAACATTTTAAGTTTTAGAAATACTACAATTACTAAACCTGAAATAAAAATAACAAAAATAAATATTCAAAAAATGACAAAAACAACAAAACGACAAAAAAAAGGCTAATTCAAAATATTAATAAGTTCCATAAAAGGTTGTTTTGGAATCAATAATTTAAAAAGAAATTGTTAATTGATATAAAACAAAAAACAAATACAATTAAATAAAAGTAAATAAAAAAGTTAAACCTGGAAAATTTGAAAAAAAAAAAAAAAAAATCAGAAATGTCTCATCAAAAAAAAAAAAATAAGTTCTGGTTTAAGAAATATAAAAAAAATTACTAAAACTCAAATAAAAATAAATGCAAAATAAAAAATATTGTTTTTGTAATAAAACGGAATAATAATAATAATAATAATAATAATAATAATAATAATAATAATAATAATATAACAAGTAGATAAAAATGCTAAATTAACATTTCTCATTAAAATTTAAAGTTGAAGTTGCCTACTAAACTATTAAAACTAAATAAATTAACATGAATAAAAAAAAAGGAATACTAACAAATAATATATATATATATATATATATATATATATATATATATATATATATATATATATATATAGACGCATATATCCATATATATAAGAATCTCTCTCTCTCTCTAAAAATATAATCCATATACATTTTATCAGTGTATCTTTAATAGTGATTTGCAGTGAGGGTTTACTGCTGGGATGGAATGTAAGTGAAAAATATTTAAATTTGAACCATCAAATGATTAAAAATTTAAATACATTTTAACTCAGTAACATAATATACAGATTAATTTAATCAATTGAAATTAATCACATATATTTGCATGAGAAAGGCTCTCAAATGAAGAACAAGAATATGCTATAATTTATTTACACTTTTATTTATAAATGTATAATGCACATCAAAACCTGCCTATGTGAGGCGTGAATTATTTAGGAGCTCAAAATATTTAAATTAGGCCTCATTATATTTTTTAATTGACTCAAAGTGATTCAAATACATTATGGTAAGAGCTAAAAGCATTAAAGATGCAAAAAAAAAGGCTTTCAGAAGTCAATATATATATTTATTTAAAATCACTGAATCTTAACCTATTATAATTTATAACCAAATTCTATATATATATATATAACTAGACTGTTAATTCTTTAATTAATAATTAAGAATGATATATCATTATAATTTATCTATTTATAATTAAAGAAGTATATATTATTGATTAACTAGACATTATTTATGAATCAGACCAGAATCAGTCTGGCTGTGAGATATGTGAAAACTAAATTATCTTCTATAATCAAAATATTTACAAAATAAATATTTTTTTATTATTAAAACCAAAAATATGCATGAATGTTTTGCATCATATGAATGAAACCAAAACAGCAAAATAAACCGAATGCTAATCATCTTTAGAAAGTGTTTCATCTAAAATCCATTCACTGCGGTTTTACCTCCCTAGAAAAGCCTCACAACACCGAGGCTCAAATGCTGAATTTAAAGCAGGAAGTGCGGCAGCAGGACGTCCCGCCTCGCTCAGATCGCAGTGTGATTACTGACCCGCTCTCATCTCTGTCCTGCACCACAACACAACAACATCAGGAACAACTACAGCACTCAGACAGACTGCCAAATAGCACACTATACTTTAATATTTCTGCAGTAAACTGTCTGTACAGAGCACAGCAGGCACATTTACCGTATGCATACTATATCCAGATGACCTGCTGCATTTGCTGAAGCATGCTGTAAACAACAAAGCACACTATGTCTATCCAACAATGCAATGATCTTTACCCAAACATCCATCCAATTCCAAATAAAAACGATTTCTGAGACTGTCATCTGATTTGGCTTGTTGAATAACTCAGTGAGTGTATGTACAAGTGCGCAATGCAGCATACTAGCATTTATTATAACACGATGCACACTGATTCACTTACTATTTCACACGCATTGTGATGAGAATCATACAGGGAGAAATATAAATACATTTCACACATTCAAGAGCACTCCAAATGAATCGATAACTAGTGAAATATCTGCTATACTGTATGTTTATTTTTATATATATGGTGCATGCAAATAAATGAACAGCTACAAAAGAATACCTGGCTACATTTAAATGATGGTCAACGGAGAATTTTTTGACCGCACAAAAAAAAAAAAATGGCCAGGTTTCAGGGTTAATATAGTTAAGTAAAAATATAACCATACATTTTGTTACTCAAAATAAACTTAAATAGAATAAAATATAAAATATTTATAATATTTTATAAAATAAAACTTTTAAAAAAGTAAAAATAAAAGTACAAGAAAAGAAAAAAAAAAAATATATATATATATATATGATAAAAACAACAAAATTAACTAAGCTAAAATTAAAGGGGAAATAAAAAATAGAAAAATAAATACTAAATCAAAATATTAATAAAAACTATAAAGACAACAAAATGACAAAACAAAACAAAATGAATTAAACTAAAATTAAAGTGTAAATAGAAAAATAAAGACAATTCAAAATATTAATAAAAACTATAAAGACAACTAAAAATGACAAAACACAATAAAATGACTAAACTTTAACTAAAATGATTACAAAAAACTAAGTATAAAAATAAACAATAATTCGAACAATTTGTAAAAAACTTTACGGACATAAAAATTAAACAAAAAAAACAAAACAAAAAAACTACTACTGCTTTGACTGAAAATACAACGAAAACAGACTAAAACAATTCAATTACAAATTAAAAATACAAATAAAAATACAATTAAAAATAATTCGAAAATAATAATTACTATTAAAATATATATATATATATATATATTTTACTATTTACTAATAATTACTATTAATAAAAAAACTATTGACAAAAAAACTGAAAATAATAAATATGACAAAAACACAACAAAATTACAAGAACTTAAACTAAAATTAATATGAAGACTGAAAATAAAAAAAGACATAATTCAAAATAATAAAAAAAAACTATAAAGACATTTCAAAAAGCACTACATCTAATAAAAATGACAAAAACATAAACTAAATTTCTGAACCTTTAAACTTTAACTAAAATGATAATTAAAACCAAAAATATACAAATAAAAACTAATTCTAGATATTAATCTAGATTTCATCTTGGGATTTTAATAAAAAAAAAATTAAATAAATAAAAAAATTAAAAAAAAATAATAAAAATGACAAAACAACAAAATTACTAAAACTTTAATTAAACTTAAAGTGAAAAAAAATGGTAAAATAAAAAGTAATTAAAAATATAAATAAAAACTTTAAAGACAACTAAAAATGACAAAACACAATAAAATTACTAAAACCTCAACTAAAATTACAAACTAGACATAAAAAATCCAAAACTAACTGAAATTACAATGAAAACAGATTAAAACAATTAAATAAAAAAAAAAATACAATTAAAAATAACAACTTATTCAAATTAATTATTAAAAACTAAATAGACGTTTGTGAAAAAAAATGACAACAAAAACACAACAAAATTACAAAACTTTAACTAAAATTAAAATGAAAACAGAAATAATTCAAAATAATAATAAAAACTACATAGAAATTTCAAAAGCCCTACCTTAATACAAAAATAAAAACTAATTCTAGATATTAATATAAACTTTAAAGACAACTAAAAATGACAAAACTATAAAATTACTGAAACGACTAAAATTATTAACTGTACAGACATAAAAAAATCCAAAACTAATAAAAATGACAAAAACAAAATATTACTACAGCTTTACCTGAAATTACAATGAAAACAAATTAAAACAATTAAATTAAATTAAATTAAAAATAAAAATACAATTAAAAATACCAACTTATTCAAATTAATTATTAGAAACTAAATAGACGTTTGTTTAAAAAAAAGACAAAAACACAACAAAATTACAAAACTTTAACTAAAATTAAAATGAAAACAAAAAATATAAAAGTAAGATGTAATTCAAAATAATAATGAAAACTATATAGAAATTTCAAAAGCCCTACACTAATAAAAATTACAAAAACACATTGCTAAATTTCTAAAACATTAAAATTATAATTAAAACAGAAAAAAAAGAAAAAATATAAAATAAAAAACTAATTCTAGATATTAATTAAAAAAATAATAAAGATGACAAAATAACAAAATTACTAAAACTTTAACTAAAATTGAAATAAAGAAGGAAAATATAAAAATTAAAAAACAATTCAACATATTAATAAAAACATTAACAGTATCTCAATGATATTAAAATAACACTGCCAGTCAAAATATAATCCTGGAGCCCAGTCACGTAACTCCTCCCCTTCCAGCCCAACAGGCCACGCCCCTTCGTCTCTGCCCCGCCCCCTGCATGAGGATGACGGATGCATCTGCCAGTCCTCATGAATCACTGAGGAACTGCTCATTAAAATGTTGTGCGTCTTACCGTGGCAGGAAGCGAATGATGTGTGAAAGGAAGATGGAGCATCTACGGCCGGTCATTTACAGCAGTTCTGGCCTCTGGAGACGATTAAAGTCTTACGTGGACCTGTCAGCTTCAGAAAGTCATTAACGGCCCTTTGATGGATCTATGGCCTGCGTTTAACAAACTAAATAGGAACCAGGGAAACGATGGAGGTTAGAAACAGCACTGCGAGATAATGACTGATCCAGAGCGCCTGACACTCCTCAGCTTATTCTAATGAAGAAGAGCAGACTCTGTTTCCAGATCAGTGCTTATCATTAGCATAAGCGGATGATGAGAGTTTCCATAGGCTGCGATATGAAAGTGCGATGAACGATGAACTGAGATAATTCCCTTCCGTGATACCGACCCCGAGCTCACGGGTCCTGATTTAGACGCAGTGTGATTAAAGTGAAACTTCTTTCTTTTGCTTTCATATTTCAGCTTTAATCTTCATTTTGTGTTGAAGTTATAGGTTTCTCACTAGACAGACTATTGTGTTTTGTTAAAATAAAAATGAAATGTTTAATATATGTATATATATATATATATATATATATATATATATATATACATACATATATATATATATATTTAATATAGTATTTTAAAAAGTTATATATATGTTACATATTATTTAACCAAATTATAATTTCTTATTAAATTTATAGTTTTTTCTAAATGTATAATTTATATTTTATTATTATATTTTATTATATTATATTAATTTATATTAAATAATAATATTTAATTTTATATAGTATATCATTTCTAACTATATACTGTGTAACACAACAAAATTACTAAAACTTTAACTAAACTTATAATTAAAACAAGACAATTTATATTTGAGCATATAACAAATTGTAAATATAAAATAAATTGTATGTCATTTTATATGATGTAAATATTAATTATAAATCATAACTTAGAACTTAAAAGTATATAATATATAATATAAATACATCATTTTAATAAAGTACAGTATTTAAAAAAGTATTAATTATATATTGTATGTCATATTAATAAATTAGAATGTATTAATAAATTGAAAGTTTCTAAATGTATAATTTATATTCATACTTGATACTTATGAAATTTAAATTATATTATTTTAATTATATATTTTATATAGTATATAATTTATAATTATATACTGTGAAAAAACACAACAAAATACAACTTATAATTTAACAAATTATAATTGTAAATATAAGAAATCGTATAATTATATAATATATTGTAAATATAAATTTTTATTCATAATTTATGTTATATAATTTTAATTACATAATTATACAATTTTATACATTATATATTGTATATATTATACAACCGAAGTATAATTTATTACAAAAAAGCATAGTTTTTTCTAAATGTATAATTTAAATTTATACTTGATATTTATAAATTATATTAAATTCTCTATATATATATATATATATATAAATTATATTTATAGTTATATTATATTAATACTTTCTATATAAAATAAAGCATTGTTCAATTATTAATATTGTAAAGTATGAATATGCATGTGTACATTATATGTAATTATATACAATCTATATATTTTAAATATTAATTCAATTTAATATTTAATTTATTTAATTTAAAAACTTAATATTTATTTATTATAAACTAATAATCTAAAAACATTGTTCAATTATTTATAATATAATTTTACAAATATTTGGATTTATTATTACTATTATTATTGCATTTAATATTTTATGTATTTATTACTTTTCAAATATTTGTACAAATAAACATTTGAACAAAATTATTGTTCAAATATTAATGATGTATTTTAACAAATATGATCATTTATTTATATCTATATTTCAAAAGAAGCCAAATAAATTAAATGACAACCCTTTTCCAAATATTTGGATTTATTATTACTCTTATTATTGCATACTGTTCAGAATTTGTACAAATAAATATTATTTGAACACAAATACTGCTTGAATATGAATGATATTTTTAACAAATACGATCATTTATATATATTATATATTTTAATATAAACTAAACAAAATAAATCAAAACCCTCTCATAGTTTAAAAGAATAGTTCACCCAAAAATGAAGATTTTTTTCCTCATGACCACAGTCTTGTCCCTGTGCTTCTTAACATCTCATTTTGTGTTGCAAATGCTAAAAATCTAATAAAAGCAAGCAAATAATCTAAGGTCAGAATGAGGATGAGTGACTGATGGCGTTTTTGCCTTCCTATCATCACACCAGGACTGATTTGACTCTCAGGAAGGCAGAATCGCACATGAAGCGCTGGAGTCGTGTTGAAGTTCATTAGGAAATAAATGAGCTTCCTGTGCTCTGTTGAGGCATCAAACGCATCTGTTCTGTATCTGAATGCTGCACAAATGACTTCCGCTATTGTAAGAGGCACTTAACAGCAGCCGCTTGTGAAGCCTCTGTTCCTCGCTGATTGCGCTGATCGCTGAACGACTGAATTATCTTTATTAAAATGTGCCCGACAGCAGATCTCACACACATTCACACCTTCAAAAGACGCCTGCAGCTGTTTGTTAGTGTTTGCTAAGACAAGCAGCACTATTATGCATCATTTCTGACCCGTATGAAGGTCAACTTCAGCCTACAGAGCAACTCTATGTATCCCAATGCTGACATTTTTTTTTTTCTGTCTACTTTTACATAGATTGTAAAAGACTATATTATTTACAACAGTAATAGTTGCCAAAATAAATGACTAAATGCTGGCTACTGTTTAACATTAAGCAATAATCTACCTAGGTGACATCAACCATAAATAAAAGATGTTTAAGAGGCAGATTAGCCTATTTGATTTTGCTTACAAAGACCAAAATGATCAATATGATTGTGATTACTGCATAAGTATAAAAAAAACAGACAGATTAAAATCTATAAATATTTACATTATAAATATTATAATACATAAAAATACATAAATATTATATTATAAATATATATATATAACAGAAAATAAAAATCAGACAGATGAACTAATCATCAACAAACAATCGTTCAGTGATTTAAAATATATAAAATATACTAAACTATAGAAATATTTAAATTATAAATATTATAATATATCAAAAATATATAAATATTATTAAGTTATTAATATAATAAAAAATAAAAATCAGACAGACTAACTAATTATCAACTAACAATTATTCAGTGATTTGTGAGCTAAAATATATTAAAAAATATATATAATGTAAAATATATAAATATTCACATCATAAATATAATATAAAAATACTAAAATAATATTATATTATAAATATAATAACAGAAAATAAAAAAGCAGATAGATTAACTAATCATCAATTAACACAAACTACAAAAATATAAATATTTACGTTATAAATATAATATATACAAAAATATAAATCAGACAGATTAACTAATTATCAACCAACAGTCAGAGTGATTTGTGAGCTAAAAAAATTAAAATAATATTTAAAAATATACAAAATATAAAAATATAATATAAAATATATAAATATTCACATCATAAATATTATAATATATAAAAACATAAATATTGTTAATTTCTAAACATAATAACAAAAAATAAATTAATCATCAACTAACAGTCATTCAAAGTGATTTGTAGGCTAAAACAAATTAAACAATAATTAAAATATATAAAATATAAAAATATACTAAAATATATAAATATTTACATTATAAATATTATATAAAAATATATACATATTATTAAATTATAAGTATAATAACAAAAAATTTAAATCAGACAAATTAACTAATCAATTAACAATCATGCAATGATTTCTGAGCTAAAACAAATTAAAATAATTAAAATATAAAAATATACTAAAATATAGAAATATTTACATTATGAATATAACATAAAATATATAAATATTATTAAATGATAAATATAATAACAAAAATAAAAATGATAAAAAAAAGTGATTTGTGAGCTAAAACATTTAAATAATACTTAAAAATATATTAAACAAAAACATAACAAAATATATAAATATTGGCATTATTGATATTATAATATAAGAAATACAAAAATATGATTATATTATACATATAATAACAGAAAATAAAAATCAGACAGATTAACTAATCAACTAACAGTCATTCAGAGTGATTTGTGAGCTAAAAAATTAAATATTTAAAAATATAATATATAAATATTTACATTAGATATTATAATATAAAGATATATGAATATTATTTTAAATATAATAACAGAAAATAAAAATCAGATAGATTAACTAATCATCAACTAACAATCATTCAGAGTGATCTGTGAGCTAAAACAATTAAAATAATATTTATAAAATATAAAAATATAATATAATAAAATATATAAATATTCACATTATAAATATTATAATATAAAAATACATAAATATTATTATATTATAAATTTAATAACGGAAAATAAAAACCAGACAGATAATTATTTATCAACTAACGATCATTCAGAGTGATTTGTGAGCTAAACAACAAAAAAAAGATATTTAAAAAAAATTACATATAAAAATATAATATATAAATATTGACATTAAATATTATAATATATCATACATAAATATTATATTATAAATATTATACAAAATAAATAAAAACAACACTAAACTGTTCAAAAGATTGGATTCAGTAAGACTTTTTTTTTAATATTATTGAAAGAAGACTCTTTTATTCACCAAGGCTGCATTTATTTGCCTAAAACTACAGTACAAACAATAATATTGTAAAATATTATTACAATTCAAAATATCTGGTTTCTATTGTAATATATTGTAAAATATAATTTATTTCTGTGATGAAAAGCTGAATTTTCAGCATCATTACTCCAGTCTTCAGTGTCACATGATCCTTCAGAAACTATTCTAATATGTTTATTTGCTGTTAATGATACTAAAAATTCAGCTTTCAACACAGGAATAAATTATATTTTACAACATATTCACATAGAAAACAGTTATTTTAAATTGTAAAAATATTTCACAATTTTTACTGTATTTTTGATCGAATAAATGCGGCCTTGGTGACCAGAAGATACATTTTGACCAGTAGTGTAGTTTAATACCATAAGTAATATCTAACAGAAGAGCCAGTGTGCATGTACTGCACTTTCCAATCAGATTTCAGACCTAAATCAGTCCATTTTATGAGCTGTTCTTCAGATAACATGATGAGACTCTTCCCATCTCTTCTCGAGCAGATCTGTGACTCTCTCTGGACTCACCATGACCCATTTTCAAGCACTTAACGTGAGAAATCAATGTCACGAACTGAGCACGACCTCCCGGCTACAAGGACGAGATGCCAGACAGCGAATGCTGCGCTCATTTATCACGCCTAATACCGGCTTCCAACCACTTCCTGTGGAGGTAAAGGAAGAGTGAAGGACAGGAGGACGACGTTCACTTCACAGAGAGACTGAAGAAACTCACTACTATGATCCTGAAGAGACACGCGGCTGCTTTTACTGACACTGATGTACAAAAACAGTCACATTAAGATCAATCACTTGTTAATCATTTGTGACCTTGGACCACAAAACCACCCATAAGGGTCAATTTTCTGAAACTGAGATTAAAACATCATCTGAAAGCTGAATAAATAAGTTAGGATCGGACAATATTTGGCCGAGATACAACTTTGAAAATCTGGAATCTGAGGGTGCAAAAAAAATCGAAATATTGAGAAAATCGCCTTTAAAGTTGTCCAAATGAAGTTCTTAGCAATGCATATTACTAATCAAAAATTAAGTTTTGATATATTTATGGTTGCAAATTTATAAAATATCTTCACAGAACATGATCTTTAATTAATATCCTAATGATTTTTTGGCATAAAAGAAAAATTGATAATTTTGACCCATACAAAGTATGTTTGGCTATTGCTACAAATATATAATTTTAAAAAATTGACCCTTATGACTGGTTTTGTGGTCCAGGGTCACATATGACCTCCATATTTACATATTCATATTCAACTATTCAGTACTGAGCAAATCAGCAGCGTGGATGTTAGCCAATCACAGCAGAGCTCATTTGCATATAGACGTTTTTGGTGTAAAAGAATACTTGATTAGTGTTGTAAGTGGAATTTATATAATTAATTAAAAAAAACTAAGTAAAATAAAAAATACATGAAAAAATGAAAATGCTTTATTAATGTTATGTTAATATTAAGTATGTTTAATAAATAAATACATACAGATTCTGTATAATATTAATTCTTCATGTATATTTACTTATTGATATTTAATATTTATTAAAATAAGTGTATGCTATAATGCAAAATAAATAAATGAATAAATAAATAAATAAAATTACTCTCTCTCTCTCTCTAAAACATGTATTTTAAGATAATGCTAAAAATATGAATATGAACCACAATAACCCTGCTGAAATAAATAAATAAACAAATGAATAAATTAAAAAAATCAATTAATAAATTAATTAATTAAACACTGATAAAAAATATAAATTTTAATATTACTTTAAGTTTTTTTATAGTTTTATTTTAGTTAACCATAAGAACCCTGCTGAGTAAAATAAACAAACAAACAAACAAACAAACAAACAAATAAAGACTCTCTGTCTCTCACTCTCTAAAACATGTATTTTAAAATATCAATAAAAATATGAATATGAATATTACTTGAATATTTTAATGGTTTTATTTTAGTTAACAGTAATAACCCTGCTGAAATAAATAAATAAATAAATAAATAAATAAATAAATAAATAAATAAAATATTGATAAACATATAAATATTAATATTACGTTTTACGTTATTACGTTTTTTTTATGGGTTTATTTTAGTTAACCATAAGTACCCTTCTGAGTAAAATAAACAAATAAATAAACAAACAAACATGTATTTTAAAGCATTGATAAAAATACAAATATTAATATTTCTTGATTTGTATGGTTTTATTTTAGTTAACAATAATAACCCTGGTGAAATAAATAAATAAATAAATAACATATATTTTAAAATATTGATAAAAATATAAAAATTAATTTCTGAAATATATATATATATATATATATATATATATATATTTTTTATATACATATAAATATACACAGCACATACACATATATTATGTAAACACAACTTTTTATTTTGGACACGATTAATTGTGATTAACCGATTTGACAGCACTAAATTAATATTACTTGAAGTTATTTTTATGGTTTTACTTTAGTTACCCATAAGAACCCTGCTGAGTACTTGATTACTCAAACAAACAAATAAATAAAAAGTCGTTTCTGGACTGAAATAATGGCACAGGGATACATTTTAAACATTAAAACAAAAAAATTGCTATTTTAAATAAAATAATATTTCACAGTATTACTTTTTACCGCATTTTTAATCAAATAAATTCCACACTGAGCAGAAGAGACTTTCAAAAATATTAAAAAACAATCTTACCGACCCCAAACTTTTGAACGACAGTGTATTAAATTCAAAAAGTGTTTATCTAGAGTAAAATCACACTGATGCTGATTTCAGAATACTGAACAGAGAAGACACTGCACATGCATGTGCTGTAAAAACAAACACGGGCGTCTGACTGACTGTGACGGGTCACATCGGATGCTCTCTGAGGCTGTTTGTTCGCCGTCACAGGGTCAGACGTTCCCTCTCTCTGATTCTCTCAGAGATCCACAGACCATCTCTGACATAACGACCAAACCCCGTGAGATCAGACCGCAAACAACCTCCATTCGCGAGCCCCACACGTCTGCAGCGAGGGACTGTCGACAGAGAAATAGAGATGTCACACGTCCCTTTGAGGCTGATGACTCAGGATCTGTGTGCGGTTTGGCGCTGGACGTGTGAAAGTGTGAGAAATGGCTGCTTTCGGAGTGTGAGAGTTGCACTAAGAAAACACTAGTTTCTCATTTTCTCTGTTTGCCGAACACGTTTCAGTGCCGATGGATGTCCAGGCCAGCATCGATTACTTTCAGAGCTCTAACTAGTCTGAATAAGATGTTAGAGGGAGCTGAGTGACAGAGCTAAACAATATATCTCGCTATTTCACAGCCTTTATATAATATAGAGTATATAGCTTCAAAAAAATATTTGTGGAATACAGAAATACAAACTTTTCTCAGTTTTTTCGTACACATTTTGTATATTTTATCTTTTTATTTACAATTTATTAATAAATATATGAAGAAATTTGATAGTATTCATTTTAAATATATATTTAACCATTAATATTTTAAATGTATTTTTAATTTTATTATTGTATGGCAATTTTTATTTATATGCACCTGCTGAAAAGAACCAGTTTATGACTAAATTCATTCTATAATACAATAAAATTCAAATTTGTAAAAAAAAAAAAAAAAAAAAATTTGATTTTTGAAGTTCTTTTGAAGACAAACTACAGCACACTGTGATACAAATTAACTGTTGATAAAATAAAATAATAAAACATATGAACACATACTTTTGAATAGCTGCCAATAATAATAAAAAAAAAACATGAAAAAACATGAACGTCACTTTGAATAGCTGTCAGTAGTCAAAATGTAAAAAAATAAAGAAAATATAAAACATAAATAAATAAATAAATACAAACAGATGCTTTTGAATAGTTGTCAATAGTTAAACAACAAAAATAAAATAAAATAAAATAAAATAACAAAATAAAATGAAATAAAATAAACAGACAGATGGTTTTGAATAGCTGAAAAAAAAATGAATGAAATAAAATGAAATAAAATAAAATATTTTCGATGGCCATCAAGTCAAAAAAACAAACAAACAAACAAAAAACATGAACACACTTCTGAATAGCTGTCAATAGTCAAAATAAACATAAATAAATAAAAATATCACACATAAACAGATGCGTTTGAATAGCTGTCAATAATCAAACAAGAAAAAAATAAAATACAATAAAATAAAATTAGATTAAATAAAATATTTAGGATAGATGTCTATAGTAAAAAACAAAAACTAATTAATAATAAAAAAAACATGAACACACTTCTGAATAGCTGTCAAAAGTCAAAATAAAATAAAAAATAAATACATGTGTTACAGATGCGTTTGAATAGCCGTCAATAGTCAAACAATAAAAACTGAATAAAATAAAATAAAATAAAATAACATTAACATTAAATAAAATAAAAATATTTTGGATAGCTGTCAATAGTCAAAAAACAAACAAACAAACAAAAAACAAATTAATAGTAAAAAACACAAACAGATGCTTTTGAAGAGCTGTCAATAGACAACAACAACAAAAATAAAAATAAATACATAAAATAAAATATTTGGGATAGACGTCAATAGTTAAAAAAAAAACAAATTAATAGTAAAAAACATGAACACTTCTGAATAGCAGTCAATAGTCAAAATAAAAAATAAATAAATAACATAAAAACACATAAATGCTTTTGAATAGCTGTCAATAGTCAAACAACAAAAAAATAAATCAATAAAAAATAAAATAAAATAAAATATTTAGTAAAAAAAATCTAATAATAAAAAACATGACCACTTCTGAATAGCGGTCAATAGTCAAAATAAATAAATAAACGAACAGATGCTTTTGAATAGCTGTCAATAGTCAATAACAAAAAACCTGCAATAAAATAAAATAAAATAAAATAAAATAAAATAAAATTTTGGATAGCTGTGAATAGTCAAAATTTAATTAAAAAAACAAAAAAACATTAAACCTTAAACAAACGCTTCTGAATAGCTGTCAATAATCAAAATAAAATAAATAATAAATACAATAGAAATCATATTAAAATATACTTTTGAATCACTGCCAATAGTTTAAAAAAGTTCTTTGTTTTTCTTTTGCAAAAAACTAAAACAATATTTGGCGGATGCTCTGTTGAGGATCCAGATCCAAATTCCAGGAATACAAGCTATACTGCGAAAAATACTGTTATATCTAAAATTTCTTTAAGTTGCTCTAAAATTACCAACTTGTTAAATTAAACTATCCATTATTTGTCTGTTGTTCAACGTCATACCAAAAAGCTTGAAGGCTCTTATTTTGTGACATCCCACAGAACTCAATGTTCCCAAACACCTTTAAAAACTCACGAGGTTTGCTTGCATAATCCCCTGCTATCCTTCTCTCCTTGCTACTCGCAGAAATAGGCAATACTAAATAATTCTATTCTTCCGCTGATCATATAAGAGCTCTCCGACACACTTCATCCTGTCACAGTCCTCCAGTATTTCAGCCCACGAGCGGAGCAGAGGACCAGAGGCGTCCAAACTGTCATGTCATTTCCTGTCCTTTGAAGTCACCGAGCGTTCGGCATCTTTGTGGATGATAATTATGATTTGGAAGGGGAGGAGAGCGAGTTTAAGCAGATTGCGTCTTTGATGATCTGTCCTGCAGTGGTGCTAATGGCAGGGGTGTTGAGATGTGTGTTATAAAACAGATTGACATCAGTTTGTATTGTTGCCGCCACCACTTTTTCATTTTAATCATTACCTAACATCATCGCCTTACCACGGAAAAACCACTGTATGCAAAGCCTGTTTTATTGTCATGATTTTTTTAAACATTCAATGTACAAGATTCCATACAGTAACTCAAAAATTCCTTCCAATTCCATTAAAAGTGTAAATTCAACTATTCGCAAGTAATAAAGCATCTTTGTGATAATTGGTTTGGAGGCACATTACAAATAAGGGAGGAGAAACCTGCAGACCTGGCAACCCCAGCTTTAACTATGGGTGGTTTATAGGGTCAAAAATACATAAATACATAAGAAACAACAATGGAGTGTCTTTAAAAACCTCATTTATGCAAACTACTTCCTTCCACCACAGATTCAAATCTCAGTTTGGCAGTTTAACAGCTGAGCCCAATCCTCCGTTACTAATTTGAAAACATCACTTTAGAACTAGTAATGAAGGAAGCTTCATTGAAAGCTTATTACTGTATTAAAAGCTCACTGTAATATGTTTAGTACAGCGTTATGAAAGAGAGATTCCCTGCATCTGATACAGCATTTATTCTTCAGATCAATCTCATATTCACAATAAAACATTCGTTTAAATGTCCGCTGAGGAAAGCGATATCTTTGTTGTACTATCCTTTCATCTGTTAAGGGTGATTTCGGATGACAGTGTTGCTCAGTGCATTTGTTGTTGAATGTAAAAATAACTTCCTTGTTTACAACCCTGTTTCAGTCTCTTTCAATGCAAAAGTCTTTGCTGCTGACTTACTCTTAAAAACAGTCACTTGTCGCCATCTAATGGCGGTACAATGTAACTAAAATCACTATCATAAACACACACATCATTTCCTAACACTAAATACTATTATCAAATACTACTATTATTTATATGAAATGTGACCCTGGACCACAACACCAGTCATAGGGGTCTTTTTTTTTTTTCAATTGAGATTTATACATAATCTGAAAGCTGAATAAATAGCTTTTCATTGGTGTATGGATTGTTAGGATAGGACAATATTTGGCCAAGATACAACTATTTGAAAATCTGGATTCTGAGGGTTCAGAAAAACAACAACTAAATATTGAGAAAATCACCTTTAAAGTTGTCCAAATTAAGTTTTTAGCAATCCATATTACTAATCAAAAATGAAGTTTTTATATATTTACGGTAGGAAAATTGACAAAATATTTTCATGGAACATGATCTTTATTTGATATCCTAATGATTTTTGGCATAAAAGAAAAATCGATCATTTTGACCCATACAATGTATTTTTGGCTGTTGCTACAAATATACCTGTGCTACTTATGACCGGTTTTGTGGTCCACGGTCACAAATATTATTTACTGAATTATAATATTTGATAAACAACAACAGCCATCATAAGTCAAAAAGTCAGTCAAAAGTACAAAGACAGCGTTCTGATATACAGCATTGAAGTTACATAAAATTTAAAGTGAATGATTTTGCCCTCAGCCAGAACTATTTGCTCTGGAGCAAATAATAGATTAATGAGACCAAAGACTGCCCATTAGATTTACCCAAAGCAATTTATATCTCATGTTTAACCACTATAGAGACAGTAGAGCCAGCGGTAAATTTCAGAAGGTCTGGCCGAGGTAAGGCTGTTCTTGGCGGGTTCATGAGCGCTGAGCGGCCGATGACACCCTGGAGCTCACATCTCCGAAAACGTCAAAGCAAATTTTCAAAATAGACGTCTTTATTAACAAACTGCATATTTAAAGTCTAAACAACAACATTCTCACCAAAAAAACTCTTTTCGTGACAGATAACAGTATTATTTATAAAATCATAGTGGATTTGGCCATCTGCCATGACACTCGCTGTGAGAAACACCGCAAGCGGAGGGAAAAAAAGTGAAACGGTTGGAGTTCTGTTATCACTAGAATATCGCACTCCTCTCGGCCAATCGGATTCGAGGACCAGAAAGAACTGTTTTTTTTGTGTGTGTGTGTGTGTGTGTGTGTGTGTATATAAATATACATATACATATATATATATATATATATATATATATATATATATACATATATATACTTATGCAACAGTTCTTTCTGGTCCTGGAATCTGATTAGCTAATAAGAGTGCGATATTAGAGTCTAACAGAACTCCAACAGCCTTTCAATATTTGTAATTGTATCACTCCGCTTGCAGTACTTCTCACAGCGAGTGTTATGGGAGATGCCCAAATGCACTATTATTTTAAAAATGTTACTGTTTATGTGTCACGGAATGTAGTTTTAAGAGGTTTTCGGGTGAGAATGTACTTGTTTATAGTTCAAATATGCAGTTTGTTAATAAAGATAATGTTTATGTGAAAATTTGCATTTATGTTTTTTTTTTTTTTTTAAACATGCAAGCACCAGGACATCAGCGACCATTCAGTGCTCATGAATCTCACCTCGGCCACATCTCCTGGAATTTGGTGCTGACTCTGATGTCTCTGTAGCAGTTAAACATGAGATATAATTTGTTTTGGGTAAATCTAACGGGTAGTCTTTAGTCTCATTAAACTATTATTTGTTACAGAGCAAACTGTTTTGGCAAAACCATTGTGTTTATGTAAATTCAATGCTGTATATCAGAGCAATATTTGTGTATTTTAGACTAAATTGCCTAGCAACTTTTATGATGGCTGCTGTTGTTGTTTATGAAATATTATTCAATAAATAATATTTTATATAAATAGTAGTAGCATTTAAAAATAGTGTTTAGTATTGAGAAACGGAGCACGTGTTTGTGTTGGTGATTTTAATTACACTGTTCCGCCATTAGATGGTGACGAAACTGTTTTTACAAGTCAGCAGTAAAGACTTTTATATTGAAAAATAAACATTGTTAAAACTGCAGTTATTTTTAGTTTCAACAACAGCTTGACGCAGCTAAAAAAAGGCACTGAGCAGTGCTGTCATCAGAAATCAACCTTAACAGATAAAAGGATAGTACGACAAAGATATGTTATATTGTGAATATGAGATCGATCTGAAGAAAGAATGCTGTATCAGATGCAGGTAATCACACTCGCTCAGCCCATCTCCCTTTCATAATACTCTACTCCACATAATACAGTGAGTTTTTAATACAGTAATACGATAAGCTTTTACTAAAGCAACTCAACATTCCTTCATTACTAGCTCTAAAGTGGTGATTTGGAATTAGTAATAGAGGCTTGGGCTCAGCTGTCAAACTTAGATTTGAATCCATGGTGGAAGAAACTAGTTCTGCACAAAAAAAAAGTGGGTTTTTTTTTGTTTTTTGTTTTTTTTTTAAACACTCATTGCTGTTTCTTGTGTATTCACACACTGTTGTATAATGTAATATCACACTTGTAGACGTGATCAGCATGCTGTGATTACCTACGGCCGAATCACAGCCGTGCTGATATACGGCCATATCTCATGTTTACTTGTGTGATATTGCTCATATATAACTAAACTTGTTCAGTTTGTCTCAAGTGTTTTATCTTTTTATTAAGGCTGTCAAAAAATTAATCGTGATTAATCGCATACAAAATAAAAGTTTGAGTTTGCCTAATATATCTGTGTGTACTGTGTGTAATTATTATGTATTTATAAATACAAACACATTCTTGTATTTGTTTAAGAAATATTTACAAGTATATGTATTTTTTATAATTTTTATATAATTTATATTATATATTAATAAAAATATTTTGTACATAAACATATTTCTCTTAAATATATACATTAACGTGCGTGTTTATATATACATAATAATTGCACACAGTACACACACATTTATTAGGCAAACTTTTATTTTGTATGCGATTAATCACGATTAATTGTTTGACAGCCCTACTTTTATGTTAAAACATTTACATGTTATGAAATTTGATGGAAATAAAAGCTTGCTGAGTTTATATTATACAAATATTAATGTAGTCTTTTATACACAGCAAAAAAACCCAGTTTTCAAAACTTTGACAGGACAGAGACAACATAATATTAGGATGAACTCACACAAACTCACTAAAGATAAACGCAGGTGCAGGTGCAGCTTCAAACTCATCCAGACTTTGCCATTCCGACAGCATGATTTCACCTTCCAGATAGGTTCATTCATTCAATCATAAATAAAGACCAGGATGTCTAAGAGCAGGAGACTCCAAACTCTGCAGGACACTGGTCATCCAGGACCAAGTTTGGAAATCCCTGTTTTAGTGTGACCATCCCAACAACATCCTTGTGAAATCCCACAGGCTTACAGTGAAGGAAGGACCCAAATCGTGTCTAGAGACATTCCAGCGACCAAATACTGATGCAATGGCTCAACTTAAAGCAGTTAAATCTCATGATTTCTGCCATATAATAGGGAAGAAATAGCAAGGGTAGTATGTTACTATGCTATTTTGAATTCAGCAACAATCTGTCAACAACTCAAGCAACGTGGCAGCAAGATTTGCATAGGATCATCACGATCATCGGTGATATTTTATTTGCTTATCTAGTATAGCATTTCACAGATATATTTCACAGATATAAATGCAAAACTTAGTCGAAAGTGATCCAGTATGACACATCAAAACTATAAAGCACATCTGCATTATCTGAAACGGACCACATTCAGTCTCACATTCAACTGGCATGGTTTTTCCTGTGAGGTACAGTAGCAAATTAAACGTTTTAACGTGTATTTAACATTCACACTGAATTTTTCCTTCCACCTTTTCATTCAACCTCCAAACATTCAGGTGCGATCATGTCGGAGGTGATCAACATTTCAACATGCGGGAAGTCCATTTTTGCAAGGAACTCCAGCGAATGCCTCAATTTACCTTTCCACGTCATCGCCTTCACTTTTGGCATCAACCTGGTTATTGGTTTCCCAGCGCACTGTTATATCCTGTGGCTGATCATGAAAGAAATGATCCGAGGACAGTCCCTCGAAGTCTTCATCTTCAACTCTTCCCTCGCTGAGGTCATCTTCAACTTTTCATATCCTTTTTTAATCAAACGGTATTTCTTTAAATGCTCTGATTGTAGCTCTATAACATTGGGTTTTGCTCTGATGCTGTTGGTCGGTCGTCCTCTGTTTCAAACCTGCATCTGTGTGGAGCGATATGTAGGGGTTCTCCATCCTGTGACCTTCTTAAAGTTCAAACCCATGAAATATAGGATTGTCATAGCCACCATCGGATGGATTCTGATCATCTCTTCATGCATTTTGCCTAATACGGGAGTCATTTACTTTAGCCACTTAATTATGCCACAATACTTTGTTTTTCTCATCACTGAAGTGTATTGCTGCGCAATGGTCTTGAAGGCTCTGAGGCGTCCTGGACCGAGTGACGAAGTCAAGAAGAGAGACAGAGCGAACCAGGATAAAGAGAAGGCTTTCCGGATTATTCAAATCGTGTTGGTGTCTTCGGTGTTGAGTTATGGTCCCATGGTTTTCTGTCTCCTGCTATCTTACATTTTAGACCATAAAATGTTTTCCATGTCCTTGTCTGTTAGCTTTTGTTCAGGGATCATGTTAGGGTTTGTGCAGCCTATCCTCTATCTCAAAAGAGTTATCAGAGTGCGACTTTGTTTTGGAATTTGTGAGTTTTAATGAGCCTTGGTGTGTAGCTGAGGTAAAAGAAAATATGTGACAAAACAACTAGGAGAGACTTATGTCATAAATTTATGGCTACATTTGTCTATATGAAAAGATATCAAGCCTAAAATCAGGTTTAAAAGTGTAATCTAACTTTCTTCTTGTAGTCTAGAGCAGCTTATCGATTGGAAACGATCCAAAATGTTCTCAGACCAATTTTGAGATCTTCCACTTGAACTTTACAGCAACACCAAGTGTTGAAATGCCCAAATGCATGCTTATACTTCTGCCTAAAGCATTATATCTTCTCTTGTTGTCAATGGTCACGTCGAGTTTGTCATAGTCACTGGTTTTCATTTCAGCTGAATAGATTAGTCATTTTTCACAACTCTTCCCACCAGAAGTCAAGTTGTATTTCAGCAAATCTTTGTCCTACTGAAATTAAACTTCTTAGAGGTCTTTGGCACCATGTTATGACACTATCTAAAGAGTTAAGTGACTTAAAATGTATGTATTTGCTGCAATTTATTACCAAAAATGTCTGTTCTTTGCTCTGCTGTCTGTTGCTATAGTTTCATAGTAAAATATACTTGTGTTTTGTGATTTTTTGGCATCACAGAACAAAGTAACACAAAAACCATATGCAGCTACTTTCTATATACGAACAGTATATAGTTTTAAGTCTGAATTTATATTTAGAAATCCTGGATATGTAGTTATGAACCCTGATCATACATTAATGTTAATTAATACTATTATATATTAATATGCTATTTCGAATTTAGCATATGACAGTCACTATTCTAACAACGTATGAAAGCGTCACTTCCTTTTAATAACATGAATTGCAAAGCCTTCGCTTTGCCATTTAAGAGTTTTTATAGACCTACCTGTTTAACTGAGGTAAAAATATTAAACTTTTATGCTTACTGTTCAATTATAAGAACATGTTTCACAAAACAACCACTATAGACTCTAAACTAAAGGAGTTTACATTAAATTAATTTTTTTTCCTTGTATACATTAGTCTCACAGTAGTTTATTAATTGGAAAGGGTCTAAAAAATGTTCTCTGACCAACTTTAGGATCTTCTACTTAAACTCTACAGCGCCACCCAGGGCTGAAATAAGCATGCTTGTACTTTGGCCATGACCTCCACCTGACAAAGCTTGAGAAGTGAAGAGGAGAGAAAATGAATGGCATATAATTGGCAAATGTAAATGTGCGAAGCTTGTCGCATCATACAATAAAGAGTTGACGCTGTAAAGGTGCTTCAACCAAGTACTGCGTTAAGGGTATGAATACTTACACAATATACTTATTTCAGTTTTTTTATTTTTTAAAAAATTGCCAAACTGTTACAAATCTTATTATTTATTTATTTTTTTTGCTTTGTCATTATGATGTATGGAGTATTGACTGATGTGAAACACTCAATTTAAAGCAGTTTAACATAAGGCAGCAACATGAAACAAAAAATGGGGGTATGAATACTTTTGCAAAGCACTGTATATGAACGCAATTTAAAATCTGATTGGGATCACATATGTGGATTGAAACAGATTCGGGGAGAAAAAAAATCAATTTCTTTTTTTTTGTTTATGGCTATACAGACTTTCAAAAATTAAATCATATTTTTGCTGACAGTCTAAACAGGGCCTTATTTATTTTAGTGTCCTTTTATTTGCATGTCTAGTATTTCACAGGCTGGGATGTCATTTTACAGACATCGATGCAAAACATTCATACTGTCCTGATAAATCTTTCATTCCATATTTTCATTGGTTTGATTCAACTTCCAAACATCTAGGTGTGATCATGTCAGAGGCGACAAACATTTCAGCATGCCAGTCAATTTTTGCAAAAACACTCCAGCGAATGCCACCATTTCCTTTACTATTTTATGGCCTTTCCATTCAGCATCAACCTGCTTCTTGGTTTCCCAGCAAACTGTTACATCACATGGCTGATCATAAAAGAAATGCTACGAGGACAGTCCCTCGAGGTCTTCGTGTTCAACACTTCACTCGCTGAGGTCATCTTCAACTTCTCCTATCCTTTTCTAATCAAACAGTATTTCTTTAAATGCTCCGATTGTAGCTCTATATCATTACGTTTTGCTCTGATGCTGTTGGTCGGTCGTCCTCTGTTTCAAACCTGCATCTGTGTGAAGCGATATGTAGGGGTTCTCCATCCCGTGACCTTCCTGAAGCTCAAACCCATTAAATACAGAATCACAATAGCTGCCTGGGTTGCTTGCATGTGTTTAGGGACCATGCTTGGTTTTGTGCAGCCTTTCCTATATCTCAAAAGAGTTAGAAAAGTGCCTTTGTTTTGGAATTTAAAAATATGTAGCTGAAGTAAAAATGCGAAACTTCTGTTTTTATGTTTTGAGGGTACCTGAGCAGTAAGGTAACACAAAAATTTACATAATTCCTCAACAAATGTGTGTTTTTGGCCATGTAATTGCTGTGTGTAAGCTATATTTCATTGTTTTGTTCTAGGAAATAAAATTAAAAAGTACAATTATTTTAAATACATTTCTTGTGTTTTTGTACCTCAGATGTTGCCTATACACGCACGCAAAATTTAGAGTATATGTGTATAGTATCTCACAAAAGTGAGTACACCCCTCACATTTCAGCAACGTTATTAGTTTATCTTCATAAGCAAGAATACTATAGAAATGAAACCTGGATATATTTTAAAGTAGTCAATGTGCAGCTTGTATAGCAGTGTATATTTACTGTCCCTTGAAAATAACTCACCATACAGCCATTATTGTCAAAATAGCTGGCAACAAAAGTGATAACAGCACTATGTAATTTAACCATGCAAAGCCACATGTCCTATTCATCATGTTCATGTTTTTGTCTGCTTGACAAGACAATACAAAGTTGTGTATCTTGTATAAGAGCAGTTAAAATTGGTGCTTTGAGTACAATTCTCTCATACTGACCACTGCATGTTCAACAAGGCACCTCATGGCAAAGAACTCTCTGAAGATTTAAGAATTAGAATTGTTGCTCTCCACAAAGATGGCCTAGGCTATAAGAGGTTCAGTAACAACCTGAAACTGAGTCATACAGAGGTTTTCCAAGACGGGTTCCATTCGGAATAGGCCTCGCAAGGGTCGATCAACAAAGTTGAGTGCTCGTTCTGGGTGTCAGGTGCAGAACCTGGCTTCAAAAAACAGATGCATGAGTGCTGCCAGCATTGCTTTAGAGGTTGCAGAAGTAGAAGGTCCGCTTGTCAGTGCTCAGACCATACGCTGCACACTGCAACAAGCCGGTTTGCAGTGGCGTCATCCGAGAAGGAGGCCTCTTCTGAAGCTGGCTTACAAGAAAGCCTGTGAAGACAACCTGTCCAAGAGCATGAATTACTGGAACCATGTCCTATGGTCTGATGAGACTAAGATAAACTTGTTTTGCTCAGATGGTGTCCAGCATGTGTGGTGATGCCCTGGTGAGGAGTACTATGAAAATTGTGTCTCTCCTACAGTAAAGCATGTTGGTGGTAGCATCATGGTCTGGGGCTGCCTGAGTGCTGCTGGCACTGGGATTCCATTATGTACTGTACATTTCTGAAGCAGAACATGATGCCTTCCCTTCAGAAACTGGGCCGAACGGCAGTTTTCCAACATGATCATGACCCCAAACACACCACCAAGATGACCACTGCCTTGCTGAGGAAGGTGCAGGTGAAGGTGATCTGACCTGAACCCTATTGAGCTCCTATGGGGCATCCTCAAGCGGAAGGTGGAGAAGCACCATGTGTGTAACATCCAGCAGCTCCATGATGTCATTATAGAGGATTTGAAGAGGATCCCTGCAACAACCTGTGCAGCTCTGGTGAATTCCATGCACAGAATGATTAAGGCAGTGCAAGATAACAATGGTGCTAACGCAAAATATTGACACTTTGGACACAGTTTGGACAAGTTCACCTTTGTGACAATAATGGCTGTATGTTGAGTTATTTTTAGGGGACAGCAAATATACACTGCTATACAAGCTGCACATTGACTACTCTAAAACATATCCAAGTTTCCTTTCTATAGTATTGTCCCTTGAGAAAATATACTAAAATGATTGCTGAAATGTACTCACTTTTGTGAGATACTGTATAAATTCCACATATTACAAATAGATGTTCATTCTTAGCAGCAAGTTTTGTATGGAACGTCACATTCTCATCACAACAAACCATTTGCAAAATTTGTCAAGTTATTTATAATGGTGCTATTTCATTTGCATGCCTACAAAAGCATTTCAAAGCCTGAGATGACATTTCACAGACATGAATGCAAAACGAAGCCAAAAGTGATTCGGTAAAGTAATCAAATGAAAACTATAAAGCATAACATCTGCAGCATCTGAAACAAACTGCATTCAGTCCTGGATTCAACCTGCACGGTTCTCCTTTTGAGGTAGCGTATTAATTTTAAACGTTCATGCGGTCTTAATGAAACTTTCCTTTTCGCTTTCTCATTTATTTTCTATTAACTTCCAGACATCATGTTGGAGGCGGCAAACATTTCAACATGCAAGCTGTCCATTTTTTCAAGGAACTCCAACGAATGCCTCAGTTTATCTTTTCCTTTTGTCGCTTTCTCTATCAGCACCAACCTGATTCTTGGTTTCCCAGCGCACTGTTACATCCTGTGGTTGATCATGAAAGAAATGATCCGAGGACAGTCTCTTGAAGTCTTCTTCTTCAACACTTCACTTGCTGAGGTCATCTTCAACTTCTCCTATGCTTTTCTAATCAAACAGTATCTCTTTCATTGCTCTAATTGCAGGAGTGTAACATTGGGTTTTGGTCTTTTTCTGTTGATCGGTCGTCCTCTGTTTCAAACCTGCATCTGTGTGGAGCGATATGTAGGGGTTCTGCATCCTGTGACCTTCTTAAAGTTCAAACCTATAAAATACAGGATCATCATATCCATCATCGGATGGATTCTGATCATCTGTTCATGTCTTTTGAGTACAATTGGAGTTGTTGACATGTTTAACTTTCTTTTGCCACAATACCTTGCTTTTTTCATCACGAAAGTGTTCACTTGTTTGATGGTCCTGAAGGCTCTGAGACGTCCTGGACCGAGTGACGACGTCAAGCGGAGAGATGGAGTGAACCAGGATAAAGTCAAGGCTTTCCGGATCATTCAGATCGTGCTGGTGTCTTCGGTGTTGACGTACGGTCCTATGGTTATCTCTCTTCTGTTGTATTATATTTTAGATTATAAAACATTTCTGGTATGTTGGTCTTCTTCCATTTGTTCAGGGATCATGTTAGGGTTCGTGCAGCCTCTCCTGTATCTTAAAAGAGTTAGTAAAGTTTGCCTTTGTTTTGGCACTTAAATAATAAGCCTTCCTGTGTAGCTGAGTTTTAAGTCTGAAAAACTAGAAATGCATTGTTTCCTTCTATCAAAACAATTGCACAAAACATACCTGTCTAAAAAAAAAAAAAATTTCCAAAGTGTGCATGCTGGTAACTTAGGAATTAATAAACATATCTTCATAATCTTCAAGATTTTAATGATTAACAAACTTTTCTAAGGCCCCTATATGGTTCAGTCCTAGAGAAGTGGGAATCTCAATGAGCAAATAATTGAATTTTTACCCATTTTCAATGATGGAAAACCAGATGTAGGTCCCTCTGCATACAGCTAATACTTAGTGTATTTAAAGAGGAGTGTCTAAAGAACAAATAATGTTAAAACAAGGAACATATCTTGCTTCCCTCTATCAAAATTTACAGAAATGGTTGAGGCAAATCAGCTTACACTCAATAGTCTATTCATAAGGTTTTATATTTGAATCAGTTTCAGGGATATTTGGAAGAAGGGGTTTTGTTCATTTTAGCAGCTTGAACAAGCAAGTTTTGCAAGTGATGATATTCCAAGGTTAAGCACAGTATGAGAAGCACTATGAATGCTGACAACACTTGCACTTTAGTCCAGGCTCCTAAAGATCTGCCCGACATGAAGCAGTATATGCTGGACAGGAGATTGCTGCAGTATACAATGAGAAGTGGTAAACTAGCAGCATTGTGGAATGTGATTGTATTTCATGACCCCATGGGTACTTCTAAATCATGCTAAATCATCAGTTTGCCAGGATGTACCTCAAAAATGAAGATACAAAAAGAAATGTTTGTTAAGCACAAGAATCTAAAAGGCTATTGAGATATCTTCAATACTTCTTGATTAAAGAGACAACCTTTGTGAGAAAAATGCAAAAAGTGCTTTATTCCATTTTGCACTGTCACCATTGGTATATAATGAAACAAGAATTGCTAAAGTCAGTTGATTTTATTAGTAGGACTACCTGTCACTGTTAGAATTTTAAGACAAGCCTCTATAATAAAAGGGTAAAACAGTTTTCTTGAAGTTTGAAGCAGCTTACTGATTGAAAACGGTCCAAATATTCTTCCACTCAAACTGTACGCCTCCAAGTGCTGAAATATGAAAATGCATGCTTGAACTTTGGCATAGAAGCATTATTCTGTCTGTTATGATTGCATTGGTCATGCCGAGTTCACCGTACTTTTTTTATTTCAGCCAAATACATCGTCTGACATTTTTTACAACTCCACCCACTACATGTCAGGTTGTATTTTAGCAAAACTTTGTCCTACTAGTGTTGTCACGATACCAAAATTTTGACTTCGATACCTGAATAAAGGTATCACGATACTACTACTGAACCGATACTACAAAAAAACAGAACAAGAGGAAAAGTAATTGAACATTGGATGATTCAAACGGAGATCACAGTTGTTTTATCTATCAAAACAAAAGCATTTAATCCCCCCTTTAAAAAAAATAAATAAATAAAATAAAATAATAATAAATCACATGCAAGTGCCACTACACAGGATTATGGTGAGCAACTACCGAGCCTACAGGTATGTAGAGATCTTTGCTATATTGGAAAATTAGCTTAAAGGATAAAGCCAAATCTTATTTCATGATATAGTAATTTTATTTCACAAAAACAATTTATATCATGACATAGTAATTTTTTGTTATTTTATCTTTGTTATTAATAATAAGAACCTAGACGAAAGTAACAAACTGAAGGATAACTACAATAAAACAAAGAAACAAATTAAATAAAGAGGGCCCTATGAAATCTGTTTTATTTTTTTTCTAAATTTCATTTTAATTTTTCTAGACTCCATAATGGTTACATTAAAAAAATATATATTTATCAAAAAGCATGTCTAATTAAAATCATGAAACCTGCAATATTTAACAGCAATTTATTAAAAGTTTAACAAAAATTACGTTTTTAAGGCCGTATGAAATATGTTTTATGTTTTGTCTGGAAATTAGGAGTAAACATGATGTTACCATATTCTAGACTAAATGTGAACATGCATTAATTCATCTCACTCACAAAAAACAGTATTCCTCAAAATGAATAAAAACAGTGAAATGCAAACTCAGATTATGATGCAACCCTGCAATAATTAAATGTTAAATAAAACAAATATCCTTTATGCATTTAATCCCATTTTACTAACCAGTGTTTTTGCTGCTGACCTTCGATGATGCAGTTCAGCCTTACTAATAAGCAAAAATTACTTTAGATAAGCTAACATTTATGCTTCATTTTTCATAGCTGAAGAGTGATCTCCTGCATAAATGTACTTTTCTTTCAGCCTGAGGTGAATTCATTTCACTTTTGGTGTAAAAGGGCTTTTACATTAGAATTATTTTATATTAAAAACAAAGAAGCAAGCGCTGCCCAGATATAAAAAGTAACGCAAAAGTAACGTAACGCATTACTTTCCATAAAAAGTAACTAAGTAACGTAATTAGTTACTTTTTCAGGGAGTAACGCAAAATTGTAATGCATTACTTTTAAAAGTAACTTTCCCCAACACTGTAGTGCATTTGGGAATGTTTTGAATAAAAAGGAAGAAATAAATAAAACATAAGTCTATTGTGGCTGCTGTGTCACATGATGTGCAAAGCAAAGAGCAAAGACACTTGTTAATATAATGGGTTTAAATAAATATGTTTTATTTGACATATTTAATTATTGCAGGGTTGTGTCATATTCTGAGGTTGCATTTCACTCTTTTTATTCATTTTGAGGAATACTGAATGTGTTTTTTGTGAGTGAAATTAATTAATGTATGTTCACATTTAGTCCAGAATACAATAACATCATGTTTACTCGCAATTTCCCGACAGGAGACTTGTGAATCAATAAATGGGGAAAAAGTAACTGACGTTACTTATTTGAAAGATATTTTCTTAGAAATTCAAAAGTAATGCGTTACTTTACTAGTTACTTGAAAAAAGTTATATTATTACGTAACTTGCGTTACTTGTAATGCGTTACCCCCAACACTGCTAGCAATCACTCACAACAACCTATGGATTGCATGGAACAACTATTTACATTTTCATCATTACACAAGCATTTGCTCGGCTTCTCATTTAAGAAGTTATTTATCACAGTGACATTTTATTTGCATGCCTATGATTCACAGGCTGGGATGATATTTCACAGATATGAATGCAAAACTAATTCAAAGGTAATACAGTAAGTCACCAAATCAATACTATAAAGCAGACCACATTCATTCCACCGTTCATCCAGCACAGTTCTCCTTGTGAGGTAGTGTTTTAGTATTAAATGCTGAAATGCATGCTCTTCAATGTTGATGCAAGTGTTGTTTTAGTACAATTTATATAACGTTTTGAATGTATTTATTTTAATAACTAACATTTTAATTTTGTTGTTTTGTCATTTTTATTTCAGTTTTCCTTTAAGTAACAGAACAGTTATTAGTGTTTTAGTTTTAGTCAATGATTATAACCCTTAATGCCGTCCTAACGAACCTTTCTTTTCGCCTTTGTTCAACTTTCAAACATCCAGGTGCGATCATGTCAGAAGCGACAAACGTTTCAACATGCCGTCCGTCCATTTTCGCAAGGAACTCCAGCGAATGCCACAATTTACCGTATGATCTTGTCACCTTCGCTTTCAGCACCAACCTGATTCTTGGTTTCCCAGCAAACTGTTACATCCTGTGGCTGAGCATGAAAGAAATGATCCGAGGACAGTCTCTCGAAGTTTTCATTTTCAACACTTCCCTTGTCGAGGTCATCTTCAACTTCTCCTTCCCCTTTGTAATCAAACAGTATTACTTTAATTGTCCGACCTGTAAGTACATAACAGTCAGTTTTGGAATGGTCCTGTTAGTCGGTCGTCCTTTGTTTCAAACCTGCATCTGTGTGGAGCGATACTTAGGGGTTCTCCATCCTGTAACCTTCTTGAAACTTAAACCCATAAAATACAGGATCACCATAGCCGTCATCGGATGGATTCTGATCGTTAGCTCGAGCATAGTAGTTAGGCTGGGACTCATTGACATGTATGAATTACTTATGCCACAATACTTTGCTTTTCTAATCATGGAAGTGTTCTGCTGCTTGATGGTCCTGAAGGCTCTGAGGCGTCCTCGACCAGGCGACGACATCAAAAAGAGAGATGGCGTGAACCGGGACAAACTCAAGGCTTCCTGGATCATTCAGATCGTGCTGGTGTCTTCGGTGTTGACGTACGCCCCTGTCACGATCACTCTTGTGCTCTATTATATTTTAGATTTCAGTAAGTTTCTCGTGTGGTGGTCTTTTTGCATGTGTACAGGGGTCATGCTAGGGTTCGTGCAGCCTTTCCTCTATCTCAAAAGAGTTAACAAAGTGTGTCTTTGTTTTAGCGATTTAAAAATGTGTAGCTGAGGTAAAAATGTGAAACTTTTAGACTTTAAAACATGTTTTGTTATTGCTGTTTGTGGTTATATCTCAGCTTGTTCTGTGAAATAAAATTAAAATAAATAGTTCTAAAACATATTTTTGTGTTTTGTGATTTTTGGAATCACAGAACAAAGAAACATGTTAATACACACACATTTTAAATATGACAGACAAGTATTCATTTCCATCTACACAGTAAAACTCTTCAGCTTCTCATTTGATTAGCAGGATAAACTCCCACGAACTCACTATGAAAGATAAACAGACAGGTGTCAGGTGTGGCTTCAAATTCACAATTGTCCCACAGGCTTTAAAATTATTGCTTGTTCATGTTTACTGTAGAGTATTGTTAATATATTGTTATTGCTAGATACATTCTTAAATCCCAGGAATCAAGCTGTTTTCTATAGAAGCCCTTTCTGCAACTGAATAAAAAATACAAAAAGGTTATTGCTTATATCTCACAATTCGGAGAAAAAAGTCAGAATTGCAAGATATAACCTTGCAATACTGAGAAATCAGATTAGAATTGTGAGATAAATGACTTTTTTCTTACAATTGTGTGACAAACTCATAATTGCAAGAAATAGAGTAGAATTGTGAGATGTCACGCATTTCTGACTTTTTTCTCACAAATCTCTCAGAATTGCGAGTTTATATCTTACAATTCTGAGAAAGAAGTCAGAATTGTGAGATGCAGACTCGCAATTGCGAGTTATAAAGTCAGAATTGCAAGATATAAACTCATAATTGTGAGAAATAAAGTAAAATTGTGAGATAAAAACTGGCAACTCTGACTTTCTCACAAATGCGAGTTTGTATCTCAATTCTGACTTTTTCTCAGATTTGCGACTGTATTTCTCAGAATTACGAGCTTATATCTCACAATTCAGAGAAAAAAGTCAGAACTGTGAGATATAAACTTGCAATTGTGAGTTATAAAGTCAGAATTGCAAGATATAGACTTGCAATTCTGATAAATCAGATTAGAATTGCGAGATATAAATGACTTTTTTTCTCAGAATTGTGTGACAAACTCATAATTGCAAGAAATAGAGTAGAATTGTGAGATGTCACATTTCTGACTTTTTTCTCGCAAATCTGACTATTTCTCAGAATTGCGAGTTTATATCTTACAATTCTGAGAAAGAAGTCATAATTGTGAGATGCAGACTCGCAACTGCGAGTTAAAAAAGTCAGAATCGCAAGATATAAACTCATAATTGTGAGAAATAAAGTAGAATTGTAAGATAAAAACTGGCAACTCTGACTTTCTCACAAATGCAAGTTTGTATCTCAATTCTGACTTTTTCTCAGATTTGCAACTTTATTTCTCAGCTTATATCTCACAATTCAAATAAAAAGTCAGAATTGCGAGATGTAAACTGTGAGTTTACATCTCGAGTTGTGAGTTATAAAGTCAGAATTGCAAGAAAAAGTGTGAAATTGTGAGATAAAACCTGGCATCTCTGACTTTCTCACAAATGTGAGTTTGTATCTCAATTCTAACTTTTTTAATCACAAATTTGACTTTCTCAGAACTGCAACTTTATTTCTCAGAATTGCGAGTTTATATTTCACAATTCTGAGAAAACAGTCAGAATTGAGAGATGTAAACTTGCAATTGCAAGAAAAAAGTCAGAATTGTGAGATATAAACTCGCAACTGCGAGTTATAAAGTCAAAATTGCAAGATATAAATTACTTTTTTCTTGGAATTGCGTAATATAAACTCATAATTGCGAGAAATAGAATAGAACTGTGAGATAAAAAGTCGCATTTCTGACTTTTACTTACAAATGTGAGTTTGTATCTCAGAATTCTGAGAAAAAAGTTTTGCGAAAAAAGAATTGCGAGATGTAAACTTGCAATTGCGAGTTAGAATTGCAAGATATAAATGACTTTTTTTTCTTAGAATTGCGTAATATAAACTCACCATTTCAAGAAAAAGTAGAATTGCAAGATAAAAACTCGCAATTCTAACTTTTTCTCACAAATGCAAGTTTGTATCTTGCAATTCTGACTTTTTTTCTTGCAATTCTGACTCTATTTCTCAGAATTGCGACTTTCTCACAATTTAGAGAAAAAAAGATGTACACTTGCAATTGTGAGAAAAAAGTTAGAATTGTGAGATGAAAAGTCACAATTACCGTTTTTACATTTTTTATATTTAGTGACGGAAACAGGCTTCCATAGTTTTCAGTTGATCTGTGAACAAAATGGCATAAGCATTATTTGTAGCGCATCTCCTATCCTTTGATCTGAAATGTCAAAATGTAAAAAATAATGCTTTCAAATTCTGTCAATTTCATTACAAAATTTAAACTTACACTAAAAAAAAAAGTTCTTAAGGACTGTAATGAAAGTAGTGCTTTCCTAATCCACCGTATTGCTTAACACAGAAGTAAGCCTATGGGCGAGATTCCCTTTTCGTTAGCAAAATCAAGCAGCAAAATGAACTGTTCTCTACAGCTAAAAATAGCTAGACGCGAATGAGACCAGAAGCCAGACCCATAACATGTACAAATGGCCGCGTCCACTCTTATGGGAAGAAAAAGGTGGATAGCTGAATTCAAAATAACTTGCTAGAATGAAGACAGTACCATGCTATGTCAAATTCAACATACTTTGTGACAATCACTAAAACATTCTAGCAATGCTCTGGCAACCATCACAACACACATTTCTCTACAATTTCTATGCTTCTTATTTATCAGAGTGATATTTCATTTGCATCCCTAGTGTAGTATTTCACAGGATGGGATGACATTAACGCAAAACATAGCCACAGATGATCCAACAGTTAATCAAATCAAAGCTATAAAGCTGATCTGAAACAAACACCACCAATTCCAGACGTCCATTTATGCCACAATTTACAATACTATTTCATCGTTTCTCATTCAGCATCAACCTGGTTCTTGGTTTCCCAGTGCAATGTTACTTCCCTATAATATTCTAAGGATAGACGTTTAAATTTTTCATTTTCAACACATCGCTCATAAAGGTCATCTTCAGCTTCTGCTTCCCATTTGTAATCAAACAAAACAACTGCTCAAGTTAGTCAACATGAAACTGTATTCACATTTTGCTTACATAATGTCATGTTTTCCAATATAAAGGACGTTTAATGGGAAAATAAATGTTAACATGCATTGATGAATTATTCAATATAAGACCAGGACTGTGTTTTAAAGTAAACAGCGTACATTTTGACTTCATGTTGACTTTCACTGTAGTCAAACACTGAGTAATACCTAGGAGAGGTATTTCAGAGCAATTCAGCTCAAGTAGGCATGAAATCGTTTAAAATTAATTTTAAATATTGCAGTATATCCATTATTTACAGCGGATCTTGCAGCAGTTGGTGCTGTTTAGAATAACTTTATCTCCCTAAACTCAACAGGGATGATAAGAAGTGTTAATCAAGCCTCCGTCCCCTGAACGCGTAAGTGAATGTCTTACATTAGGAGGCTAGAGATAAAGGAAAGGCAAGCATTTGATGGAAATCATTCATTTGGCTGACTGCTCTCCGAGGACGTTTTGATCTGATAGCAAGAATGAGGACATATATTTTCCTCCCTGAACTTTTCTAGCTTTTACCAACATCCCCACAGCATTGCACACTCACACACACGTATGCAAACTCTAGTTCTTGTATGTTGCATTAGCAAAAAAATGAGTGGAAAATATCCTCATCTCATTGCAAACAAACAGTGAATGGAAACACATTACTGGTGCCTGATGATGACGGCACATTCATGAAGCTGCAGTTGCACTATTTTCCTCCTCTTTTACATCAGATGTGCAGGCTAACCAACAAAGCACAAACGATACACCACAGAGTCTAATTTGGGAACTTAAATTAGCTCATTTTGGATCACAGAATAGTACATTTCATGCCAAAAATCAAACAAAACAGGTATATAAGTAAGATTTTTTTTTGTATTACGGCATTATTTTTTTTCATTCATCCTCAGGCCATTCAAGATGTAGATGAGTTTGTTTTTTCATCAGATTTGGAGAAATGTAGCATTACATCACTTGCTCAATTCTCTGGAATTGAGCAAGAGAATTAGAGTCCAAACAGCTGATAAAAACATCACACTTATGTGTATAAACCATTGTTTCTGGCCAAAATACAAAGCCCAATTGTGAAAAAAAAAGTGAGTATTGCGAAATACAAACTCGCATTTCAAGATAAGTTTGTTTCTTCATCAGATTTGGAGAAATGTAGTATTACATCACTGGCTCACCAATAGATGTGAATGGGTGCCATCAGAATGAGAGTCCAAACAGCTGATAAAAACATCACAATAATCCACAAGTAATCCACACCACTCCAGTCCATCAATTAACATCTTGAGAAGCCAAAAGCTGTGTGTTTGTAAGAAACAAATCCATCATTAATGTGTATAAACCATTGTTTCTGGCCAAAATACGAGCCCAATTGTGAAAAAAAAGTCTGAATTGCGAGATACAAACTCGCATTTCAAGATAAGTTTGTTTCTTCATCAGATTTGGAGAAATGTAGTATTACATCACTGGCTCACCAATAGATGTGAATGGGTGCCGTAAGAATGAGAGTCCAAACAGCTGATAAAAACATCACAATAATCAACAAGTAATACACACCACTTCAGTCCGTCATTTAACATCTTGAGAAGCCAAAGGCTGTGTATTTGTAAGGAACAAATCCATCATTAATGTGTATAAACCATTGTTTCTGGCCAAAATACGAGTCCATAATCCATTATAACAATTCCTCCAGTGAAAAAGTCCATCTCCTGTTGTTCATATTTGTTTAGAGCTGGTTTGTTAACAGTGCTTGATATGTGCAGATTTCTCTCCTGATTCGGACAAGATGACTTTTTCACTGGTAAAAGGAATATTATGGATTATGACTGTGGATTTGTTTCTTACAAACATGCAGCTTTTGGCTTCACAAGATGTTAATTGATGGACTGGAGTGGTGTGGATTACTTGTGGATTATTGTGATGTTTTTATCAGCTGTTTGGACTCTCATTCTGATGGCACCTATTCACTACATAGGATCCATTGGTGAGCAAGTGATGGAATGCTACATTTCTCCAAAACCTCTTCACATGTGCCCTGAGGGTGAGTAAATTTGAAATACAGTATGAATAGAAATGGGATTTTAATGCAGTCTACAAACAAATACTGAGATGGTAAAGATCTCATTGGCTAGTTTACACCACTGAATAAAAAATAAAAAAGGTAATTGTGGCTTTTTATCCCACAATTGACTTTTTTCCTAAGAACTGCATGATATAAACTCACAAATATGAATTATAAAGTCAGAATTGCAAGTTTATATGGCAATTGTGAGCTTTTTTTTCTCAGAAATGTGAGTTTCTATCTTGCAATTCTGACTTCATAACATGCAATTGCGCGTTATTAAGTCAGAATTGTGAAATATAAACTAACAATTCTAAGTTGTGAGATACAAACTCGCATTTGTAGATGAGTTTGTTTCTTTAACAGATTTGGAGAAATGTAGTATTACATCTCCATCAGTAAGTCCATCTCCTGTTGTTCTCTCACATCAAAATCCACCCACATATTTGTTTAGAGCTGCTTTGTTAACAGTGCTTGATCTGTGCAGATTTCTCTCCTGATTCAGACAAGATGACTTTTTCACTGGTAAAAGGAATATTATGGATTATGACTGTTAAAAACATCTTAACGATGGATTTGTTTCTTACGAACATGCAGCTTTTGGCTTCACAAGATGTTAACTGATGGACTGAAGTGGTGTGGATTATTGTGATGTTTTTATCAGCTGTTTGGACTCTCATTCTGACAGCACCCATTTACTACATAGGATCCATTGGTGAGCAAGTGATGTAATGCTACATTTCTCAAACCTCTTCACATGAGTAAATATGACATACAGTATGAATATACTGGTATAAAAATGAGATTTTAATGCAGTCTACAAACAAATACTGAGATGGTAAAGATCTCATTGGCTAGTTTACACCACTGAACAAAAAATAAAAAAGGTAATTGCAGCTTATTATCCCACAATTCTGACTTTTATTCTCACAATTTTTAATTTACATCTTGCAATTCTGACTTCATAACATGCAATTGCGAGTTATTAGGTCAGAATTGTGAAATATAAACTAAGAAATTCTAAGTTGTGAGATACAAACTCGTATTTGTAGATGATTTGTTTCTTTATCAGATTTGGACGTATTATTACATCACTTGCTCACCAACAGATGTGAATGGGTTCCATCAGAATGAGAGTCCAAACAGCTGATAAAAACATCACAATAATCCACAAGCAATTCACACCACTCCAGTCCATCATTTAACATCTTGTAAGGCTAAAAGCTGTGTGCTTATAAGAAACAAATCCATCATTAATGTATTTTAAGGCATTATTTCAGGCTAAAATATGAGTGCATAATCCATAAAAACATGAAAAAGTCCATCTCCTGTTGTTCTCTCACGTTAAAATTCACCCACATATTTGTTTAGAGCTGTTTTGGCTTGTAAACAGTGCTGGATCTGTGTAGATTTCTCTCCTGATTCAGACAAGATGACTTTTTGTTCACTGGTAAAAGGAATATTATGGATTATGACTGTTAAAAACATCTTAACAATGGATTTATTACAAACAGGCGGTATTTCACTTCACAAGATGTTAACTGATGGACTGGAATGTTGTGGATTACTTTGGGATTATTGTGATGTTTTCATCAGGTGTTTAGACTCTCATTCTGACGGCACCCATTCACTGCAGAGCATCCATTGGTGAGCAAATGATGAAATGCTACATTTCTCTTCTGAATTTCTAAACGACACGTGAGATGGGGTGAATATTCTCAGGAGAGACATCTATGAAAAAGGAGACTTCAGCCCTCTGTTTAATCTCAATGCAATCTACAAGGAAATACCGAGATGATAAAGAGATCTCATTGGCTAGCTGACCTTTCTATAAGTTTACCCTTTGGAAACTATCCTAGTTAAACAAAAAACATGACAAAATCCCTGCATTCGTTGTCCTAAAAGGAAAGCCTATTTACAGCGTTTCTGCTGACGTGTGTTTCTGAGGTTTCATCCTCCGAGCGGCGAGCAGGAGGAAAATATGCTCTGAAATATTCAGCGCGTATTGCATGTCTCAGCTGGGTTCTGCCAACAACACCTTCACTATTAAAGTTCGACCCACGCACGCGGCATCTCACCATCACGAGTGTAATTACAGGGGAGGGAGGCGCGTTTCTCTGGGGCAATTCAAACACACATGCTCACTACAGCTCCGGCCCACGTTCAGCTGTGACTCAGTGTAATTCCCAAACACTTTCTCCAGTTCTCATGCTCCCCCTCGAGTCGATCGAGCACAGAGATTCAATTTCACGATTCATTCTGCACGTGCTTCGCATCCGCACGCGTTGCAGGTGGAGGAAGACAGAGACACAAAATTTGCTAAAAGTAATGGAGAGGTGAAAGTTTTGAGTTTTTACATTTTAAGATCTTCCTGGTATGGCAACGAACCCCTAAAATTTTAACAATATCGAGCTTCTATGATTTTTTTGAGTAGTAACCTGAGCAAAACTCACCACTGACTGTTATTCTAGTCTCTCTTTAAAGTTAGAGGAGGAGTTAACGTTAACTAAAACAATTTTTTTACATAAACAGGAAATAAGCATTAACTGGAATATAAAAACACATATAAACGACCATACTAACTTATTTACTCATTATTATAATTCAATATTATCTAATTTTATTAGGGGCGTTTAAATGATTAATCGTGATTAATCGCATCCAAAATAAATTTTTGTTTATATTACATATGTGTGTGTATTGTGTATATTATAAAGACACACACATACAGTATATACCTTGAAAATATTTACATGTATTTAGATGTATATATTTACATTCATATAATTTATGTTACATATACAGTAACTATATTTAATATATAAGCATAACATATTTTTCTTAAATATATCCATGGATGTGTGTGTATTTATATAAACATAATAAATAGATACAGTACACACGCATATTTAATGTACACAAAAACATTTATTTTAGATGCAATTAATCATGATTAATCGTTGCCCAGCAGAAAATTGTACTAAAACTGAAAAAAAAAAAGATTATAGGCATATAAAAAAAAAAAAAACTAAAACTTAAAAACAAACAAAAAAAGAAAAACAAATACACAAAAATCACTAAAACTAATTTTTAAATTAAAAAGAAAACAGAAAATATAAAAATAAAAAATTAAAGAATATTAAATACTAGAAATTGTTTATAGAGTTATTATAATTTACTAAAATTCAAAAAAAAAAAAAAAGAAAAACCACCAATTTTTATTACTTAAACATTAACTGGAATAAAACAGAGAAAATAATAAATAATAAATAAATATATATATATATATATATATATATATATATATATATATATATATATATATATATTTCTTATGTAAATAAAAAATATAAATATAAAATATATAGAAAAAAAATCATATATATATATATATATTTCTATTATTATTATTTTTTTTTACATATGATGATTTTTATTCTTGTTTATCTTGATGTACTAAAATACTGACGCCTGTTTCCGCCACTAAATAAAAAATAAAGAAGTTAATTGTGACTTATCTCACAATTCTGACTTTTTTCTCACAATTGCCAGTTTTCATCTGATTTTTTTTTGGTCAGAATTGCATGATACACACTCACAATTCTGTCTCTTTTTGTGTGTGTATGAGATATGTGAGATATATAAACCTACAGTTCAGATTTATGAAGTCAGAATTGCAATTTTATTGTTAAATTTTGAGTGGAAAAAAAGACTGATATGGTCTCAGAATTGTGATTTTATCTCACAATTATGAGAAAAAAGGTCAGAATTACGATAAGAAAGTCAAAATTGCAATTGTGAGAAAAACTCGCATTTGTAATTTTGGCATTTATATTTGTAAATTTGTAATTGCGCAATTCTGACTTTATAACTTGCAGTTACGAGTTTCTCACAGTTCTGAGAAAAAAGTCTGAATTGCAAGTTTGTATCATGCTATTCTGATTAAAAAAGTCAGATCTGGAAGATAAAAAAAAATTGCAATAACCTTTTTGTTTTTATTTAAGCTTTTAGCTTCCACACTAAACAACTAAAACTTAAAATAAATAAAAAAACAAAACAAAAATAATACTGGTTACACTGTTGTACAGTAGTAGAAACATTTATTAAGATTTCTGAAGTTGGAAAATGCTATTTCAGCTACTTCAAAATTTCAAGATGAACTAAATGTAATTACTTGCCATTTCTATCTAATTGGGTGTGAAATTGACTAGCAGTTTGTTTTAGTAGTTCTCAATCATCAACACTAAATATGAGCAATAATCATAGCTTAACACCACTAATAATACAAACCAGCTTTTAGATGGTAAAACACATCGAACAATGTCTCAATGACAATCAAACATGAAGGATCTTGTTTGATTCAAGTAAATTGCTCCTCAGTTGCAGGACGACAGCCACAAAGCCCGAATAAAATGAACACATTTCGCTGAATAGCTTCCCAAGTGCCAAATGAACTTTAAACTACAGCCATCAGAGCAAGAACTAGATGTGCACATTCAGTTTATAACACAAAAACCCGACTGTCCTACAAAACACGGCAGGAGATTGTTGTAAATTGCAGCAATTACTCAACATTAGCATCATTATCATGGAAATGCAGAAGAATTTAGTATATTTAAAACACATTTGAAACAAGACGGTTGTCGTTTGGATAAAACGTTCTTGCATTTATGGAGCACCAACACTAATTTTATGGCAAAATTCAGTCACATTTTCATGAAACTGGATATAAACTGAAAAAACAGTCAGATTTACAGGATTGAAAGGGTTGTGTGTGTTTTACAGTGTTTTACCTTATAAAAGCTTCAGCTACGTAGAACGGCGCTGCTTACGTGTACAGTGTGAATGCCACAACCTGTTAATACGGATGCAGACGTAAATAAACGCCGCTTACGCGCGCATGTGTGAATCTAGCCTTAACGTGAGAAAATAGTAAGACGTCTAAAGGTAAATTCAGAGGCTAAATAAATGCAATGATCCTTGGAATTGTTTTGGAAACATGTGCAATGCTGGAGTACAAGAAACACGGTCAGGTCTGCATTAACTAGACAGAGACTTGGTCTGTTTATGTGATTTGACGTCTCTGTCACACACAAAGAAATCTCTTCGACTGCATTGACTTGACTTCCTGCAGAGAGTAAAGGACGACATCTTTCACACAAGTCACAGTGATTTCCTTTTCCTGTCTTAATGGATGAAAGGGGAAAAAGTGCTTGCGGAGGAACTTTTCAGATTGCCAGCTAGTGCAGAACTAACAACTTCGAACTACAATCAATGAACTTCATTTGCATTTCAATTAATAATACTCATTTGGTTATCTTACCTCACTTCTTTATGCTTCATTTCTTTAGCATGAAAACTTTCTTTGAGTCAATTAATTTCAAATAACTTTCTAGTCTACTTTAACAGCGTTTATTGACTTTTTATCAAAAACAGCATTAAAACATCTGAAAATTAGCTTTTTACATCAAAATTAATGACCAAATAATGCACTATATTGACAATACTAGTAAAATCCTTATAAATACGCTGTGAATATTCAATATTATACTACTGCAATCTGAGACTTTCAGTTAATCGCAATGATTATACAAAGGAATATAATATTTAACTGCCATTCAAAACCAACTTCATTTTCAGTGTTTCAGTCTATAATTTCATATTTGGTGATGTATGAGTCCTAAGCAGACAGCATGTTGACTAGCACACATTATTTCCATCATGGAAAATCTCATCTGCTTTCTCTCCCGCTTACACTTCAGATGGTCATTTTTCAAAACATCTGATGTGACAAAAACAACAGGCTAGCATGATGAATGCACATGACAGACTGATGGATGGATGTCATACACGATCCACGCACAGATCTGTTTTAACACACACAGGTGTTCACAGGTGTCAATTCGGACGACTTCGGAAATACTGTGCAAATTCAGCATTCACATTCAATTACTGAATAATACAATACAGTCATACACTTTTTAAAAAAAGTGCTTTAAAAGTTTCTTCACAGCGATGCCACAGAAGAACCATTTTTAGTTCCACAAAGAACCATTCAGTCAAAGGTTCTTTAAAGAACCATCTCTTTCTTACCTTTTTATAATCTGAAGAACCTTTTTTCACCACAAAGAACCTTTTGTGGAACAGAAAGGTTCTTCAGATGTTAAAGCTTCTTTATGGAACCATTTAAACAAAAAAGGTTCATCTACGGAATCGTGAAGCACCTTTATTTTTAAGAGTGTAATATAAAGCAGAGTTCAAAGAAGCAGAATCAAATCTGAAAATAAAATTCATGATGATAATGATTAAATCATTTTGATGGTTTCAACAGTACTAACAGTATTGAATATGTTACAAATATGCATTTTGTGGTCCTAATTAGTCAAAAATGAATGCCTTAATTATGTCTTCTCTTAAACTTAGACCAAAAAATTTCATCTGCTGTGTTGATTTATTTATTTATTTATTTTCCCAAGTCACTGCAATTCAGATTCTTAATTCAGCAATTTAAATTTACATATACAGTATGCAACCTATTTAGTATTCGCACCGCTTAAAGTTGAATCACAGTTTTAAGTCTTTTAAGTTAACTCAGTGGTCTTGTTTTACTTCAGTGGTCAAAGACTGAATTCTCCAAAACTGTCTCCACTGACATTACAAAATGCTAAACATTTTTAACTTAAACTTTTGTACTGGGAATCCTCTAAAATACTCTATGCAACAAATAAATGTAATGCTTTTTAAAAAAAAACTCTTTTGCTCATCGATCCTGCATTTATGTGATCTGAAGTACAGCAAAAACAGTAAAAATTTGAAATATTTTTACTATTTAAAATAACTGTTTTATATATGAATATTTTAAAATGTCATTTATTCCTGTGATTTCAAAGCTGAATTTTCAGCATCATTACTCCAGTCACATGATCCTTCAGAAATCATTCTAATATTCTGATTTGCTGCTCAGAAAACATTTATTATTATTATTATTATGCTGAAAACAGCTGAGTAGAATTTTTTCAGGTTTCTTGATGAATAAAAAGTTCAGAAGAACAGCATTTATCTGAAATAGAAATCTTTTGTAACATTATAAATGTCTTTATAAATGTCTTTATCATCAGCTAAATAAAAGTATTAATTTCTATAACTTAAAAAAAAAAAAAAACTATACTGACTCCAAGCTTTTAAATGGTATAGTGTATAATGTTACAAAAGCTTTATATTTTTGATAAATGCTGATCTTTGGATCTTTCTATTCATCAAAGAATCCTGAAAAAAAAAATATGCTTAATTATTTTAAATACTGATAATAATAATAATAAGAAGAAGAAGAAGAAGAAGAAATGTTTGTTGAACAGCAAATCAGCATATTAGAATGATTTCTGAAGGATCATGTGACACTGAAGACTGGAGTAACGATGCTGAAAATGTAGCTTTGATCACAGGAATAAATTATATTTTAAAATATATTCAAATAGAAAGCAGTTGTTTTAAATAGTAAAAATGTTTCACAATATTGCTGCTTTTGCTGTATTTTGGTTCAAATTAATGCAGGCTTGGTGAGCAGAAGAAACTTTAAAAAAGCATTAAAATCTTACTGTTCAAAAACATTTGATTGGTAGTGTAGGTGAAAAAAATTTTTTGGAATACTTATTTTTTTGCATGTCACGTAATTCCATCAGACAATGTCATTTCTACAATTTTACTGTGGAAATGGCCAGAGATTCTCAAACAGTGAGGTTGTAAAAAAAAAATCAGTTGCATGACTGATGAGGCATTTCTTGGAAACACAGAATTTGAATATCCCAACAATGCAAAGTTGCTCAACAAGACAAAAACTCTCTGTTACATCAAATCAGACCTATAAACTAGACCGGCACCATTTGAAGCAACAGGGCTAAATCACTGGAAAGCTGATAGAGTTCAAAGATCAAGGTTAAACCATGTCGGAGTTGTTAAACATTTCAGCATGCATTCCATCGACTGACTCTGCAAACTATAAGATATGTAACCTTTTACCATCCTATTTTGTTGTCATCGCGCTCAGCATCAATGTCATTCTTGGTCTTCCAGCAAACTGTTACATCCTGTGGCTGAGATTGAAGGAAATGATTCAAGGACAGTCGACCGAAATCTTCATTTTCAACACGGCACTTGCTGAGATCATCTTTTGCAGCTCCTTCGTTTTTTTCCTTGCACGTTATTTCTTTAGTTGTGCTGAATGTGAACTTGGGCTGATCTTTCTTGGACTCGTGCTGGTGGTCGGTCGTCCTCTGTTTCAGAGCTGCATCTGTGTGGAGCGATACTTAGGGGTTCTGCATCCTGTGACCTTCCTGAAGTTTAAACCCATGAAATACAGGATCATCATATCTGTCGTCGGATGGATTCTGATCATCTGTTCATGCATATTAGGGACAATGAATGTCATTGGACTGTATCAACTAATTTTGCCAGAATTTCTTTTTTTTTTCAGCATAAAACTATTCACTTGCCTGATGGTGCTAAAGGCTCTGCTGCGTCCTGGACCTGGTGATGACGTCAAAAAGCGAAATGGAGTGAACCAGGACAAACTCAAAGCTTTCTGGATCATTCTGACGATGCTGGCATGTTCAGTCTTGACGTATGGTCCTTCAACTGTCTCTCTCCTGCTTTATTATTTTATAGATTGGGAGAGGTTTCTTTTGTCCTGGTCCATTTGTTTGTGCCTTGGGCTTATGGTTGGGTTTGTGCATCCTTACCTCTATCTTAAAAGAATTGGAAAACTGCCTTTCTGTTAGGTTTTGGATGGAACGGAATGTGCATATTTACATATAATTGTCCAAAAAGCCAAATGCATTTCCATTTTCATCATCTTTTAGTCTTGTTTTATGTTAAACATAATAACAACAATAACTATGTTGAAATCATGTCTTTTTTGTTTTAGTGTATAATTTTGATTCTTGGTGATCAATGCAAATAAAAGTTTTGAGTTTACTTATGTTAGTACAGAAACACATCATGAATTTTTTTTTCACAAAATGAGGCAATATTTCAAGATGATTTTAGTCAAAATGAGTGAAAAATCATAAATATAATCACTAGTAATATGATCTACTGGTTTACTACTTTTGACCAATAGGTGGCGCTGTTATCAAATTGATGTGGTATGGTCAGTGACTCCGTATGCTACACTGAAACTAAAGAGTCCAATCTTGTGATTTTTGGCCGAACCGTTCATAAGTTATAATCAAAAACAGCCATTTTTTCATATCTCCTGACCACTAGGTGGCACTGAGCCAAAACTGTGCAGGTAACCTCAGAAAATGGTTGATATAACACACACCAAATTTGGTTTTAATACACTAAAACGTTGCAGAGATACAGCCTCAGATGCAGTTTGGCATTAGGCCATCAAATTCGTTGATACGGTAAATGAAAACTGCTACATCTATCAACACGAAACCCATAACTTTTTGATGATCTGAGACAAATTTGGTGAAAATCATCCCAAACGTTTGAAAAAGTAGGTTTTCAAAGAAAATTTAAATAGAACCCATCAAGACCAGTCTTGTGACAATAGGCAAAAGTAATCAAAAGTTAACATTTTTTCAAATAGCATTATAATTTTTGAAAACAAGCTGGCGCTGCCCCAAAACTTCTCAAGTACATTTAGGGGACGGTGCTGATCACACATACTGATTTGTGATAATTCACCAGTGCGTTTGTAAAATATATGGCATTTTACGACAAAATTCAAAATGGCTGACATTGGAAAATCAGAATCATGCGACAAATCTTGTGATTTTTGGCCAAACCGCTCATAAGTTATAATCAAAATTCAAAATAACTGATATTGGAACATCTGAATCATACGACCAGTCTTGTGATTTTTGGCCAAACCACTTATACGTTATAATCAAAAACAGCCATTTTTCATATCTCCTGACCACAAGGTGGTGCTGAGCTAAAACTGTACAGGTAACCTCAGATCATGGTTATTATAACACACACCAAGTTTGGTTTCAATACACTAAAACGTTGTAGAGATACAGCATTTGGTATGCAGTTCGGCATTACACCATAAAATTCGTTGATGCAGTAAATGAAAACTGCTTCATCTATCACCATGAAATCCATAACCTTTTACCAGCATGGTCTGAAGATGATCTGAGTCGAATTTGGTGACAATCGTATCAACAGTCTAGGAGGAGTATGAAAAAGTATGTTTTTAAAGAAAATTAAAATGGAATCTATCAAGACCAGTATTGTGACAACGGCAAAAAGTAATCAAAAGTTCTTAATATTTTTCTAAATGTCACTATAATTTTTGACAACAAGGTGGCACTGCTTCAAAACTTTTTGAGTACCTTCACGGCATGTGGCCGAATTTAGTGATAATTCGCCGGTGTGTTCATGAAATATGCCATTTTACAACAAAATTCAAAATGCCAGACACCCAAAATGGCTGATATTGGAAAATTGGAATTGTACGACCAATCTTGTGATTTTTGTCCAAAGTTATAGTCAAAAACAGCTATTTTCATATCTTCTGACCACTAGGTGGCCCTGAGCCAAAACTGCGCAGGTAACCGCAGATCATGGTTATTATAACACACACCAAGTTTGGTTTCAATACATTAAATTTTGCAGAGATACAGGCCCTGTTTACATGATTGCGTTTTTGTTTTAAAATAGTGTTTTAAAATGAAAACAATCCTTGTCTACACTGCCGTTTTTACTGCGTTTCAGAAACAATCTCCGTCCACACTACACAACTGAAAATGCATGTCACATGACCATTCATGCAGACTAGGCATGTGCGTGTAAAGTGTAAACAGGTGGTTGGTTGCTTGTCGCTGGGAGGTAGAACAATAAGCATGATGTCATTGTTTACACGGTCGTCAAGGATACACACGTTTTGGTTCGTTTATACTGAAAGGCAATTTCGGAATTTTTCAAACTAAAACGGGGTCTTCAGCGTTTTTGAAAGACATAGTTGCTGGAGTAGTATAAACGACAGGTGTAACCACAGTTATTTGAAATTTCCATAACTTTTTGTCAGCCTGGTTTGAAGACGATCTGGTTCAATTTTCATAAAAACGTAAGCAATGGCTTTGTAAGCAGCTTGAAAAAGTAGGGTTTTTTTAATAATTAAAAATGGGTAAAAAAAATTTGCGTTAGAGGGTTTGATTTAGAGACTCCAAATTTGCTGTGGTTGAGACTGTGCCAAAATTAATAGCTTTTCCACAAGCGGTTCTATGGGCTGCCATAGACTCCTGATGAAGAAGAGGAAAACTAACATACAACGTGTGTAATATAACAAAAATGTTACAATAATCTTTCTTAGCTGTAATACACATGCATGCACTCCAGGATGCACTCAGGAAAGATGGGTCATTTTGATTTCGACATTATATGAACAGGCCTTCGGTGTCTGATGTTACAGTACACATTTCTAAACAAGTTCCTACTTCATTTGCATGTCTGATATTGAATTCTTGGGTTAGAAAAGCATAATTTGAATCCTGCATCAATGCAAAGCTGCTCAGTATAAGTCAAAATGACATTTTCAACATCACATTCAACATGTTCGGCGGAAGTCACACTAGCATTTAGCGGCTGTGCTTTTGAAGAACGATTTAAAATAAACTCTTTTACTACATTTTTTTTTTTACTTCAACGTTCTAGTTATTTTTTCAGTATGGACATGTTGGAGATGACAAACTTCTCAGCCTGTAGCACACCGGTTTTCTCTGTGAACAACACAATTTTCGATGTTTTACCCTACTACTTTATCACCACTGTATTCGGCATCAACATGGTTCTTGGTCTTCCGGCAAACTGTTACATCCTGTGGCTGAGTGTGAAGGAGATCATTCAAGGACAGTCCACCAAAATCTTCAATGTCAATGGAGCACTTGCTGAAATCATCTTCTGTTTCACTGCTTGTTTTGCCATACCAGAGCATTTCTTTGACTGCACTGATTGTAGGTTACCAGTGGCCTTTCTTGGACAGTTGGTGCTGCTTAGTCGTCCTCTTTTTCTGAGCTGCATCTGTGTGGAGCGATATGTAGGGGTTCTCCATCCTCTGATCTTCCTGAAGCTCAAACCCATGAAATACAGAATCGCTTTATCCGCCATTGGATGGATTTTTATTATTAGCTCATGTGTGATCGGTACCACAGGTGCCATTCAACGCTACAACTTACTTTTGCCAGAATTACTCTTCTTCTTTTTTGTAAAACTGTACAGCTGCTTGATGGTTCTGAAGGCTCTGCTGCGTCCTGGACCTGGTGACGACGTCAAGAAGAGGAGTGGAGTAAATCAAGACAAAATCAAGGCTTTTCGGAACATTCTGACCCTGTTGGTTTATTCAACACTAACATACGGTCCTATCTTTGTCTCTCTTGTGCTCTATTACATTTTAGATTTAGAGAAGTTTCTTCTATGCTGGTCTATTTCCTTGACCTTCGGCATCATATTAGGGATTCTGTATCCTGCCTTCCATTTCAAAACAGTTGGAAAACTACTCATTTGTTAACATTAAAAATACCTTGTCCAGCATTGGACAAAATCTGTAAAAACTTCCAATAAAATAGAACTTAACTTAGACCATAAATACGCTTTTGGTTATTTTAATGTCTTTATCCTAGCAGTATATCTGAGAGGTTTTGCAGATCTTCAGCTCTACGTTGAACTGTGAAAGTGACCAGAAATTGGCATATTCTTTTTGAAAACGAATGTTTTTGGTAAACATGAGCTTACCTTATTCTAATGACACAGTGGAGAATTCTGAAATCTGAATGATCCTTTGGGCCATATTCAAATCTTGACATGTTTGGGTCTTATTGTAGACATCTGAACACCTTGGAATTGTAAAATTGTAGAATTTGTACCACAATTCCTTTCAACCTTCCAGTCTCTCTCTTGAATCCAACATAGAAGTGACTTAAACTGCAATTCATCGACTGGCCAATCCCATAGACCCCTGTTAAAAATTAACAAACTTTAAAGCAGAAAGAAAATATGTTTATAGCCTGGAACAAAAAGTGGTTTTGGTCTAAATAGCTAACTTTGCCCTTAATGACAACTTTGAGTGTTAAACTCATTGATTTAAATTATATTAACTGTTCAGGACAAACAAGGGACTCGTGAACAACTATCACTAAACAAAAACAAAACGCGCACTCACAGCCATTGAACTATTATTTTCTCTTGTGGACTATACGTAAACATCTTTCATGTGAAACATCTTATTCAGGTCAGTACTCAATAAACAATAACATGCATTTTGTATGATCTCTCTTGTTTTGGTAAAATAATTAACATTTTGCAAACTCTGCAAGTTGTGTGTAAACTTTTGACTTCAACTGTACTTGCTCTCAGTAAATAGTGAGGACTTTTTATTTACTCATTTTGCATGTTACATCATTTCGCCTGAAGGTGGCAATAAGTGACTAATTATGAGTGATTCAGTGACTCATTAACAGCGGTTTAGTTCAAAACAACAAATTTAAGAACAAAACAGTGACTGTGTTTATGAGTGAATCATTGAATCATTTACTCAAGCGATTCTTTTGTTCATTCAAATCTCATGATTTTGGTTAAATGAGAAAGGCCTACACATCTAATATAATTAAAATTACATTTATTTTCATTTTAAACATCGCAACATGCAGCACTCAGTTTAGCATATTTAAATGTGAATAACCAAATGAATGATTACTTAATTCATATAAATTCACTTGGATGCGCACTGTATTTATTTACTTTGTTGTCATAACTCTTACAACTGTTATGTCTGACCTTGTTTTTCGATTTAAGTGAACTATTGAATATCCTTTTGTTTTCAGGGAACAGGGAGCGATGAACATGAGTGACTCATCATTCACGCAAACGATTCGTTCAAAAGCACTGATTCATTCAGCAAAAAAAGAGTTATGAGTCATTGATCCGTTTACTCAAGCTATTGGATTCAAAACACTGATTCATTCAGTAACGTGTTTCTCAGAAACGTCGATCCTGGTTTGGCTTTGGAAATATTTTCGTTGTGAAGCAAAAATAGACAAGGTAACTATTATTATTATGTCTAAAATGTCTTAGCTACTTGATAGTGACTTAATTTGAGCTGTTGTATACAAATATCACACTCGAAATTGCGTGTTGGTTTGAATATCACACCTGTATAAATGACAGTTGTGACACTCAGAGCTGTCTGGAATAATGTGATTTAAAGACTTTAGTGGTGATTTGAGTAAAAAGACTGATTTTAGGATATTTTACCCTGCTGTAGTGCCTATAAACACAGGAGTTTGAAACTTTTTTTAACCGGGACAAGTGCACAGAACGTTACTTGTCTTTGGTTATCATATTTTTCATTATTATTCAGAAAGTTACTAAGTAAAAAAAAATACTGGATGAACTGTAGACAGAAATGCTGTAAAAGTGTGGTTATATTTACCGTTATTCAGCGAATTTGCGCGGGCGAAATCCAGTCATTTGCTTTCGTTCAGTTATCTCATGCTGTCGTTTGTACAGCTATAAAACATGACAATAAAAATATTATTTACTTTGATAAAAAATATTCACTTGATTTCTGTAGGGAGTGCTTTATTTATTTATTTATGAGTTCTAAGGCAGTGCATCTCTGTGCATTTCTTTCTGTCATGATATATTCTGATACTTAAAATCAAATCTGCAATCATAGCTGGATTAAAATTGGCCAGTCAAAAAACGGATACTGTAGTTAGGTAGCTGTCCCAGTATATGCTGTTGTTATTGTTGATCTAATTGTGTAACTTATTGCCCTGTTATTGTCATAATACTGACAACAGGCGGTTAGTTAACTGTTATCCTTGTTGTGTCTCTTGAACAAGTGTTGAGGTTTGTTTGGCTTTTTAATACATTTAATGAGAGTTTTTGTCTTGTGTGATCATTTAAGTCCAACAATCAAGTGTTCAAGTGTTCTCCATGACATGCATGTTTTTCATGAAAAACTGAAAATATACTCATTAAATGGGAAAATAAAAGGAACAGTTTACATAGAGCTGTTTTTAGTTGTTTAGGTAGAATTGTTGCAATCATATATTGTTTTACATCATAGCAATTTGTTATTTTAAGATCAGTCAAAACGTTTACATCAAAAGATTAGGTAAAAAAGTGTTTTTGTGCTTTCACAAATGCATTGTTGTTCAGTGCAGTGTGATATTAGCCTGGAATAACAACAACTTTGCTTTGGAATTGAATGTGAAAAGCAGACCCCATCTGTGAATACAAAAGAAGAGCTCAAACATTTTCTGGACGATTTTTAAGTTAATGCCAGAGTGCCAGCAACGAAACTAGCAAGAATGCAGTCCCATAGGGGAGTAAAATCACAAATGAGATCTCTCTGAAGTTGATGTATGTGATTTTATTGGATGTTAAAACACTTTTTTTGTATCCCAGCTTCATGTTCAGAGACAGCTAAGAGTAAGCCAATTCAAAGGTTGATTTCCCCAAGAAATATTAACACTGAGACTCAATCAAAACATTTGCTCTGTTCTTTGCACATTCACACTGACGCAGCAACATTTGGTGAGAGTTTGGATTGGGACTGTCTGTCCAACCAATACTTTCTAGCATTTTAATGTATTTCTAATAAGTGTTTCTCTCATTTTGCATGGGATTGCTTTCTCTTTTAAGCTGAATTTTACTTTTTGATGATAATTTGGAAGTATTTTGAAGGCTGTTTAACCTTTTAGAACCATCTTCATGTCGGGAACGTGACTGTGGTGTCTAAAACGGCCGTCTTTGTATGTAGATCACAGGATTTTGGAACAGAGCACTTGGGTCATTCCGTGTCAAATTAACCAAATTTCAAAAACTTCCCCAGCTCAATTTTTTTTTTTCTAATATTTACTCTGAAGGAAGATATAGTAATGAAAGCCAAAATATGAAATGTCATGGATGAATATTTACTGAGTAATCCACTATTTTGTAGAAGGAGGTAAAAATGGCAATTTTCACCTGAAATTCAGAGTCAGGTTACAGGGGGGTAAAAATGACTTCAGAAAGATAGCAGCATCATAATGCTGTTTTTACAAAGAGATTGGTAGTTATATTAGTAAAATCTGTTGACTTTAGCAATCTTTGTTACATTATGTGCCAATGGTGACCGTTCAAAAAGAGGAATGTCTGAAGAACAAATCATGTTAAAACTAGAGATGTATCTCATTTCTTTGTGTCAAGGCAACTGCATTGATTATATCAGTCTGAGTGCCATAAATATTCTTTTTCCAAAGTTTAAAGTAGTAGTAAAGATATCCCAATATGATTTTAGATTCTAGTTCTTCATAAAATTTTCTTTTGGAATCTTCATTTTCAAGGCCCTATATAATTCAGTCCCAGAGATATGGGGATCTTTCCATTTTCAGATCGTTGAATATTACCCATTATCAGTGGTTAAAAACCAATTGTTGGTCACTTTGTATGAGTTACAGGCACGCAAACCTTGGAAAAAGAACATTTATGACACTCTGACAGGTATGTTCAATGTAGTTGTCTTGACAGAAAGAAATTAGATACATCTCCAGTTTCAAGAATATTTGTTCTTCAGACAGTATCATATTTTTTCAAACTGACCCACATTTGGTTTTTGACCACTGAAAATGTGTACATTTAATGATTAACTCCTGGAGCCATACTGAAATTTCAATATCTCTGGAACTGAATCTCATAGGGCAATAAAAATAAAGATGCTAAAAGGAAAGTTTGTTAAGACCTAATATCTAAATGGGCATTAAGATATCTTTAATACTTCTTGAGTTACAGGCATGCAAAGTTTGGAGAAGAATATGAAAAGTGCTGTTTCCCCATTTTTAAAGGTCATCATTGGCACATAATGCAACAAAGATTGCTAAAGCCAACAGATTTTACTAACAGAACTATTAATCTCTGTGTAAAAATAACATTATGACGCCACCATCTTTCTAAAGTCATTTTTACCCCTCTGTAACTTGACTCTAAATCTAAAGTGAAAATTGCCATTTTGACCTCCCTCTACAAAATAGTTGATTACTCAGTAAATATTCATCCAAAACACTAAAATTTTTGGCTTTTATTACTATATACGTGTATTTTTCTTCAGAAAAATATTAGCAAAATCAACAATTTGGTTGAGTTCATATGTTATGTGCAAAGTTGGTATATGGAGCTGAGGAAGGTTCAGCATTATTGTACGGCGCTGATTGAAACGAGTTCAATCCCAGAGTGCCGCAGTGAAGCCGTATGGCTTCCAGACCCAGCAGGTAGCAAGTGCATTTCTGACCGCATCTATAAGTTGCTAAAATGGGCTGTCGGTAGGACGGCCGGAGCGCTGATGATCTGAGACAGATCGTTTCTTAGTACAGAAGAACACTTGATTTTTTTTTTTTTTCTTGATTTTTATGTCCAAGCTGTTCTTTTCCATACAAAGTGGTCACATTTTTTACTGTCAAGCTGAAAAGGCAAGCAGCGTAACAGCAGGCTATGACAAATATCTTTGCGTATTGTGTGCGTTTAGGTGGCGGATACTAAAACCCTCCTGGTATTCATTAAACCCTCAGATACTGGACATCTGAATGTCTTTGATTGTACTTTAAATCTGTTGGAGTGACAGACAATGTGTTGAATAATGAATCTGTGCACAGTTTCGTTATTCAACTGCATGGAAGAACATGAATGTGTTAAAAACTACAGATTTTTGTTAGTAAAAATGCCATAAGCTTTGGTTATCTCATGTGTTTGAAGGAAGCAGGATATGGAGGAAACTAGTATGCAAATGTGCTGAGAGATTTCAAATTACAGCGCTGTATGAATTACATTAGCTTGCTTGATTGCTGTTTACCCAGCACTCTTAAATTTACATTTATTAATTTAGCAGATACTTTCATCTAGAGTGATTTACAAATGAGGAACACAACACCAAAAGCTATTCTTTCTAGGAAGAAAATGAGAAGTACCATGATGCAAGGTTCTAGAACGTTCCAGAATGGTACATAAGGGCAAAATATAATAGAGAGCCTAATGATTTAGTAGATGTTTTATGTATTTATTTATTTATTCAGAAAATCAGCAAGATGAATATGCATTTGGCGTTTTTGGGTAACCTCTGTGTTATTATTCAGACATCTCCAGGGTGCATTTTGAAGTAAAGGGTAAGTCAGAGCTCTAGGGGACAGATGGGATTTTAGTGCTCTGTTTAACTACACAACAGTGGCAAAGAGTCACCTTTGCAATGCAAAGTATAAAGGCAAAGTCACAACAGATCTGTAAAATCTTACAGCTATTTGTGAGCAGGATTTCAACCCTGTTTCAAGTGCAGATATTTAGACTAATCTGTAGTTCACCTACAGAGTTTTGTCAAGCTTGTATTTTAACAACAATGCAAAACGCTCAGTTTTTGTACACTACCAGTCAAAGGTTTTTGGACAGTAAGATTTTTAATGTGTTTAAATAAGTCTCTTCTGCTCACCAAGACAGCATGTATTTTCATCCAAAATACTGTAAAAGCAGTAATATTGTGAAATATTTTTACTGTTTAAAATAACTGCTTTTTATTGGAACATATTTTAAAATAGAATTTATTCATGTGATTTCAATGCTGAATTTTTAGCGTCATTAAAATCAGTTCATTGTTGATTTAGCATGTTACATTTCTAAGAGATCTAATGTTTTAAAGGTATTGTAATTAGATAATGCGTCTATCTGTTTGTCTGTGTCCACTCATAGAACTTAAAATATACTGATCTGGTTCAATTATTACGCAAGGAAGATGATCAGATCTTGATGCTGAAGTTTGGTTTCACTTCCTTGAACATTGCAAGACTGGGGTGAGGGTCTGAAAAGTGATGATAAAGACATTTATAATGTTACAAAAGATTTCTATTTCAGATAAATGCTGTTCTTCTGAACTTCCTATTCATCAAAGTAACCTTTTGCTGTACTCTGTATCAAATGAATGCAGGCTTGGTGAGCAGAAGAGACTTTTTTTAAAAAAAAATTCTTATGTCCATGCACTGTAAGTTTCACCAAGCCTTTTTCGAAAAATACTAGCAAAACGGCAACTTTCCAACTCTTTTAAGATATACAAAAGGCTGCCAAAATTCTAGCATGATCCCCAAACTCAAGGAAATGGACAAGGACAGAAGAAACTTCTCTTGATCTACAATGTAATAAAGCACAAGAGAGATAATGTTTGGGCCGTACATGAACACAGAACACACCAGTACCAGGATGTAGCAGTTTGCTGGAAAAACAAGAACCATGTTGATGACGAGAGAGGTGACGACAACGTAGGAGGGTGAAATGTGACGCAATGGAGTTTGATACGTACATTCATGGCATGCACATTGAAACGTTTTGCACCTGTGACATGGTCATGCCTAGAGAAACCCTAGAGAAAACAAAGATGCATTAGAACCATATAAGTAATTGTTGCAACAAAAAATATGAGTGTATTTCCTCACCAGGATCGTTCCTCAGTGTGCAGGTTGAAATCACAGTCTGCTAGTTTGGCTTTGAAAGCACTGAAGGGCGACTGATTATGATTTGTTTTATATGCTGCCAAAATAATTTATAGTTATGATCTATGACTTATGCGCTGGATCTGCTGAGCAGTTTTGCATTGATGCAGCATTCAAATCGTGTTTGTGAAGCTTGGGGAACGCATTACACATGCAAATTAAAAAACAATTTATCACAGTCCTGTTTGTCAGACTTACAATAACTTTGTCCACATTCACAGCAAAATCCAAAGTTTAGCCAGTGTAATGTGTAAGTAAGATGAGAGTCATTCCTCGAAATTGGTGCCTTTTCCACTTGGAAAGATTAAAAAATAAGTTTAATCAACATTTTTTTAATGAAGACCCCTTAAAATGACAAGAAATTGTATTGTGGCATCTCAGGCTATGTCATTTATTATTTTATGACTATTTTTAGTCCTCAAGTTTTGGTATTTTTGTCAACCCTGTTACCGCGGTACTAGATACTGTAGTTTAATTAGAGCTATCAGATAGTTTTCACATATATGAGCAGCATTTTAGTCCCTCTTTTCACTGGGATTGGACTGGATTTTTTAAAATATTTTTATATTTGTCATTCAGACCACCAGGAACATCCTAATTTTGGAGGGTGACCACATGTCAATTAAGAAAAATATACAAGAGAGATTAAAAAAAGGGCTTTGTCCACAATGGAAAAACCTGGAAGGCTGTATCAAATATCATTTTTACAATTTTTATGAAATTAATGACAGTAACAGGATTGACCAGAGTAACAGGGATGATAGGACAGACACTTTCAGCACACCACACATTTGTTTACATAATACTGTAAAGTTTTACCGTTTTAAATTGCATTATATTGTTTTGTACTTACTTCGCATAGTTGTATGGTAAAAAGTGAGTTTTTCTAAGAGATCTAATGTTTTAAAGGTATTGTAATTAGATAATGCGTCTATCTGTTTGTCTGTGTCCACTCATAGAACTTAAAATATACTGATCTGGTTCAATTATTAGGCAAGGAAGATGATCAGATCTTGATGCTAAAGTTTGGTTTCACTTTCTTGAACATTGCAAGACTGGGGTGAGGGTCTGTATCATCTTGCTGCTCTTGTTTGTAACTGAATTTACATGAATGCATTATAGACCAATTATCTGTTTGTAAACATTCGGGATGCGCGCGCAGCATGGTTGCAGAAAACCCGGGAGAGATAGCCTTTACGGCTAGAGAATTACAAGGATACGGCACAAAATACTTAGATTTAAAAAGAGTATAGATTATATTGATTAGATGTCATTTTCAAAATGTTATTCGCATATTACAATAGCTTGTCACCCAGCGATAAGCACTGTTATTCAAAGAAATTGGCGTTAGATAGTGGGATAGTCTTACAGATCCGAAACCGGGATGACGTTTTTATGGGTGGTTCAATTGGCAGTCTATGGAGCCATGGAATAAAAGAATAAAAAAGGTAAATTTGATTTTATGTTTCAAAATCCTGACTTTATTTTCGCAGTTCCGAGATTATATCCCACAACTCTAGAGGAAAAATAACTCATCATTCTCTCTTTTTCCCTTGGCTTATATCCCACACTTCTGGCTTTTTTCCCCTCAGAATTAACAAACTCATTAGTTTTGTTAAATTGAGTTATAAAGTCTGAATTAGTAGATATAAACTTGTACATCCCCTATGAACAGCATATGTGAATATTATGTAGACCTATAGTTTAAATCAAATTTATGCTTTAAAAGTAGAGTAATCATAGCAGTTTTCATCCATAGTATGTCCGTTTAAACGTCTGTGTTTAGCTTCAAATGGTGTCTTTGACTACAGTATTGCATAAAAATTATTTGCATTCCGATTTTGACATCAAAAGGCACAAAATTATTATTTTTTCTCTTATTCCATGGAGTTTACCCATTTATCTCCACTTGTTACCAGTGTTTTTCTGCAACCACTATGCGCGTGCAGCAGCAAGTGACGTCACTGTGACGTCTACTCGAAATTGGTCTATTGACAATCAGTTATGGAAAAAAAAGGCATTAGCTCAATAATACAGCCAGGGTGACCTTTAAAATGTTTGAATTGTACATAGACAATCTTTAAAAACAGGTTGACACCTAATCGATGTCATCCCTGTTACCCACACATCAAAACCTGTTACTCTGAAAAGTAACAGGGCTGACAGTAATAGGTTTGATGATTTCAAACTAATTTACTAATTGCTAGCTAATGTTGTATACTTTGAAAGGATGTTACTTGTAGATATTGATTATATTAAACATAATAATTGTTTAAATTTACATTTTAAAAATGGTAACAGTAATGACATTGCATGATGACCCCCCTCCCTCTGTCAAGCCTCATAAATCATCAAAAATAGAACATTATAGTGTTGTAAGTGTTGAAATCCTTGAGAGATGATGTAACCTCCTAGAAGTGATGTCACTTGAATGTACATTATTTTGCACGGTTTTTTTGGCGTCTCAAGTGGTCAGGTATGATTGGTCTAAATAATAATTATTTTGACTTAATTTACTGTAAGGAATTTTATTTACGCATAGTTTGCTGTGGTGGTTTTCCATGTGTGGCAGACCCAATCCTTTATATCGACAGATCCTTAAACAACTGTTAGTGTTCAGGGGCCAGTTGCAAGACTAGGCTGGACGTAAAATGCGCTAAAATACGCCATCTCGGCGTAGTGCTACGTCTGAGACTAAATCTTATGCCTAGTCAAAGGTAGGCGTAAAGTGAAAAGTCAGGATTTGCTCGGACATGATTCGTTTTTAATTACTTATTGCAGACGCCAACTGTAATGTTTATGGTCTTTTCGGGTAGGATAATGTGGCCTATAAACAATTATTATAGGGAGGAGTCAAGCAACACATGCAAGCAACGCGCAAACTTTGCGCAAGAGTTATAAAAGTGAAAGTGAAAGAAACTACGGCTAACACTGCATTAACGGCACAAATTCTCCAAGAGACAACGAGAGGCGAATCTACTTTACCATGCTGATAACGGTATATAACTGTCTTAAAGTATTCCCTTAATGTTTCTATTCGACATCTTGCTGGGACAGTATAAATGCTTGGAAATACTTAACATCTTTAATTCGTCTCATCATTTGCAGCGTTGCCATCCAATAATCGCAGTAAGTTTTGTGCTTACTTTTTAATCAGAAATAAAGTATCAACTTTCAAATTCTGTCAGTTCTATCACAAACTACAATTTATAAATGTGGTTTCTCAGCCACAGAAAGATGTCAAGAGGCTAAAATGCACAATTGTCACGTAAACTCACATTTATCTCAGGAAAGACATTCATTGTACATAAACTCGATTGCAAGAAAAAAAAAATAACTCTAAAGAGAAGCATTGTATTACATTCATTATATTTTACTTAACCTGTCGCCTTTATTTTTAGTGTTAGTCTGAAGAAATATGTCATGGGAATGTGCAGGGAGACCTCAGATACAAAAACGCGGACATTAGGAAATATTTCGTTAATGAAATTATTTCGTGGTGGCTTCACTTGTTATGATGTCTTGAGCAATTCAGTTTTATATTAGTAGTTGTAGCCATTGCAGGTGTAAATATTTATCGTAAAGTTGGACGTTGCAAAGCCCAGCGTAGGCTTATACCCAGCTTTTTTACATCTAGCTGGTGCAACCGGCCCCAGATGTCTACAATAAGACCCCAAAAATCTCCTAAGATTTGAATATGATCAAGTAGAGCATTCAGGTTTCAGAATCCTACATTGTGTCTTTGGAGGAGGGAAAGCATATGTTTACCACCCAATGGTGGTAACAGATTTTTACAGATTTAGTTTCAAAAAAAAATTTTTTAATGTTAACAAAAGGGCAATTTTCCAACCCTTTTGAGATAGAGGAAAGGATACACAAGCCCTAACAGGATGGCTAATAACAAGGAAATGGACCAAGATAGAAGAAACTTCTCGAAATCTAAAATATAATACAGCACAAGAGAGACAAAGATAGGACTGTATGTTAGTGTTGAAAAGACCAGCAGGACCAGAATGATCCGAAAAGCCTTGATTTTGTCCTTATTTACTCCGTTCCTCTTCTTGACGTCGTCACCAGGTCCAGGACGCAGCAGAGCCTTCAGAACCATCAAGCAGCTGTACAGTTTTACAAAAAAGAAGAAGAGTAATTCTGGCAAAAGTAAGTTGTAACGTTGAATGGCACCTGTGGTACCGATCACACATGAGCTAATAATAAAAATCCATCCAATGGCGGATAAAGCGATTCTGTATTTCATGGGTTTGAGCTTCAGGAAGATCAGAGGATGGAGAACCCCTACATATCGCTCCACACAGATGCAGCTCAGAAAAAGAGGACGACTAAGCAGCACCAACTGTCCAAGAAAGGCCACTGGTAACCTACAATCAGTGCAGTCAAAGAAATGCTCTGGTATGGCAAAACAAGCAGCAAAACAGAAGATGATTTCAGCAAGTGCTCCATTGACATTAAAGATTTTGGTGGACTGTCCTTGAATGATCTCCTTTACGCTCAGCCACAGGATATAACAGTTTGCTGGAAGACCAAGTACCATGTTGATGCTGAATGCGGTGGTGAAAAAGGAGTAGTATAAAACATTGAAAATGGTGAAGTTCACAGAGGATAGTGATTCCCTACCAGCTGAGATGTTTGCCATCTCCATCATGTCCATTCCTAGATTTGTTTTATATTTCTACTTACAAGAAAGTGTTTTTAAATTTCAGTCATTCTTTAAAAACACGGTCGCTATACGATAGTGTGTCTCCAGCCATAGGATGTTGGATGTGATCTGTATAGATGTCGTTTTGACATATTGAGCAGCTTTGCATTGATGCAACATTCAAATTCTGATTTTCAAATCTAAAAAAATTCCTATCAGGCATGCAAATTAAGAAATAAAGTCAGCAGCTGCCCATTTTTGAGAAACAAAAAAGCAGATGACGGAACACAGAATTAATACCCGTCACCTCCGACGATATATTGAGGTCTTATGAAGCTAAACGATTGATCTGTTCAAGAAAATTATCAGCAATTGTTAATTTTTGGGTAAACTCTCCTTTTAAATCTTCATAGATTCAACACAGTGCTGGAAATATTCCTCTAGATTTTGGTAAGAACATGATAGCATCATGTGGTTGCTGCAGATTTGTTGGCTGCACATCCAAGATGTCAATCTTCCATTCCACCGAATCCCAAAGGTGCTCTTTTGGATTGAGAACTAGTTGGATATAGTGACTGTGGAGGCTATTTGAGTACTGTGAACTCATTGTCATGTTCAAGAAACCAGTTTGAGATGATATGAGCTCGGTTACGAGGCACGTTATCCTGCTGGAAGTAGCCATGATGGGTACACTATGGGATGAACAGGGTCAGCAACAATACTCAAGTAGGCTGTGGCATTTAAACAGTGCTCAATTGTGTAAGGGAAACAGGTCAGTTTAACTCAAAGGGAATGAATTATTAGTGTTGTAGGGAATTTGGACAGAATCAGAATCAGAAATCTATGGATGATCACTGAGTCGGCCAGCGATTCATTGAACGAGCCATATAACATCAACTCTGCAATGGATATTAATATCATTAATATGGTACAAATGGTCAGGCGTGAGGATTATTATTTACTCATAGTTTGCTGTAGTGGTTGCAGACTGTAGAAACTCCTTAGACTGTATAAAACATAGTATAGTTATAGTACAGGATATAGTGTCCGTGACGTCACCCGTAGGTTTCTGAAGAGCATTTTTGAAGCCCAAAATGGGTGGAGCCAGCTATTGCCATCTTGGCAGCGTGTTACTTCCAGATAATCGAAAATGGACAAGGAGGCAGGGCATGGGTGGAGCCGAGTTGCCTGGATGTTGAAACCACACCCCCCTGCAACAGCAATCCACCTGTCACTCAAGTGACCACGCCCTTAATTATGCAGAACTTTAGGGCTTAAACTGCCTGCTGTTCTTCAGAAAAATCCTTCAGGTCCCACAAATTCTTTGGTTTTCCAGCATTTTTGTGTATTTGAACCCTTTTCAACAATGACTGTATGATTTTGAGATCCATCTTTTCACACTGAGGACAACTGAGGGACTCATATGCAACTATTACAGAAGTTTCAAATGCTCACTGATGCTCCTGAAGGGAAAACGATGCATTAAGAGCCAAGGGGTGAAAACTTTTGAACAGAATGAAGATGTGTACATTTTTTTTATTTTGTCTAAATATCATATTTTTTCATTTATTACTGCACTTCAGATGCTACAGAAGCTTACATGTTTCCCAGAAGACAAAATAAGTTAAATTTACCCTGATCTTCAAATTCTGAGAGTTTCAACCCCCCCAGCTCTATCTTATTCAGGTCTGTACTAAATAAAAATAACATGCATTTTGTATGATCCCTCTTATTTTGATAAAATAATTAACATTTTGCAGATTCTGCAAGGTATATGTAAACTTTTGACTTCAACTGTATATACTGTCAAGAAAATTATCATGTAATTTGTTTTTGGTGCAAGAAACCTTGATTAATAACATTATGGGCAGGTGTAGTAGAATATGGCCCCTTTAAACACACCTGCACGGGACATCTGTGCTCAGCAGGAGAGCTGGACCACTTTTCGAAGCCAGTCAATGGGGGGCGCTGACACAACTGTTCCTGTCAGTCCCATGAGGAGCAGCGGGGATGAGGATCATGCTACATCTGTCCTCTCATCTCTGGACCACCTCTGACTGATCGCATCCGTACTGACACACAGAATCTCCCAGCAGGCATCAAACGATTATCCTGTACGACATCAGACCAGATGCCCTCTGCTTCCACACTTTCAGACCGAAGCAGGTTGGCTAATCTAAACCTGTGCGTCCCACTGATCTGTGATGTTTGACACATCTTATATTTACATAAAATGACAATGATGCCCACATACAGACGAAAGGTGGTTTTCAACTGGGACTGTGAATAATCAACTGCACCTTCAAAGGCTACAAAATTATTTGAACACTTTAGTCACTCACCATGCATTTTTTGTTCAGTCAATATTAAGCTTAGAATTGGCTTTTTTTAGATCCAGACCGATAGAAAACAGTCAAGATCTCAAGAAAACACCATTTGTTATTTCTAGATCTTATATACAAAGGACATCTGGAGACGCTGGTTTGATTTAAAGAGACGGCAGCATGCAGGTCACGTAATTCTGAGGCTGTATGTGCCAGTCGAGACTGCTTTGTCAGAAAAGTTTTGGGCTACTCTGGTTGTTGTTTGCTTGTATTTTGAGGTTGATCAGTTTTATCCATTCAGCACACGGATGATGAGCATCAGAACAAACCTTCACCATCTGTCCCTGCCGTAAAGAGTAAAGTTTCAGCAGAATTTCTGTCATGCAAGCTGGTTTGCTGACGGAGGTCAAGATTTTTCCTCATGAAACCCTTGGGACTGTGTGTTTAACCTTGAGTAAGAGCAAGACACGTCTATGTAACAGATGCACAACAGCCTAAAGTGAACAAAGCTCTTCTTTTTCTCCTCTGCTAAAATGATTCATTCATTTAAATATCCGTTTCATTTCACAAAACCAAACCTGTTGTAGTAGCATCATCTCTCATGTTAACATAATAGCAAACATTGTCCAAACAGTGTCCATTTGGAGATTTTATATGTTTTGTTCCTGAAAGATTTAACGACTCACTTGATTCGTTCCTGAATGTGGCATATTTGAATGAATCAATTGAGTGAATAATTCAACGATTCACTCATAGACATAGTCATGCATTTCTTACATAAACAAATCAGTTGAACAAATCGGCTGAGTCACTGATTCACTCAACAGACATTTTAAAATAAAAGGCCCTTATTGAACAAATAAATGATTGATTCATTTAAATATCTTTCATTTACACAAAACCAAATCTGAGATGTTGTAGTCGCATCATCTCATTTTATCTTAATAGCAAACACACTTAAAGATAGAATCATCTGCAAATGATTCAAAACTCTGATACAGTGATTCATTTGTAGTAGCATCATCTCTCAAGTTAACTTCACAGCAAAGATTTCTTTAAAGATCAAATTATTGTTGTCAATAAAAACTGTCCATTTGGAGATTTGGAAATTGTTTGCGTTTTGTTCATGATTCAATGATTCACTTGTTTCATCCCTGAAATGGTACATTTCAATGAATCAGATAAGTAAATAATTCAACAATTCACTCAGACACAGTTGTGTTTCGTACCTAAACAAATGAGTTGTTTTGAATGAATCAGCTGATTTGAGCGAGTTACTAATTCGCTTAACAGACATTTATGAATACAATTCCCTTATTGACAAATAAATAATTAATTAATTTAAAAATCTGTTTCATTTAAACAAAACCAAATCTGAGATGTTGTGGTAGCATCATCTATCATTTTATCTTAATAGCAAACATTGTCCATACAGTGTCCATTTGGAGATTTCATGCGTTTTGTTTCCAAAAGATTCAATGACTCACTTGTTTCATTCCTGAACATGGCATATTTGAATGAATCAGTTGTGTGAATTATTAAATGATTAATTCAATGATAGACAGTCATGTTTCGTACCTAAACAAATCAGTTGTTTTAAGCGAGTTGGCTGAGTAAATGAGTCACTGATTCACTCAACAGACATTTATGACTAAAAGCTCCTTATTAAACAAATCAATAATTTAAATATCCGTTTCATTTACACAAACCAAATCAGAGATGTTGCAGTCACATCATCTCAGTTTATCTTAATAGCAAACACGCTGTTAAATATCGAATCACCTCCATGAGTTAGAGAGTGTCAATTTTAAAATGATTTGATTCTCTGATACAGTGATTCATTTGTAGTAGCATCATCTCTCATGTTAACTTCATAGCAAACATTACTTTAAAGATCCAATAATTGTGAATAACCTTTCCATTTGGAGGTTTCACATGTTTTGTTAATGGAAGATTCAATGACTCACTTGTTTTGTTTCTGAATGTGGCATATTTGAATGATTCAGTTAAGTGAATAATTCAGTGATTCACTCACAGACACAGTCGTGTGTTTTGTACCTACAAAAAATCAGTTGTTATGAACAATTCGGCTGAGTGAATGAGTCACTGAATCGCTCAAAAAATTTTTTTATGAATTTAAGGCCCTAATTGAACAAATAATTAATTCATTTGAAAAAAGTGAAACAAAGATTGAATCATCTCCGTGAATAAGAAAGTGTCTATTTCAAAATGATTCAACAGTATGATTCAGTGATTCATTTATGTCACCATTCAAAAATGTTAAAAATAATGCTTTTCTGTTGTGTTCTTTTAGTCAAAAATCTTGAATAATTTTAAGATTTTTACTTACATTAAACAGTCTCAATCTGACATCCATGTTCTTTTTATCTTTGTCACCCAGCGTAGACTCTTTTCAGTGTACAAATAGTGAGACAGCAGAGAAAACATAAATAAAAGCACAATAATAATCTGCTTGCCCTTCGTGATCATAGTTTGTCTGCTTTTAGATGAGAATATGATATATAAATATATAATGCAACGGACCCCGTTTGTTGCAGCACAAATCTAATCTCACTGTGAAATGAGAACAATTTCCAGCAACAAGGGTACATTAGAGCAAAGTAGTGTGACGGAGTGTGTTCAATGATGACCGGAAAAAAGCAAATAAGAAAAGACGGGAAGCATTCAATCGCAGACTACATAATATGTTATTTATTATTATAAAAAGCATAGTTATGCTTCTTAAATGTAATTGCATGAGCCACATTTTGACGTTGCAATATTATTCATTTCAAATCTCAGCTCTTTTTTTTATAATATCAGACTGGTCTGATATTATAATATACTTATAATATAATATACTTATAATATACCCCCACCTGAAGTTATACATCAAAACAACAAAGATTATATTTCAATTATTTAACAAAATCTTCAAAATTTCACCTTGAATTCTGTTCTTTGTACTTAATTGTGAAATTTACTAGCATTTTCTGAGTGAAAATTGTTTCTACATAACATTTATTGGCACCTACACAGTACATTAAATCTTTGCCAGAATAATCTGAAATAAACAAGCCCAGAAACCATTTTCACTCAGAAATGCTAGTAAATCTCACAAAAAATAAATAAATAAATAAAATACAAAATAGAAAGTAACACACTGACTTAAACATCAGATGAAGTAGAAAAACTAACCTGGTATTTTCTTGTAAAATGTACTTCAATTTTGTTAAATTATTATTATTTATTTTTTGTATTTAAATTTATGTCCATTATTTTATTTACATTTTATTTCAATATTTTTTTACAGTGTAGAATAAAAAGTTATTGAGGTCCAAAATCAATTAATCTATATTTCTTCATTTATTATTTTATTTTGTTTATTTTACATGTTAATCATGCTAAAACATGTTAGCAACAGGCTAATCACGTTAAAAACATGCTAGCAACACACTAATCATGATAACAATGTTAATAATGATAGCAACATGCTAATCATGTTAGAAACATGCTAATAATGTTAGAAATATGGCATGTTAATCATGTTAAAACATGCTAGCAACATGGTAATCACATTAGAAAAATGCTAACAACATCCTAGTATTATGTTAGCAACATCCTAGTATCATGCTAGTCATGCTAAATCATGTTAGCAACATGCTAGTCATGCTAGAAACATGCTAACAACATGCTAACAACATGTAAATCATTAGAAACATCATAGTAACATCTTTGCAAAATGTTAGTATCATTCTAATCATGCTAAAACATGCTAGCAACATGCTAGTCATGCTAGAAACATGTTAACATGTTAACAACATGTTAATCATACTAGAAACAAGCTAACATCATGCTAATCACATTAGAAACATGCTAACAACATGCTAACCATGTTAACAACATTCTAGTCATGCTAGGAACATGTTAACTATGCTAGAAACATATTAACATATTAATCATATTAGAAAAAGGTAACAACATGCTAATCGCATTAGAAACATGTTATCAAAATGCTAACAACATGCTAACCATGTTACCAACATGCTAGTTACATGCTAATCATGCTATGCTGCTAAAAACATTTTAATCATACTAGAAACATGCTAGCAACATGGTAATCACATTAGAAAAATGCTAACAACATGCTAACCATGGTAGCAACATGCTAGTTTCATTCTGATCATGCTAAAATGGGTTAGCAATATGCTAACATGCTAATCATATTAGAAACATGCTTGCAACATGCTGGTATCATTCTATCATTCATGCTAGAAACATGTTAATAAGGCTAAAACATGCTAATCATGTTAAAACGTGCTGATCATAACAGAAACGTGTTAACAATATGCTAGCAGCATGTTAATTATACTGGAAATGTGCTAACAATTTGTTAAACCATGTTATAAATGTCTATAATGTCTATTCTAAATCTATCTAAATTTTCAGACTTCAAGCTTTTACAACTGCTTCAAACTTTCAGGCTAGGCTCTCTCAAGTCAATCTAAAGTTTGTCTTGAAAAACTTTATTATTTAGTTATTTAATTTAATTTTATATTTTATTTTCTTTTATTTATTTTTTTGCAGCTTAACTGGGCCAGTAGAAAACACATTTAGTGTTGAGCACTGAATACGCCTCTGGTGGCTTATCGCTTTATGTTTATAGTGGACTGTTTGAGTTGTTCCCTTTATATCTGAGCTTCATCTGTTGGGATGAACTGGAGACACAGAGCAAAGAGCAGTGCTGATCTATCACTGTGAGGTCTTGTAGCATTAATTCTACTCGAAAAGCTTCGCAAAACCTGAATCGACCCACTGGCACTGAGAAATCCCTCCTCACCGGAGCACTAGCATTGATTTCTGTCTCACAGAGAGAGAGAGAGGGAGAGAGAGAGAGAGAGAGGGAGAGGCAGAGGGAGAGAGAGAGCGATTGTTTCTTCCTCGACCCAGTTAGGTAATCATATCTGGGCTCTACGACAGAAATACTAAGTCTTATAAATACATGCAGGAGAACTGGATCTTAAATTCAACAAAAATCAACCTTGTTTCATATTTCAGTCTCAAAGCAGATCACTGGAATTGCAATATGATCTACGGTGTTACACTATAATCTATTTAAGCAAATATCCTACACCTGCGCTCCATATATGAACTCTAATTCATCAAAGTGTCCGTCCGCACTGTAAACTGTAATAAACTTCTGCAGTGTTTGTGAGAGTGCATGCCTCTCATGCTGAATTCAGACTATGAGTTCAGAATAACAGCATATTTAGAAAGAAACTGCATTAGAATCTATTTTTGGCCAAACATGCAGTGCTTTAATGGCTTTAAATGCTTTAAAGCAGATGGATTCAGAGAGTGTGCTGACAGTCTCACAGCATGCAGAAATCTTCTCAGAGAAGTTGCATCTCTTAATTTATTCCCTTTAGAGTATCACTGCTAAAAATACAACAGTCAAAACTCAATTGATTGACTATTTGTGGAGTATATGTGTCCATTCTAACATATCCAACAGAGACTAAACTGGAAGTTCACATGAAAGATGTACAAGACCTGGTGCATGTCAGCAATATATAATATATTATTTTTAATTAGGACTGCATGATTTGGAGAAATTGCAATTTAAGAAGTTTTTTTTTTTTTTTTTTTAAATCTAGGTTTTCTGTGCTTGTTTAGGGCTGCACAATTTAGCCAACATTTTGTGATTATATATCAGTATAGCTATATAATAATAATAATAATAATAATAATAATACCTTATTATTATTACAAAATAATAAAAATAAAAAATAGAAACAAAAACAAAATAAGAACATTAATATTGTTACATTTCACCGTTTAAAAAAAAATAAGTATTTAAGAAAAAATAATATAATAATAATTTTATTTTACATTACAACTGTAAAATTACTACTAATATTTATGGCTGTCTTAATTACTATTTTTTTTAAACAACAATAACAATAATAATAATAATAATAATAATAATAATAATAATAATAATAATAATAATAATACTTTATTATTATTATTAAATCTAAAGAAAAATATGAAAATACTAAAAAAACAAAAACCAAAACATTAATATTGTCATATTTCACTGTAAAAAAGAAACAATAATATAACAATTTTATTTTATATTACAACTGTAAAATTCCTACTAATATTTATGGCTGCAAAAAATTAATAATAATAATAATAATAATAATAATAATAATAATAAATTTAGCCAACATTTTGTGATTATTATTTCTCAATCATTTTTCAATAAAAAAAAAATAATAAACAATTTATTATTATAACTAAATCAAAATAAAATTATAAAAATACTAAATAAAACAAAATAAGAACATTAATATTGTACAATTTCACTGTAAAAAAGAAATAATAATATAACAATTTTATTTTATATTACAACTGTAAAATTACTACTAATATTTATGGCTGCAAAAAATTAATAATAATAATAATAATAATAATAATAATAATAATAATACAAATAATAATAAATTTAGCCAACATTTTGTGATTATTATTTCTCAATCATTTTTCAATAAAAAATAATAATAAATAATTTATTATTATAACTAAATCAAAATAAAATTATAAAAATACTAAATAAAACAAAATAAGAACATTAATATTGTACAATTTCACTGTATAAAGTATATAAGAAATAATAATATTGTAATAATTTTATTTTCCATTACAACTGTACAATTACTACTAATATTTTATGTGGTTTTAATTTCTCAAAAAATGTTCAATAATAATAATAATAATAATAATAATAATAATAATAATACTTTATTATTATCACTAAATCCAAATATATATATTATATAAAAATACTAAATAAAAACTAAACTAAATAAAAATAAGAACAAAACTTAAACTAATAAAACTAAATTAGTAGTAAAATAAATAAATAAATAAGCATTTAGGAAACATAATATAATAATCATTTTATTTTATACAACTGTAAAATTACTACTAAAATGTATGGCTGTTTTAATTTCTCAATTTTCAAGCCTAACCACAATTTTGATAAAATGTGCAGCTCTAGTTTTTATTAAATACTAATTTACTGATATTTATAGAATGTGACCCTAAGCCTAAAGGGGAGAAAAAGGTATTTCCCATTAGCAATACGAGCAGGTTACAATATTCTTATAGTTCTAGAAATATGTCTGGAAAACCAATTATTTTTATAGGCTATTTGAACATGAAATAGTTTATCAAATACCTCTATTTCTATAATATATACACAGTCTTATTTTATATCATATAATGTGAATGCTAACAGATACTGTCTCCAAGGATTACAGACTTGTTTGGTTTATACAGAAATACAAATTGGTTTATCAGAATAAATGACACAGCGGTAACCAGGTAATGTAGAAGACTGTGGCTGTTGACAGCTGGTAAATAAAGATCTGTATCTTCAAACCTCTGTATGTGAAGCTCTTCGTGCTTTGATTTTCATTCAGTTTGTCTAATACTCGTGGGTTCTCTGGGTCTGACTGAACAGAGGGTCCTTCAGACTCTCACGGGCTGAAATCTGATGCATATTAATTATGCATGACAATCCACATATGGAATTATGCAAATGGAAAACAACGCAGTAATGAAATATTTTAATGCACGGGGATGCAGGAGAGTTAGAAACACTCTTTAGCTGTCAGCCATATGGTAATGTAATGTAAGGCATTCGCTTTTACTTGTACAGAGCAGTGAACTCAATCCACCAGCAGACTGGAAAATATCACAGTCGTGATTTCCTCTGAGAGTCATGCATGACATCTGGAAATGATCAATATACAAACAAAGTACATGATAGCTGATTATTATTATGATTTTTTTTATTTTTTTTATTCACAAATAAATGGAAACAGACACAGAAATAAGTTCATATTTTAGTATCATTGATGTGCTATTTGTTTTTGTTAGTAACTTGTATTAGATTTTATTTTTATATTATACTTTATAATAAAAATTTTATTATATGATTTGTTTTTTCTTTGCTATTTTCATTTTTCTAATTTTTTTTTAAATGTCTAAATATTTAAAAATAATGTTTATTCATTTTTATATTTTTAAAATATTTCTTATTGAATTTGTGACCATTTGTATTTTTATTTTTTTTTGATTAGTGTTAATTCTTCAATTATTAATTTTAGTACTTTAGTAGTTTTAGTAACAAAACTGCAAAATACTTAAGTTTAAGAATTTTTTGTTAAATATTTAATTTCAGTTAATGTTTATTTTTTCAAAGTAACAATTTTTATGTTTCTAGTTAACTATAACAATCCACATATAACATATATAAACATTTATTAGGGCTATATTAGTAGTACTATTTTAAAAAATGCAAGAAAAATGCATAAAAATAAATTCACTAAGAAATACAATATTGGCAAACCACACATAACTCCCCATAAATAAAAAAAATAAAAAAACAACAACAACAACAATAATAATAATAATAATAATAATAATAAAAATATTGAATAATAATATAATATTAAAATAAATAAATAAATACATAATAATAATAATAATAATAATAATAATAATAATAATAATAATAATAAAGTAAATAAATAACATTTCGCTTAAAAATATGAAGCTTATTTTTAGGGCCTTATGTATAGGGCTGAAATATAATACATTTAAGAATTTTTGAATAATATTTTATTTCAGTTTTCAATTTTCTATTTTATTTTTACTTTTTTCAAAATAACAATTATGGTTTCAGTCAACTGCAACAATCCATATATAAAACATATTATAATATATATATATAATATTAAATATGAATGAATATATGAATAAATATATTTTTACATTTTCATGATAAACAAAATCAGACCTTTAGCAAAACTCTTACCACCAAAAAATAAACGAAAGAAAATTTTTTATAAAAATATGTTCACTAAAAAATAAAATATTTGCAAATATACAATAAGAGTCACAAAAAATGTTTAATATAGAATATATTTTAAATATTGAACAATAATATAATATTAAATTAATATTTAATAATACATATCTTTTCTATTTGTTTCGCATTTATTTAAACAGTTTTTGAATTGTATTTATAAACAAACATAGCCATAACAGAACTGAAAACAGTGTTAAAACGTTTAGTGTGAATCAACCTACTAAGGTCTAGTTGCCTCTGCATATTAAACAGGTATCTTTTATATTTTACCATTTAAACGACACAATTCACTTTTACAGCAAAGTTATAGTATTACAAAGAGTTTTGTAAGCCACAAAACGACCACATTACCAGACTGACATCACACTGAGCGTTTGAGGAGCAGATCTGGTTTTGGGTCGCCAGTGAAACTCTAAAAAGCAATCAGTCCTGCTGTCAGTCACCCTGGCCGGGTCTGAGGATCTTGTTAACCCCAAAAAAGCACTTAAAACTGTTCGTTTGCTCATTTTCGGTGAGAGCAAACAAAGCTGCCTGTCTGCTGAATTTCAGCCATTTCCTCCTCATCTTCAGCCTCGCAGGAAAAACAGGAGGGAAAAGCAATAACAGAGCAAATCACACTCGCCGGGCGCACATAAAGCATGGGAAATTGCTCTGAGGATGTTTCTGGAGCAAAACAACACGACTGTTTGTGTCACAGAGCTGTTTAGTGCGTCATGCGTCGCAGGTTAGAGATCTCACGACGATCTAGATTCACACGAGGACGTGCTTCATACGAGTATTCATCCACAATCATTACACAAACCCATTCAGAGGAATTCATGAAGCAGTGTGTGAAATACTACAGAGCATCAGCACTGGAAATAATGGATATGGCAAAAAAAAAAAAAAAAAAAGCAACTAGTCACAATGCAAAAACATGTTAACAGTATAAATTAAAAAGTAAACAAATAACATTTTGCTGAAAAATATAAAGCCTATTTTTAGGACCTCATTGATTTATTTATTTAGCATTATTATTAATATTATTCACGCATATTTCCTCTGTGAACAATTATTATCATTTTTACAATTATTATTATTATTGCAATTAAGGTCCATTCTTATTACGGTAATATTGTATTGTAAAAGAAAAAAAAAACTACAGTGATATATTATCTAAATGTGATTTCATTTCTAAATATCTAAATTAATTGAAATAAAATTTAATGAATATAACATTGCTGATGTAATATAGCCATATAGTAAAATATTACTCCGCTAATGACCATCTAATGAGCATGAAATAAAGTGACAAATAATGTCATAAATAAATAAATATTTCTTAAAATATGAGGCATATTTCATAACCTTATTATTTTACATTGTGAAATTATTTTCATAGCAATTATGCACATTTTTGAAAAAAAAAAAAAAAAAAAAAAAATCGCATTACTAAAAGAAATGATTTTTTTGTTGTTGTTGTACTGTCTGTGATTTACTCTGATTTAAATTTTAAAAATTTGATTACCATAACATTGATTTAATAAAAATATATATCTAAAAAATATTAAATATTAAAAAATATCTATCAGACATGTTTTTTGATTATTACAAATGATTTAGTTAAACCACAAAAATAAAAATGGGAAAATGCAGGATTTGGGGAAAATAAAACATAATTTGGGGAAAAAATAAAATGAGTTTCATAGGACCCCAAAAATGTAATTTTTATTATGATAAATAGTTTTTTGTTTGTTTGGTTGTTGTTGTTGTTGTTTTCCCCCAGTAAACTGTAAAAGTAAAAAACTGTTCAATAAACAATAAAATAATAACAATTGGATATGCTTTTTGATTACTAAAATAAAATAAAATAAAATAAAACAAAACACAAGATTTGAAGAAAATAAAACAGAATTTGGGGAAAAATAAAATAGGTCCCCAAAAATGTAATATTTGTTATAATATCTAGTTTTGTTGTTGTAGTCACTGTTGTTGTTTTTCAATAAATTCTGTAAGCAATAATAATTGGATTTGTTTTTTAATTACTAAATTTAAATTTAACCAACCATAAAATGAAATCCAGAAAAATGAAACAAAATTTATGGAAAAAATAAAATAAAATAAAATGCAGGATTTGAGGAAAATAAAACAGAATTTGTGAAAAAATAAAATGAGTTTCACAGAGCCACAAAAATATATATAAATAATATAAATAAATAATAATTAAATAATAATAAAGTGACATTTCCTGAAGCCTTATGTTAAAGTTATGTTCTTAATTGTGATGCAAATAATGTCAAATAATGTCAGACACTTCATCTTTTTTATAAATTAAACTGTGTCATTTGATTTTGGAGTGAAATGTGGCCTGCATATAAATGTCTTTAATCATGATATTAATTAGTCCCATGAGGACGAGCTGCGTGTGTTAACCTACACATCTATGAATCAGTCTCAGTTCTCTGTGTTTTTCTGACTCACGTCTTTCTTTTTCATTTGGTTTTCAGAGCAGGTTTGGTTTTGTGGTCAAGCCGCAGGCCGAAGCAGGTGTGCGACACGATTCACATGGCGTTACATCAGGTTTCATCAGCCAGAGACCAACGTGAGATTCACAAGAGACTTCACTGCCACATACAATCCAGCTCCAATAATGAGATGTCTTGCTCTGAGATTACAACACTAAAACATGTACAAAAATATGCATATTCTAAGTCAAATACAGTACTCAGGACAGTGAAAATCAAACAAAACCACTGCACGTTTGTAAATCATGTGCATCAGGAGCTCAGTGCGCTTGATTACGTTTCACGCCAGTAACGGGTTTCAGATGCACGGCCAAACAAAGCAAAGAAACACGCCAGGAGTGTGTGATAGCAGATCAGAAACGACACCATCCGGCTCCAAACACGCATCAGCCGGACAGGCCCTCAGGTTGTGCGGATCAATGATGTCTGGCACGTCCCGGACTCCTCAGGATCTGGACTCACTCAGCGCTGCCACCGAACACAGCCGGATCTAGGGCCTCATCTGCCAGCGTGCTTGGCATCGTCCTATGCATTTACAAGTCTTAAAGGAACAGCGCACCCAAATGAAAACTATCGGCAGAGGCACAAACTCACAGGTCTTCACTGCAACCCGTCAAAATAAAAGTCTGGATTAACTTGAAGAAATTATGAAAGAATAATATTACTGTCACACACACACACATTCAAAGTGGAATATACTTTTTCTTAGTAATAGTAATAATAGAAAAAATATTAAAATTTTAGCAATAACCCTCTGCAGCACTTCGCCAAAAAAGGAATTATTAGTTTTTTTTTAAAAGATCAATTAAATTATTAATATTTTATGTCTTCCTCTGATTACCATAGACATTTAAATGTCTGTATTAAATCATAAATAAAAAAGAAACACAATTTCATTAAATATATATATATATATATATATATATGAATGAATGAGGCCCTGTTTTTTAATTACATTTTAATAATTTTAATTATTATTTGTTATCATTTTAAAAAAGTAATACATTAATCAATGTAATTTAAGCATCTAGAAAATGGCATCTAGAAAAATGAAATAGAATTTAGGAGGGAAAAATAAAATAAAATAAAATAAAATAAAATAAAATAAATAAAATAATAAATAAAATAAAAAAGGAAATGAAAATTGAAATTGAACCAGAAAAATAAGAATGGGAAAATGCAGGATTTGGGGACAATAAAACAGAATTTGGGAAAAAAATAAAATTAGTTTCACAGGGTCCTAAAAATGTAATTTTTATTATAATAAATAGTTTTTTTTTTGTCTTTCAATAAATTGTATAAGTTTCACTCTTTCAATTAATTAGATATGTTTTCTAATTACTAAAATTTATTTAACCATCCGCAAAATGGAATCTAGAAAAATGAAACAGAATTTAAGGGGGTGGGGGGATAAAATAAAATAAAATAAAATAAAATAAAATAAAATAAAATAAATGTCATAGGGCCTTGTTTTTTAATTACTTTTTTTAATCATTTTTAATTGTCATTTTTTTTTTGTCTTTCAATAGATTGTATAATTTTCAATATTTCTATTATTCAGATATGCTTTTTAATTGCTAAATTTTTATTTAACAATCCATAAAATGGAATCCAAAACCATGAAATAAAATAAAACATTTTTTTTTATTATTATTACTAACAATTTGGGAACCAAAAAAAAAAAAAAAAAAAAACCCACAATCTAGAAAAATGTAAACAGAAATAAATATGAATTTGGGAAAAAAGTAAGCAGAATTAATGGGGGAAAAATAGATAAAAAGTTATTTTCTAGGGCCCTAATATAAATAACTTCAGGAAAAGACCAAACAGTAAACAAACAATTGAAAGTACACATCTCTTATTTTTGGATGAACTGTTTGATCCTGTGCTGCTACAACACTCGAAACTGCCTGTCAACCGTCTAGAAAGCAGAAAATCCGCTTTTTAGCCACTTTATATATACTCTCTGGAAAAAACTGAAACGTGAAACATCAGCCTGAAGCGTTTACAGCGCATCAAAAACTCACAAGTGAATGAAAGAGTTTCGATTACAACACATCTGCTGCCTCCAGAATCACACCCTCCAGAATCAGTCTGATTAACAGGAATCGTTTAAAAACTACAGATGAAAGTGATCTGAGAGGGATAAAGTTCAATTAATAATGCAAATGATGTCAGATTAATATCCTGCATGATGGAAAAACCATCAATATTTCAGAGCTCCTCACGCGGCGCAGTTACTGCAGCACGTCAGATTAGTCTGCGCACACCATCGCAGGCAAATCTCTTCACAGGTCAGTGGAGAAAACCGCATTCATATTTATGCCAGAGAAGGAAAACAAATCTTTTGAAACGACCTCCTTCACCCGGCGGCCTGATGCAGTACAATGCATTCTGGGTAATTAAACAGCCGAGCACCAGTCGTGCACAGAGAAAAAAAGAGCCGGAGGCCTGATGACGTTCCACATGAGTGACAGAAATAATGTGCGCTACGTTCATAAAAAATATTAATATATCATACTGTAATTCACACAACACATGTAATTCTATTACTGTGCACACTTACTCTTAAAGGGACCACAGCATAAATATTTTAGATTTGCCTCTGACATGCAAAATCACAATTTATTTTTTTCATGAACACTGAAAAGCTTCCATTTCTTCTTCCAATCAAATAACACACCAATGATGTTAATGCATCATTCTTGTAATGTGACTTCAAAATGCATGCATGCATTGCATACATTATATGGACTACTTAAATGGTGATTTTACATTCTTAAAGGAACAGTTCACCCAAAAATGAACATTTGCTGAAAATTTATTAACTCTCAGGTCCAAGATGTAGATGAGTTTATTTCTTCATCAGATTTGTAAAAACGCAGCATTGCAACACTTGCTTACCACTGCAGTGAATGGGTGCCGTGAGAATTAGAGTCCAAACATCTGATAAAAACATCATAATAATCAACAAGTAATCCACACCACTCCAGTCCATCAATTAACATCTTGCGAAGTGAAAAGCTGCTTGTTTGTAAGAAACAAATCCATCCATAATTCTATAATAAATCTGTAATAACCATAATCCATTGCGATTCCTCCAGTGAAAAAGTCCATCTCCTGTTGTTTCTCACCTAAAAATTCACCCACATATGAGACCCTGAACCACAAAACCAGTCATAAGATTTATGAATAATATGAAAGCTGAATAAATAAGCTTTGCATTGATGTATGGTCTGTTAGGATCTGACAATATTTGGCCAAGATACAACTATATGAAAATCTGGAATCTACTAATCAAAAATTAAGTTTTGATATATTTACAGAAGGAATTTTACAAAATATCTTCATGGAACATGAACTTTACTTAAAAACCAAATGATTTTTGGCATAAAATAAAAATCAATAATTTTGACCCATACAATGTATTTTTAGCTATTGCTACAAATATACCCCAGCGACTTAAGACTGGTTTTGTGGTCCAGGGTCACATATTTGTTTAAAGCTGCTTTGGCTTGTAAATGGTCCTTGATTTGTGCATATTTCTCTCCTGATTCAGACAAGATGACTTTTTCCACTGGAGAAAGCAATATTACAGACTCATATTTTAGCCAAAAGCAAAGTTTTAAAGTTAAAACCTCTAAATGATGGATTTGTTTCTTACAAACACATAGCTTTTGGCTTCATAAGATATATGCTATTACGTGATATTAACTGATGGACTGGAGTGGTGTGTATTACTTGTTGATTATTGTGTTTTTATCAGCTGTTTGGACTCTCATTCTGACGGCACCCATTCACTGCAGTGGATCTATTGGTGAGCAAGTGATGGAATGCTGCATTTCTCCAAATCTGATGAAGAAACAAACTCATCTACATCGTGGATGGCCTGAGGGTGATTACATTTTCAGCAAATTTTCATTTTTGGGTGAGCTGTTCCTTTAAATAACAAAAAAGTCAGATGCAGTTGAGGTCAAAAGTTTACAGCCCACCTTCAGAATCTGCAAATGTTAATTACTGTACCAAAATAAAAGGGATCATACAAAATGCAAGTTATTGTTTATTTAGTACTGACCTGAATCAAATATTTCACATAAAAGATGTTTACATATAGCAAGAGAAAATAATAGTTGAATTTAGAAAAATTACCCCGTTCAAAAGTTTACATCCCCTTGAATCTTAATACTGTGTTGTTACCTGAATGATCCACAGATGTGTTTTTTTGTTTAGTGATAGTTGTTCATGAGTCCCTTGTTTGTCCTGAACAGTTAAACTGCCTGCTGTTCTTTAGAAAAAATCCTTCAGCTCACACAAATTCTTTGGTTTTTCCAGCATTTTTGTGTATTTGAACCCTTTCCAGCAACGACTGTATGATTTTGAGATCCGTCTTTTCACACTGAGGACAATTGAGGGACCCATATGCAACTAGTACAGAAGGTTCAAACACTCACTGATGCTTCAGAAAGAGAAACCATGCATTAAGAGCCAGGGGGGTGAAAACATTTTGAATTTGAAGATCAGGGTAAATTTAGCTTATTTTGTCCTCTGGGAAACGCATCTTAAGTATCTTCTGTAGCCTCTAAAGGGCAGTACTAAATGGAGAAAAAAAAAAAAATTATATATATATATGAAATTTAGGCAAAATAAGAAAAATGTACACATCTCTATTTTGTTCAAAAGTTTTCACCCCCCAGCTCTTAATGCATCGTTCTTCCTTCTGAAGCGTCAGTGAGTGTTTGAACCTTCTGTAATAGTTGCATATGAGTCCCTCAGTTGTCATCAGTGTGAAAAAAGGAATCTCAAAATCATACAGTCATTGTTGGAAAGGGTTCATATAGACAAAAATGCTAAAAAAAAAAAAAAAAAACAAAGAATTTGTGGGACCTCAAGGATTTTTCTGAAGAACGGCAGTTTAACTGTTCAGGACAGACAAGGGACTCATGAACAACCATATATATACAGTGGTGTGAAAAACTATTTGCCCCCTTCCTGATTTCTTATTCTTTTGCATGTTTGTCACACAAAATGTTTCTGATCATCAAACACGTTTAACTATTAGTCAAAGATAACACAAGTAAACACAAAATGCAGTTTTTAAATGATGGTTTTTATTATTTAGGGAGAAAAAAAAATCCAAACCTACATGGCCCTGTGTGAAAAAGTAATTGCCCCCTGAACCTAATAACTGGTTGGGCCACCCTTAGCAGCAATAACTACAATCAAGCGTTTGCGATAACTTGCAACGAGTCTTTTACAGCGCTCTGGAGGAATTTTGGCCCACTCATCTTTGCAGAATTGTTGTAATTCAGCTTTATTTGAGGGTTTTCTAGCATGAACCGCCTTTTTAAGGTCATGCCACAGCATCTCAATAGGATTCAGGTCAGGACTTTGACTAGGCCACTCCAAAGTCTTCATTTTGTTTTTCTTCAGCCATTCAGAGGTGGATTTGCTGGTGTGTTTTGGGTCATTGTCCTGCTGCAGCACTCAAGATCGCTTCAGCTTGAGTTGACGAACAGATGGCCGGACATTCTCCTTCAGGATTTTTTGGTAGACAGTAGAATTCATGGTTCCATCTATCACAGCAAGCCTTCCAGGTCCTGAAGCAGCAAAACAACCCCAGACCATCACACTACCACCACCATATTTTACTGTTGGTATGATGTTCTTTTTCTGAAATGCTGTGTTACTTTTACGCCAGATGTAACGGGACACGCGCCTTCCAAAAAGTTCAACTTTTGTCTTGTCAGTCCACAAGGTATTTTCCCAAAAGTCTTGGCAATCATTGAGATGTTTTTTAGCAAAATTGAGACGAGCCTTAATGTTCTTTTTGCTTAACAGTGGTTTGCGTCTTGGAAATCTGCCATGCAGGCCGTTTTTGCCCAGTCTCTTTCTTATGGTGGAGTCGTGAACACTGACCTTAATTGAGGCAAGTGAGGCCTGCAGTTCTTTAGATGTTGTCCTGGGGTCTTTTGTGGCCTCTCGGATGAGTTGTCTCTGCGCTCTTGGGGTAATTTTGGTCGGCCGGCCACTCCTGGGAAGGTTCACCACTGTTCCATGTTTTTGCCATTTGTGGATAATGGCTCTCACTGTGGTTCGCTGGAGTCCCAAAGCTTTAGAAATGGCTTTATAACCTTTACCAGACTGATAGATCTCAATTACTTTTGTTCTCATTTGTTCCTGAATTTCTTTGGATCTTGGCATGATGTCTAGCTTTTGGTCTACTTCTCTGTGTCAGGTAGCTCCTATTTAAGTGATTTCTTGATTGAAACAGGTGTGGCAGTAATCAGGCCTGGGGGTGGCTACAGAAATTGAACTCAGGTGTGATAAACCACAGTTAAGTTATTTTTTAACAAGGGGGGCAATCACTTTTTCACACAGGGCCATGTAGATTTGGAGTTTTTTTTCTCCCTTAATAAGGTAAACCTTCATTTAAAAACTGCATTTTGTGTTCAATTATGTTATCTTTGACTAATAGTTAACGGTTTTTGATGAGCAGAAACATTTAAGTGTGACAAACATGCAAAAAAATAAGAAATCAGGAAGGGGGCAAATAGTTTTTCACACCACTGTATATATATATGGTATGTATTTTTATGCTCATTTGACTAGCTTAGCTCACTTAGCTTGGCATTTTAACTAACACTGTGCCGGAGGGGAAACGTCTGAGGTCACATCTGGCTTGTTTACATGATTCATTGTGCTCTGACGGAGCAACAAAGTGAAATTGCTAATTATAAATGATAAGTAATAAATGAAACCGTAATATGTTTGTGGCCGGCGGGCAAATGAAAGGTTTAAAGAGAGTGACAGCATGACCACAGCCCACAGAATGATGGATGAGAGCTTGAGATTCATTCGCTGATGGGGTTAAAGAAATCCGTTGTGACCGGAGGACCGTTGAATTCAATCCACATGAGGGCCGTAACAGCAGAGACGTGCGTGTATGCAAACACACACCTCCACAGACTCACGAAATGTGCTGATGACGCAGGGAGAAGGGCCACAATGAAAATTAAGATTAAAAGAGATCTTTAGCATGTCATGAATAATTCATGAGGCCGGGCAGGGCGCCAGGTTTACCACCGCTTTGTCTCAGAGAGACAGCTGGATTCAGATACGAGGAACAACAGCTGATGAACAAACACAAAACACGCTTGAACATACAACTACAACCAAACAACTGACATCATGCATTTATTTATTATTTGCATGAATGCATTTGTCATAGTCAACCAATCCACTCTGTCACCAAAGTTACTGCAAATAAAATAAAAAAAGTGTTTTAATTTGCAACTATTCATTATTAGTAAGATTATAGTTTCTTATAGTTTAAGAATAACTGTAATAGCGTGATTTTCACAGTACTGTACTGGTGTTTAAGTTTCCAGAATGCACTCTGAAATGGATAAACTGTTTATTTTTATATGAATTTTTTGCATCATGCGATGCAAGATATTGTTTAGCAAACATTGTCAAATCTTGTCGCGTTGAGTTCATTATTCAGATATCTGTGCTTAATGCTCCTTAAAAAATAAATTACATAAATTAAATATATTTATATTAAATAACAGTAATGCTCTCATCCAATCAGAAGTGAGGACGAGGTAACAGGAAGTGAAGGTGTCCCTCAGCTCATCTGCAACTCCAGCCAAGTGATGTCAATGAGTTTACATCATGCAGGATTATTGTCCAAGTCTCACTTACATTTCATTGAGCTCATCCTCCTCCATCTGCACAAAGCCGCACAATAAATCACTGTGACGAGAGCAGCGGAGCAGATATATAACGTCTGGATATCAGAGGACAAAGCGGCTCTACGACATTCACTTCTGACAGCAGAAGAGAAATACTGAGTCATGGAAAAATACAGAATGAGACGCTTCCTAAACAATGAAGACAATGATCAACATCTCTTTAAGGGATGCAGTGTAAACTTGCAGCATTTTTACAACACTTTGGTCACCATTAAATTAAGTGTTCAGGACAAACAAGGGACTCATGAACAACTATCACTAAACAAAAAAACACAGCTGTGGATCATTCAGGTAACAACACAGTATTAAGAAATAAGTGTATGCAAACTTTTGAACAGGGTCATTTTTGTAAATTGAACTATTATTTTCTCTTGTGGACTATATGCAAACATGTTTTATGTGAAATATCTTATTCAGGTCAGTACTAAATAAACAATAACATGCTTTTTGTATGATCCCTCTTATTTTGGTAAATAATTAACATTCTGCTAGGTGTATGTAAACATCTGAACATGCACGGGATATCTGTAACATGCATTCTATATGATCCCTCTTATTTTGGTAAAACAATTAACATTTAGCAGATTCTGCAAGGTCTATGTAAACTTTTGACTCAACTGTAACAAATGTAACAAAAAATGTATCAATGTAACAAAAAAATTACTGACCCCAAACTTTAAACGATAGTGTATATTGTTAGAAAGGATTTTTATTTTAAATAAATGCTGTTATTTTTAATATTTTATTCATCAAAAAAAATAAAAATAAATAATCACAGGTTCCAAAAATATTAAGCAGCACAACTGTTTCCAACATTGATAATCAGCATATTAGAATGATTTCTGAAAAATCATTTGACACTGAAGACTTAAGTAATGATGCTGAAAATTAATTTTTGATCACAGGAATAAATTCTATTTTAAAGTATATTACAAACGAAAACCACTATTTTAAACTGCAATAATATTTCACAGTATTACTGTTTTTTTCTGTATTTTATTCAAATAAATGCAGCCTTGAAGAGCAGAAGAAACTTCTTTAAAAACATTAAAAATCATACTGATTCTGAAATTTTGAATGGCAGTGTATACATTTATAAATTGTGTCTATTTAATTTTCACTCAAGAATTTTAAAATATGTGTGTATTTAGATAAAAAAAATACAGAAATCAAATGAGGAGGATTACATCAGCTCTGCAGGAAAAGGAAGTGTTGACACTGGTTTCTGAAGTGGACGGCTGCTTCGAAACATTATTAGCAGTGGTAAACACACAGCGCTGTATCTCAGCTGGATATTGAGTCTCTGCCTCAGTCTGACCTCAATATCTCACACACACAGGAAGAGAGAGAGAGAGCTGCGCTGTATTAGCCAGGCTGCTGTCATCTCTGCCGCTCACATCACTAATATGAGCAGAACCACATTCATACAGAAACCTCTTACAGATCTAAAGAGTGACGTGATGTTAATACAGTCTGAAAGCAAATTGATTCAAAATAATAGAACAATCACATAATGTTCATTACCTGCCCTGACTCGGATTCAGCCCATGTGACTCTCCTCCAATCACAATGCTCATTTGCATTTCCATCCTGTCACTGCTCTAAATAAACACTGATAATAATCAGAAATGTTTCTTGAGGAGCAAATCAGCATATTAGAATGACTTCTGAATATCATGTGACACTGAAGACTGGATTAATGATGCTTAAAACTCAGCTTTGATCACAGGAATAAATCACATTTTACAATATATTCACAATAGTTTTCATTTTTGGGTGAACTGTCCCTTTAAGACACCCCAGCATATTAAATGTACCATCACTGTTGTTCACATCAAAATATGCCATCGACTCTGACTGAGCTCCATTATGATGCTGTATTGAGTGCATTTGAATAACACATGAATGCAATCCTGACAGTAGACAGATTTCTTTGACAAGCATTTATATGAACCGCCAGCTCGTCAATGCCGTTCCAGCACAAACGGCGAGATTTGTTTAATATCGATTCCCCGATGTTCAGCACTGGTCGCTTAGGAAGTCAGTTAGAGGAGCAAGGAAAGCAAAATAGGGCTTGTTATTCACATCTGTGAACTTATTTTCTGGTTCTTTGTATCTGTTTTAATTCATGCTTTATAAAAACCACTGAGGGGAAAATGGCAGAGACCCTCTGAACTGTACGCTCAGCCCACATTAATGCGGTAAACCCACAGCGCTCTTCATATCTCATGTTGGTCACGTCTTAAATCCGAGTGTGAATTATGAATCTCTGGTGATCTTTAATATAACATGAAGCGGGGGTCTGTCAGAGGACGTCAATCAACCACGGCTGAGCCAATCACAGCACGCGCGCATCCATATTCATGTACGGGACACTTCAGAAACTCACACGCGCATCTGAGTGTCAGCGCGTCTCTTTGAAGCCACCGTGTGTCGGTCGCTGTGATGCTGGAGCGGGTGAGAGGCGCTGAGGCGCTCTGATACAGGATGTTCCTCATGGAGCAGGTTTTGACTCCACAATTGCTGCAACAAACAACAGGAAATCCAAACTAAAGTGGGACTGTGAAGTTTAAATCTATCTATCTATCTATCCATCTATCTATCTATCTATCGTTCATTCTTTCTTTCTTCATTGTTTGCTTGTTCATTCATTCTTTCGTTAATTTGCTCGTTCATTCATTCTTTCATTCTTTTGTTCATTTGTTCATTAATTCAATATCTATCTACTGTATCTTTCTAACGTTCATCCTTTCTATCTATTGTTTGTTTGTTTGCTCATTCACTTTCATTCATTCACTCGTTCAATCATTTGTTCATTGTTTCTATCTATTGTTCAATTGTTTGTTCATTTGTTCATTAATTCAATATCTATCTATCTATCTATCAATCATTCATTCTTTCTTTATTGTTTGCTTGTTCATTCATTGTTTCGCTCCTTTGCTTGTTCATTCTTTTGTTCACTCGATCTATTGTTCATTTGTTCATTAATTCAATATCTATATATCAGCTGTATCTTTCTATCGTTCGTCCTTTCTATCTATTGTTCATTTGTTTGTTTGCTTGTTCATTCATTCTCCTGCTAATTTGTTCATTCATTCGTTCATTCTTTCTATTGTTCAATTGTTTGTTCATTTGTTCATTAATTCAATATCTATCTATCTATCTACCTATCTATCTATCCATCCAATCCATCCATCATCCTTTCTATCTATTGTCCGTTCCTTTGTTTGTTCATTCATTCATTCATTCATTCAATTTATTGTTCATTTGTTCATCCATCTCTCCCTCTCTCTCTCAAACATTTGTTTGCTTGTTCATTGATTCATTCTATTGTTTGTTTGTTTGCTCGTTCATTCATTTTTTCGTTCATTCGCTCGTTAATTTATCCGTTCATTCTTTCTATGTAGTTCATTTGCTCATTCATTTGTTCATTAATTCAATATCTATCTATCTATCTATCTATCTATCTATCTGTCTGTCTATCATTCATTCTTTGTATCTACTGTTCAATCATTCGTTTGTTTGCTCATTCATTGATTCATTCTATTGTTTGTTTATTTGCTCATTCATTCATTCATTCATTCTATCTATTTTTAATTGTTTGTACATTTGTACGTTCTATCTATTGTTCATTTATTAGTTTGTTCATTCTTTCTATGGTTTTTGTTCATTATTTCTACTGTTGTTCATTTGTTTGTTCAGTCATTAGTTTGTTCTTTCTATCTATCAATAGTTTATTAATTTGTTCCATTTTATCCATCCATCCAACCAAGTTGTTTGTTCATTCTTTCTATTATGATTTGTTCGTTCATTCATTTGTTCTTTCTATCACTCTTTTTTTTTATTTGTTCATTTTATCCATCCATCCATCCATCCATCCATCCATCCAAAAAAAATTGTCTTGACAAAATTTTCTTGTGATATTCTTTAAATTTCCTTTCATTTTAATTTTATTTCAAAATATTGGCAAGTCTGCATCTTGTTTGCTACCTCAATTCAAATGAAAATCAAATTCAGGAAGGCATAATTAGTTCAACTGTGAATCTCAAATGTTAAAACCCACCACCTAGCAACACCCTGACAACCACCCAGAACAATTAGCAACTGCACAGAGTTTAGCTCAGCCAAGTAAGGCTCACAAATGCTTCATAAAATACTACAATAAATGATACGTTTGTGCTAGCGTTCAAATGTCCCAGCATACCTTTCAGTTTGTTTTTCCTCTGGCATAAACTTGAGCAAAATGAGGGTGATTCGGACAGAAAATTTTACTGTTATGTAACATGTTAAGAGCGCAGTCTATATCTGCATTTACAGTATATCTCTAAAAATCATCACATACTGTACACACTAAACAGAGCAAGAGTGAATGAGAGATGTGCAAGCAATACTCCTCTGTAATAATCGCAGACAGAAAAACTGCAGGAATTAATCTGCAATCCTAAGCAGCGCGTGGGAGTTCGATCGATCCTGTATTGACAATGCCTAAACAAAAGTTAAAGAGCAAGTTCTCTGCTAACATGCTAAGAGCCTCAGTCATGTCCTCTGCCATGAGCTATTCAAACACAGTCGAACGCTAATGTGTGTGTTTATGTGGCGGTTCTGCTGAACGCAAGCATGCGGTGTTAATCTGCTGTCGTTCTTATCCGAAGCTGCTGAATCATTTTGCCTGAGGATGAAGTACAGAGGACATCCACACTCACAATGACATCCCATAATACCAGTCACACTGTTTCTGTCCAGCACAAACACACAGCTGGATACAGAGATAAGTGGTGTTTGCTAAGACATAACCTGTTCCGCACCATTGACTCTACAGACGCCGATGATTCCTCAAATCAAGTGTGCTGTTGAGGAGAATGTGCTGATACTTTACTAAGTGATCAAACGCACCTGCTGGACCAGAAAACAGAAGAAGAAATCCCACGGATGCACATTGAAGGAGGAACATGAGCCAGAGAAAGATTAGAGGGACGCGGGGACTCATTCATGCAAGACAAATGACTCAGAAAACCCAGAGTTTATGCGCAAAAATGAACATGAACACTCCCTAAGACCCTAGGAATCACATAGTGAAACAAAACAAAAAAATAAAAAACAAAGCAAAACACATCCAGGACACCCTAGCAACTGTATATAAACTATGCGGTCAAACAGTCATAAAAACCTAGAAACCGTCTGTGCCGATAGGCTTGCAGTCAAGTATGCTGACATATTGCGCTACTGCGTCCCAAATTCGAATCCCTGCTTGAAGACCCTTCCCGATCCTGCTCCGACCTCACTTCCTGTCTCTTCTCCTATCATAATAAAGGCAAAAAAAAAGCCAAAAATAAATAAATCCCTAGAAATGGCATAGCAATGCACTTAAAAACACCCTGAACACCCTAGCAACCGTACAAAAATGAACATCTTCGGAGCCACATAAACAATGCAATGTGTTTAAACATGCATAACACCACAGAAACCGCATAGCAACACACTAAAAAAAAACCACCAGAACACCCTAGCAACTGCAAAGAAATGAATATCTTCACAACCACGTAACAGATGTGGATAAACACTAATAACACCCAAGGAAAAATGTGCTTAAATGTGTTAAACAGCCACACTACCCTAGAAACCACATAGCAAAACACTACAAAAATACCAAGAACACCCTAGCAACTGTTGTCGGCGCTGATAGCCTTGTGGTAAGTGCGCCGACATGTTGCACAACTGTGCTCGCGAGTTCGATTCCCATCTCAAGGTCCTTTGCCGATCCCACCCCACTCTCTCCACCCAACACTTTTCTGTCTGCTCTCTACTGTCCTATCTAATAAAAAGCCATAAAAGCCCCAAAAAATATAATTAAAAAAAATAAATGGAAACCTTAGCAACCACATAAACAATGTTTTTAAAGAATCATAATGTCATGAATCCTGTCCAGTCTTCCCGCCACCAGAGTTCGCCTGTGCATCTCACTGACATTTCACACTACACAGACTGTTGCATCACACCCCGGACTACATTTCCCATCATCCTTTGCGCTGATTACTTGTATCTCGCCGAGTATCTCCCCTTGTATCTCGCCGAGTATCGGAGTATCGTATTGTGGATTGGAGTATTGTATTGTGTTAGCGTTCCCTAGTTCCCTAGTTTAGCATTCTCGCCTGGTCATCTTGTTTTGTCTGTCTCGCTGCCTGCCCTGTGGATCTATCGCTCGTTTATCGGATTACCCTTTTGACGTGAAGCGAGCGGATCCAAATGCAAGCTTTTATTAAATGGCAAGAGCAAAAACATTGTCATATACAGGCTTGGAGTAGAACAATAGCAGACAGGTACAGCATAGGCAAGACGTAAGAGTAGTCCGTAAAGCAGGCGAGGGTCAGTGAACGGCAAACGTAATCCAGGGGGCAAGGCAAAAGGGTAATCCGATAAACGAGTGAGAGATCCACAGGGCAGGCGGCAAGACAGACAAAACAAGATTACCAGGTGATAATGCTAAACTAGGGAACTAGGGAACGCTAACACAATACAATACTCCAATCCACAATATGATACTCCGATACTCGGCGAGATACAAGGGGAAGTCCGAGGCTTATATAGCGCATCTGATTGGATACAGGTGTGTGGAAGTAATCAGCGCAAAGGATAATGGGAAATGCAGTCCAGGGTGTGGTGCAACAGTCTGTGTAGTGTGAAATGTCAGTGAGATGCACAGGCGACCTCTGGTGGCGGGAAGACCGGACAGGATTCATGACACATAACACCTCTTAAACTGCATAGCAACACATTAAAACACGCCCAGAACACCCAAGCAACTGTAAAGAAATTAATATCTTAGCAACCACATAACAAATGTGCATAAACACTAATAACAACCTAGGAAGTGCATGGCAACACCCTAAAACCAAGTTTTTAAACATACAGTAACACTCTAGAAAATGCATAGTAACACACTACAAAACACCCAGAACACCCTAGCAACTGTTTAGAAATGAACGTCTTAGCAACTGCATTAAAAATGTGCTTAAAGTCATAACACCCTAAAAACCGTATAGCAACATTTAAAAAAACTACGCAGCAAACAACACTAAACACCTAGCAACCCTAGAACATGCTAAAACACCCTTGTGACTGCATAGAAAACAAGCTAAAAATCTAAACACCAAAACACTGACAAACAATAATTGTGACTACACTCACATTTTCTTCAGAAACATACTACTTTGCTGAGTTTTTACAAGTACATAGACTCAAATACTCAAGAAAATTAAAATATTTTAAAAATGAACACAACCACAAATACTGACACAAAAAAATCAGAAGGAAAATCTTAGTTGCTGTGGATTTTACATCAGGGTTGATAACATGCTAACTAACAAATGCCACGATCACAATTTAATTAAAAATGCCAGTATCATCTGTGAATGATGTAAATATGTGACAGGAGCTCCTCCTCCAGAAATGCCTGAAGCGAGAGTGACGTTATTGTGAGAAATGACTCATCAGACGAAGCGACTTCAGTTCAGGTCATCACGCTGAACCTACAGAAAGACTTTCATTAATCAGCCGCCTGTCACTCACCTACAGCCACACGGCATTTCATTTAAGCTTTCACTTCTGTTAGAGCTCAGTGTCGACAGCCTTTAGGTTTTAAGGCGCTCAAGTCCTGGCTATTTTTTGTTAAATTCATAAGGAAGAATCTCTGTAAGAGTCCTTACGTCACATTTAACTCTTTTGGAGCCATATGTCATGACACTGTCATGTATAAACTACAGCAAGCCATTCACACCTGGGTTTAAAGACTTTCTTTCATGCTTTATACACTATGAAATCTAAATTGTGGTTTGTAGCTTTTAGACCATGTCTGTTAGATTTAAGGTGGTCTAAAGAAATTAGCTATTGGCTAAATCTGGCACATTTGTATTATCATGATGTTGGATAAATGTGTATTTTATGGAAGCCCATTTCCACCACAGAATACAATAAAAAGGTAATTGCGACTTTTTATCTCAGCAACTTTTTTTCTCAGACTTTTTATCTCAGTTTTATAACAGTTCTGACTTTTCTCACAATTGCGAATTTAGTCAGAACTGCAGGATATAAACACGTAATTGCGAATAAAGTCAGAAATGTGAAAAATAAAGTCAGAATTGTGAGAAAGTCAGAATTGCGAAATATAAACTTGCATTTCTGACTTTTTATCTCACAATTCTGACTTTTTCCTCAAAATTGTGATACATAAACTCGCAATTGCAAGTAATAGTCAGAATTGCAAGATAAACAAGCAAATCTGACTTTTTCTCAGAATTGTGTGATATAAAATCGCAATTTTTAAGATATAAAGTCAGAATTGCGGGATATAAAATTGCAATTGCGAGAAATACAGTCAAAATTGCAAGAAATAGTCAAAATTGCAAGTCAAAATTGCGAGAAATAAGGTCAGAATTGTGAGATATAAACTTGCATTTCTGACTTTCTCGCAATTGCAAGTTCACATTTTGCAATTCTGGCTTTATTTCTCAAAATTGTGATATATAAACTCACAGTTGCGAGAAATAAAGTCAGAATTGCCAAGTATAAAGTCAGATTTGCAAGAAATAAAGTCAGAATTGGGAGATATAAACTTGCATTTCTGAATTTTTTTCTCGCAATTCTGACTTTTTTTTCCTCAAAATTGTGATATATACTTGCAATTGCAAGAAATAAAGTTAGAACTGCAGTATATAGTCAGAATTTGTGCGATTTAAACTTACAACTGCGAGAAATAAACCTGAATAAACCATCTCACAATTCTGACTTTTGTTCTCAAAACTGTGAGATATAAACTCTCAATTGGAAATTCACAGGGAGCTTGATTGACAGGCGATCTAACCAATTAGAACGCAAATATTATGCGCCGCCGTTGCCATCTGCTGTTCCAGACGGGCTAAAAAGTTGGATTAGATTGTGTTTTATATTAACGTCTACACCTACCCCAATCCTAAACAATAATGCAAAAACAGTATTTATTGTTGTACAGTGTGACAAAAATTATGCTATATTGATGTGCACATGCCCAGTAGCCGCAGCTGTATAGCCACAAATCAGACAGGAGAGTAACTTCGGTGGACTTAAACTTGAAAAATGGTGTGTTCCACGGTTAAAATAAAATACTTTCTGGTGTTCATTCATGTTCATTTTGTGCTTTAAGTAACCTTACATATGAAAAGATGATCGGTTCACGCGTGCTGCTTGAACTGAGGCAATACAGTGATCTGTCACGACACATTAAAGAGCCACAAAACGGTATTTATGGTTTGAATTTCTTTACAAATTACAAAATTTGAAAGATGAGAGTCCTGAGACCCTGTTTCATACAAGTAGTAACCTGCTCTGTCTTGTCTGTTGGCATGCTGTCAGCTTGCTCTTCGCTCCGCAATGTATTTTTCACTGTGTGAAAACGTGTAAATGTGTAATGTGAGAGCGATATTGTTTGTCGGAGATGGCAACAGTAACTAAGGGTGTGCAGGTTTTGCGAAGAATTGTGGGATATAAATTCACAATTGCAAAAAAAATGAAATAAATAAATAAAGTCAGAATTGCGGACGGAATCGTGGAATCCAGTCATAAAAACGGAATTTACTGAATAATGCGGAATGTTACAGAATGTGTCAAAGTTTGAATGAATCAAAAGTAGGTCAATACACTTAAATCAAACTGCAATATGGACATGTATCTGTAAATATTACGACACAAAAATACCATTTAAATGTGAATCCTGCATGATCCTGCATGTTGCAAATTGCTACTAGTGCTACTAAAATGAAACAAACATTATTTTTTAGGGTATAATCACACAACATTTCTTCCATGTTTTAATTTTAATAGTAAATTCCCCTTTGTTTGCCAAAAAAAATGTTTGCTTAATTTTCAATAATTAAAAGATAAATGAAATTAATGTTTTATGCCTTCATTTGATAACCAGAACATTTTAAATACACAACACTGAATTTTTGAGGGTAAAAAAAAAAAAAACTTTCATAAGGCTATTTTAAGAATAAATTTAAATAAATTAAGTATGCATTCAAATAATTAGACATGCTAAAACACAGAATTTGATAACAATAAACAATGGTGAGAAAAAATAAAACATTTCTTAGGGCCCTAAACGTCATTTTTCTTAAACCTTTATTAAACTGATGTGAAACTGTATAAGTTCCATGATTTTAATTAATTAGACATGCTCTTTGATTAATAAAATTTAATTTACCATTAAAAAGGAGTTGAGACAAATTTAAACGAAAAAAAAAAAAAAAACAGAATCCAGAAAAATTAAAACGGAAAAAACGGAATTTGGAAAAAAAATAAAACAGAATTCTGGAAAAATTAAAACGGATTTCATAGGGCCCTACATTTTTTAAGCATCAAATAACTGCCTAAAAGCAAACTTATAAGAAAAACGAACACTTAAACATAAATCAGCATAATAAAAATTATCTCAAATGATGTAAACCATCTTTGGGAAAAATTTATTTGAACACCACTAAAAACAAAGTGAATATATATATATAAAAAAACATTAAAGACTTTGATCTGACATGTTCAGATCACTCAAACAGAACAACAATTTCAAAGCACTAATGAAGACAAATAATTTGTAAGGTAGTCAACCTAAAAATAGCTTACTTATAGTCATCTCACAGTACAGCCCCACACCCCACAACGCGCAATCCAACACAAATCCTGTAAAGCTGTGGTTTCGAATAGATCGTCCGACTGAAAGTTATTGGCAAAGTTAAAGACGCCACTCCTATCAAAGCGATGAAACTGCAGCAGCGGTGGTTTTGCCTCACTGGAGGTCACTCATCGGCATTATGACATCATAAATCTGCGCTGGAGCGAGCGGCAGAGCGCACCGCCAGCTGATGAACTATTGGCAGACGGCCCATCAATCTGCACACAAATCTCCATGTTTGACTCTTCATATACAAGACCAGCCCCCAAGGGCCCCTCATTCAATCTTACCAATGCTATAGAATCACCCAGAAAAAAATGAGCATGTCACGAAGCTCTTTGGAGGTTAAATCAAATTGGCTTTTGTTGACCATGTTGCTCACGTGCACGTTAGGGGACGTTCTATAGATGAATTCGTTAATATTCCACCAGCAGTCATTTATCTTTTTGACAACAAAGTCTGAGCTCGGAGCCTTGAAATCACAAGGACTCGTGCATGCACGCATGCATAAACCAGCGTCGATTTGCCGTTTCTAGTCCAGATTTGAGCAGAAAGGCACGTCTGACAGGGTGCTAGACAAAGACCTCGTTTCATTATTGATTGAACAAGACTGCCAGAGCACAAACTTGATCTTCCCATTCTGAAGTACATTATGAATGCAGCAGATCAGCACAATCAAGGCCACTGCGCTGTGAAAGTGAACAATAACAGGCGGCAAAGACACAAAGCTTGTGTTCAAAAGCGAGCGCAGTCTCCACTGCAGCGTGCTGGGAAACAGCGGTTCTCAACTGGTGTGCCAAAATAGGTCATGGGTCTGCTCTGATGGGTCAAAATGCAACTAATACAAAATGCAACTAACCATAAAATGATGCATATTTAGGACAATAAAATAAGAATATCAACATCTGTCTTTTAGATATTATTCGTTGTTGGCTACAATAACTAAAATTAAGTCGCTAATAAATAAAATAAATAAACAGTTTAAGACAACAGAACTCTATTACTTGCAATTTCAGTTTTTACATACACACACACACACACACACACACACACACACACATATACATATATATATATATATATATACATACACATATATATATATATATATATATATATATATATATATATACACACATTTCAACAATACATTCAATATTTAGTATAATAAATATATATAATCATTATTAAGACAATCTAAATATATATTTAATATATATTTATAAAAACAATAAGTATTATTTTGAATAATAAAAGCATTCAATATTTGTATAATAAATATTTGGATATTTATTATTTATTATATTGATATTTATTTGAATTACAATTATTGTTAATTAAAATTAATTAAATTTAATTAACAATAATTGTAATTCAAATAAATATCAATATAATAAATAATAAATATCCAAATATTTAATTAAAATGATTGCTAATTAAAATTCCTAAATAAAATATCATATATATAAACATATATATATATATATATATATATATGAATATGAATTTTAATTAACAATCATTTTAGTTAAATAATTTGAATAAATTCAATCCACAAACATACATTTTAATAATACATTAAATATTTAGTATAATAAATATATATAATCATTATTAAGACAATCTAAAAATATATTTACAAAAATAATACATATCATTTCAAATGTTACAATAATAAAAACATATTCAATATTTTTATAATAAATATTTGGATATTAATCATTTATTATACTGATATTTATTTTAATTTAATTTAATTAACCACTAATTATATATTTCAACAAAAACACACATTCAATGTTTTTATACAATATATATATTATATAATTATATATTTAATAATTATTATTATACAATTTATATATATATATATATATAACACATTATATAATACATAAAAATATATACATATATAATACATTAGCAATATAAACAATCTATTTTAATTAACAATAATTTATTTTATTTAGTTCATAAATTTCAACGATTTTAAACTATAATAATACATTTACTTACATTTTTTAAATGTGTTAATGCAGCACAAACTGTAAAATCTGTGCCCTTTAGCAAAAACCAGTTGAGAACCACTTTAATAAAAGTCTTCTTACCTCAGTCCGGATCTTTACATGCTCAGCATCACATGAGATGGGTTGGACAGTCTGGAGCGCTCCACAAATACAGCGAAATCCTTCCAGTACTTTGTCTCATTCTGAAAGCGGACGACAGACAGACAGCGCAAATCAGAACCTCCATACTCCTTCACATTAATTTTTAAGCAGCTCAAGAGGATGAAATTAATCTTCACAGATAATTAGCCAGAATATAATACCACAATCAAGAGACTAATGACTGACTAAACGTTCAGTGTTTGCATTGTTCGGCATTTCACCGACACAAAGCAAAGCACAAATATGTTTTTCACGTAATAGTCGCTCCCCTCAAAGAGCCACATGATCCAAATCGCAAATAATTAGGGTGAGGAGTTTATTCAGATCCTAAATATGAGCAAAAGTGAAGCAATTTCAGATTTAGTCTAAAATAAACCTTCCTAAAACGAAACAAGATTGAACAATCTTCCAGACTAAATGTTTGTCTAATAGTGATTCTCCATTGACAATCATTTCAAGGTCTGGGAGACACTCAAATTGAGTTCAGGCAAAGCTTCCCGGGAATCACCCGAAATTAATTCTGATCCTGTCCTGATTAAATATCTTTAAAACATTACCCTCAGGGATACAATTTGGGCTTTATTTCACCCAGGACTGAACCAAATGAATTCAGCAGCAGATTCAATAAACAAACTGATCCGATCCGCTCGCTCAAATCTGATGAAAGTGAACGGAGAGCTTCCCTGTCCCCGAATACGGCCATTTTAATTCTGGGTTTGATCAATTACACCTGTCACCAAAAAGAAACAATGCAATAAAGACGGGACTCTTATTTCATAAGCCAGTTGGTTTTGCTCAGAGCTGAATCTTTTGTACACAACGGTATTAAATATGAAAGCCATAGTGCTCTAATATAAAACCAGCATTAATCATCATAATTAAAATAGATCATAATTGAGTAGATTACAGTATCAGAGGCTGTTTTGCATGTGTACATTATATTTCAGTCCACGTGAACCAATTAAAGATGCTTCAGCTCTGTGGCAGTAAACAGACACCAAATCAAAATCCAGCCCAAAAAAAAATAAAATATATAGGACACATACTGTACATGCAAACCACTAGCTCACTCATATCTCATGCATCATTAGTTGCAGCATTGTGCCATATTGCTGTCATATGAAGTCATTATGTGCATGTTTAATTCTGCAAGAGGCTTTCAGTTATGTCAGATATTGTGAAACTGGTTATTGTGGATTTTAAATTCAATTTTGCCACATTGGAAATGGAGGGTCAAGCCGAATGCATTGCATTCTGAATTATTTCATGCATTGTTGCATATTGCACATTTTTGGAAATGTAATGAGCATGCATGTACAGTATATAGAACATTTGCATACTCTGGACACAGTATAATAAACAATAACAGACAAAAGAAAAGTTTAAAAATCTTGTATAGTCTTGTTCTCATGAACCCAGTCTTGTGTCTCATCTCGTGAGACAACTGTCTCATCACACCCCTAATATATATATATATATATATATATATAATTTTAAAACATAAAAAAATGAGGCTCAAAAATGATTAACAAACGTGTTTATTTCAGCTTACAAAACACTAAAGAAAATATCAAAGAAAATACACAGTTAAATAAGAAAGTAGCCAAAATAAGAAGGGTAAATATTAAACAAACATTTGTTGCATAAATTTGTAACAACTTCGCCCAACCCTTGTCCGACAGCTCATCAAAATTACCGGCCCGAGTCCGAATGGAGCCCGAGGCTTTTCTCTCTCTTTCCCATTACACTGTTGCATCCATTAAAATAGCTCAGTTTTGTTTTTAATAGGAACGTGGTTATATTTCTTTTCGCTGAGCAATGAGCAGATGGCGAGTCAGGATCGTCATCTTTGCGACACTGGCTCAGAAAACACTAGTTTATTAATAATTGTATTAATAAAAATAAGTATCTTCTTATTTCCACCCGACACAGCCCAGTCCAAGTCCAGAGCTCATAGGGAATTTGCACTAACAGTAATACAAAATGCATAATCTAAAATAAAAACACCACAATATGACCAAAAATTAATGAGTGACAGAACTTGAGTAAAATCCTTCAGAATGGTGCAAAAACCTTCAACAAAGTGCAAATGCTCCTGCAGGTGCTTGTTTTGTGAGATCAGGTAAAAAGACATAAACACACTCTCATCTGAAACATGACTATGCAAAAACAAATATCATAAATTATTCAGCGCTGCCAGGCTATGTTTCAGAAACACATGCCGTCAGCCGCTGTGATCGACGCCCGAGAAAGCTTTGATACTTCAACTAACGCTCTTATAAATAGCTCATTTATTTGATTTACAAGACAGCGTTTCTTCGCTCTGTCTTTTTCATCTTCACAGAGAGCGTCTGGGGTCAAATGCACTCCTTTGAAGATAAACTTGGGAAAAATAACAAGAAAATATGAGTGTAAATGAGAATGAAGTGATCAAAATGACCTGGCATGATCAGAAAACCATGCTTAGTTCAGCGCTTTGCAATAGTAAATCCTCACTCTGAATCCCGTCTTTTATTTGACTGCATTATTTTAGCATAATTCAGTGTTTTAATTTTTTTTGTTAATTTTTTTAAAATTTTTTAATTATTTTGATGCAATTAGTTGTAGTAAAAAACAGTGTTTTTAAAATACAAGACATAATTTAAACTAAAAGACAACAATAAAAGACAATAAGGCCAGTCAAAATGCAAAATACTGACTTTTAGATTAAATGGGAAAATGGCTATGGTAAAGCCATAATTTATATTTATATTTATGTTAAAGAGCATTTCATTGGAGATATATATATATATATTAAATAATATTTTATAATTAAAATATTTAATTAACAAAAACAGAACAAAATATTTTCATAAAACGTTGTATAAAAATATTTATTTTTGATTATTTGCTTATCTTTATTCCTCCGCACCTGCTTATACGATTTCATAATTGGAAATGCATTAAAACTGCATTTAGTTGGATCAACCAATCACCAATCACCTGAGCTGAAAATAAAAAATAAAATAAATATATTTTTATTTTTTTAAATAAATTAAATAAATTAAATTAATAATATTATTTAAATTTAAATAAATATTTCTTCTAAAGTAAAACATTTTTCTTGCAAAAATGATCTACCAATCACCTGAGCTGAAAATAAAAAATAAAATACAATAAAATAAAAACATCTTTTATTTATTTAAATGTAAATAAATAACTTTTCTAATACAGAATGTTTTTCTTGCAAAAAAAATAAAAAATAGCTACTGCATCTTTGAATGGTCTTTAATAAAGAAAGATGATTTCAAGCAGCATAATGGTGTAGTTACAGTATCTACCATCAGGGACAAACTGGAGTATTTGTTGTCTAACGGCAATTATATTCTGCCGAGGGACTGAATCTTACACAACACTGTCATCACGCAGACAGGCTTGTTATTCCACGTTCACACCGAGACACAACTATGACCTCATAGAGGAGGTGGTGCAGCCATACATCATAATTAGAATGTCCACTGCATTGTACTGCATGTTAAGAAACAAATATAACATATGCAAAACATTCTAAAATTCCAGAATGTCTGCGTCAAGGTCCGTCAGTCTCATCTCTAAGAAAGACCCAGTTTGAGGCCCCCTTGTGAAGGACCTCTAAATTATTCATGAACACATTCTCTGCGGGCACTAACAGCAATATGAGCAGAAGAAAACGCTGAAAGGAACTGATGTCACAGGGTCAGGGGCTTATTTTAGCGCCACACTACGCTGAGTCCTGCTTCGCCAGCAAACACCAACAAAATGGGACTACTTTGGAAATTTCGAAGGTTCTACCTCACTTGCACCAGTGCAGCAGAACATTTCTGATAATCAGTTTCATGCTTTGGGATATACAGACTGCACAGCACCTACAATTGCTTTAAATATAATGTGCGGTTATGTTCGAAATCGAACACTTACTAATTGCATACTGTGCAATATACAATGAACAATGTCTACTTTCAAAATGGCAAGTGAAATAGTTTTGTTTTTGTTTTTTTTTATAAAAAAAAAAAAAATTTTGTAGTTTTATAATTAATATCTACAAAATAATTTATAGCTAAAACATTTAAAACACACACACACACACACACATATACACATATATATATATATATATATGGGTCAATTTTGGTTTTAGTTATAATTTTTTATATATATTTTTTTGTATATATTTTATTTTACAATTTTAATTGGAAATGGACTTTCTTAGTTTTATACATTTATATATATTAAGAATTGTATTATAATTGTACAATTATAGAGGATTTTTATTTAAGAATTTTAATATAATTGTAGTTTTTTAGTATATATTTTAGTTTATAATTATTTTTTTTTAGTATATAAAGTTAAACTAAATGAAAATTAGAAATGTTGCCTTGCCAACTAAAAAAAAAAAAAAGTTTATTTACTTGAAAAGATTACTTTATTTCAAGTAAAAAAAAATGTCTTTATATGGATTTAATTTCAGACATTTTAAATAAAATTGCTGACATTTCCAAAGACGATTTTTCAGAGAGCAGAATACAGGTAATTTCTCTTTTACAGAGAATGTGTAAGAAACACACAATAAAGGTGTTGTTTTATAATTAGTAATTACAAAATAATTTCTAACTGAAATATTTTAGAACTTTTAATTTACAAAATATAAAATTTTTAAATGTTTATCAACAGTTTGTTCAAGTAATTCTTAACTCTAAAATATTTAAAAAATTTTGAATTGAAAAGTGTTTTATCTTTCAGCAGTTTGGTCAAATTATGAAAAAGAGGTTAAACAGTCATAAGTGGAAACAAAAAATGTAAACATTTCAAGATTTCTAATTAAAAAATAATATTTTTTAAAATGTTTTATCTTTTGGCAGTCAAAATATTTTATAACCAAAATATTTTATAGTAAATACATATTTATTTATTTATTTATTTTTGTTTCAGTTTTAGTTCTAATTTGTAATTTTTTAGTATCAACTTAAACTAAATGAAAATTAGAAATGTTGCCTTGCCAACTAGATTAAAGAAAAAAAGTTTATAGAAAAAATTATTTTATTTCAAGTAAAAAAAATGTCTTTTAATTTCAGTTAACAATAATAACCCTGACTTTATTATAATTTATTTTTAATTCAGCAATTTGTGTCCATAATTTCAATAAAGTAACAAAAGTACAATTTTGAGTAACAGGTCCAATAATGAGTCATGAAAGAAATTGCTGAAATTTCCTTTGCAATCAAAAACATTAGATTTTTTAGAGAGCAGAATTCAGGTAATTTCTCTTTTACAGAGAATGTGTGAAAAACACACAGAAGCAATTGATTCAGGCGAGAATTAAAGCACGTAGTACATCTGTGAAAATCAAATTTCTCTGAGTAAATCAGTCTCATGTGAATAAGGCTCATGAGCAGATGACAAATCAAAAGCATCCAATCTCAGCGCCAGTCACAAAACACATTACCAAACACTCCGAATCACATTCACAAAAGACAAAAGACTGTCAATATTCTGTCCGTCCTGAGACACATTATTTGCGACAAGCTGTGTTTTCCTCCGAATGAAAATCGCACCATCTGGGAATAAATGTGGGAATATATTTTCACCATTTACACTGATATTCATTTTGCTGTCACGGATTGGGTGACTGGCCCGTGGCACCTTACAGCTGTCTAATTCACACTCGCCCACACATGAAAGTTTGTCGTGTAGGTGTTCTCTACCTGGAAGACCCACTCAAGACACCAAACCAGACTATAACAAGCCAGATTGACACCTGATTTACTCACTAACCCACACACACACACACTCACAAAGATACTGCAGCAGTGGGTGGAGGTTGAAGGGTTGTCAAATGAAATCTTTACGGGGTAAATGGCCAAATATCCCTCCTGCCTTCCCCATTTAGAGATTCATCTGCTCGCCAGAGAAATCCCATTTCCAGCCTGTCAGTCTTGAAGCCACCCGTGATGATTGCAGTGGGAAGTTCAGTTTATTTAGAGTCGCGAAAGAAGCGCTGAATCTCAGTTTCGGGTTCATCCAGGAGCTAATGGCTACTTAGCGCCCTGCTCTCCAGAAATTCATACATAACACTTGACGTCTGTGGACGAGGCATAATAACTCGCGCCATACGATGTAGAAGTGGCCGTATTCGTCTCTTGGAGCAGACAAATGGTTCTCGCACACATAAGACAGAGAAATCACAAATGAGATGTCTTTGTTGTCTCAGTAGTGTCTCTTATGCATCAATGAGATTAAATGGAGACTTTTCTGTACACAAAGACACTAGTAATCATAAAAGTTTTCAATAATGTTTCAAACTGTGCTTGGATTTTCCCAGAATCTGTAATCAAAAGTCAGAGATCTCAATATGAACTTGAACATTTCTCATTAAATTCTCATGACGCTGATATTGAATAAGATATAATCAAGAGCTATTGACTCACTAATAATCAAGCAACTGACTCATCTGAAGCTGTTTTTAATTTCTCCTCAGGAAATATGCTAGAAAATTGTGCGCTTTCAAGAACGTACATTTAATACTTGTGTGGAGTAAGAACATATAAGGTAGCCAAAGTGTTAAAAACATATGTGTGCAGTTCAGTTGAATGATAACGTTTACCCTCCTTAACTTCACGCTGTTAAAATGAATGTACAGAGTGAACTGTTAGCTAAAATATCCACAAAAAACAAACACTGAAATAAGTTCGTAACAGATAATTAAATTATCTCTTAATCAGATGCCCATGCATTTTGTGTTGATTTCTGAAATGTCCTCACGTCAAAATCAAACCTTCACCCTAGCTGTTTTGTGCTTATATATAGACAAATACAACAATAATTTATACCGATAAATTTAACACTCACTTTAGTTGAATGAGGATGACTGGATGGTTTTAACTGATTTCCTATTGAACTGTCACCAACTGAATTACAGTGGTCAAACTACTTAAAATATAGTGAATTAAGCTACAACATCGATCATAGTACACAATGCTTCCATTTAGCATGTACTTTGAGGTGCAGCTCGTCATATTAATGGAGTGTTTCACTAGTTAGCAGTAACGGTTAAACCGGTTAGCTCACCTGTTTGTAGATTTGTGTTGGATGTTTCGACGTGGAAAGCAGTTTCTAAATGGTAATGGCAATTTTAATTGTTAACATCAGTTATTCTAATAAAACTAACGAGCTAAGCCAGTAATAGCACCGAGTGTCGCGTAAACATGGCTGAAGGCGCAAAAAGCGGAGGAACAGACAAACCGATTCAATTGAGTGAGTCGTTTACGCTGGAACCGCTCTGATTGATTCAAACTCGTGACTTCGATCATTCATTGCAAGCGATTCACTAGCAAAAGCCTGATCAAATGAGCCATTCATCTTCGAATTTCGACATAATGATTTTAAAAAGCACGTAATGATGGGTGAAATTAAGCTTCCATTGCATCGCAAAATGATTTCGAAGCGCTCCAATCGGATCGCATATCGCGAATCATTTGGTTTGGATTCGTGAATCTTTTGGTCCAGACCGAAACTTTGGTGCAGGTACGCGAATCATTTCGCGAACTGAAAGGTTCGTAATACGTGAAGTCCCGATCTGAAATGACAGTTCGCGAATCATTATTCAGATCGGTACTTAAGAGGGCGGATCGCGAATCATTTGATTTCGATCAGAACTTTGGAGCGGGATCGCGAATCTTTTGATTCAGATCGGGACTTTAAAGCATTGTGAATCATATGAATTAGATCGGGAATTTGGAGTGCGTGTCACTAATCAGTTTATTTGAATCTGACCTTCCGATCGCATATCGCGATTCATTTGATTGGATCGGAACTTCGAAATGGATTCGCGAATCATTTTGCGAATTGAAAGATTTGTGATACATGATTCGAAGTCCCGATCTGAAATTATAGTTCGCGAATCAATATTCAGATCGGGACTTCAGAGCATGATAAATCATATGAATCAGATCGGGAATTCGGAGCGCGTATCACGAATCATTTGATTCAGATCGGGACTCATAGCGCGTTTCGCGAATCATTTGATCGGATCGGAACTTCGGAGAGGGTTAGTGAATCATTTCGCGAATGAAGAGATTCGTGATACATGATTCGAAGTCCCGATCTGAAATTATTGTTCGCGAATCATTATTCAGATCGGGACTTCAGAGCATGATGAATCATATGAATTAGATCGGGAATTCGGAGCGCGTATCGCGAATCATTTGATTCAGATCGGGACTCATAGCGCGTTTCGCGAATCATTTGATCGGATCGGAACTTCGGAGCGGGTTAGTGAATCATTTCGCGAATGAAGAGATTCGTGATCCATGCTTCGAAGTCCCGATCTGGTATGATGGTTCGCGAATCATTATACAGATCGGAACTTCGCAGCGGGGATCGTGAATCATTTGCTTTATATCGGACCTTCGGAGATGGTTCGCGAATCATTTCATTCAGATCGGGACTCGCCATACAAGCGCTATTGCGAATCTTTTTTTCTTGCTGCTTGCTTGCTTTCTTTTATTAAGCTTAAAAAAAAGTTTAGAAAAATTAACCACGGTTTTAAACTAAAGGTGTAGTAACCATGTTTTTTGGCGTATTTATTACCATTTGTATAAGTTTTACTACAAATACCATGATTAAACTAAAACCATGGCTCATTTCTGGTTGCCACAGTTCAACTTCAGTAATCATGGTGATCAATTTTTCATCAGTTTTTCTGTGAAATTTAGCAGGAAACACATTCATTAAGTTATATTTTTTTCTATTCTCTGTTGCTTTTACTGTTTTAAATCATGACTGAAAACTTGTATAACGTGCACTTCTCGAGTTTATGGCCATCTTATGATGAACCGTGCGTGTTGCATTCCTCAACTGTAAGTTGCTTTGGTTAAAAGCGCCTGCCAAATGAATAAATGTAAATGTAAATGAGCAGGACGAAAGGTCACTTACAAAAATGAGTCCATTATGTTCCCACCAATGTCAAAATCAAGCCTACACCCTTGTGTAAAAGTGTCCTAGTTCTTTAATGTTTCTCCTTTAAAAATAAACATCCAATCTTTCCTACAGTAACACAAAAGATCTCAATTTCTCAAACTATGCTCAGATCTACCAAAGTCTGCAGTCTAAAATACTTTGCATGTAAACAATAACACATTTCCTTTTATTCTGACCTAATTATATTCAAGAAAACATGAGAACTCAATCATGACCCCTTAATATCTCAACGGTTTCTCTTAGACATCAATGAGATCAAATAAAGAGCAAATGGAGAGTTTTTTTCCAAGAACTCTCAACAATTTCTCAAAAAATGCTCAGATGTGCCAAAGTCTGCAGTCAAAATATTTTGCGTATTTGCTTCAGTTTTGATTTTTTTTCCCAAAGATATTCAGGAATAAAAAAAAATGTTCATCACAAGCAAATGTCTTCTACTCTCTCCCGGAAGACATGTGAAAACAAGTTTTATCTTTAGCGTCGAGAAAAAAGGTGGGTGTGTGAAAAAGATCTCATCAGACACACACACACACGTGAAAAAGGACGACACTTAGAGTACGTGAGTAACTACACGGCTCAATCTGCACAGGGCGGTGGGATCTGTCTGTTGGCCTTGCGGGTGTTTCTCAGGGCGAGACACCCACAGTCTTTAACAAGCACGGCCACACTGACAGAGTTGTCACAGCGACGGCGTTTCCAATAGAATACCTGATTAAACCGGCACAGCTGTCAGACCGCAGCGCTCATTTAGAGCCCGAAGCTCTGCATTTCCAATAGCAACGGCATGAATGAGAGCGAGGAGGCGAACGGAGGCACAGACCATCACAGCGAAGGCCAGAAAGCGAGATTAGAGGAGTGAGATCAGAATCGAGATGAACGCTGAGTTTGACCTTCACCGAAGAGCTCCTGCTTTCTGCGGCGGAAACTTCACATACTGTACTGCCACGAGACCAGAGCCGCTGGAATCGCTTTACACGAATTTCACACAGCATCTCTGTTACGAAACCTAGTGAGCTGAGTAAATACAGAGCATGCTGTGCACAGCACCAAGGCTGCTCAAAAAACGCTTTGTGAGGAAAAAATAAATCAAAGATGGCAGATGAGTCAGGGAAAAAATGTCAGTATTTAATACGGAATGTTAAGTAATGCAATTAACTAATGGCACAAGTGTTACCAAATTAGCCAGCTTTATGGGATTAACCAATTAATGGCCAATATACACTGCTGTTCAAAAGTTTGAAATCAGTAAGATTTTTAATGCGTTTTAAAGAAGTTTCTAATGTTTATCAAGACTGTTTATTAGATCAAAAATACAAAAATAAATGTAATATTGTGAAATATTATTACGATGTAAAATAATGTTTTTTTATATAATAATATATATTGAAATCTAATTTAATTTTTTTAACTTTTAACATCAGTGTCACATAATCCTTCAGAAATCATTCTAATATACTGATTTATTATCAGTGCTGTAAACAGTTGTGATGCTTAATATTTTTTTTTTTTTTTCAGGATTCTTTGATGAATAGAAAGTTATAATAAGAAATAGAAATCTTATAGAAATAATATGCACTACCGTTCGAAAGTTTGGGTTCAGTACATTTTTATTCTTTCCTTTTTTTGAAAGAAATTAATTATTTTATTCAGCGAGGATGTGTTAAATTGCTAAAAAGTGATAGCAAAGACTTATATTGTTAGAAAAGATTTATATTTTGAATGAATGCTGTTCTTTTGAACTTTTTATCCATCAAAGGATCAAAGAATAAAGTGTCACAGGTTCCAAAATAAAAATAAAAAAAAATTGGGCAGCACAATAATAAATCAGCATATTAGAATGATTTCTGAAGGATCATGTGACACTTAAAACTGGAGTAATGGCTGATGAAAATTCAGCTTTGCATAAAATAAGTAAATTATATTTTAAAGTGTATTAAAATAGAAACCATTATTTTATATTGTAAAACCATTTCACAATATTACTAAAAAAACATTACATTAGTCTTAACTGATCTCAAACTTTTAATGGCAACATACATACATACATACATACATATATATATATATATATATATATATATGCAAATCTGTCTGAATAAATAAAAGAAAATAAAACTGTATTTAAGCATCACAACATAATAATGTACAGTGTGCCAAATATATATTTTTTTTCTTATCAGTATAATTATTTTGAGATTTGCTGAAGTGAGCATTAGATGATGGTAATTCATCTAAATTATGTGCTACGTATTTTTATTAGAGATGTTGAAATTCTGACTAAAAAGCTAAAATAAGACGGTTTTATGGTGATAACCAATAAATGGCCAATATTACAAATATACTAACTTGTCTAAATAAAATGTTTAATATTTACAATTTCTTTTTCCCAAATAAATTAAAAAACACAAAAAAAATAAAGGTGAATTTAGACATCACAAACTTATAATATATAGTATGACAAATATATATTCTTCGTATTTTTTATTTTTCTTATAGATATTATTATTTTAAGATTTGCTAAAGATTATTTTCAATAGCATTGTTGAATAAAAAATAAATAAAATACAATTAAAATATTTTAAAAGACTAATGCGAGCATAAGCTGATGTCAAAAGTCACAGAAATGTAAAAATATGGGCAAATCTATCTATCCATCTATCTATCTATATCTATCTATCTATCTATCTATGGCTGGGTATTTACTGATTAAATGTAATCTGGATTACGTAATCCGATTCCAGTAATTACAGTATATTACATTTTAAAATAAGTATAATCAGATTATAGTTACTTTTTTATGGATTACATGATTACACTTTAATCACACAGGCAGTAAATTATTCAGAATTTACTGATTCTCCCTATTTTATTTTTTCTTCTCTCTTGAACATTCCTTTCTAAAAATCTTACTGTGCCATTTAGATTTAACTATATTCACAAATTTCATGTAAACTAATTTGCAAACCTTGCATCTAAATTTGGGGGAAAAAAGTAATGCACAGTACTAAACTAAGTTGTAGGGCCTTATCCTGATCTGATCCACAAATTAAAAAACATTGCACAAACCATCTAAAGTTTTTTTTAGATTCTAAACCAACAGTCTTTAGTCTTTTGGTTGTCAAATTGCATTTTTTGGTCCACTTCACTTTGGTTTTTGCGGCACTGCACCATTTAAATATCTGAACTGAACATCGTACATCCGAATTACAAGCGGTGAAAGTTGCATACGAAAGGCACATCATAAGAAAGATTGCTTTTTGACATTTCTGTATGGTGAGATCCCTGGAGATTCTCACCTCGCGTACGGAGGTTCAGACCAGCGTTTGAGGACAATGCGGCAAGCTATTAGCATTGAGAGAGAGAGAGAAATAGAGAGAGGCGGCGAGACGCACATACTGATGAGGATGATGCAGAGAGAGTTTGCGTGACCCAGGTGCATATAGATGCAGACCAAATGCTCGTGCACAGAACACGACCGCAGAAACATCCACTCATAGCCATGCACATGCACACAGTCCCTTTGATGTTCAGCAGTGAATGGTGAATCATTGTTAGTTCTTAAACAAAAAGCTGCTGGAGAATAATAGATGCTGTCCAGGATGAAAGGACAAGTTTATTAATCAATATCCATTCAGTAAAGACACAGACACTCACGAAAACCCCTCCAAAACTCCTGAACTCTGTGTGAACTGATACTAAATGTCTCTGCGGATAAACTACAGACTTCGACTGACTCGTCCTGCTGTCTCACCTGTAGTTTGTTGCAGCGAACCCTGAGCTGGCAGCTGTGTGTCTCACGTCTCTCACTGAACCGCTGTCACCATCTGACAGCATTAGATGTGACATGCGCCGGTGCAGATTCTGCTCTTATATACTAACAGCGTGTTTTGTCAGCTGATGTGTGCTTTACTCTTACAGATAGAGTTTAAAAGGTCGCAGGGTTGAGATAAATTCTGAGTTTTGCTTTCAATAGCGATGAACTGGAGCAGGAATGACACTAAGAGAATTTATGAAATTGCAATTCAACAAGAATGCGAGAGAATTTTTGCAAAGCATATTTATATGATTAACCATATTTTCGTTAATTTTCTGGTCAGTGCTGTCAGATTAAATTGTGGTTTCTACTGAATTTTGTGCATGTTTAAATTGCACATTTTCACACGCAGTCAGCTTAATCAGATGAGACCAATATTCTGGTAAATTTTCACTGTCACACACAATAAAAAAATAAAAATAAAATTATGTACATAATATTACACAATACTGATATGCATAAACTTACATATAAAATATTTTAAATATAAAATCACAAATTTTCAGACAAATAAAAAATTAAAATAAATAAATAATAAACAAAATAAAAGGTATTTTATTTATATTTTATTAATAACTCTATTTTATATAGAAGACAATACACACACAATAAAAAAAAAATAAAAAAAAGTTTAAAATTTATATACATAATATTACACAATATTGATATGTATAAACTTTTACATATAAAATATTTTAAATATAAAATTACAAATTTACTAAACCAGACAAAGTCAATCAAATAAGATCAGACCATTATTCTGGTAAATTTTCACTAAATGTATGATGCACTGTCTGAATAATAATAATAAATAATAATAATAAAAATACAAAATAAACTAAACTAAACTAAAATAAAATAAAGGTATTTTATTTTATTTATATTTTATTAATACCTCTCTGTTTATACAAAAGATAAATACACACATTAAAATAATGAATGTATAAAGTCTATATACATAAAAATACACAATATTGATATGTATAAACTTTTACATTTAAAATATTTTAAATATAAAATTATTTCAAATTTTATATCAAATTTTTCAGACACAGTCAGCCAAATCAGATCAGACCATTATTCTGGTAAATTTTCACTGAATGTATGATGCACTGTCTGAATAAAAAGGTAAATAAAATAAAAAATAAAATAAAATAAATATTTTATTCTATTTTATTTATATTTTATTAATAACACTCTATTTTATATAAATATAATACATACACAATAAAATAATTAATATATAAAATTTATATACATTATCTATCTATCTATCTATCTGTCTACGTTTGTGTATATAATAAAATTAAAATGATATAAAATCAAATTGCTTTTCACTGGACATGCTATTATGTCTCACTAAATACAAATTAAAAGAAGAGTAAAATAAATAAATAAGCAATAAGTAAAGTAAATAAGTAATATTAAATTAAATTTACTCCATGTAAAACAAAATATATAATTTACTAAGTATTATACGATGATGATAAAAATATCATTTAAAAGCCATACATACATATTTAGTTATACATATTTAATTTATACTTTTAAATGACCTTTTTACTTTTACATGGAATAAATTTACTCATAAAACATCAGTTCATTATATTAACCATTACCTATTCAATCCTGCTGCAATCCTGAGATCCATAAAGCACATGCAGTTTAAGGTTTCTGACAGTTAGTCTTTATCAACCTGACGTTACAATAATCAAATTAATTTCTGAATTATTTTGTGTGAGGGTTTGCACACATGTGAGTGAGAAACACCCATAAAGGCCCGTTGAAGGTCCTTGAGGAAGTTTTGCACAGACTAATAAGGAAGCAGACGGCCGTATGACAGCAAACATCCCCAGAGTCTCCCTCGACCCAGAATCTCATCACCGCCCGTCCTACAGCCGTCTGTGGAGCCGAAGAGACGCTTAGTAAGCGTTCAAAGTTCAAACTGAGTAAAATAGTTATTCACAGCCTCTTATTTCTCTCTCTTGTCCGATGATGAATCTCTAACAGGCTCAAACTGTCCTGAGTGACCAAAGAAATGGGACGCGGCCTGGAGTGACGCCCTGCCATACGATACCAGTGCTATCAAGAAGATGGAAACTATTATGCTCCACTCTTCTGCCCTTGAGAGAAGCACTTAACCTCCAGAACTGCTTTAATGTGGCCGTCTGTGACCTTTGACCTCTGGCGTACAGAATCAAAGCGTATCAGCAGCAGATGATTACTAAAGAGATGGATACTTTTTTTCTCTCACTATGTTGACAGTATATATTTCTTACAAAGTATAAAATGAAACAGAAGCCATTATTTCACAATAAACACTTCAAAATTGTTGTTACATCACCTCATTAGATTAAATGTGAGGTATCATCTTGGGAAAATATGCTAATTATCCTATGTGTCCTAGAAAGGTGTAAATGTATTAATTTTTTTGTTAACTTGACAACACATTCCTTATGAAAATCACCCATGGATTTACTACAAAAACAAACAAACAAACAAATAAAAACCCACAATGGTTACAGTAAACCATAATAACAACTACACTAACCAGTTTAATCATGGTATTTGTAGTAAAACTCTGGTTATACAAATGGTAATCAATACGAAACCCATGGTAACTGCACCTTTACCATAATAAAACCATGGTTCATTTTCTTTAGGGATCTGTATCTGTGTATACTTTCTTTCTCTTTTCTTTGTTTTGTTTTTATAACTGTACTGCCTTAATTGTTTGATGTTTTGTACTGTTTAATAAAAAAAGAAAGAAAGAAAGAAAGAAAGAAAAAAGAAAGATTTGCGATTTGCATTCCCAATCTGAATCAAATGATTCACGAACCATCTCAGAAGTCCCAATCTAAATCAAATGATTCGTGATCCACGCTCTGAACTCCAGATCTGAATAATGATTCGCGAACCATTATATTTTTCAGTTTGCGAAAATGATTCAGAATATGCACTTTGAAGTTCTGATCTGAATCAAAAGATTCACATACCCGCTCAGAAGTTCCGATCTGAATCAAATGATTCTCCATCCGTGCTTCAAAAGCCTGATCTGAATAATGATTTGCAAACCATCATATTTTTCAATTTGCTAAATGATTTAGGATTTGCACTTTCTGATCTGAATCAAATGTTTTGTGAACCCGCGGCTAAGTCTGGATCTGAATAATGAGTCGTGAACCATCATATCTTTTAAATTTGTGAAATGATTCACTACACGTGCTTTGAGGTCCGATCTAAATCAAAAGATTCACGAACCCGCTCAGAAGTTCCGATCTGAATCAAATGATTTGCGATCCACGCTCTGAACGCCCGATCTGAATCAAATGATTCTTGATCCGTGCTCCAAAAGCCTGATCTGAATAATGATTTGCAAACCATCATATCTTTCATTTTGCAAAATGATTTACGATTTGCACTTTCTGATCTGAATCAAATGATTTGCGAACCATCTCCGAAAGCCTGATTTGAATCAAATGATTCGTGAACCAACTGCGAAGTTTGGATCTGAATAATGAGTCGTGAATTATCATATCTTTTAAATTTGTGAAATGATTCACTATACGTGCTTTGAGGTCCCGATCTAAATCAAAAGATTCACGAACCCGCTCAGAAGTTCTGATCTGAATCAAATGATTTGCGATCCACGCTCTGAACGCCCGATCTGAATCAAATGATTCTCGATCCGTGCTCTGAAAGCTTGATCTGAATAATGATTCACAAACCATCACATCTTTCAATTTGCAAAATGATTTATGATTCGCACTTTCCGATCTGAATCAACCAGTTTAATCATGGTATTTGTAGTAAAACTGTGGTTATATAAATGGTAATCAATACAAAAACAGCCATGGTTCATTTTCTTAAGGGATTTATATCTGTGTATCCTTTCCTTCTTTTTTCTTTGTTTTGTTTATATAACTAACTGCCTTAATGGTTTGATGTTTTGTACTGTTTAATAAAAAAAGAAAGAAAGAAAGAAAGATTCGCAATTTGAATTCCCAATCTGAATCAAATGATTCACAAACCCGCTCAGAAGTTCCGATCTGAATCAAATAATTCGTGATCCGTGCTCTGCCTTAATGGTTTGATGTTTTGTACTGCTTAATAAAAAAAGAAAGGAAGAAAGGAAGAAAATATCATGGTATTTGTGGTAAAAATCTGGTTATACAAATGGTAATCAATGCAAAACCATGGTTAATTTTCTTAAGGGATTTGTATTGGTGTATCCTTTCCTTCTTTTTTCTTTGTTTTGTTTATATAACTATACTGCCTTAATGGTTTGATGTTTTGTACTGTTTAATAAAAGAAAGAAAGAAAGAAAGAAAGAAAGAAAGAAAGAAAGATTCACGATTTGAAGTTCTGATCTAAATCAAATGATTTGCGATTCACACTCTGAACGCCCAATCTGAATAATGATTCACAAACCATCATATCTTTCAATTTGCGAAAACAATTCATGATACGCACTTTGAAGTCCCAATCTAAATCAAAAGATTCACAAACCCGCTCAGAATTTCCGATCTGAATCAAATGATTCTTGATCTGCACTCTAAAAGCCCGATCTTAATAATGATTCGCAAACCATCATATCTTTCAATTTGCAAAACGATTCACACTTTGAAGTCCCGATCTGAATCAATAGACTTGCGAACCCGCTCCGAACTAAATAATGACTTGTGATCAGATCGGGAAGTTGGACCACGTATCGCAGTATGCACTTTGAAGTTCCGATCTGCGTCAAATGATTCGCAATACGCAATTTGATTGGAGCGCTTCGAAAGTGAATCTTTTTTCCGACGCAATGGTTTAACTGATTCAGAGTTTTGAAAAGCTCTATTTTACCCATTATTACTACGCATGCTTTTTAAATTCATTACAAGCGATGTCAGTTTGAAGATGAATGGCTTTTCTGATCTGGTTTCTGCTTGCGAAATCACTTGCAATGAATGTTTGAATTAACGATTTTGAATTTGAATCAATCAGAGTGGTTTAAGAGCAAATGACTCACTCAGTTGAATCGGTTTGTCTGTTCCTTCACTTTTAGCACCTTCATCTATGTTTAAACGACGCTGTCAGTACTACTACCGGCTTAGCTTACTAGTTATATGAGATTAACTGAAATAAGCGGGAAAGAATCAGGAAAAGCGGGAAGTATGATGTTTACAAATAAAATATCCATATTTCCATTCCAAAGATAATGGAATTACTTTTACTGCTAACTAGTGAAACACTCCCTGAGGAGCTGCAGTTATTTCAGTTGAAATATCTCAACTGAAACCAAAAGATGATCTATTAAGAAAACATTGTTTTTACTATTTAAAATGGCCAGAGTATATTCTCTAGAGAAAAAATGGTGATTTTTCTTTGGCCATGAGCTGTACATCTGTATGAGTCTTGATATCGCTATCTGTGTGCGTGAAGGAGCGGCGTTTGTCCTCTGAATTATGCAGACGCTCGTGTCTGTTTACAGTAAAACCGCTGCACTTTTTGTTCTGCAAACCGAACAAGTCTGACGAGGTCAAACGCTAGAATGAGCCGCCTGCAAACCGGCGCATGAATTCACCGTTCTGTCGGCACATTTCCAGAACAAGAGGCGCAACATCCATTTAAATCCAGAGGTCACGCGGCAGCTGAAGCGCTGAATAATTTGTTCATGGTGACTTTCCACACACATACAAAAGACTAAATACTGCTTAAAGAAATAGTTTTCAAACAAACTCTGTGCCTTTGAGGAGCGAATGCATGTTTAAGACCTTGATTTTCAAGGTTTGTTTATTTGAATATTGTCTGAGCTGCTAGAAATTCAACAAAGCACAAGAATCTCTTGTATTTAGTGATGCTTGCTAATGCAAGCCTTTTGCTAACACTGCAAAAATGATTTTCTTCCTCAATTTTTTGTCTTATTTCCAGTTTTCCAGTACAAATATCTAATGCAGTCAGAAAAAATGTACATTTAATGACAATTAATGATATTTTGTCTCGTTTTAAGCATGAAGTCACTTAATTTTGACCAATTTTACAGTACACAAAAACTTAATTTGGCAATTAGAAATTTAAACCGAAAGGCATAATTAATGCACACACACATATACAGTAAATATATGTATATATAAGCTTCAAGTACAGCGTTACCAAACATTTTAGTGATCGACCAATATCAAATAATTACCAAAAATGTCTATTTTTTAATGTAATATTATTAATAATATTAGATTTCTTTTTACTTTATACATCATCTTCAGTATTCACTTGTAAAACACAGGCAAAACATTTATTTATTGATTGATTGATTTATTATTTTATCTCCAGTAAAAAATATGCATGTAATTTACATAATTTAACACCCACTTCAAATTAATCTTTCAAAACATTTTTTAATTATATTTTAATTTAATAACATTTTTAGAAGTAACCTTTAGGAAATCTCTCTCTATAATAACATCCATAACATAGAAAAATAACATAAAATAACATAAAAAAATGATCTGTTTGTCATACTGTAGAATATAAATTGTGATGCTTAAATAATAAAAAAAGAACAGTTTTTATTTTATAGTGTTTTATTTAATTAATTAATTTATTTATTTATTTATTTAGATGAAAAAGTGTATTTTAACATTGCCCATATATTGGTTAAAAACATATACTCAACACATAATTTAGATGATATTTGCCATCATATTATACTCACTTCAAGTACTCTTAATGTTTTTAAAACTTTTTCTTTATTTTCATCTTTAGAAAATCCCTAAATAATTAATATGCATGAAAAGTTTGTAATTATATTTTTTAGAAATTAGAATGTTGTGATGCCCAAATTCATTTGTATAATTACTCATTTTAGTTTTAATTACTTCAGAGAAAATTGTGCAAATAACACACATTTTATTTAGTAATAAATAAAAAAAATCATAAAAATTTTATACAAATATTTCTAAATAAAAAGCTTTCTATTTTAAATAAATGCTGTTCTTTTTAACATTTGATTCATCAAAGAATCACAAAAAAATAATAAATAAATAAATAAGCAGAACAACTGTTTTCAACATTGCTAATAAATCAGTATATTAGAATGATTTCTAAAGGATCATGTGACAATGAGGACTGGAGTAATGATGCTGAAAATTCAGATTTGCATCCCAGGAATAAATTCTATTTTAAAGTAAATTAAAATAGAAAACCACTTATTTAAATTGCAATAATATTTCACAATTTTACAGTTTTTTCTGCCTTTTTAATCAAATAAATGTAGCTTGGATGAGCAGAAAAGACTTCTTTAGAAAAACATTAAAAATCTTACTGATCCCAAACTGCTGAACGGCAGTGTGTGTGTATGTGTATATGTATATGTATATGTATATGTATATATATATATATATATATATATATATATATATATATATATATATATATATATAGGCCATTTATTATTTATTATACACTATCTAATTTGAGTTTATTAGCCAGATTTAATATCTCATTTAGCAATACACAGCACATGATTATTGGGTAAAAGTGAGGAAGTGAATGAATTATGGTGCAGATATTCTGCCAGGATTAAAATGGCTTGAAACGGGTCGTGAGCACAGATTCAAACTCCACCGGCTTAAACTGACAACGATTCCAGCCGCAGGGATTAGCTGGAAACGGCATACTGGGAAAAAGCAAGAGAGAAAGAGAGAGAGAAAGAGAAAAAAAAGAGCGTTTTCGGTCTGCCCTGCAGGTTGCATCCTTCCAGAAAGTGGTTTTCTCCTTTATATATTCCTGAAGCTCTTGCCCTGGCTGCATTTTACCCCTCATTCATCCCTGTTGGGTTGTTTTCAGCACTGATTAAATTAAAAAACAACAGCTCCACTGAGGACAATAATACAGAGCTACAAAAAATGCTTTTGGAGACCCTCGGGAGAGCACTTCAGCAGTTATAGAGTGGGCCGATTACAGCATGAATAAACCGCCTTCCGCTTCCCTCTCTAATAAAAAAAAGAGAAAATATTTTCCTGAACTCAGAACGGCCTCTCGCTAATTAGCGTACTGTAATTGGAAGGCATTACAGTAAGATCCTGCAGCCGGCCTGAAACGAACAGGCCTGTCATGACAAATCACATTATTCATCAAATATCCAGCAGAACTGCCCATTTCAACACTGACCTCTGAAACCAATCAAAGCAGGATAGAGTTTCATGAAGCTAAAAGGACATTTTCAGGACATGTTTTTCCTCAGATCTACTGTTTGAAAAAGGTCAGCATTGTTTACAAGACCAGCCCGCGGATCTGATCTGGAACAGACTTCGTTGTTTGGTTAAGTATGGCTCATTAGAGCAATAGTCTACCTAAAAATTAAAATTAGCTGAAAATGTATTCACCCTGAAACCATGTAAGATGTGGATGAGTTTGTTTCTTCATCAGATTTGGAGAAATGTAGCATTACATCACTTGCTCACCACTGGATGCTGTGCAGTGAATGGGTGCCGTGAGAATGAGAGTCCAAACAGCTGATAAAAACATCACAATAATCCACAAGCAACCCACACCACTCCAGTCCATCAGTTAACATCTTGTGAGCGTAGCTTGTAAACAGTGCTTAATCTGTGCATATTTCTCTCCTGATTCAGATAAGATGACTTTTTCACTGGAGGAAAAAGTGTTATTATGGCTTATTTTAGCTGAAAGTAACAGTATAAAGTTAAAAACATCATAACGATAGATCTGTTTCTTATTGATGGAAAATTGTGAAGTTTTTATCAGTTGTTTGGACTCTCATTCTGACGGCACCCATTCACTCCAAAGGATTCATTGGTAAGCAAGTGATGCAATGCTGCGTTTCTCCAAATCTGATGAAGAAACAAACTCATCTACATCTTAGATGGCCTGAGGGTGAGTACATTCACAGCAAATGTAAATTTTTGGGTGAATTATTCATTTAAAGGATTTACAATGTTGTTTTTGCTTTAATTCTATAATAAAGTAAGGAATAATGCGTCGTTTACTTACAACATTTTGCATCTGTTTGAAATAGGGCTGTCCAACGATTAAACGATTAAATACAAAATAAAAGTCTGAATTTGCCTAATATATGTGTGTGTACTGCGTGTAATCATCATGTATACTGTATATAAATACACACAAATGAATGTATATATTTAAGAGATATATGTTATTTATGTACAAATTATTTTTAATATAAATTAAATAAAAATTATAATAAATACATATACTTACATATACATGAAGGTGTTTGCATTTATATATGTATAATAATTACGCACAGTACACACATATATAATAGGCAAACTCAAACTTTTAATTTCTATGCGATTAATCGCGATTAATCGTTTGAAAGCCCTAGTTTGAAATATAGCATGAGATGTACTCTACTGTTCAAGTTTGGTGTCAGTATGATTTTTTAAAAAGAAATTAATACTTTTTTTTTTTTTTTTTTTAGCAAGAATGCACTACATTTTTACATACACAAGTGATAGCAAAGACATTTATAAAGATACTAAAAATAAATAAATAAATAAATATATATATATATATATATATATATATATATATATATATATATATATATATATATATATATATATATATATATATATATATATATATGAAGCAGCACAAGTGTTTTCAACACTGATAATAATCAAAAATATTTCTTGAGCAGCAAATCAGCATATTAGAATGGTCATATTAGAAACATCATGCATTGTACACTACTATTCAAGTTTGGTGTCTGTATGATTTTTTTTTTTTTTTTTGAAAGAAATTAATACTTTTTTTTCAGCAAGAATGCACTAAATTTGTCAAAAGTGACAGTAAAGACATTTATAAAGTTACAAATATAAACTTTATACTTTATTTTTTACTTTGTATTCATCAAAAAATCCTGAAAAATAAAATATATCACAATTTCCACAAAAATATGAAGCAGCACAAGTGTTTTTAACATTGATAATAATCATAAATCTCTCTTGAGCAGCAAATCTCATATTAGAACGATTTCTGAAGGATCATGTGACACTGAAGACTGGAGTAATGACGCTGAAAATTTAGGTTTGCATCACAGAAATAAATTACATTTTAAAATATATTCAAATAGAAAACAGTTATTTAAAATTGTAATCATTTTTCACAATATTACTGATTTAACTGTATTGTTTATCAAATAAATGCAGCCTTGGTGAGCAGAAGAGATTCAAAAACATCAAAAAAAATCTTACTGGCCTCAAACCTTTAAACAGCAGTGTATGTAACATCATGTACTGTACAGTACTATTCAAGTTTGGTGTCTGTGAGATTTTTTTTTTTTTTTTTAAATAGAAAACAGTTATTTTAAATTGTAATATTTTTTCACAATACTACTGATTTTATTGTATTTTTTATCAAATAAATGCAGCCTTGGTGAGCAGAAGAGACTCAAAAACAAACAAAAAAATGTACTGGTCTCAAACCTTTAAAGAGCAGTGTACGCAACATCGTGCATTTTTACTATTTATATTAGTAATATTATTTATAAATAATATCATTAAGGTTTGGAACTTTAAATAATATCAAAATGTCTTTATACGTTTATATGGAGCTCAAATGTGATGAACTCGAAGACCCGCTGGCTCCCGCACAGGATCATGGGCCGTATGTTGCGTCTGGAGCGCCGCCAGAGGGGTTTTCGAGGTCTTTTCACCCAGATGAAGGTCAGTCCTGAGGAGAGACGCTAAATGATGGTGTCAGTCGGAGTTGTTCGGGCTCCACGCGGAGCTTTTCAATTGTCAGCCTGATCTAGAGACCGAACGGCGGCCGGTCGTTCTGTATCGCTCTTTCTGTCTCTCTGTTTGCCTCCTCTGGGAAATCGCTGACAGAACAACATGATATCTGCACTATATGAGCTCCACTTCACGAAGAAAGAGACTCTGTATCTAAAGATCTCTTCTATGCACTTCTATTCAAATTCAGGAGATGCGTCGCGATTCAATCCGCAGTTTAAATTCACCCGGATGCGGCTTTGATTTTCCACTCTGTGCGCTGATATATTCACCTTAATTTAATTGCTTTTCTGTAGCTGCTGAATTGAACTAGGCTTTGCGAGAACTCATCTATGTAGAAATATCATTTTATGACTAACAAATCAAGTGGGTGACTAATGTGAAAATGTCATGTTTGAGAGGGAGAAATTACACTATGAAGCTCTAATCAAAGCTGGATCTGCAGCAACCAACTCCACATCCAGCCCACAGCAGACCAGTTTATAACAAGATGAAGAAATGTGTCACATTACATAAAAAAAGTCCACATTACTCACATTATGGAGAGAAAAATACTTCGCTCAAGAAACACTTTTATAAAATGATGGGTGACCGGAGGCCAGTGAATAAAATGACCTGGTAAAAATATGACAGCCTCATATTTTTATCACCTCATTCATCAAAAAAAGTGCTATTCAGTCTTTTTTTAAAAAAACATGTTTACCAGAAAAATCAAGTCAAAAATCAAGAAAAATCGTGACATAAATACTATTTAAAAAACAAATCATCTTCAAGTGCAATGTAAATGATACTGTTATCAACATATAAAATAAAACTTACTGTTAAAATAAATGCAAAAAATAAAATGAATTAATGCTTCAGTAATTGTACTTATGGTGACTTCATATAAATACATTACAAATTCATAAAATAAAATAAAATAAAATAAAATATTATTAACATAAATTCAATAAATAAATAAATAAATAAATAAAATGAATTAATGCCTCAGTAAGCAAACTTATGGTCACTTCATATAAATACATTACAAATTCACAATAATAAAATAAAATAAAATAAAGTAAAATAAAACAATTATTAACATAAACGCAAAAAAAAAAAAGAATTAATGCCTCAGTAAGTGAACTTACGGTCACTTCATATAAATACATTACAAATTCGCAATAATAAATAAAATAAAATTTAACTAAATTAAATTTAATAATTTTTAACAAATGCAAAAAATAAAATGAATTAATGCCTCAGCAAGTGAACATGCTATGGTCACTTCATATAAATACATTACAAATTCATAATAAATAAAATAAAATAAAATAAAATAAAATAAAATAAAATAAAATAAAATAAAATAAAATAAAATAAAATAAAATATTATTAACAAAAATGCAAAAAACAAAAAATTGAATTAATGCCTCAGTAAATTAACTTATGGTCCCTTCAGATCAATACATTAAAAATTCACAAAAAATAAAATAAAATAAAATAAAATAAAATAAAATAAAATATTATTATATACATACATGCCTAAATAAAATTAATTAATGCCTCGGTATGTCAACTTACATTAACTAAACATATGTTCAGTATATCTTGTGCATATTCACAAATTCACAATAATTCATCTGTGAAGTAAAGGACAATGTTCTAACTGTATTCATTATGAGATGGCAAGAAAGCAGATTCATAAGTCCATTCGAGTTACATTTTTATCTCTCTGTCTAATCACAAATCTTTGCTGTTAAAATGAAACAGTCTCAAGCAAGCTTATGTATGACACCAATCAGTCTCGAAAAAATTTGCATATCACAATGCTTTGCTTCTTGATTATTAAAAACGAATTTCAAATCTTTAGTGAATTCAATCTGATTAATGCACCAATTATATTAAAATGATAGCATCAGGGCTTCAGTGCACATCTCAACACATAATGTGAATGGTCTTGTCAGACTATGTTATGAGCATTTGCATTATGAACGTTTCAAAAGAGCAAATAAAAAAAAAAAAACAATCTGTTTTCCATGATAAGACCCTTTAAATTACAACCACACTTGATCTGTACTTCAAAAGGCAACACATAAAACAACACCAATCCAATGCTCGCGCCAAACAAACACACCAAGAAGAGCAAAATGGGGCTGCTGCTTCAGGAAAGCTACATTACGGAAAAGAAGAAAGGCGTAGCGTGGCTCCTCTGAGAGCGCGGGTCAATCCCACTGTACATTTGCAGTGCTCGAGTGTCTGAGTGTGCAGTCGAGCAGAACGGACCCCTTTCCTGAGAGCAGATAAAAGAGACGCTCTCGCCAAAGAGCCCATGCCGTGTTCATCAGTCACAGCACGAGAGAGCAGGCAGACGGATCCATCGACATTTCAGCTTTGCTGCCAATCCTCAAGGTGTTTCTGGGTCTTCGATCGACCTGCTCTGTTGGCCATTACAATATTCTGTGGCAAAGAGACGATCACTGTAAATTGGATTTTATTCAGGGATTAAATTAAACCGAACGTACAGGTATGAGCACACTTTTAACCACAGACGAAAGACGAGTCTGAACATCAGCAGCATGCCAGTCATACTTAAAGGAACAGTTCACTCCAAAAAAGAAAATTTGCCAACAAATTTCGCCTTCATGCTATCCAAGATGTAGACGAATTTGTTTCTTCATCGGATTCAGAGAAATGTAGCATTCCATCATTTGCTTACTAATGGATACTCTGCAGTGAATGGGTGCCGTCAGAATGAGAGTCCAAACAGCTGATAAAAATCATCAGTTAGAAACAAATCCATCATTATGACATTTTTAACCTCAAACCATTACTTCCGGCTAAAATTTGAGTCCATAATCCATAATTACACTTCCACCAGTGAAAAAGTAATCTTTTCTGAAATACGAAATATGCACAGATCAACCACTATTTACAAGCCAAAATGGTCCAAAACAGTTCTTAAAACACGCATGTTTCCACTTCACAAGATGTTAATTGATGGACTGGAGTGGTGTGGATTACTTGTGGATTATTGTGATGTTTTTATCAGCTGTCTGGACTCTGATTCTGACGGCACCTATTCACTGCAGAGCATCCATTGGTGAGCATATGATGTAATGCTACATTTCCCTAAATCTGATGAAGAAACGAACTTGTCTACATCTTGGATGGCCTCAGGATGAGGAAATTTTGGCTTGTAAACAGTGCTTAGTCTGTGCATATTTCTCTCCTAATTCAGATAGGATAACTTTTTCACTGAAATAAGCGTTATTATGGATTATAGACTCGCACTTTAGCCAAAAGTAATGGGCTGAAGTTAAAAATGTCATATTTATGGATTTGTTTCTTATTGATAGTTTATTGTGATGTTTTTTCAGCTGTTCAGACTCTGAATCTGACGGCACCCATTCACTGCAATGGATCCATCAGTGAGCAAGTGATGTGATGCTACATTTCTCCAAATCTGATGAAGAAACAAACTCATCTACATCTTGGACGGCCTGAGGATGAGGAAATTTTGACTTGTCAACAGTGTTTAATATGTGCATATTTTTCTCCTGATTCAAATAAGACGACTTTTTAACTAGAAGATGTATTATTATGGATTATGGACTTGTATTTTAGCCAAAAGTAACGGGTTGAAGTTAAATACATCATAATTATGGATTTGTTTCTTATTGATGGTCTATTGAGACATTTTTATCAGCTATTTAGACTCTCATTCTGACGGCACCCATTCACTGCAGGATCCATTGGTAAGCAGGTGATGTAATGCTACATTTCTCCAAATCTGATGAAGAAAAGAACTCATCTACATCTTGGATGACCTGAGGATGAGAAAATTTTAGCTTTTAAAAAGTGCTTATTTCTCTCCTGATTCAGATAAAATGACTTTTTCACTGGAAGAAGCATTATTATGGATTATGGACTCGTAGTTTAGCCAATAGTAATGGCTTGACATTAAAATAGTCATAATTATGGATTTGTTTTTTTATTACTTTTGATTTATTGTGATGTTTTTATCAGCTGTTCGAATTCTTATTCTGACGGCACCCATTCACCACAGTGGATCCACTGATGAGCAAGTGATGCAATACAACATTTTTCCAAACCTAATGAAGAAACAAACTCATCTACATCTTGGATGGCCTCAGGATGAGGACATTTTGACACTGCTTAATCTGTGCATATTTCTCTCCTAATTCAGATAAAAAGACTGCTTAACTGGAAGAAGCATTATTATGGATTATGGACTCTTTAGGTTAGCCAAAAAACATTATAATTATGGATTTGTTTCTTATTGATGGTTTATTGTAATATTTTTATCAGCTGTTTAGACTCTGATTCTGACGGCACCCATTCACTCCATTGGAGAGCAAGTGATGTAAAGCTACATTTCTACAAATCAGATTAAGAAACAAACTCATCTACATCTTGTCCCCAAGAACCAGACACCAACCATGTACACAATAACCAAGAAAAATAGCCTCATGCAATGTTATCCGGCAAACCAGTTCAATCCATTAACACAAGCCAGTTTTATTCCCCACATGAAACTGCAGTCATTTCTTTGAGCCGTGCTGTACATTAAGGGCGCGTGTCGCTCCGAACGCATGCTGAATGTTCCCTTCACGCTCCACACGTCAAAACCCTTTGAGCTAAAGCAACTTCTGTTCCAACTTCCCCCCGACTGAACTCCAACAAACCTACAGCTTTATCTTTAGAAGAAGTAATTATGCGACACGAAATATGTCACCATCTTGCCTTCGCTTTCACGCTGCGTACAATATTAGCAAGATTTAAGTCGTACTTAGTTTCAGCAGCCGTTCAACCAACATTAATGGTGGACGATTATTTATTAGTCACAGCAGGGCAGCAGATTTAGATTTTGAAGGAATATTTCACTAGTTAGTGATTTTACACGTCGCTTTTAAATGAAATGTGAAGGTTTTGGATAGTGGAGTTCTTTCATCTCAACTATTAATTGCTTTTATTTCCAACATAATTCTGTTTTTGTTCACTTCTTTGAAGAATAAATAAAACACCGCCAGCGGATGGCGAATCCACGGTGTGACTTTGAACCTTGGAGGAAAAGAAAAGTGTAACGGCTTAATCTCAGGATACAGTGCAGGGCATGAAGCTTCCCTGTCAAATTCCTTTTTAAATCCCAGGCCACGACCAACCGTCAGCGAAGGGAGAAGTAAAGCTAAATGAGCTTTTTCCCCATTTTAATTACTCAGGAAATCGGTACAAAAGCCTGCCGGCTCTCTGAACCGGGATTAAACGCAGTGGTATTGAGGAAGAACGCTGATTATGCACTGCGGCTTTTCTCTTAGCCGTTCCTCGATTTCTAGATCCATTATCTTACTGTACTAACACTAAAGTGGCCCATATATCTTTCTTAAGCAAAGCATTAGCATAAGTCTATTGATAGTGACCGATGGGCCGGCGATCTGTGAATAAACCAGCCTGAAACTCATGCTAATGTGTCACGATTTCAGATTTAGCCTTTTGAAACAGGCATTAATGAGATATTGAAGACATAAATCATCGGCGAGCGTTCCTTTAAAGTCAAGGTGAAATCAAAATGGACCTCAACAACCATTGTTATTCATGCACTGGTCAAATTTTGTGCTCTTTTGCTTCCATAACATACCATATTTAAGACTTGTGAGAACAAAATATCCTAAATGCACATTTAAGCATTTATTTTATTGGATTTTATCTATTTGCGCCTATATTTCAATTACTTTAAAGAGTTTTTTCTCCACTTCAGCAACACTTACATGCACCAAACTTAGCAGTTTTATCCCTCTCTATATTCTGAGAGTTTTTACTGTGGGGTTTGTTCATATATTATTCATGCTGATTTATATAACATTTTATTCCTAAAAACATGGTGAAAATGTGCTTGGTAACACGTATTATAAAGATATTCATAATGTACATGGAAATGCATTATATCTTTTCATAAATAATTGTAACCAAAGTTAAAATGCATTGAATTATTTGAAAGGTTGTTTGACATATGTTTTAATGGATTACACTTTTAAATGAATAAGGAAGTATTATAACTGCGGTTACAATTATTCATGAGACAATGCATTATACAGTGCATTAAAAGGCATAATTAATGCATTAAACCTACTTTTATAATGCATTATACATAAAGGCATGCATATTTTCATGGCTGCAAAAAAGTGCAAAAACTTTTAACTAATATGTGACTAGGTTTTTGTGGTTTTGTGGGTTTCTGTGGCCCAGTTTTTTTGGTCCGCATATTTATACATCATCTGAAAGATTGATTGACAGGTTGTACATTATGACACCATTTTACGCTCATAATGTAATGCAGCATTGCTATATATGTAAATGCATTTGTGTGACAATAGCTTAGTTTTTCGAAGCACAATAACTTTTTCCAACATTTTATTGCTTTTTCTGTCATTTGCACTTTTTTAAGCTATTGTCATAATGGTAAAAATTGAGAATTATACATTACATTATACATTTATACATTATATAAGCTTTCCATTGATCTATGGTTTGTTAGGATATGGCAATATTTGGCTGAGATACAATCTGGAATCTGAGGGTGCAAAAAAAAAAAAAAAGAAAAATTTTTTTTTTTGAGAAAATCACCTTTAAAGTTGTGCAAATGAAGTTCTTAGCAATGCATATTACTAATCAAAAATTAAGTTTTGATATATTTATGGTAGGAAATGTACAAAATATCTTCATGGAACATGATCTTTACTTAATATCCTGATGATTTTTGGCATAAAAGAAAAATCGATAATTTTGACCTATACAATGTACTTTTGGCTGTTGCTACAAATATACACGTCCTACTTAAGACTTCGTGGCCCAGGGTTCCATATGTCAATAAAATGAAACAAAAAAAATGTGAACCTGGCTTTATCCAGTGTCATTAAGGAAGTATGTTGATATCTGTTTGTTAAAATGTTCACCTCTATTGCAGGATTCTTCATTAAAACCAACCAATTTTATAAGGACTGACCTTGTCTTCATTAAAATGTCAAATAGCTATTAATATAAGTAATATCCAAACAGCTATTTAATCATTGTTTTAGGTAATGCAGTCTTTTTGCATTCTTGCCGCAAGTTAACACATTAATTTAAAGTAGGGTTAATACAATAAAGGCAACAAAACAACAACGATAATGCTAAATAATGAAAGAACTAAAAAAGCAGCATTAGCATTGGAACAGGGCCTTCTGCCTCCAACTTCCAGTCAAAAAGCCTCCTCAAAAGTGTGTGCTGGTGTTTCAGATCCCTCATAATCCACTGCAAACTCACATTCGGCTCTGATATGAAGCATGCACTATATGATCCACACAATTCCTGATGGAAAAAGTCAAGCCCTTGTCCTCATTCTTATCTCATTAAATAATGTATGGTATGGGTTGCAAATGCCATTTCATGTTGACTTTGAGAAGCAGACCTGTGTTTGAGTTGTTATTTCATTTTTAATAACTGGCAAGTCATAAGGGGTTTGATTTATCAGACGTGTGTTTGTGTGTTGCATTAAATGACGCCGAATGAATATTTCATGAGTCCATCGCTGTAGAAAGGCTCGCCTGAGGTTTTCATCAAAGGTAATGTATGAGAGGTCAAAGGTGAAGACTGAGGACAGCTTGTGAGGTCAGAGAAAGTGAAGTGGTTATGACATGACTGCAAACCATTTACCTCGTCAAACGATTTCAAGGCCACTAGCCAGCACTCAATAATAGACTGATACAGCATTTCGACGCGCCCTGCAAAAACACCTAGCAAAAACACCCTAGCAACCGGACAGCAATGTATCACACACTAGATATAAAATCTTAACAAGCACAAAGCAAAACCCTGCCACTTAAGTGTTACGCTAAATCTAAAACTTTATTTTAAAAAAAGAAGAAAGAAAAAAGCATTTCCATTCTTTGAAATATAACTGCAAAAAAAAAAAAACGTGGTGAAGAAAAAAAGACAAAAATTTTTTTGCCTTGACAACTAAAATGAAATAATATTAAATAAATAGAACTTTAAAATAAACAATAAAATAAAATATATATATATATATATATAAACTGAAAATAAAAACTTAGTCAAGTATCATTATTGCATTTCATTTCAATATAAAAATCCTATGAATATTTTTGCTAAATTATAGTAATAAATTGTATTTACTTTTCCTTTATAATATTTGTATAATATAATTTATGTCATAAAACTTAAAAAGCCACACTGAAAATACCACTTTAGCATTTGTACAGAGATTCAAATTAATCTTTGAACTGGTTCATTGAAATGAATCACTTGAATGAACTGATTCAGAATGAATCAATTTCTATATGTGACCCTGGACCACAAAACCAGTCATAAATAGCACAGGTATATTTGTAGCAATAGCCAACAATACATTGTATGGGTCAAAATTATAGATTTTTCTTTTATGTTAAAAATCATTAGGATATTAAGTAAAGATCACGTTCCATGAAGATATTTTGTAAATTTCCTACCATAAATATATTAAAAACTTAATTTTTGATTAGTAATATGCATTGCTAAGAACTTCATTTGGGCAACTTTAAAGGCGATTTTCTCAATATTTAGATTTTTTTGCACAATCAGATTCCAGATTTTCAAATAGTTGTATCTTAGCCAAATATTGTCCTATCCTAACAAATCATACATCAGTGAAAAACATATTTATTCAGCTTTCAGATGACACATAACTGACTTAATTTAAAGAAATTGACCCTTATGGCTGGTTTTGGGTCCAGGGTCTCAAATATGAGAGAAACAACAGTTTTAAAAAGTGCAAATGACAAAAAAAGCATTAAAATGTTGGGAGAAGTTACTGTGTTAGCTATTGTCACACAAATGTTGTGCTTTTACATTTATAGCAATGCTGCATTACATTATAACCATTAAAAGGTGTCATAATGTACAACCTGTCAATCGATAATGATAAAGCACAGGCAAAATGCACTAGGTTTCAGTCCGTCATGCTCATTTCTAAACACTTCATTAAAAAATTAAGGTTTCTTTTTTGATTATACTGTACATACACAACACCCAGATCTGTTCAAATGTCTTCTGTGTGTGTAAACAGAATGAGATCTGCAGCCAACACACATTCATTCCACAACCTTATAACAAGACCCAGTAATTATTTCCTCTCCGTGATCCTATATGAATTGCTTTTGAAATAGTATCGCATGACGATTCCTCCTGCGTTAATATAGCCTTTACATTGTGCTACTGACTAGCATTCTTCTAAGCTAGCAGGATCTTTCATTGTGCTCTTTATCTCACGGCACTGTTCTTTCCAGGACAATGAGACACAAAGAACGCTGTTAAACCCCAGATTGCCTTTTTATAGCGTAGTCTGTTGGATTCTCCCAAACGTTTAGCTCTTTGGCGCTGCCAGGCACGAATTTACTCGTGTTAAACTGCATCCACGGCACATTCTGACTGTATGCACTAACAGCGAGCCGCTATCTGACGAATGAATGCATTTAAATGTAAATATTAGAGGAAGAAGCACTTCGGAGAGGGATTTAAGCTCTTGAATTTCATCTGAGCAGTGCTGGCGACGTTTCGTCTGTACTGGAACACGACTGTTCAAGCAAACCAAAGGCCCAGCTGCTGTTCTGTCTGCTCCACGCTCTGCTTTTTAGAGCTTGTCTGTCTAGGAAGCAGAAATTTTCCAATTAGAATATGTAGCACACTACTGTACCTCAATCCCGAATGGACAAGGAAGCTTAACATTTCTGCACTATGCGTGGTATAGTATGCAGAATTTCTGTATGCATAGAATGGCTTGACTTCACCTTCAATTTCAGTTGTGACTAATGAACTGGAAGTCATTTCAGTCTCAATCTCTCTTTGACTCATTATGTGAACAGACCACTGTGGTCTATAATATCTGAAGAGAGCCATCCATTTGTATTCCCATTTATTGCAAATGCATTCTCCTGAAGTACACAGCATGCCCAGCTAACAGAAATACGTTCCAAGAACGTTTTGCTAACATTACCATTAAGTTATGAAAGCATTATTTCTGAATGTTCTCTGAACATTTTCCTATGAGTATTACAGAAACATGTTTTTCTGGATATTCAAATGTTAAAGAAACATTCCATTTTAGAATTTTAGAAACAATCATGAGAATGCTACTTTTGAATGTTGAACATTCTGAAACATTTAAAAAATTTAAATATTCCAGAAAAAAAAACAACAACAACATTCTATGAACGTTTTGAGAACATTATTAAAGATAACTTGGAACAAACATTCTATTGCCATTACTGGAAGAACATTTTTTTATAATAAAAAAATTCCCTGTTATTGAATACTTCCATCTTTGATAATGTGCATGAATGTTCACTTTAAGTAAGAAAATGTTTAACACTTTTAAGAGTCCTCCAAATGCTGGTAAATCATCTACTATAATATGATGGAGAATTAGCAATTTAGAAACAAAGAAACATACTTTGAATACACCCCTACTTGGAAAAAGATGCTTATTGTCCAATAACGGTGTAATTCCAATATGTTATGGCATCTGACTGCCAAATGCTACAACACTTTAACATACGAAATAAATAACTTAAATTAGGGCTGTCAAACGATTAATTGCAATTAATCGCATACAAAAAAAAAAGGTTGAGTTTGCCTAATATATGTGTGTGTACTGTGTGAAAGTATTACGTATATATAAATACAAACACATTCATGTATATATTTAAGAAATATTTACAAGTATATGCATTTATTATAATTTTTATATAATTTATATCATATATAAATACAGATATTTTGTACATAAATAACATATTTCTCTTAAAGATGTACATTAATTTGTGCGTATTTATATATACATAATAATTACACACAGCACACACACATATGTTAGGCAAACTCAAACTTTTATTTTGTATGCGATTAATCGCGATTAATCGTTTGACAGCCCTAGCCAAAACACGTATTTTTGTAGCCCAACTCAGATGATCTCCATCACCCTCATTCCCTCAACAAAAGCCCAACAAGATTTTTCCATTGGCTTTTGGGTTACTGTAGAAAATAAGCTCTGTGACCAACAAAAATTCATAATTACACATTTTGTTCATTATTAATATTCAATGCAACTTAAGACTAAATACAATTGCCAAAAGTAATAAGCTAAATAAACAAACCACCATTAATCTTCAGTTCAGACTCTTTCAGTCTTAATTTAAAAAACATTTTCCAAAAGCGCAATTATAAACACAGCGAGTATTTAAAAGCGACTGATGAGTTGACCTGTTCAACATGATGACGTTTATGTCCCCAACAACCTCTGTAGGTCCATTTAGACACTTTTTCGAGACAACTAGAAGCTTTGAAAAAAAAAAAAAAAAAAAATCACTATTACTGATGCATTTTATGTAATAGAATAAAATATCTTAAACTTGTGCTCACCACAGACCTTATTTCAGGCATTCAACCAACTCACTGACTTGAAGTTGTTCACTTCCAGAACAAAAATTTACAGATAATTTACTCACCCCCTTGTCATCCAAGATGTTCATGTCTTTCTTTCTTCAGTCGATAAGAAATTATGTTCCTTGAGGAAAACATTTCAGGAATTATCTCCATATAGTAACACTTCAATGGTGCTCCCAAGTTTGAACTTCCAAAAAGTAGTTTAAATGCAGCTTCAAAGGGCTCTAAACGATCCCAGCCGAGGAAGAAAGGTCTCATCTAGCGAAACGATCGGTCATTTTCAAAACAAATTGACAATTTCTATACTTTTTAACCTCAAATGCTTGTCTTGTCTATGTCTGCGTGAACTGTTTTTTTTCTGGGTCAGTACAGTTAGGGTATGTCGAAAAACTATCATCTTGTTTTCTTCCCCAACTTCAAAATCATTCTACATCGCTGCAAAAGTACCAACCCAGTGTTTACAAAGTGAACATGCAAAGAAAATCAAATGACCTTTACAAAATAAATAAATAAATAAATAAAAAAGGTAAAACAGCGAAGTAGGAAATGAGATGGGGGTTTTTCGACATACCCTAACTGTATTGTCCTGGATTATGGATTATGCATGTGCAACGCTTCTTTTAGAGCCATATGTAGCTCCATTTAAACTGCATTTTGGAAGTTCAAATTTGGGGGCACCATTGAACTCCACTATACGGAGATAATTCCTGAAATGTTTTCCTCAAGAAACATAATTTCTTATTGACTGAAGAAAGAAAGACATGAACATCTTGGATGACAAGGAGGTGAGTAAATTATCTGTAAATTTTTGTTCTGGAAGTGAACTTCTCCTTTAAGGTCAATAGAACCAGAAGTGCTAAAAATGCTAACTTGTTTCTGGGTTTTGGCCAACAAGCATTGCGATCCCTCCATGTCTTAAGTATTAAGTTATCACTGCATCCTGAACTTCGCCATTCTCATATCTCAACCGAACTTTAAAAGTTTGCATGTTTTAGTGCAGCTAATGCAGCGGGGCCAAACAAATGAGCTTTAACTTTAGCCCTGCTGGTGCACGCGTCTTCATAATGCGATAAGGGCCCTTCCAGGGGGCCGACATTCAAAGAAACATTCGTCATCTTTATCGCTGAAGGCGCAATTACACAATTAGGAACACCCCAACAGACTGCTGCAGTTTTCAACTGTGCAGTAGTAAATAGAACAAACATCTGGTATTACCACACTCTGCATTGCTTCTGCTCGGAAACTAATTAATTACCCGGGGAAACGGCGTCATTAGTAGCTGTGGGGGGACAAAACGTTCCCTGAGGTGGGCACGTCTTTTTTTTTTACATGCAAATGCGGTGTTGAACGTGCTCTGTCGCAGTCTGATTGGACAAGTTCACGGGCGCGGGTCACTTACAAGAAGTTATCGCGTGGATCCTTCTGTCTGGAAAGGAACACAGGGACGGCGAACGCTGTCAAACGTGACAAACACGGGAGAAATGCAAATCTCATATTGTAAATGCGCCGCCGGCTCCCTTCATTTCTCTGATGGATTCAATTAAACTTCAACAATCTGCTCTCCATTTGTCTCTCCTCATGCTCTGTCCTTATCTCCCTCTCTGTCGCTCTTTCTCATTCTGCGAGACACTAAAATAATGAGGAAGTTGAATTAGAACGCGAACGGTGACGTGGGACTCCGTGAATGGAAACGGCGGCTAATCTCCGCCAGCTTTAACACAAGCTGCTCCGAGAGGAACATCAGGTGGATCGTCGCGCGAAAATGATAGTAAATTAAGTGCCGTGTCTGTCAAATGGTTTAAAGCGCCCGTGCCGCGCGAAACGCTCTTATTACTCGACGAGCTACGAGAGTGATGGGCTTATTTTAGACGAGGACAGTCCGTGCTTAAGAGAAGCAACGTGAGAGATCAGATCTGACATAAAATGTCCTAAAGCACAAGAGCTTTACAAAGGGCAGTGATCATGGAGACAAATAGTCCAGAAATATGACGAAAACTTGAGTGAACTGACCTGAGATCAAAGCCGCGGAGGTCTACAGTACCTGGAGAAAGCTAAACGTTAGCATTTTCATTCATATCAGTGAATCGGCTGGCGCAGGATCCAAGTACGAAATTAAAATATGCCATCTCATTAACCCATTTTTCTGGAAAATAAGTCGAATCTGAGAGTTAAAATGCTGGTGCAAGTCGTTTTTACGCTCTAAAAAAAATGCTGGGTTCAGCTTGTTGGGTCATTTTATTGGGTTATTTTTATATTTTTAGCCAGGTGCTGGGTAGATTTTCTGCACTAAAAATGCTGTTTTGTTTATTTTTTTAACCCAAATGCTGGTTTTAGCCTGTTGGGTAATTTTATTGGGTTGCTTTTAATATTTTTTACCCAGGTGCTGGGTAGTTTTTCTGCACTCAAAAAATGCTTGGCTATTTTTTTTTAACCCAAATGCTGGGTTCAGCTTGTTGGGTCATTTTATTGAGTTATTTTTAAAGGAGAAGTCCACTTCCGGAACAACAATTCACAAGTAATTCAGAATTTACTCACCCCCTTGTCATCCAAGATGTTCATGTCTTTCTGTCTTCAGTCGTGAAGAAATTATGTTTATAGTTTTTGAGGAAAGCATTTCAGGATTTTTCTCTATATAATGGACTTCATTGGTGCCCCAATTTTGAACTTCCGAAATGTAGTTTAAAGGGCTCTAAACAATCCCAGCCGAGGAAGAAGGGTCTTATCTAGCGAAACGATCAGTCATTTTTTTTTTTCTCAAAAAAAAAAAAAATTGTATATTTTTTAAGCACAGAAGCTTGTGTAGCACAGGTTCTGGTATGCGCGTTCACGATGCTATGTACTATTGAATCACGTTGAAAGGTCATGCGGAACTACAGACCCAGTGTTTACAAAGCGAACGCGCAAAGACTAAGAAAGTGCAAGTAAGGCGAATGCTGTTTACAAACAAAAAGGTACAACGATGTTGGACGATTCTGAAGTTGTAGGAGAAAATGGAGTTTTTCAACATACTCTACCTTTTTGAGGCGGAGTACACAGACGATGAACTTAGACATGATTCGTAGTAGTGATGGGAAGTTCGGATCATTTTACCGACTCGGACCTTTGAGTCTCATTCAGCAAAATGAACAAATCTTTGTTAGAGTCATTTCGTTAATTTCGTTCATTTTAGCAAAATCAGCATCACGTGACAGCCCCTTAAGATGAACGAACGACTCGAAAAACCTGAAGACTCAAAACAGGTGAACTAATTCCAGTACAGAACCTAGTATGCTGCGCATGCGCGACTGAACTCACTCCCCGAGATGACTCGTTCTTCCCGAGTCACATTAAAGATTTGTTCAAAATGAACGAATCATTCAAGAATGACCCATCACTAATTCGTAGCATCATGGACATGCATCCCAGAGCCTGTGCTACACGAGTTTCTGTGCTTAAAAATATACAAATTTGTATTTTTCGAAAATAATGACAGATCGTTTCACTAGATAAGACCCTTCTTCCTCAGCTGAGATCATTTAGAGCCCTTTGAAGCTGCATTTAAACTGCATTTTGGAAGTTCAAAATCGGGGCACCAATGAAGTCCATAATATGGAGAAAAATCCTGAAATGCTTTCCTCAAAAACCATAATTTCTTTACGACTGAAGACAGAAAGACATGAAAATCTTGGATGACAAGGGGGTGAGTAAATTATTTGCAAATTGTTGTTCTGGAAGTGGAGTTCTCCTTTAATAGTTTTTTACCCACATGCTGGATAGTTTTTCTGTAACTGAGTAGCTGGGTCATATTGAACGATGGGTTGTTTTTTCTACCCAGCTGCTGGGTTAAGCCTGTCTCAGGATTTTATACATTATAGTACCGTTTTATTTAATTTGATGTTAAAATATGTTCTCTAATGTCAGTAATGCTTGTTTATGGGCAGGTTTTAGAGTCAGTCACGGCGTCTTTCAACTACGAGTCTGAAGTTTGCAATTACCCTGGTGAACAGCAGTCCTACCCCGGCTCAGATTTCAGCAACACACCAGCATGAGAATTAGCGCTATTCCGGTAAAAAGTGATTACAGAGAACGGTTGAATACATTAACAATAAAGTGGTACTTTTAAATGTTACATTTTCAGCTACGAAACACGAGGCAGTGGTCTGAGGTTCGTAGTTTTCCTGATAAACAGCAGCACCCATTTAGATTTTGGCGACACACTGACACAAAAATTACAGGTAGCACTATTTCAATGAAAAGTGATTACAGAAAACGGCTGAATACAATTAAATTAAAATGCTACTTTTAAAAGTTACATTTTTTTATTTTTGAAATAACTGTTAAACGAGTTTAATGGTATGTAATATTGTAAACTATGCTATATTCACCCAAATAAAGTCAATTTGACTTATATTTTTGTCCATGGGTGATTAATAATAATTATTATTTATAAATAACAATTGCTGTTGCCTCTATAATTCTGTGAGTGATTTTTAATTTCCATCCCATTTTAAGCCAGCAATATAATAATTTTATAAGAATAGCTGACTTTAATAAAACAAGCCAGCATGTTGGGTAAAAACATTTAACCCAACCAGCTGGGTCAGAATTACCCAGCATGTGTTCTGTCCAATATTTACCCAGCACTGGGTTGCCAAATAATAATAAGTTGGGTTGTTTTTAACCCAGTATATTTTAAGCGTGTATTATCAGTCCATTGAGAAATGAAATGTTTACAAACATAACATATAGGCCTATTTTAATTCCCCTTGCTCCACAACAAATCATTTCAATTTAGAACAGAAAAGGAAATAAAAATCTAAGTATAAAACAAATATAAAATACAGGAGCATTCATTAGAAACAACATTTAATTGAAACACCAAGCCTAAACGAGTTTATTTAAAGCAAAACTGAGCTGAGAGAATCCAAATGTGTTTTCGTGCTTGGCGGTATTATAAGTGACTTTAAGAAATATAAATTCCACCACGTTTAAATATTGTATGCAACAAAATCAGCCATTAACTAATCAGAATCAAGAAATACAGAAGGTTATATCATAAGTAAGCTTATGGGTGAGACTTCTGGTTCATTAGCCACTATATGGAAATAATGAGATTATTAACAACATGCAGTAAATGGTAAAACTGTCTGCACTACAAACCAGTGTGTGTATAATAATTAAGATAATACATTAAAACAATATGGTAAGACACACCAATTTGCGATATCAAGTGGCAAAACAAGCGGTTTTGTACAGCTAAAAATAGCTGAACGCATATTAAACTGGAAGCCAGACCCATAAAATTTACAAATGGCCACGTCCACGCTTACAGGAAAAGAAAGCACTACAGTGATGACATATTTCGTAGGCCAGACTGGAAGTTAGCATCACCCTGGTTCCTTTGACAAAATCCAAATAGGATTTTCCAATAGCTTTTGGATTATTGCAGAAAATAAGCATTGTGACCAACAAAAGTTATGATTCTTACACTCTTTGTTCATGATAATCATCACAAATAAACACAACTTTGAAGTCTAAATTCTCTAGAAGTAAAATTTTAAGGCAGACTATAAACACCAGCACAGTCACATGACTTCAACGTCACCATTACTAAGATTCAGACGACATTGTCAGTCTTGATTTAAAAACATTTTCCCTGAAAGTTTAAGTTAAAATAGTTTGCAAGAGCACAATTCTAAACACAATAAGGCTGTGAAAGCAACTACAGTAGTCAACATTTGAAGTAGATCAAAAAAGCTCATTGTCCTAAGACAAGAACGGGTATTGTTTTGGTTTCAGGACAACATTGATGAAAGGTTTTGATCTACTTCAAATGTTGACTACTTTTAGTTAGCAGATGAGTTTACCTGTTCAATGCGATGACACTAATGTCCCCAAACAAACTCTGTAGTCCCATTTAGACACTGGTTAGCAACTGCCATTTTCAAGACAAGTAAAAGCTTTTTTAAAGAAACACAACTTATGTATTTTATGTTGTAGAATAAAACGTAAAAATATCTTGAGCTTCAGTATTTAACCAAAAACATATTTAAAAAAAAAAAAAAAAAAAGGTTTCTGGGTTTTGGTCTACAAGTTGCTTATATTTGGGAAAATACTGTATAATACAACATTATGCATTAATATAGTATATCTAGTGAACGTAACAGTAAATCCGACACATCCAATCTGTAAATAAACACTCACGCACGACTCTACAAAGACCTGCGTCCTCTCTCAGATCTCTTTATTCTTCATCTTGAACCGCTTTACTGTAAAAGTGTTTGTTAGATGGGAAATATAACTGTCATTTTCTCTACAAAAGCCCCCTGGTGTAAAAGTGGCCTCTCTAAAAATACATCCACACTCAAGGACAACAAATACACATTACAGAGGTAAAGAGCTGCTTTCAGTCACCTTTATGAGCTTTTTATGGGCTCAAGATTCGGAAATAGCCATGTGTCAGCTGTACAAGAATAAAAAAATCTGTATATTTTTAGCAGTATGTCTTTTATGCACTCAAAATTACATTTGTGCACTAAATAAAGTTTATTTCCAAAGACATAAACTTGAATGTGGATATACATTTAGTCAAATATATAATTTAGCTATTGTAGATCAAATAATCATTCTTTAATACAGTAGCATGCTTAGCACCCAAGGGTTTCTGTTATTATTAAAATAACTTTGCATATATTGAGTTAAGTGTGAATAGCCTGTGGAGAAATGTTTTAAAACAAGCATGAATGTGAAAGCAATAGCTCGAAGGCTGCTCGGCTATTAATGTACTCTGCCAATGGTTATTGTAGCATTTTCACTTCTAATAGTTTTTGTTTGTGTCTCTACAAAGGTTGCAAACAGACATTATGCCCGAGTCTTCTTGCCACCTTCGGTAAATCTTCCAATTAGCCGCATCGGTTTCTGGTCTTGGCACGATGTCACTTTGAGTATTGAGAGGATGGTCCAAATAGACTAGCTGTTCAAATGGAGCATGTTTATCAAACTACATCTGACTTTGGACCATCGGCAACAGCCAACAACTGCCCACTAAAATCACACAGAAGACAATCAGCCACTCTTTGTTTCACATTAGAGCTCTGTTTTTAAATAAATGTTATTTAAAATATTTTAAATAAATATTATAACATAAGTATGAGAAATGTAGGGCTGTCAAATGATTAATTGCATACAAAATAAAAGTCTGGGTTTGCCTAATATGTGTGTGTGTAATTATTATGTATATGTAAATACACACATTCAGGTATATAATATTTACAAGTATATGTATTTATTATAATTTGTACAGAAGTCCTATTATATATATATAAAAAATATATTTTGTACAAAAATAACATTTCTCTTAAATATATACACTGTAAAGCAAAACAAAAACAATTTGTTGAGTCAACTTAAATAATTTGTTATCCTGCTAAGTTCAGTCAACTCAAAAAAATTTAGTCAACTTAAATTGTAGTTGACTGACTTTGAGTTGACTTTAACAATAAAATCGGTTTGTTCAACTTAAAAGCTGGGTACCCAGCTGCCGACATTTCAAGTTGACAACTTTTGAGTTGACTGAACTTAAAATTTTAAGGCAGCCGGGTAACAAATTATTTTAAGTTGACTCAACAAATTTTTTTTTTTTTTTTTTTTTTTTAACAGTTACATGAATGTGTTTGTATTTATATATATGTAATAATTACACACGGTACACACACACGTAGGCAACCTCAAACGTTTTTTACGATTATTCGTTTGACAGCCCTAGAAATTATATAATTATATAAATTCCATAAAATAAATATTATAAATATTATAAATGTCATTTGATGTACACAAATTTTTATTGTACACAAAATGGAAAGCCGTAATTGGATTAAATTCCAATTTATTCTAATTAACCATTATTATTATTATTATTATTACATTTTATATTGACTATATTTATAAAACAGGTCACATTTATTTAAATAAATATATAATTATTTTTATATATTTTTATATTATTTTTATAAATATTTACATTTGTATATAATTCAATTATAAATAATAATTATATAAATAAATACTATTTAATAACTAATAATTACATATATACATACATATTTATAATTTATATAATTATTTTGTTATATTTACTTCTACACACACACACACACACACATACAATATATATATATATATATATATATATATATATATATATATATAATATATATATATATATATATATATATATATATATATATATACACACTGGAGACTCACAAACCCCCACCAGAGCACCAGCCAACACAAAAGACCCTCTGTTACTCCACCATTTCACGCTCCATTTATCTGATGTAAATAATCAATCACTCCTGACACTTATGAGGTCATTCATTTCACCTGATAATCACAGCAGGTACGGTCTACAACATCCTCAGTGAAGCCTATTTACAGCTGTGTTCATTTCAGGTCCTCTGAGAACGGTAAACAAAGAACATGTGTTGCATGTGACTATTGTCATGATAATAAACTATTCGATATGAGGTTGGTTATGATGTCATAACGCTGGATCTATCTGATTGGACAGCAGATTGATGCTTCTTTGCTCATTAACGCAGCTGTAACTGTGAGAGCAGACAAGCTTTACTGGATGTTGTATTTGCATGCTAAATAACAACAATAAAGCTTCATTAAATACACATCACCTTATGTAGATGCTTTGTTAAGCGCAAAAAGCCACTCGAGAAGAAAAAGCTAATAACGTTGAGGCTTATTGCTTCAGTTCTCCGCGCTGCTGTATATCCGCACAAGACAAACTTTGAGTGTATCTGGGTTGTTTTGCATGTGTCAAAACAACCTCTCCTCCAGAGAAACGGATGACGTTATGCATCCAGTTCACACACACTCAATGCTTCAAACTGCTTTATATGCTAGCATTGATTTTTTTTTCCCCCATAGCATCAAATGCAAAGCTAGTTTTCTGCTTTTCTTTATATAATCAGAATGACAATAAGGCCCTAAAATAGTGAACGCTGACACTTCCAGTTATGCAAGTTTGATTTTACACAACAGGATTTGAAACATCAGCAAGCAACCCACAGTGCAATACAAGTATGAAGTGCATCCTGTACAGTGAATGGGTGCTGTCAGAATGAGTTTCCAAACAGCTGATAAAAACATCACAATAATCCACGAGTAATCCACACCACTCCAGTCTATCAGTTAACATCTTCTGAAGTGAAATGCTGCATGTTTGTAAGAAACAAATCCATCATTAAGGTGTTCTAACTTTAAACCTTTGCTTCAGGCTAAAATACGAGTCCATAATCCCTCATAACACTTCCTCCAGCTGAAAAAGTTCATCTTCTGTTGTCTCTCACATCAAAATCCACCCACATATTTGTTTTGGACACTTGTAATCGATGCAGATTTCTCTCCTGATTCAGACCAGATGGTTTTTTTCACTGCGAAAGCAATATTATGGATTATGGACTCATATTTTAGAAGCTGAAATATCTTAATGATGGATTTGTTTCTTACAAAGATGTGGCTTTTGGCTTCTCAAGATGTTAATTGATGGACTGGAGTGGTGTGAATTACTTGTGGATTATTGTGATGTTTTTATCAGCTCTCATTCTGACAGCACCCATTCACTGCAGACGATGCATTGGTGAGCAAGTGATGGAATGCTACATCTTTCCAAATATGATGAAGAAACAAACTCATTTACATCTTGGATGGCCTGAGGGTGAGTACATTTTCAGCAAATTTTCATTTTGTGGTGAACTGTTCCTTTAAACAAACAGTAAAATCAATTTAGAATTTTCAATCTTTGGTAAAACATTGTAACAGTTTTGATGTTCCAAACCATTTTTCTCTTAACAGTCACTATTAACTAGATGAAAACCAATTAGGTTTTGCTATAGGCAGTAGTAAACCATAATTTTTTTATGGCCCAGTAATGCAGCTTCATTCAAACAATGCAATACTGACAGCAATGCCATCTTCTAAACCATTCATTTAACACTGATGTGCTGTTCATTTCATAGCATTGAACGCAGGGTCCAAAATGAACACTTGCCAAGTGGAAAATACGAGTAAAAACTGGCCTTGGCAAACACATTAAACAGCTACTCGCCAGTTGGCAACATCGTATGAGGCTTAAACTGAACTGTAAGATGATAGTCTGACCTTCACTGATTTAATCACAAGACATGCAAACCATCCACCGAAGAAAACATCAGCGACTGATGCAACTCGCACATCTTCTAACCAAAGTGGATGGTTTACCATCAAAGGTTTATCTGGTTCAAAAGTAAAGTTGTTGTTGTTGTTGTTTTTAAGAAATTCACATTTTCATTCTTCTAAACTTTCATTCAGAAAAAAGCCTGAAAAATATATCAAGGTTTCATGTGTCAACTGTTTTCAACATTGATAATAATCAGAAATGTTTCCTGAGCGACAAATCAGCATATTAGAATGATTTCTGAAGGATCATGTGACACTGAAGACTGGAGTAATGATGCTGAAAATTCAGATTTGATCACAGTAATAAATTGCATTTTAACATATATACATGTGTAAAGCAGCTAGTTTAAATGGTAATAATATTTAGCATTTTTACTGTTTTTACTAGACTTTTTAAATCAAATATGCAACTTTGATGAGGGAATAACCACAAATAACTCCATAGTCAATAGCACATATACATATTTTTGAATAAAAATAATGCACAATAAATGCTTGTAAAATATATTTATGCTAGTAAATTTCCCCATCCACATGCCACTGGCAGGTGTGTAAAAGGTTAATTTTGGCGGCTGATGGCACCGTTTGAGGCATATCCTGCATCACCGCCAAAGGATAAATCCCTGTTGACATCACACGTATAAAGTGTTTCATTAAAAGCGCCTGCTGTCTAATGGCTGTGTGGCGGAGAGACACTGGGTCGTCCGCCTGCGGCTGCATTTGCTCAGATCCGCGGCCACCTTCATCAAAACTGTGCCGATGACCCACTGCGCTTCCGCTAATTGAGACGAACGGCGATGTTTGTTTTAAATGCTGATTTATTCTCGCAAGTGCTTCGCTGAGCCGAGCGACACCCTCCGCGCGGTCTTTAGATTTGCCACAACACCCAAAAGCGCAATCAATCAACCCCCCCGCCGCTACAACGGGCTTTTAATTACGGAAGGTCCCGTCCAACCGCGGCTGCTTACCCCGTCAGGAACCTGAGGAGAGAACCAATCACAGCCGCGCACCACGTTAGCTGGAGCCGCGCCAGCGCGGGACGAAACATCTGGGGGGGAGAAAAGCCCTAAATATGTGTTAAATCAGGCAGCTGTGGGACGCCGGGATCAATCGCTGACTGGTTTTTGCTTACAGTTTAGCGACAAAAGGGAATCTATCAGCGGTTTGTGTCTCTCGAGCTTAAACCAGCAGCGAAAGATGCCCTGAAGGTAAGTTAAAACACAGGTCTGAAATTCTGTTTTAAACGAGTCAAAATTGCTCTGTTTGTCTGTGAAATCCAAAGAATATATAATTATGGCTTAAAGGGTTAGTTCATGCAAAAATGAAAGTTTTGTCATTATTTACTCACCCTAATGTCATTATAAACCCCTAGGCCTGTGTTGTTGTTTTTTTCCCTTGGAAAACAAAAAGAGAATTGTTTAACAATCCTTATACAGATTTTGCCAACATAAAAGATTGAAATTTAAAGGTGCAATAGGTGATTGTATGCTGGTTGAAAGTCTTTTCACATTCCGATAGCAATCATTAAGTGGTCTAAATGTATTTATATGTATTTTTGGAAGGCGTAGGAACAAGAAATGTTCATCCAATCAACATGCTCGGTCCGAACATTACGATAGGCTGACCTACCTGTCTGTCAACATATGTATTTGCATACCTCTGCGCACACTGTTTGCGCAGACAGCATACGTCATCAGCGTGTTCACATACGCTTTGCAGACAGAGCAAGAATGGCAGGCAAGCATCAACAACCTGATCTTCCTTCCTAGTATTGTAATACTTTTACTAACTGTACTATAAAGTGTTTTCATGGTCAATGACATATTATGTTGTAACAGCCGCTAGAGCATTTACGGTAGTTTTGTGGCAGACTGACAACTGTGAATGCACACTAAGTTCTTTCACCGCAAAAACGGAAGTTCAAAGACAAAATTCTAAAGATGGCTGTACATTTGTTTTCCTGACGCATAAGGTCTGTACTAAATGAGGTAAAGGTAGAGTGTAGAGTGATATTCTAGCCATTTTAAGGCATTAAAGAAACACTCCACTTTTTTGCTAATAGCTTAGCATAGATCATTGAATCAGATTAGACCATTAGCTTCTCGCTCGATCTAACGGTCTAATCTGATTCAATGGTCTATGCTAAGCCATTAGCAAAAAAAGTGGAGTGTTCCTTTAAGAACTTATTTTAACAGAAAAAAAAAAAGTTTAAATATGTTGTTGATTATAAATAAATAGAGATGTAACGATATTATGAATAACGTGGTTTCGTGATAGCAAAACTGTCTCAAATTTTCGTGGTCACATGACGATATGAAACAATATGGGTCTTCCGTAGATTTTTAGAATATTCTAAAAGGTCTTTAAAGTTACGTTTTGGGCCATTATGTTTTGACACAGTATCAGTCAAACGAACAAAAACCGAATGCACAATATGGTCAATTTGCCCGAATTTTTTTCTGACTTAAGTTTTCTTAGGAACATGGGTTGAGCTTTTAATTTTGAACTCTCAAAGTGCATTAGATAAAAGAATTTAACTTTAAAATGTACAAAATAATTTTTTTTCCAAGTCTTCATTTGTTTTTTGTTTTTTTTTGTTTGTTTTTAAATATCACAATAAATTACGTAAGATGGACTTTATATCGCATCGTTAGATTTTGATATAGTTACATCTCTATAAATAAATATTTGTTTATTGTAAAAATAATTAACTTATTCAGTTATCCAAGTATCAGCATGGTTAAAATATAATCGTGGAACAAGCAATATTTGGTTACTTAAAATATGAGATTGAAATAAATTGGATTTATTGATGCTAACTATATAAATCTGGTTGTATTTAAAACGCATTCAGTTTAATAATACTACTACAGAAATATCACCAGTTTCATTTATGCAAGTTTCATTTATGACAAATATGCATCACATAACATCAGTTTATGATAAAATTGTATAATCCAAATAAATTTAAATGCAATTCAAATACATAAATCTCAGATTTAGGCCTCAGTATTTTTGTGTGTGTTTAGGATACTTTTATGAATTTTTGGAGCTTAACAGATGTGGTCACTACGGATGGGCATCATGGCATACAAAACAATCAATCTTCTGTTGTCCACAGGAAAAAAAAGACTCTGATTGTGAGTACTGTAAATGATGACAGTATCTTAATTTTTGGGTGAGCTACCCCTTTAAGTACCTTGACAAGCATATCTCGTCATGCACTGAATCTCTGCCTTCTCAAAGGACGTGTTTAGTTTGATACCATGACAACCAAATATCAGTATCTCTTACAGTTACAGTATCAACAAAATAAGTTAATTAACATCTTATGAAAGGAGCTGTCTGTTTACTGTGATACCATGACAACAGTCTCTCTTACAGTAACTCCTTAGACAATTAACTTAAAGAGTTAATGATGCGTTTCAGACACACTGCAGACAAATACCTAACACCTACATTCTACAGACAGATATACAAAATAGCTTATTTCCATTCAACTATAACATTTAAATGACTGAAAAACATGGATAACACAAGCCAAGTCATTTTTAAGGGTCAGTTCACATAAAAACAGCTACTACTATTCCATTTTCTTATAATTTACCTATATATGCGACATCTGTATGTTGAAAGTGCACTAATTGTGACGTGTATATGATCAGTTAAATGGTATTATATATAAAAACCAGCCCTATTAAAGATAACCAGTTAATACTGTGTCAAAAATCAAAATATCTTCACAAAAACTGACAGTTTACTTTGATACCATGTCAACAAACATCTCAGCATCTCTTACAGTAACAACACAAGCATTAAAGAGTTAACGGTGATGTATTTCAGACAAACTACAGACAAATAAGTTTACATATTTACAAAAATATATACCTCTGGTGCTTTAGTACATGAGATGTGTGCCAACTGTCATGCATATAAAGTCAATTAATGGAATGAAACAACTTTAACATATAATACAAGAACAATCAGCCTTGTAAAAAATGACATTGAGAATGCCCAACCAAATATTGCATAAATGCCAACGCTAAAAAAAATAAATAAATAAACGCATACTAAATAAAAAAAAACTTAAGCACCGAGACTGAATGGAGCTCCAGCTTTGGCCCCTGGCACACAGACAACTGCAAAATGCGTCAGACCCGATGCAGCAGAAATTTACATGCATGTTTGACAGCGGCGAGAAGCGCTTTCCCGCGCATACATGCGTGTGTCATTCATTTTGGCGCATGTTTAGCATGTCAGCGTTGGTGTCAGGTTCACTCACCGCACAGATCGAGTGAAAAATCCGCGTCTATCCGCTCCGTTCTCGTTCGTTTCTCACGGAAGGGCCCCCGGAAAGACTCTCCGCCGTTTCCCTCCGGTAACACGGTACATCCTCTGGTGAAGCTGAGGAGAGAATCCGCTACTGTGTGTCCGCTCCGTCCGCCACCGCCGATAATGATGATGACAAACGGCGAGCGCCGGTGAACGAGCGCACATCACATCACTGAATGAGGAAGACGGGTTTCCATGACGAGCGCTGATGATGATGATGCTGCTGCTGCTGCGGGAGAAGGACGCGACCGGATCCCACACCAACCACTGGATGAATGCGAACGTGAAGGTTTGAGTGGGGAGAAGCGCTTCAGTCTCAGTCTACACCACACGGTAAACACGGGGGTGTAGCGATGACTGGACATCCCAGAGGAAAGAAAAAATAGCAATGAGATCTCTTTACCGTTTCAATCCATCCTCACAGACAGCAATGAGATTGAATAAAGAGCAATTACAGTCTCCTGCTTCTCTTAATTTTCTTCTAAAAAGATGCAGTGATCTTACATTTCCTCTAAATACGTGTAACAGTGTCTCAAATTGTATTCAGATTGACATTTCTTTGAAAATCTACATTGAAAAGTCAGATTCTTAAATATAAACTCAAATATTTCTCATCTGATTCACAAATGAGATCTCCTTAACATCTCAATTGATTGTCCTAGGCAGCAATTAGATAAAATTGGAGCAATTACTCTTCTCTAGAGATCTCAAGAATGTCTCAAATTGTTTTAGATTCTCTCATTTCTCAAATTTTTCTCCTAAAAGACCCAGGTAATCTCGCATTTCTCTAGAGAGCTAGGTACTCAGTAGTCTGTGTCCAAATTTGCAGTGCTTTGAAAATCTGCATTGATAAGTCTCATTCCTCCATACACTGTTAGAAATAAAGACACAAAAACTGTCACTGTGGCGGTACCTTTTCAAAAGGTACATGTTTGTACCAAAAGGGTCCAATTTTGGTACCTTACAGGTACATATTAGTACCTAAAGTGTACATATTAGAACCTCAAAGGTACAAAAATGTACCCAGTGACAGCTTTTGTACCTTTATTTGTATAAGCAACTATTTCTCCTCTAAATATCTCTAAAATGTCTCTAACTATTTTATCTGCACTGAAAAGCCTGATTCTTCAATGTAAATTTCTCATCTATTCCTTCTAAAACCATATCACCCCAGCATCTCATCAGAAAAGTTAGGTCACTCTAACATTTCAATCTATCCTCTTAGACAGCAATGAGATTAAGAAGAGTATATCTGGTTCTCAGAATTTTCTTATAAAAAGATGCAATGATCTCAGGTTTCCTCTAAATATCTCTCAAATTGTGTTCAGATTTGCATTGCTTTGAAAATCTAACTGATACTCAAATAGTTCTCATCTGATTCACAAATGAGATCTCTTTTACATCTCAGTCTATTCTCATAATCAATATAAAAAAAGCAATTATAGTCTAAATTTTTTCTTAAAGACCCAGAGATCTCCTCTAAGTATCTCAAATATGTCTCAAACTGTATTAAACTTTGCATTGATGTGAAAAGTCAGATTCTTCAATACAAATTCAAATATTTCTCATCTGATTCACAAATGAGATCTCTTTAACATCTCAACTGATTGTCCTAGGCAGAAATGAGCTTAAATTGGAGCAATAATAGTCTCCTGCCTCTCAGATTTTTCTCCTGAAAGATGCCAGTGATTTCACTTTTCTCTAGAGATCTCAACAATGTCTCAGTCTGTCCAAATTTGCAATGCTTTGAAGATCTGCATTGCGTCTCATTCCTGCAAACCCAAATATTTCTCCTCTAAATATCTCAACAGTGTCTCAATATCTCAAAAACCTGATTTTTCAATACAAATGTAATATTTCCTATTCCTGAGACTATATTACCCAAACATCTCATTAGAAAAATCACAAATTAGGTTTCTTTAACATGTCATAATCCCATGGCAGCAAAGAGATTGAATAAAGAGCAATTACATTCTCCTGCTTCTCAGAATTTTCTTCTAAAAAGACGCAGTGACCTCAAGTTTCCTCCAAATATCTCAACAGTGTCTCAGATTGTGTTCAGATTTGCATCGCTTTGAAAATCTACATTGAAAAGTAAGATCATTTAAAACAAACTCAAATATTTCTCATCTGATTTACAAATGTGATCTCTTTTATCTCAGTCCATTCTCATAGCAATGAGATTAAGTACAAAGCAATTAGTCTCAATTTTCTCTTGAAAACCCCCAGTGATCTCACATGTCTCCTCTAAATATCTAATATGCCTCAAACTGTGTTATATTCTTGGATATAAACTCAAATATTTATCATCTGATTTACAAATGAGATCTCTTTAACATCTCAAATGATTGTCCTAGGCAGCAATGAGATGAAATTAGAGCAACTATAGTTTCTTGCTTCGCAGATTTTTCTCCTGAAAGATGCCAGTGATCTTACTTCTCTCTAGAGATCTCAACAATGTCTAATTCTGTGTCCAAATATGCATTGTTTTAAAAATCTGCACTGACAAGTCTGATTCCTCCTTACAAACCCAAATATTTATCTTCTAAATATCTCAACAATGTCTCAATATCTCAAAAACTTGATTTTTCAATTTGAATTTCCTTCTGAGACCATATTACCCAAGCATCTCATAAGAAAAATCACAAATTAGGTCTTGTTAACATCTTAACAGTCCCGTAGACAGCAATGAGATTAAATAAAGAGCAATTACAGTCTCCTGCTTCTCTTCTCTCGTTTTTCTTCTAAAAAGATGCAGTGATCTCACGTTTCCTCTAAATTTCTCAACAGTGTCTCCAGTTGTGTTCAGATTGGCATTGCTTTGAAAATCTACATTGAAAAGTCAGATTCGTTAATACAAACTCAAATAGTTCTCATCTGATTCACAAATGAGATCTCTTTAACATCTCAACTGATTGTCCTAGGCAGTAAACTGATTAAATTAAAGCAATAGTGACTTGCTCCTCAGATTTTTCTCCTGAAAGATGCCAATGATCTCACTATTCTGTAGAGAATGTCTCAGTCTGTCCAAATTTGCAATGCTTTGAAGATTTGCATTGATAAGTCATTCCTGCAAACCCAAATATTTCTCCTCTAAATATCTCAACAATGTCTCAATATTTCAAAAATCTGATTTTTCAGTGAATGTCCTATTTTCTATTCCTGAGACCATATCATCCAAGCATCTCATTAGAAAAATCACAAATTAGGTTTTTTCAACATCTCAAATAATCCCCTGGCAGCAATTAGATTAAATAAAGAGTAATTACAGTCTCCTGCTTCTCTGAATTTTCTTCTAAAAAGATGCAGCAATCTCACGTTTCCTCTAAATGCTTCAAAAATGTCCCAAATTGTGTCCAAGTTTGCACTGTTTTGAAAATCTGCATTGACAAGTCTGATTCCTCCATATAAACCCAAATATTTCTCCTCTAAACATCTCAGCAAGGTCTCAATATCTCAAAAACCTGCTTCTGAGACCATATTACCCAACCATCCCATAAAATAAATAAATAAATAATCACAAATTAGGTTTCTTTAACATATCAAACAATCTCCTAGACTGTAATTAGATTGAATAAAGAGCAATTACAGTCTCCTGCTTCTTGTAGTGATCTCACGTTTCCTCTAAATATCTCAACAATGTCTCAAATTGTGTTCAGATTTGCATTGCTTTGAAAATCCACATTGATAAGTCTGATTCTTTCAAACAAACACAAACATGTATCTTCTAAATATCTCAGCATTGTCTCAAACTGTTTAATCTGCACTGAAAATACTGTTTCTTCAATATTAATTTTCTCATCTAACCCTTCTGAGACTGAATTACCCAAGCGTCTCATAAGAAAAATCACAAATTAGGTCTCATCTCAAACAATCTCCTAATGAGATTAAATAAAGAGCAATTAGTCTCTTGCTTCTTAGATTTTTCCCCTATAGTAAAGACCCCAGTGATCTCACTTGTGTCTCCTCTGGAGATCTCTGGAGAAATGAAACCTCTTTAACATCTCATTCGTCTCTTATAATCTCCAATGAAATAAAAATAGCAATTAGAGTCTATATTTCTCAGATTTTTTCTCCTATAGTAAAAGACCAAAGTCTGCTCTAGAAATCTCAACAATGTCTCGATGTTTACATTTGGCAAGATTCAAAATTCTGCATCGAAAAAAGTCTCAAATATTTCTCATCTGAGATCAAATTACTCAAGTAACACATAAGAAAACTCATAAACTACACCTTTTTAATATCTCAAATGTGTCTTCTAGACAGCAACGAGACTCCTCATGAAACAATCTTGAGACCTTCAGAAATGTCTACATTCCTTCACTTTTCAAACACTGACTGATAAATAGAGATATTGCCACAGCATTATGCAAGTAGTATATCACAATATAAAAATGCAATCTCTATGGACAATCCAATAGGATCTAAAAAAGACGTTTTTATTCTAAGAGGCATAGAAAAGCTCTCAGAGTGAAGGGGTTGATGATGAAGATGTTCGTAACGTGGGTTCGGACTCATTCCGGTTACCTGCGTTCTTTTCATATAGAGTTTAAGCTCAGCTCAAGGAGACAAATGTCCCTTGGCTCAGCATTAAGGGCAGAACGGACGTGTGTGAACTGATGAACGAGTGATTGGGATGCAAAGAGTCGACCGGTGTGGTTTAGCACTGAACGTAAGCTTGGATTACTCTTGTGTTAGCAAGAGCCCTTCACGTCCGCAGGCGCTTGTGCACTTGACTAGGTTTAATGTTTGAAGTGTGTTTCCAGAGACCCTCTATATGAGGACGCTGCATGTAAATGCACACATGCATGCATATATGGCCGTGCGCTCAAGGGCAAACACACACATACAGCACGTTATTAAGCAGTGCAATGGCCGCTCTGATGTCTTGACCCCTCCTTTCTTAAGGATGAACTCTCATTCCCAGCTGACTGGAACGGACGTCATGTTTCTGCTGTCGCTGTTATCATCGGCGCTGCAGGGGGTGAGCAGAAGGTTCGAGTGCTTTACACACACACACAGATGTAGATGTTTCTTACTCGCACATCAAACGTTCGTCTGCACCTAAAGGGCGAGTGAAAGGCAAGAACATTAGTAAATAACCAACGTCATGAGTTTTAAATGATGAAAGTGGACGCTGGAGATTATAAGAGCAAGTTTCAGCTTGATAGTTAAAGGTCACATCAGATAAACTACTCATGGCTCACCTTCTGTTCTCTGTGTAAGCGTTCAAATAAAAGTATCTGCGAAATGAATAAATATAAATGTACTGTTCAGTGATCCTAAAAAGTGTTTTGTTTTATAAAAAGTAAAGGAGACTTAAAGACACACTTAAACATATCTGAATGTCTGTGCATTGTTTTGCAAAATTTCAATGTAAAAAAAGGTTCTTAGTTCAGAAAATAATTCAATGTATTTTCAAATTAGCAATAGAAGTTACGAGAATGAAGTTGAAATGTTCTGAGAATAACATCAAAATTATGAGATAAAAGTCTAAATATTTCAGGAATAAAGTCGATATGCTTTTCAAAATGTTTTGCGAATACAGCTGAAATTCTTCAAGAATAAAGTAGAAATTTCAAGAATAAAGTCAAGAATAAAATCAAAATCTTTCGAGAATAAAATCATAATGTTTGGAGAATAAAGTCAAAATGTTTCGAGAATAAAGTCGAAATTTCAAGAATTAAGTCCAGAATAAAGTCAAAATGTTTTGAGAATAAAGTCGAAATGTTTAGCAACTAAAGCTGAAATTCTTCAAGAATAAAGTCGAAATTTCGAGAATTAAGTCAAGAATTAAATGAAAACGTTTTAAGAATAAAGTCAAAATTACGAGCATAAAGTTAAAACGTTTTGAGAATAAAGTCAAAATTACAAGATAAAAGTCAAAATATTTCAAGAATAAAGTCGAATGTTTCAAAAATAAACTCGAAATGCTTTCAGAAAAAAGTTGAAATGTTTCAATAATAAAATTAAAATGCTTCAAGAATAAAGTCAAAATGTTTCGAGAATAAAGTTGAGAATAAAGTGGAAATGTTTCGAGAACAAAGTCAAAATGTTTTAAGAATAAAGTCGAAATTTTGAGAAATAAGTCGAGAATAAGGTCGAAATGTTTCGAGAATAAAGTTGAAATTTTGAGAAATAAGTGGAGAATAAAGTTGACATTTTGAGAATTAAGCTGAAATTTCACAAATGTTTTGAGAAAGTCAAAATCTTTCAAGAACAAAGTCTTAATGCTTTGAGAATAAAGTCAAAATGTTTCAAAAGTAAAGTGAAAATGTTTTGAGAATAAGGTTGAAATATTTCGAGAATTAAAACACTCCCATAATAAAAGTCACAGGTTACATCTCTTCACCCAAAAATGACAATTTGCTAAAAAAAAAAAAAAAAAATAGAGGAGTTTAAATGGGTGTCGTCAGAATGAGAGTCCAAACAGCCGATAAAAACATCACAGTAAATCAGTTAACATCTTGTGAAGTGAAAAGCTTTATTTTTGTAAGAAACAAATCTATCATTAATGCATTTTTAACTTCAAACCATTGCTTTCAGCTAAAATACGAGTTCATAATATTGCTTTCTCCAGTGAAAAGGTCATCTCGTCTTAATCAAAAGAGAAATATGCACAGATCAAACACCGTTTACAAGCCTAAACAGTCCAAAACAGCTCAAAACAAATACGTGGGTGGAGATGGACTTTTTCAGTCGAGGCAACTTTATTATGGATTATAGACTTGTAGTTTGGCCATAAGCAATGCTTTGAAGTTAAAAATGTCTTAATGATGAATTTTTTTCTTACAAATCAGGTTTTGGGTTCATAAGATGTTAACTGATGGACTGGAGTGGTGTGAATTATTGTGATGTTTTTTATTAGCTGTTTGGACTCTCATTCTGACGGCACCCATTCACTGCAGAGGATCTATTGGTGAGCAAGTGAAGTATTTTTTATATCTCAGCTGCTTTTATATAGCTACAAGATGAATTAATTGATATATTATTCAAAATAAGACAAAACGATCAGATGGAGACTTAATGGTAGTCAAACTATGCCTATAGTTGGAGAAAAGATGCCTCTAAACTCCTCAAATCTATAATATAAGTTGCACAAACGGTCCACTTTCAGCTTTCAAACTTTAAAAGTAGCTCAAATGATCTAGATTATAGATCTAGATGTTATTTAGGTCAACATCAAAAGCTTCAGAGTCGAGTTCGACACAGATCTGAGCTCAAACCAGCAGGGACAAACACTCAGCTGCTGAGTCCATATGCCTCCGATTTTCTCATTCAGCTTCTCCTGTACATGCTGGAAACTCTACAGCACATGCACCTGTAAATCTGCTCTCGAGAGTAAACCGACATGCTTTAGAGAGGAAAAATGGAGGATTTAAAACACCGGGCTAAAATAATCCAGTATTCCTCACATCTAAGTGCTTAGATGAACCCAAACTAATTAAATGTTGATTCATTAGATTTTGAGAAGTTGTGACCTTTGATGGACCCTCAGTTAGGGAAGATTAATGTGATTAGTTCAGGTAGATTAGGGTTAGATGATTTTGGGGTTTATTCTGCACCTGTCGTACAGATCTGAGATCAGATTACTTCCGTTCCTGCTGATTGAAAGTGTGTTATGCAACATTACAGATCTAAAAAACTGATTTCAGTGCAGCGCTGTATCATTCTGTGTATTTTATATCTGTTTGCCTAAACAATGGAAGACCAATTAACATGCTGCTGATTGCTCATGCTGTTATTTCTTCATTACACATTCAATGTCACGACTCCAGATTTTGCATTTTGCTAATGGTAATTTAACATATGCCTTTTTATTAAGGAAAGTGACTTACAGTGCACTAATTATAGAGAAAAACCAAGGGTGGAGTGTTTTTCCTCAAGGACACAATGGTAACGAGGCAAGACTGTTATTTTCCAAATAACCCCTGAACACACCACTATCATCAGAACAAAATGAAGCCTGAATCCTCTCAAGCACATGATGAAACCATCAGATGCGTCTGGAGGACTATAGACATGGTTTGCATCACTGAGAGCTGCCGGGAAAGACTAATGACGTGCTAGTAACTCTCAGAGGTCATGGATTAACTGTTTATCTTTATCTGAAAAACTGGTCGTCTGCTTAACACCCAAATCCACAGAGGTCATCAATCCCCAGTGTTAATTTAATATTATTTATATACGTCATAGTATTTATTCATATTTTGAATTAGCTTTTATTTCTATATTTTCAGTTTCAGTTTCAATAATTTTATGTGCTGTTGCCATTTTTATTTGTTCTTATTTATTCTTTATTTTATTTTTGCTTTATTGTTTTAGTAATTTATGTGCTTTTGTCATTTTTATTATTTTTAATATTTCTATTAATTAATTCTCTTAATTTTTCTTTTGTTTTTACCTATTTATATTTCAGTTTTAGTAATTTTGTAATGTGCTTTTGTCATTTTTTGTTTACAAATATTATATTAATGTTTATTTTAACTTATTTTTGTTTCACTTTTAATAATTTATTATATGCTTCTGGCATTTTATGAGCTTTTTCAAATATTTCTATTAATCTCTGTTTTAACTTTTTTTCAGTTTTAATAATTTTATTATGTGCTTTTGTAATTTTTATTAGTTTTTTAAAATATTTCTATTAATCTATTTTATTTTTTACTTATTTATAATTCAGTTTTAGTAATTTTGTAATGTTTTTTTTTGTTATTTTTTTCAAATATTTCTATTAATCTATTTTATTTTAACTTATTTTTATTTCAGGTTTAGTAATATTATTATTACTTTTTAATAGTTTATTTTTTAAATATTTCTATTAACTTTTATTTTATTTTTACTCATTTTTATTTGAGCTTATTTTATTTCAGTTTTAGTTTTGATAATTTTGTTATGCACTTCTGTAAGTTTTATTAGTTTTTTCATATATTTGTATTAATCTATTTTATTTTTACTTACTTTTACTTTACTTTTTGTTAAATATTTCTATTAATCTTTATTTTAACTTATTTTTATTTCAGTTTTAGTAATTTAGTAATGTGCTTTTGTCATTTTTATTAGCTTTTTTTTAAATATTTCTATTAACCTTTTTTCTTTTTTTTTTTACTTATTTTTACTTGAGTTTTAGTTTTTATTAATGTTTATTTTTTCTTCAGTTTTAGTTTTTATTAATCTTTATTTTTAATTACAGCTTTAGTATTAAAATTTTACAATTTTAAAATGTCCATATTTTCATTTGTGACCAGAATCCAGAACAAGGGACATCATAAAGCTTTTTAACTTTAACAAGCCATTTCAGTGTTCAAGCATTGAAACTGAATGGATTAGATACAGTAAACGATGAGCGTGCTTGTGCTTTTCCCAGCAGTTTCAATGCATATTAAGATGTTTTTGTGCTCCGTAGCGACTGGAATCTTATCCGTAATTAATTGCATCAGCTGTAAATGCGGCTGTGCGAATGATTTTGCCCGGATTCTCTCTTTCGATCCCGGCCTTCACCCGCCCCCATTCCTCATTCCAGGAAGAGTGTCTTACAGGAAGGTCAGGGCCTGAGCCACGGATCTGCAGTGATTGAAATCTCCTCCAGCGCCTGACACCCACTGCCCTCGTAAATAACCCCACCGCGCTCAAATGGAGCTGGGAATGAGGAGGAACGGAGAGGGAAAAAAAACACATCAGATCTTTTTAGAATAGAAGGACCAGAAAAACGTTCTCAAAGAAATCTGCTAATGGGATGCGGTGAAGAGGGGCGGAGTATGCAAATGTGTGTAAGCGTTGTGGGGCGATGGAGAAATCTGCTCATTTAGAGTCATGGCTGTTCTGCAGATAGACTATTAAAGTGGCCTGTGGGGAAAAAGTTCAGATCAGAGCGAGAGATTGAGGCGCTGGACATTGATTACGGTTACTGGACTCAAAACTAGGGTTGGGTACCCAATACGGCACCGGTACACATGTGACCGGTATGTACGTTACCGGACCGAATCAGAACGCGAATTTCGGTGCCACTTAAATGCCTGAACTGTCGATTGAAATATTTGTCTTCTGGTGCTATGACACGGATGTAGAAGCATTGATTCATCAACAAGCATGATCGCTAGTTAAATTTAAATACTGCATTCATGGGGTGTCAGAATGATCAGAAAATGTATTTACTGAATGAGAAAACTCACGTGAACGTCGGAAAGCTTTGATGATAGAAATCCAAGACATCTTTGTAGTTACTATCCATTTTCACATTTCGAATTAAAAGCACAAATCGTCTGGAAATGAGACCATCCGAGAAGCGCGTGAATGCAGCAACTATCGTTACACTCGCTCTGACTGCAGCAGGTGGTTTGCCGTTAGCTTAGCTAGCTACATTAAACGCGTCTAACTTAAAATGCCAAAAACTAAACATTCCAAAGTGTGGCTATATTTCACGAGAAATGATTCAGACACTGCAACGTGCAGCAAATGTTTTACAGCAGTTGCGTGTGAAGGGGAAAACGCGTCAAACCTAATGAAACATTTGATGGTATGTGGAATAAACTTGAAAGCAGAGGGATGCACCGTGTTTGACAGTTTGCAGACATCAGCTGGAGAGGTGTCGTATTTTGCCAGAGATGGAAAATATGTGATGCGATCTAGGAAAACCCAACACATGGTGAAATTGTACCTTTTTTAGGTTTTGACACCATATGAAAGCTGAGTTCAGGCCCCTTTCCAAAACTTTTATTTTTTACATAACCTACGTTATGGCTATCTTAGGTTGGCTGATAGCGATGATTTTCAGGAATGGGATTTTGAGAAAAACGGCTTTAAAGTGAGACGGCTTTCACTTTCACTTTACGGGTTTAACGAGAGCTGTCTGTCAAGTTAGGAGCGCTACTGCATCATTAGACAAACAGACTAACGTTTGTTTCCCGTTGATCACCCATTTTATGTTTAGTAAATAATGCAGCCTACCTTGTAGTAAAAGCGAGCGCAGCGCAACTGTTCGCGCAACAGACTGTCATCGGACGACTCCTCTTTAGTAACTTCATCATCCGATCCTTCATCTCTGGATGTAAAATAGCCCGTAACATCATTTACATCACCACTGACATCACCAAAACTGAGCAGATTGAGACGAGTAAGATCGGTTAAGTGAGCAGCTGCAGTACTCAAGACGGCGTTGTTGCGCTCCGCCATCTCACGATATTAAAATAAATAAATAAATAACTTTGCTTGCCGTACTTTACACAGGACTGGCGGAAAATGTGAATTGATACGCCTTTACTAAATATGTTACGTGGTTTATTTTGATAGGTTAACTGTTTTTGTGGTGTTAAGGGAAAGAACCTCCGCAGCGCGTTCTTAACATGAGAAAGACAGTCATTTCTGCTCGCTGCAATAAATGTGTATTTTTCTGCACTAAACAAGTGAATTTTAAAGAGATATTTTCAGAGATTATAGACAAGATGGTATAGAATAATAATTTAATGAAAAACGAATTTCCTGAAGCAACGAATTTTCCTGGGTTTTCCCAGATCTCATCACATATGGTCATATTTCTGCAAAAGAATTGCTGAAATTTTAAGCTGTTAAATTATTGTAGTTGGGTTAGGTGGCTTAGGTTTTATTGTTGTTGTGTTTTGGATTGACTTAATAATATATAGTACTACTTCTTTTTTTTTTTTTTTTTTTACTTTTAATACATTGTTCAATTTAAAGAACTTTTTTGTCCAATAAAAATATATTCTTGTGTCATCCACCACTTTGTGGCTTTTTTAAAAGTATCGGTTCAGGCATGTTCTGGTTGTTTCTAGTGTGTTGCTAGGTTCTAGGATCCTAGAAGTGGTTGATGGAGCATTGCTATGCAGTTACTAGGATGTTCTGGGTGGTTGTCAGAGGGTTGCTAGGGTCATTTGGTGGTTGCCAGGTTGACAGCTGGTTACTTGGGCATGTTTTATAGCATGTTTTGGTGGTTTCTAGAGTGTTGCTAGGTTCTAGGATGTTCTTGGAGGTTGCTAGGTGGTTCTACAATCTAGGTGGTTGCTAGGGTATAACTGAAGGTTGCCAGATGGATAACTGATTACTAGGGCATTGCTATGCAGTCACTAACAAGTTTTAGTGGCTTCTAGTGTGTTACTAGGCTCTTGAATGTTCCTGAACATCCATCTAGGAGGTTGCTAGAGCCATGCTACGTAGTTGTAGTTGCTAGATTGTTGTTGTTTCAAATGTGTTGCTAGATGCTTTCAAAGGCATTGCTATATAGTTGTCAAAGTGTTCTAGGTGATTGGTAGTGCATTGCTATGCGGTTGCTGGGGTGTTGTAGATGATTGCTAGGGAGTTGTTATGCGGTTGATGGGATATTGCTATGGAGTTGCTGGGATGTTCCATATGATTGCTAGAGCATTGCTATGTGGTTGCTGGGGTGTTGCTATGTGGTTGCTGGGATATTGCTATGGAGTTGCTGGGGCGTTGCTATGTGGTTGCTGGGGTGTTCCATATGATTGCTAGAGCGTTGCTATGTGGTTGCTGGGGCATTCTAGATGATTGCTAGAGCATTGCTATGTGGTTGCTGGGGTGTTGCTATGGAGTTGCTGGGGCATTGCTACGTGGTTGTTTGGATATTGCTATGGGGTTGCTGGGGTGTTGCTATGTGGTTGCTGGGGTGTTGCTATGGAATTGCTGGGGTGTTGCTATGTAGTTGCTGGGGTGTTCCATATGATTGCTAGAGCATTGCTATGTGGTTGCTGGGGTGTTGCTATGTGGTTGCTGGGATATTGCTATGGAGTTGCTGGGGCGTTGCTATGTGGTTGCTGGGGTGTTCCATATGATTGCTAGAGCGTTGCTATGTGGTTGCTGGGGCATTCTAGATGATTGCTAGAGCATTGCTATTTGGTTGCTGGGATATTGCTATGGGGTTGCTGGGGTGTTCCATATGATTGCTAGAGCATTGCTTTGTGGTTGCTGGGGCATTCTAGATGATTGCTAGGGCATTGCTATGCGGTTGCTGAGGTGTTCTAGATGATTGCTAGGGCGTTGTTGTGCGGTTGCTGGGGCATTGCTATTGGGTTGCTGGGGTGTTCCATATGATTGCTAGAGCTTTGCTATGTGGTTGCTGGGATATTGCTATGGAGTTGCTGGGGCGTTGCTATGTGGTTGCTGGGAAATTGCCATGCGGTTGCTGGGGCATTGCTTTGCGGTTGCTGGAGTGTTCTAGATGATTGGCCGTTGCTATGCGGTTGCAGGGATGCTCTAGGTGATTGCTAGGATGTTGCTAAGCAGTTGCTAGGGTCTTCCAGTCAATAGATATTCTGCAACTTAAATATGACTCGGGTTAGCTCAGGACAGCAAAGCGACACAGCCAGACTGATTATTCTTCAACATGCCTTTACTAAAAGCATTTCAGACACAAATACAAAATCATTCATTGGTTAAATCTATAATCTCAACACTGTGAATCTGAAAGCAGAAGTGTATGTGAGTGATATTGGCTTCGGTCTGGCTCCATAAGTAATAAAATAAGATGGAGAATATTACTTTGCTGCTCTTATCATATTTGCCTTTATTACTGTTACAGTGACCTCATTTCCAGTGCTGCATTTCAATACAGATTCCTCAAAGTGTGAGCGTAATAAAAGCCTTTATCGGTGACGTATGACGTGACTAGCTGAGAGACTTAATTATCTGTGAGTGCTAATGTGATTTCTAGAGCTGCACCAGTATCCGCACTAGTTTAAGTCATTGAAATCGAGTGAAACTCATGGGTAATGCAGTGTGCCGTCACGGCCAGCCCTTCAGAAACCAAACCACAACAGACTGATGAATTACCCCACAGCTACAAGGCTGAGAGGATAAACACAAACACACACATATGCAGACACACACATACAGACTGAGCTCACAAACTGACACTGGCTCTACATGACTAGGCTCTCTTTCCAATTACTTTTCAATATACATTTTCAGGTCCACATGGGCTTAATTAAAGAAAAAGACACTTTAAGCCATGTTACACTGATTTTAACAGGTTAAGGGGTGGGTGTTTTTACCTATGACATGAAGCAGCCCTCATTAAACCACAGTAAGATCACTGTAATGTACAGCCTAAAGTAGCTTATTGGCATATAATATAATATACAGTTATTTGATAAAAGATGTCAATTTTATATATATATATATATATATATATATATATATATATCACTGTTAGAAATTACCAGCATTTCACAATAATTAACAGTATTATTTTACAGTAATTTGTTGTAATTAAGTTTCCCTGTAATATCCCAATGAATACCTGTAAAAACTACAGTATCCTTGGATTTTACAGCATTTAACTCTTATTTTACAGTAAAATCTTGCAATCTAAAACCTGCTGTTATATCACAACAAGGTCTGTAATATCACAGCAACACAGTGAAAAAATTAAGGATTTCACAGCATTAAACAGTATTATTACAGTGAAATATTGTATTGAAATATGCCCTGGGAAGTCACATGACATAACCGAACTGTTTTAAACTGAAGGCGCCGTCGTGTCCCTCTTCTCTTTCGGGCTGAATGGAGAAGGTGAGCAGCATGCATGTTTGCATCACTTACACCCATGCTATTTTAATATGATAATAATATTTACTTTCAAATGAACGTTTATCGCATGACACAGTTCACATTTTGTTAGCAAGTGCCCGGAATTGTTGAAAGTTCTCTCACAGCATTTGCTAATAGTAGTTAGTAATGACGACAGTTTCGCTAATAATTTTTCATGTCACTATCACCGTTTAGACAAATCTGGTGTTTGTAAAAAACAATGATGGGACAAACATTACTATTTATGTGTGCACATTTCTGTAATTAGTCAAGGTTATCATAGATTAGCAGGGCTAACCGTTAGCGGTTTAACTTTAATAATTTAGTGATTCAAACGGTCCATTAAAAAAAAATTCCAGCGGATCCTAGTTACAACATGACTGAGCTAGTGTTTATTGTCGCGACGTGTACTTTTCAGTGTGTTATATGGTTAGGCCATGTAGCCCATGTTTGATTTGAAGTAGTGATGGGGCGTTCTTGAACGATTCGTTCATTTTGAACGAATCCTTAATGTGACTCGGGACGAACGAGTCGTCTCGGGGAATGATTCGTTCAGTCGCGCATGCGCAACATCCTATTAGGTTCTGTACTGGAATTAGTTCATCTGTTTCGAATCTTCGGGTTTTTGGAGTCGTTCGTTCACCTTATGGGGCTGTCACGTGATGAACGAACGACTCCGAAGACTCGAGAGATGAACTAATCAATTCTCTTTCCGGCTCAAACTGCATAGGTTAAGCGTATGGGGCTGTCACGTGATGAACGAACGACTCAAACCCGAAGACTCGAAAGATGAGCTAATCAATTCTTTTTCCGGCTCAGACTGCATTCGTTAAGCTTATTGGGCTGTCACGTGATGAACGAACGACTCAAACCCGAAAGCTTGTCAGATAAGAGGCGAGGTGAGCCCATCATAGATTACAGACCCAGGTAAACAATGAATTAATCTTTTCTGTTTTTTATAGCATTATAGTTTTGTCTTGTTTGTAGTGTGATCAACGTTTGTGTAAGCAGTAGATGTGTTAGGGAGGATTTTAATTATATTTTTCTAAAATGAACGAAATGACTCGAAAAAAGATTCGTTCATTTTGCTGAACGAGACTCAAAGATCCAAGTCGGTAAAATGATCCGAACTTCCTTCACTAATTTGAAGCTGAACTGGTGGATACTGGTCAATTAACCGCCGGATGTGTTCTCGTTCCGGGCTCAGTACTACCTGTTGTATTCATGTTCGTTCGCGGGGTCTTGTCTGCTCTAGAGTGAGAGCCTGCGGCGGTACATGTAAGTCTTTTGCTGCATAGGTAGTGCCCTCAGTCAGTTTGATGTAAGTGATTTGAGAATAAAGATAACGTGAATGTTCGTTGTCATCTACTGAGAGTATTTTGTATTTTTCTACAGGTGAGCTGGTGTTAAAAACGAATAACATAACATTGTTAGCGTAAGTGACATGTAATGACATAGAAATGACATTTTATTTGTTTCATGTGTTTAATTTAGAAGCGATATATGTGCCGTTTGCCATGCTAGCTGTCTAGCTTGTTTTGTGTTATGAATAGCCCGCGTATGGTTTCCCGCTTTGACACGTATTAGTGACGCTTCGGCTATGAGTTTTCAATGTAAGAAGAGTAGATTAACTTAGTTCTTTGCTGAAGTAAGCTGTGAATGCTCGTGGCCATCCGTACTGAGAGTATTTTGTATGTTTCTACAGAAACAAAGATTCATTAAATGTGTGGCATCAAGGCCATTGAGCCTTTGAGTCCACTACACATATTCGAGTAAAGTTGCCGAACTCGATTCTCCTCTCATGAGTGGTCTTTCCGCACATAGACACTGTGTTTCCCCGTGTTAGCCGAAGCTAATAATACAGCATCCTCCAGTTTAGCTACAGGGCCATAACACATTGAAAAGTACACGTAGCGAAATTAAACACCAACCTTTTCACTTACGTTCGTTTTTCTTCTTATTTCTCCCTCTTCTTCTCTCATAAACCCGGTAATTCACTTCCTTTGTGTCTTTTTATTTGCAGCGTTTTTTTTATTGAGATTACCGGTAATCACGTTATCTACTACCGTTTGTTTGACATGAAATTCAAACTGAAATTCTTATTGTTGGTTGCCTTTGTGTAATTTCTCCTTTTTCTTTTCTTTTCTTTCCAGGTCATCAGAGGGTGAGGCTAACCATCCTGTTCAGTGTCAGGCTAAGAGTGAGGAGAAATAGATTAGGTAGGTGACTAGTTAACATGCACCACAATGTTCAACTGTAAATTCGTTGGCTGTGAGCATGTGTCTGAGAATGTGCACACAGCACACAAAACTGCATAGCAATGCCCCCAATTATCACTACCAGTGTGGGGTAGTGTGGGGTATTTATCCTTTATCCTAAATCCATGCTATTTACTATGTTACAGCCATGTGCTACTGCTGTGGACGTCAATACTGCAGAACTCCCCAGCACCCCCTGCTTGATCATTCAAGGTAATGTTACTTTGATCTAGTATCGACATTTCTAACTCATTATTTTGTTTTCATTCTAGAAATCTATATGACCACAATAAATAATTATAATTATAATAAGAATTACATTTGTATAGCCCTTTGTATCTTAAGCAGATCACAAAGTGCTCATAACGCATAATGTTGTATCTGTTCATTTCAGGTGACATGATGAAGCCCTCTGGATGGCTTTTATCCATCGAGGGACATGTCGTGATGGGCCCACACCCTTTCTTTTTACACGGAGTAGCTGCTTTCTTCAGCAGCTATTACGTCTTCAACCTTGAGTATCCTGCTGCTGGATCGTCGACGCTGAAGTTCATTCAAAGGTATTTTATAAAGATCACATTTAATCTTGTAATTCACATTATAGTACAGGCTTCCAATTCAATGATTGTCTTGAGGTTTAAAATGCTGACAAACGAGGTACCTGAGGTTAGCCTGGTGAGACCATCCTGATCTTGCGAACTCATTCAATTTCGCTCTGCAGATCAGTCTGGGTCTCTACACATGTTATGCTGACAAATACCTGCCGGTCCAATCACAGCTATTTATTTTGTTTTGTGGCAGGCTATGTGATGATGATTTTGAAACGTCTATTGTGAAATGTGAATGTATTGAATGAAGTAGATGAAATTTTCTTTAAAAGCAGAACAAAATGCTCTCAGGCCCTTAATTGAAAAGGATGTTTGTCATACTTTCAACAGGGTTTGGTTTTAATTTATCAACTGGCCAATTGCGTGAAGACGCATTTCAGTGGCGGCGCACGTTGATATGGGCTCTCATAGTAGAAAATCAACCACTTTGCCTCAGGCAAACCTAACCTGAGGCACCTTGGCTAAAAATGGCTAAAAAAAAAGTATGGTGAGAGTAAGATCTAACAAGTTTGGATTATAAATCTATTAGGGTTTGATGTGGGGAAAAAGCACAGCAAAAAGCACACCTTGATAAATGCTGTCTGCAATACATACTGTAAGTCTATTTAAAACTGAAACTATCTTTGCTTATTAACAGGTGCTTCCTGGGCATCAATCCTGAAAGAGGCTCAAAGACCAAGAAGCGGACAACAATGAACCCTCATGTGAGCACCCTTTTGAGGAAACTTATTGACTTTGAGTGGGCATCATAGTATTTTTTTTTTTTTTTTTTTTTTTTTGCAGCGGTAGTTGTCAGGCTCAGTTTTGAGTAGTCTTGTTCTTTTTGTAATTTTTCAAGACAACTTTGCACTACAAGATTTTTACACAATGCTGTTGCGTGTGGACTCATTATAATGTTTGAGACTGAGAGGAGCACCTGACCCCTTTACGACATTCCTTCATCGCTCTCTCCCTTGCTCTCTTATCTTGCCATGAAGGCCTTGTTCCCATCCTGTCCATTACTGTTATTGTGACACAGCTAGCTGAATAGTTGAGACAGGTAGTTGAATTGCAAGTTTGCACAATTTCTCTGTATTTTAAGATGGATTTATTACTGTTATTGTGACACAGGTAGTTGAATTGCAAGTTTGCACAATTTCTCTGCATTTTCTGCATTTTAAGTACGTGTACTGTAATGTACCTGTACATTGAAAAATATTTATTTTTTAATAAATATGCCATTGGGCTAACATTGACTTTACCTCAGAGTTGTTTGTTGGGGGGAGGGGGTTAATTGTACAATGATTGTAAATTCACAGTAAATGGAAGCTTCATCTGCATTACTTTTACAGTAAGTTACTGGACAATTTTAGCATGACTTCCACAGTGTACATTGTAAATTCAAAGTAAATTATTGTCAACTTGTACATTATTTTCACAGTACACACTGTAAAAGTACAGGGCCTTGTTGTAATGATGTACAGCAAAAGGTTGTAATTCCCCAGTAATGTACTGTAATATGACAGTAATTGCTTTGTCATTGAAGCTGTGAAGTTACAGTATACAGTTGTGCTTTTACAACAATGCATTGTAATATCACAGATATAAAATTACAGTAAATTGCTGTGAGTATATTTCACAGTATATTGCTGTAATCCTTACTGTGAAAGTCATGCAAAATTTATCCAATTATTTACTGTAAATTCACAATGAAAAATTTTACAGTGTATATATATATATATATATATATATATAATTTTTTTTTTTCATATTTTGTTTTCATTTTAATATAATTTGTAATTAAAGTTCTAGTAATTTTGTGGTGTGTTTTTGCCATATATATTTTCGTTACACCTATATTACTAGCTGAAATAAAATAAATTAGAGTTTTTTAGATTTTATTACAGTTAACATTTATTCTATTTTACTACTAGTAATGAAACTGATTAACTAATGAAAACTAAATAAAAACTAAATAAAACTAAATAAATAAATCATCCATCAGTGCATATTATTTCTAATATAAGTAAGTAAATATAATAACTTGATTCCCGTTCTATCCTTCCATGCTTATTGAGGAGCCGACAGGGAAAAATATAAAGTTTTACAAAGGAAATGCTTTTAAAAGCATCCCAAAAACTTTTTTGTAGAATAATCATGTAATGGATACATTTTGGACAAAACCTGGAAGGTTTCCAGGAAAACAAAGTATTTTCTGAGATCAGTCCTTTATTTATGTTCAGATTGGAATGATGGATGCACTACTTGGATTTTTTTTTTTTTTTTACATTTACACATTTAGCAAACGCTTTAACCCAAAGCAGAACAAATGCACTCTGTATTTTTTTAAAGAGCAAGTGAAATAAATGGCAATGATTGTCACCTAACTTCATTACATTTTACATTCATTTAACCGTGGTCCAGTTATTATGATAAAAATAAGATGGTTTTCAATGAATTTTGTGTACAGTGCCTTTACTTTAGGCAGTCTAATCAAATGAGTCAAAATAGATGTTAAATGTCACGACTGTAATTACTTTAATTTTAGTTGAGCTCATTATTTTTATTTAAAAAAAGATTATTCAAATTTAATTTATATTAAAATCTTAAATAAAATACCATCAGAAAGCAACTGTACCATAACACTGAGTTTGTTCCACCAGAGTGTGATTTTTAAAAAAAGGACTTTGTGAACGTGACTCATCTCAAACCCCCACCGAGAACAATTTTTATCTTCACAGCACAAAATTCTCTCTGGAGTGCATGTTGCAACCCTTTCTCAGCTCCCAAAACATCCAAAAGAGAACAGAAATGCTTTCCATACAGGCAAATAGTCAAGAATACAAGTGTTTTTCTATGTACATCACTATTACTGGTGTTCATACTTACAGCAGTCACACTGAAGTATTACAGAGCATCCAGTCCTTTCACAAATCATGTGTACTTTTATTGATCAAGTGCGCCATTTTCACCTGCTGGATGAGAAAACAGCTGCACAAAACCCACAGATGCACATTGGAGGAGGAACCAAATCCATAGGGACCAGAAGAACAGGCGACGTTAACCAATAGAAATACAGAAATGGCAATTGGCATGCGTTTGTTGTAAGCAAGCATTCACCTCGTCAGTTATTCATGAAACACACGGCTGGATTCAGGGAACATGACATGTCACATCAGCACGCTACAATTATAGAAATGCGATTTGCATTAAAGATTAACTACAGACATGCTCGTCACAGGTTAACGGCGTTCTGTTCACCACGAACCACTCGAATCACAACCACTGCTGCTCCTGCATTAATCATGAACTAGTCCTGCTCTGAATGCACTTTAAACCAACTCTAAATGTTACTGTGGTATTTATTTTTGGCCCCGCAAGGGGACGCAAACTGTCGTCCATGTAACAATAACACACTGTTCAAATATTATCGATCAAAATGAAGAAAATGAACAAAAACTGCTCTCGTTCTGACCATCTTCAGTCAGCTATTTCAACAATAGAATACTAGCACTTATAGCACTTTGTTATGTGTTAAATGCAATGTCTTTGTAAATATCTGTATAATTTACTACCAATTTTTGAGTAAAAATTGATTCTAAACCAGTATTCAGAGGGTTTTCGTCATAACAGATATATTACACTTCATACAATACAAGTTCGGGTTCACCTTTGTTTTCTGTCTCTCCTTGAACTGTCCTGTCACAATATAAAAAAAGAAATGTTACTTTGCATTTTAAATGCAATTACTGTGCAACAATGCCTTAACATTTGCAGTCCAATAATGGTTTATGAAAACTTTTCTGTAGAACAATCATGTAATGGATACATTCTGGAGACGAACTGGACAATTTCCAGAAAAACAAAGTACTTTGTGAGAATCCTTTATATTCATATATATTCATAATGGAATACAAACATACTACTTACTGTTTTTTGAAAGAGCAGTAGACAGTAGACATTATTCAACAATTGTCTTGTAACTTTATTACTTTTCACATTTATTTTATTCTAATGTCCATTTTTTTCTTACTCAATATTTCTGACTTGTTTTCCATAACAAATATCTAAGTCTATTAGATATTAAGTCTTGTTTGCTGTAAAATAAGTTAACTTTTGCTTAAAACAAGAAAATGATATTAGAAAAAGACAAGATAGACAAGAGAAAAACATCTATTTTTGAAAATATAAGAAAAATAAAAGTAAGGGAAAACAAGATACTGGTGATATTTTTCTCTTGTTTTAAACTCACTTAATTCTGATATACTGTATTTTTCAGAAAACAAAACTTAAGTCATTAAGTGATTTTCCTTGACTTGATTTAAAAAAAAAATTAGGTATTTGTAATGGAAAACAAGTAAAAAATACTACATAAGAAAATAATGTTTTGCAGTGCAATTATTATGACAATAAAACTTTTTTTAATATTAACCTTTGGTAGATTAATCAAATAAAAAGGGAAAAAAAGTCATGGATTTTCACATATTATTTTATTTTAAAAAATGTTATTAAATGTTAATTCAAATAAATATATATATATATTTTTTAAAAATCTGTGCCATGACACAAGTTCGTCTATCATTTTCTGTCTCTCCTTGAACTGTAAACCATATTAATGTACCTTAACATTTGCAGTCAATCAACTAATAGCTCATGAAACACAAAAACAAATGCAATTTAATTTAATAGTTTACAAAAATATGTATTTATGTATGCTATACATGCATTTGCATGCTAATGTTTCAGAAATAATGCCACATTTGCAGAATAATATAACAGAAATTATATTTGATAAAGTTCATTTGAGTACTAGAAATTGAAAAATAGCATACAGTGAATCCTCAGTTGTAAACTGCTTTAGATAAAAACATCTGCTAAATGAATAAATGTAAATATAAGTGCATTTGGAATACAGTATTTCATGCACTTTCGCAAAATGTAATAGTTCGCCTGTGTATTGCATACAGATTTTACATGCACAATGTACATACTGCATATGGGCAAACAAGTACAGAGGCAGTGTGCAAAAACGCCATTTATTTTACCCAGTGTGCAGCTTTGGCATTCAGTCACCAAATACCATTTTAAATATATTATTCTAGAAAAGGTCCTTTTCCAAGAGCCGTTCTGACAAATACAAAGTGAACATTGGTCCACACGAAAGGAGACCATCTATCTCATTTATGAGTTTGAAACTGTAGGTCATTAACATTGAAGTCTGTGGCCCAGTGGCTCATGGAAATGGGTCTGTCCCGTGGAGCGCTGGCGGAGCGGCACAGACATGATCTCATGCTAGTGCTGGGAGATACTACACCAATTACTCCTCTCGGTGGGGGAGGTTTATTTGCGGAGGCGTTTTTGGCTTAAAATAAGCTAAAGGGGTCGGAAGACCTCGCGGCACCCGGCGACACCCCGCCCTTTCACGCTGAGCTCGGCCAATTGTGACTGTGGAAATGTGCTGACATCACAGGCATGTGACGCCCCGGCCGTTAGTCGTGTTTGGGCTCCTGTGGCGAGTGTTACGTTTGCTCTATTTCAGGGTGTTTAAGTTGTTAAACTTTTTTACTCCGAGATGTGAGTGGGTTCAGATTTATTGCATAACTCAGCAGAAGTTTGATTCAAATCATGTGTCTTGTTGACATGTGGTGTTACTGTACTTATTGATTAGACTTACAATTTTCACATAACGCTGAATAAAACATCTTAGCAACTGCATAGTGACCTAATAGCAACCACATAGCAACGCCTAGAACTCGTCAATTGCAAGGCAATTCACTAGAAAAAAAACCACGTAGATCACCAAAGCAACTGCATAGCAACCACATAACTCCATAGTGACCTTATAGCAACCACATAGCAACGCCTAGAAAACCTTGTCAACTGAAGCAATGCATTAAACAAAAACCTACACAGATCACCATAGTAACTTCATAGCAACTACATAGCAACTGCATAGCGAGCTCATAGTAACCACAAAGAAACTGCATAGCAACGCCTAGAACACCTTGTCAAATGCAAAGCAATCCACTAGAAAAAACCCCACTTAGATCACCACAGCACCTGCATAGCAACCACACAACAACTGCATAGTGAGCTCATAGTAACCACATAGCAACTGCATAGCAACGTCTAAAACACCTTGTCAACTACAACCCAATGCAGTAAAAAAAAAAAACACATAGATCACCAGACCAACTGCACAGCAACCACATAACTCCATAGTGACCTCATAGCAACCACATAGCAATGCCTAGAACACCTTGTCCACTACAATGCAATGCACTAGAAAAAAACATAGATCACCACAGCAACTTCATTGCAACCACATTGCGACTGCATAGCAAGTTCATAGCAACCACATAGCAACATCTAAAACACCTTGTCAACTACAATGCAATGCACTGGAAAAAAACAAGTGAGCTCATAATAGCCACATAGCAACTGCATAGCAATGCATAGAACACCTTGTCAACTGAAGCAATGCAGAAGAAAAAAACACAGAGATCGCCATAGCAACAACATAACGACTGCATAGCAACCCCATAGCAACGCCAAGAACATCTTGTCAACTACAAACCAATGCACTAGAAAAAAACAAATAATCACCATAGCAACTGTATAGCAACTACACAATGACTGCATAGTGAGCTCATAATAACCGCATAGCAACATCTAAAACACCTTGCCAACTGCATAACAAATGCATACCAGGCTCATAGTAACCACACAGCAACTGCATAGCAATGCATAGAACACCTCGCCAACTGAAGCGATGCAGTAGAAAAAAACAGAGATCGCCATAGCAACCACATAACGACTGCATAGCAACGCCATAGCAATGCCTAGAACACCTTGTCTACTACAAAGCAATGCAGTTGGAAAAAAAAACAGATCCCATAGCAGCTGTATAGCAACCACACAACAACTGCATAGTGAGCTCATAGTAACCACATAGCAACTGCATAGCAACATCTAAAACACCTTGTCAACTACAAAGCAATGCACTAGAAAAAAAACAGATAGATCACCAGACCGACTGCATAGCAAATGCATACCAAGCTCATAGTAACCACAGAGCAACTGCATAGCATCGCCTAGAACACCTTGTCAAATGCAAAGCGATGCACTAGAGAAAAACTACATAGATCACCACAGCAACCACATAGCGACTGCATAGCGAGCTCATAGTAGCCACATAGCAACTGCATAACAATGCATGGAACACCTTGTCAACTGAAGCAATGCAGAAGAAAAAAAAAAAACACAGATCACCATAGCAACAATATAACGACTGCATAGCAACCCCATAGCAACGCCAAGAACATCTTGTCAACTACAAAGCAATGCACTAGAAAAAAACAAATAAATCACCATAGCAACTGTATAGCAACTACACAACGACTGCATAGTGAGCTCATAGTAACCGCATAGCAACGTCTAAAACACCTTGCCAACTACAAAGCAATGCACTAGAAAAAAAACACATAGATCACCAGACCAACTGCATAACAAATGCATAACGTCTGCACACCAGGCTCATAGTAACCACACAGCAACTGCATAGCTACGTCTAGAACACCTTGTCAAATGCAAAGCAATGTACTAGAAAAAAAAACACATAGATCACCATAGCAACTTCATAGCAACCACATAGCAATACATAGAACACCTCGTCAACTGAAGCAATGCAATTGTAAAAAAAAAAAAAAAAACACAGATCGCAATAGCAACAATGTAACAACTGCATAGCAACCCCATAGCAATGCCTAGAACACCTTGTCAACTACAAAGCAATGCACTAGAAAAAAAACACATAGATCACCATAGCAATTTCATAGCAACCACATAGCGACTGCATAGCGAGCTTATAGTAAACACATAGCAACTGCATAGCAATGCATAGAACACCTCGTCAACTGAAGCAATGCAGTAGAAAAAAACAGAGATCGCCATAGCAACCACATAACGACTGCATAGCAACCCCATAGCATCGCCTAGAACACCTTGTCAAATGCAAAGCGATGCACTAGAGAAAAACTACATAGATCACCATAGCAACCACATAGCAACTGTATTGCGAGCTCATAGTAACTATATAGTAACCACATAACAACTGCATAGCAATGCATAGAACAAATCGTCAACTGAAGCAATGCATTAGAAAAAACACATAGATCACCAGACCAACATGAAAAAACACAGAGATCGCCATACCAACTGCATAGCAACCACATACAACTGCATAGCGAGCTCATAGTAACCACATAGCAACACTTTTGTTCAACTGAAGCAATGTAGTAGAAAAAACCAACATAGATTACCGTAGCAACTGCATAGCAACCACATAACATCTCCATAGTGACCTCATGGCAACCACACAGCAATGCCTAGAACGCCTTGTCAACTGCAAAGCAATGCACTAGAAAAAACACATAGATCACCAGACCAACTGCATAGCAACCACATAACGACTGCATAGCTATCTCATAGTAACCACATAGCAACCGCATAGAAACGCCTAGAACACCTTGTCAAATGCAAAGCAATGCACTAAAAAAACCCCACATAGATCACCATAGCAACTTCATATCAACCACATAGTGACTTCACAGCAATGCTTAGAACACCTCGTCAACTGAAGCAATGCAGTAGAAAAAACAGAGATGCCATAGCAACAACATAACAACTGCATAGCAACCTCATAGCAATGCCTAGAACACCTTGTCAACTACAAAGCAATGCACTAGAGACCCCCCCCCACATAGATCACCATAGCAACTGCATAGCAACCACACAACAACTGCATAGTGAGCTAATAGTAATCACATAGCAACTGCATAGCAATGCCTAGAACACCTTGTCAACTGTAAAGCAATGCACTAGGAAAAAAAACACACAGATCATCAAACCAACTGGATAGCAACCACATAACGACTGCATAGCAACTTCATAGCAATGCCTAGAGCACCATGTCAACTGCAAAGCAATGCACTAGAAAAAACCCACAAAGATCACCCCAGCAACTACATAATGACTGCATTGTGACCTCATATCAGCCCATAGCAACCACTTACCAACTCCGTAAACATTTAGAAAATGTCATTGCAAAAAAGTCATTGCAACTACATGGCAACACCCAAGGAACCACAGAACACCATAGCAACACACTGACAACACTCTAGCATTGTGGCAGCAAATTTTGTACACTGCAAAAAAATAAAAAATAAATAAAAATAATAATATATATATAATAATATATATATATATAAATTTACTTGAGAAGCAAAAACGTTGATAGCTGTTTTCATAGAATATATGAAGAGTTCAGATGCAAAACCAGATAAAAGCCATCTCGTTCAAAAATGAGATAATGATACTGAATGAATGCTCTTGACACATATTATACGTCCATCAAATACTTTTTCTTCAAACTCGCTAAAATACCAGCCTCAGCCCAATCAGAAGTACCAGTACTTACATAGAAACCCATACATCTGAGCCTGATAAAAATGCATTTTTTAAAGAAAGACGTCAGATGGATTTATCTGGTTTTGCATCTGAACTCTTCATATATTTTACTTGTTCATTTTTCTTACCATTTAAGCATAAACCTAAACTTCCACTTACCCCAGTCATTTTTTTCTTGTTGTTAGTAAAATAAACTTCAATTAAGATATATTTCCTCAAAGCAATTGTATTCAGTTTTGCACCTTCAGTAATTTTATTTCATTTTAAGGCTGTTCAATGAAAAGCAAGACTATTTTGTATTTAGAAAAAGAACATTTAAACAAGAAAAATGTAACCACATTTCTAAATACTATTATTGTCAAGAATATGACATATTATTGTAGAACTCATTGTTTGAGGGCCCAATTATATAATATAATGTGGCTTTTATGAATATTATAATAATAATAATGGCATTCCCTGCAAAGGGCATGAAGCTGAGTAAATGAGTGAATTATGGAGAAAGACACAGAGCTAGTACAGCGAGCAGATCATTATACAAGCGGCGAGAGAGAGACACACATGAACTGCACTCGGCCGGTCTGGAGAGCCAGACTGTGCTTCTGTTATTACGACCCTATTGAGAGGGAAGCTTTTAATCTAAGCAAACTGCCCATTGCTCCATTATTAAGAGTGCAGCTCTAATGGGCCGGAATTAAATGATACAGACCTGTAGGAGAAGCTGCAGAGTGTGCAGCGTGATCTTTAGGAGTGACCGGAGTAAATCTGCCCCGGCTAGGTAAATGTGGCACATTAGAGTCCATTTATCCATCAGTGTTATTTACTAGGCGGCTAAACGCTGCTGTCATAATGTAACTGAAATCTGTGTGCATCTCTGAACTGAAGCTTCCACTAGACTGCATCTGAATGCAATCATGCAGGGACAGTTCCTCAAAACATCTGAAAACCTTGAAAAAAAGCACACAAATCCTGGCATCTCACACAGAGTCTGCTAACCCAAAAGATTATGACAAACTGTCATGGTTGGGGTAAGTCTGTTTATTTTTAACACACACTACTGTGCAAATTTTGGGGTCAGTAAAATTTATTTTTGAAAGAAAAGATTTTTTTTTTATAATACCAGTAGGTGGCGGCAAATACTGTTTTTATGAGTGATTCATTTAGTCATTTAGGCAAATAAATATAACTTAATTAATGTGTGTTTCCTGAGAGCTAAATTTCACATAAAAAAAACAAAACAAAAACTGTCTTTCTTTATTCAAAGTTGATCTAGACAATATGGAAACTATCCAAAGCTTTCATAAAGCAGTCAAAACTGTATCTCTACTGTAAATCATCCGGTGTGTCTTCTTAAATTGTAAATTTATAACATTGTTTTCGTTAACCTGGCAACACATCTTTACGAAAATTAACCGTGGTTGTACCAAAACAACAACAACAACAAAAACAACCAACCAACCAACCAAACAAACAAACAAAAAAAAAAAACCCACAATGATTGTAGTTAAACCATGGTAACCACAAATTAACCAGTTTTGCAATGGTAGTTTAACCATGGTATTTGTAGTAAAACTGGTTATACAAATGGTAATCAATACACCAAAAACCATGTTTATTACGTATAGATAAAGATAACATAATAAAAAAGGAATTTGTATCTGTGTATACTTCCATTCTTTTTCTCTTTGTTTTGTTTTTCTATAACGGTACTGCCTTAATGGTTTGATGAAAGAAAGAAAGAAAGAAAGAAAGAAAGAAAGAAAGAAAGAAAGAAAGAAATCAGAAAAAAAGATTCCTGATTCGCTTTAAAGTCCCGATCTGAAATAAATGATTCGCGAACGATCTCCGAAGTTCCCATCTAAGTCAAATGATTCGCGATCCAAAGTCCCGATCTGAATCAACTGATTCACGAATCATCATATTAGATCGGACTTTGGAGCAAGTATCACAAATCTTTCAACTAGCGGAATGATTCGCGATACACGCTCTGAAGTGCTGATTTAATCAAACGATTCGCGAACCCGGTCCAAAGTACTGATTCAAATCAAATGATTCGCCACACTCGCTCAAAAGTCCCTATCTGAATCAAATGATTCGCGATACGCACTCCGAAGTCCCGATCTGAATCAAAAGATTTGCATAAGCGTTCCGAAGTCCTGATCTGAATCGAAAGTTCCAAAGCTCCGATCTAAATAAATGATTTGCGATCCGCGCTCCAAAGTCCCGATCTGAATAATAATTCGCAAACCATCTCCGAAGTTCCGATCGAAATCAAATGACTCGTGATTCGCGTTTTGAAGTCCTGATCCGAATCAAATGATTCACGAACCCGCTCCGAAGTTCCGATTCAAATCAAATGACTCGCGATTCGCGTCTCAAAGTCCCTATCTGAATCAAATGATTAACAATAAGCACTCCGAGGTCCCGACTGAATCAATAGATTCGCGAACCCGCTCCGAAGTTCCGATCTAACTTTATGATTCATGATCCGAAGTTCCGATCTCAATAATGATTCGCGAATCATCATTTCAGATCAGAGCACATATCGGATCACATATCACGAATCTTTCAGTTGGCAAAATGATTCGCGAACCTACGCCGAAGTTCCGATCTGAATCAAATGATTCGCGAACCTGTCCGATCTAATTCATATGAATCACGCTACGCGATTTTAAGTCCCGATTACGCATTAAATGATTCGCCATCCAACTGAAGCCCTTCAAAACACTGAATCATTTTGCGACCCAATGGTTTAAACCGATTCAGAGTTTCACCCATCATCACTATACCTGCTTTTTAAAATAATTAAAAGCAATGACAAAATTCGAAAATGAATTTGAATCAATCGGAGCGGTTTAAACGTAATTGACTCAATTGAATCGGTTTGTCTGTTCCTTCGCTGTTTGCGCCTTCAGTTTATACGACACTTCAAGGTGAGGTAACCGTTTACTGCTGACTAGTGAAAACACTCCATTAATATGACGAGCTGCATCAATTCGAAATACATGTTAGACGGAAACACTGAAACGTTCCTTTACCTGGGATAAAATCAGAGTTAAGAACGACAGTAACCCGGGTTTGGGCGCAGTGTGAAAGCCCTTAGATGTGTTTTAGTGTATAGTTTACGTGTCAACCGATTCCACAGAAATCAATTACATATCTCAGCGTGAAGCGCAACCGGACACGTTCCCACATACCAGAACTAGAGCAGCTTCCCAGCGGACTTGGCTCACATGGACGCGCGCGGCGTGTGCCAGGAACGGCACGCATGCACTCCATCAGTAACGTAATCCAACCTTCATCTCGCGCGCACACACACACAGATGGGCGTCAGAGAGCTGGCAGGAACTCGCCACATTGTGCTAAATACAATCTGATCACACAAACACCGTGAAAAATACATCGCAGGCAATTTCACCTTTCAGCAGCTCCACCTCAAGGGCTGCTAGGAAGGCGCTCTGTCGGAGGGTCACAAATTCGCTTGTTTGTCTAAAGTCTAACAAGGTGGATGATATCCAGGTCTGAAGTAGGACAGCTTGCCACTTTTCCCATCGAGTCCATGGAGGCTTTGGTGTGGATTAGCAGGGGCTTATGGGTAGAATTTCAGAGGATATTTTGAACCCCAATATGAACGTCCTGTTAGCTAATTGTAATGTGGCACTATGTTTGTTCACGCCATGCTTTATGAAAGTAAGCCAGATTTATTGTAGGATTTACTGTTCAAACCGGCAGATATAGAGATCACCCTAAATATGACATGAGGGTCACTCCTGTGGGAGTTTATGGACTGTTTGTTTAGTCTTAATCTAAAACTAGGGGGCTGGGAGCCACTCAGGAGCCTCAAAACACTTCCAAGAAGTTGAATGATAGCTTAAAATGATTTAAAATAAAATAAAAACAAGGGTTTAATGGGCAAAAACAGCTGAAAATCTAAATGAAGACTGTGTTATTCAGGTAAATGATTCAATAAACCATTCTTAGTCCCAGATTGGCTCTAAATATATGATTACATTTGTTCCAACCAGATGCCTGTTGTGTCTTATCAGCTGTGTTGTGGTTAAATGAGCTGCGTCTGATCATGTGGAGGGTTTTCACAGTGATTCATACAGTCATCTGAGCTTCAGGAACCAGAACACGGGCTGATAGATTAAAACACAGATAAAGATCAAGCAAACTCCATCTGAAGATTCACTTCACAGGCCGGACGGGCTCTATATTTTAGGACTGGATGCAGTAAAAGCGAGATGTGTTGTCATTACACCGGGACGATTTATGACCGCTTGTCTTGTGAGGTTTTGTGACTATATAGAGAATTAAACTGGATGTTCATGTTTGATCATTAAACAGGCTGAAACAGAGCAACTAATGCAAACCGCTACTAAAGACTTCTGTCTTTTAATGTTTTTTAGTAATCCTAGTAATTCTATTATAGAAATTATTGCAAATAATCACTATGATAATTAGCCTTGAATTATTTTGTTTATGAAAGTATTAAATACTTATTAAATATTTAATATTTGCAAATATTAATAATTTTAAATAAAATTATAATTTATCAAAAATATTATTATATTAAGTCATATATTATTAATTAATTAATTAAAGAACAATATCTTTAACTATATAAATAATAATATAATATTTAATAATATACTTATACTATTATATTATTAATATAGCCTAATTATAATAATTAATCATAATAATTATATATAATAATGATTATTGCTTATAAAAGTATTAAGTAATTTATTTGCAAATATATGATTTATAAGAATACTAAATACATACTATTATTAAATATATTTATAAAATTGTGTCATTTATAGTGCATTTATTGTATGTTACATTAATTTATAATTATTTACAATTATTCACTCAGAAAAATTAATTTAGTTGCAAATGTCTATAATTTATTATTGAAAATTATTAATAATGTATCAAAAATATTTGGTGAACTTACAGTGAATTAATAGTTTTTAATATATTACTTCATAAATATTTATAATTAATTCATTCCAGATAATATATTCAACTATTTTAACAATAAATATGATTTATAAGATTATTAAATATATACTGTTATTAAATATATTATTTATAAGATTTATAGTGCATTTATTGTATATTACATTCATTTAGAAATATGTATAATTATTAATGAATACAAACATTAATTTAGTAAGAAATACCCTTATTTTTTTTATTAATTACAGTTATTTAATTATTAATAATTTATCAAAAATATTATTAATATATTATTAATTCATATATTAATTAATTGCTTATATACTTGTAATGTATTTGCAAATATATATACGCAAATGTCTTCATTTATTATTTAAAATTATAAGTAATGTATCAAAAGTATTTGGTGAACTTATAGTGAATTAACTGTGTATATTACTTTATAAATATGTATAATTATAAATTCATTCAAGATTTATATTAAACTATATTTATAATATAGTGTTTGAAATAGATCTATACTGTTATAATATTAATACAGCCTAATTAAAAAAATAATCAGAGTAATTAGCCCATACATAATTATAAATATTGTTTAACAAATATCAAGTACTAGTAATTTATTTGCAAATATATGGTTTATGATTAAGACGATTTAATATATAATGTTTTTAAATATATTATTTATAAGGTTTTGTAATTTATAGTGCATTTGTTGTACGTTACATTTATTCATAAATATTTATAATTATTAATTCAACATTAGTTGCAAATATCTATAATTTATTTTCAATTATTATAAAAATTTAAAGATAAAATATAGTGCATTTGTTGTATTGTTCATTAGAAATTATAATAATATAACATTTGAAACACATATAATATTAATATAAACAGACAATATTATTCATTCTGTCTTTTACATTCAGTCTCTGTTCATCTAAAAATCTTCTGTTAATATTTTATTACATTCACTGGTTCACCGGTTTAAATTATGGCAAGTTACTGTGGGGGGAAAACTAAACTGAAATTGAAAATACATGTGAATAGTACCAAGCAAATGCCATGCACATATAAATACTATAGAATGAAGATTTGTTTAATGAATACCATCTGCCAATCAGCTTCACTGGGAGAGAACACTGACCAATCACAGCACTGACACCTTTAGAGCATAGACGCTTATGAATATCAATTACACTGCTGCGGCACTGGAATCAGATCAAATGTGTGACGTCACAGCGCCACCTACTGGAATACCGAAATGTATGAAAGGATGATGGAGAAAACTTTTGTTAATGTTACTTGAAATAAAATAAACCTTAACCAAAAAAAAAAAAAAAATCTAAACATGAATTAAAAACAACTATAATAGTACCTCAAGCATACTAAAATAACACTGGTATGAATGAATTATATACTTATGGCTGGGAGCCTAATATTAATCAAATAAATAAAAGAGAAGAATCGGTTTGTGATGTAAACATGATCTAAATAGCCTGCATTGCTTGGAATTTTCCCACGAGAAGCTCTTGAATTATCCATGAGCTATTTTCGTTATTATAAGTCATGACTGAAGAGCTTGTTAGTCCTAATTACATTATACACAAACAAAACAGACATATGAGAGAAATTTGCGTGTGCTGTTGACTCCAGAGCGCTCATCTGGGATATACTGTATGTCACTCATTAGGAATTCAGTTTATAAGTGGGACAAATTCCTCAGACAAAACTGGCCTACAAATAAACTAGGGGAAAATAGGGCTGGATTTTTTGCATGTAATTTATTGGATGGTGTCTATTTTTTACACGGTATAATATAATGCTGAACCACAGATGCTTCTGAACATTGAAGAGAAATTAATTCTGTAAACATTTTCAGCATGTTAAATACAGAATTCCTAATAATCATAATGATAATAATTAGCCTATACATAGAATGATTATTTTGGTTATAAAAGTATTATATAAGTATATATAAGTATTTAGTTGCAAATATCTGTAATTATTTAAAATTAATAATTTATTACAAATATTGTGTCAATTATAGTGCATTAATTAATATCATTTATTATTATATATATATATATATATATATATATATATATATATATATATATATATATATATATACACTACCGTTCAAAAGTTTGGGGTCAGTAAGACTTGTAATAGTCTTTAAAGTAGTCTCTTATGCTCATCAAGGCTGCATTTATTTGATTAAAAATATATATATATATAAAAAACAGTAATATTGCAAAATGTTTTTACAATATAAAATAATGTTTTTTATTTTAACATACTTTAAAATAGAATTTATTCCTGTGATGAAAAGCTGAATTTTTATCAGCTGTTACTCCAGTCTTAAGTGTCACATGATCCTTCAGAAATCATTCTAATATGCTGATTTATTATTAGAATGATCAATGTTGGATAATATCAACAGTTGTGCTGCCAAATATTTTTTGGAACCTGTATTTTTTTTTTTTCAGGATTCTTTCATGAATAACAAGTTTAAAAAGTACAGTGTTTATTCAAAATATAAATATTTTATAACAATGTAAATTATTTATTATTAACTTTTAATAAACTTTTAATTATTAGCTTAATACATCCTTGGTGAATAAAAGTATTAATTTCTTAAAAAAAACAAAAAAAAAAAAAACAATAAAGAAACAATAAAAATGTACTGACCCCAAACTTTTGAACGTTAGTATATATATATATATATATATATATATATATACATACACACACAAACACACACTATAATATTAATGTAGTGTAATCAATAAATAATCATAATGATAAGTATTAAATACAAGTATATGCTTGTAAATTGTTTGTAAATATATTTAAAATTATTTTTTGTATGCATTTATTGTATATATTACATTAATTAATACATATAATTATTAATTTATTCAAGAATTATTAATGCATTCATTAATTATTCTTTAAGGATATAATATTTAATATATACTATTATAATACTAATATAGTCTAATTCTAATAAATAGCCTATACATGATTAGTTTGTTTATAGGGGTATGAAATACTTGTAGTTTATAAGCAAATATCTATAATTTATTTAAATTATATATAATTTTTTACAAGAATTTTGTAAATTAGTGAATTTATTGTATTATTTTAAATTTTTTTGTTAATCAGTTCATTTATTGCATATATTACATTAATTTATACATGTAATTATTAATTAACTCCAGTGTTATTAATATATTGAAACTACATTTATAACAAAATTGAATATATATACTATTATAATATTAATATAGCCTAATTTTAGTAAATAGCCTATACATGATTATTTTGTTATAATGTATGAAATACCTGTAATCTGAGCAAATATCTGTAATTTTTTTTTTAAATTTTTTTAATTTATTGCAATCATTTTGTAAATTAGTGAATTTATTGAATTATATTAATTCTTAAATATTTATATAATTAATTCAAGAATTAAAATACAAACTAATTCTTAAAATACATACCAAGATGATATTAATGTAGCATAATTTTAGCAAATTATCAGTGATAATAATCAGCCTCTACTTCATATGATTTTTTAAAATAAAAGTATTAAATTCTTGTAATTTATTTGTAAATATCTATAATTTAGTATTTAGAATATTAATTTAAAAATATCAAATTATATTTCATTCATATGTATACTTAATAATGAATTCAATAATTCTAGAATAAACTATATTAATAAGATATTGGATATATTTATACATTAAAAAAAAAAAAACTAATCAGAATATTAAAATACAGACATATTGTTTATACTACAGCTATCCAGATGACACGATCACTGTGAGTTATTGTTTCCTAAACGGCCCGGAGTCGCCCCTGCTCTCTGTAAGAACTCCTCCTGTGTTTTGTTTTGTAAAGCCGGTCGCGATATTTTCCCGTAGACCACAGCAGGATTCCCACAGGAGTTATTTTAGGACACCGGTGGAGCTGCTGATAACCCGGTGGCGCTCGGGCGGGTTTGGAGACGCTTCGGCACCGCGGTGATTGGCACAGACCCGGAGCCGAACAGCAGCTGCTGTCATCCGCATCATTATTGATGAGCACTTCAGAGAGTCACGAGCTTCGCTTTCACATTCTCCCACCGTCTGACGGACTGACCGTCTTACCTCACTCAAGATTAAGACACGCAAAGTCACGCAGAGCACAGAAGGAACCTGGAGTCTCCAACGCGCGATTCCGGTAAGGCGCAAACGCACATGCTTATTTCAAGTGTTTCAATGCATTTGCATTTCATTTATTACGTCTGTTAAAATGTTCTAGAACTGTTGGTGTTAAAAGCAGTTACAGCTGGTGGATAAATCGGAATATTATTCGCGCCTGAAAAAGTTTAGAATCTTAAAAACGCGCTAAAGTAACTTGAATTGCGTCGCAAACACATAACAAGATCAGCCGTTGATGTACATTAAGTTCCAAATATCAAAAGATTAGAAAAATTCCAGTGTTTGAAATTCAAACTCTTTGAATGTGCATGAACTAATATTTTCTTAAGCATCACGCACTATTGTTTGTTACAGTAAAATATAATCAAGAAAAACAAACCAACCAATTTAATTAAAAACTTTAATGTTAAATTACTACCTTAAAGTTTTCAGCTGAGTCATATTGGTGCCAAAATTCAATGTTTATTGCACTTCTTCAGCCTTTAATTTACTTACTGATTCAGCTAAAACTAAACACCCAGTGTGTCAACAACTGAATGTCAACAAAGCTGTTGTTGAAAAATTGAAAACATGTTTATTAGGTATTTACTAGTCTTCTCCTGGTGTTTCTGCTCATGTTTTCTCACATGCTGTAGTTAATTTTACATTCTAACAGTCTGTTTATCTCTGAAAGACTAAATGCTGTCGGTCACGTCACTGTCTGCCAACTGAGTGTCAGATAAAAAGTAAATTAAACTGCGATACTATCTCACAAATGATATTTGGCACACAAATGTTTGTCCCAGTGATTTTGAGCTCTAGGAGGTATTGACAGGAGGAACCGGGGCAGTAAAAGCGTCCTGGAGTGAATGGTCAAAAATAGCGGTGCTGTGACATGAGCAGCACAGGTGGTGAGAAACATCAGCTGAACTTCAGCTCAGTGCGTTTCTCACTCATTTCTGGATCTGGATCACTATTTACTAGGCTTTTATTGATTGCATGCTTTGCCTGTTGTAGTATTGGTTTATGGCTTTATGGTTTGAAGGTTTATACCTGCTATTTAAAGATCAGCCAAGCATGTTTACACACAGATTGGATAGCACTAGGTTCAGCATATCAGTCTTCATCCCGAAAAAAAGTAATATTCAGAGAAACTGAAAAATGTAATCGGTTTCAATTTCTGTTAACAAAACATTGACATTTTGTTACGTTTAGAAGAAGAATGTCTAATTTTTAATGTAAAATATTATATTTTACCCCCATACAATCCTGAAAAAAGTGGATGATGCAATGCAAAATCAAACTGAAGGAGCAAAAACAGATGAACTGATGCCATACAGATGATCTGAAGGAATAGTTCACCCAAAAATCTATATTAGGTGAATGGGTGCCATACAGGTGATAAAAACATCACAATTTTGTTGTATACTCCAGTCCATCAATTAACATCTTGCGACATAAGAAACAAATCCATCAAGATGTTTTTAACTTCAAACCATTGTTTCCAGCTAAAATGTGGCTCCATAATCCATAAAATTGCATTGATTAAAAGCCAAAACACTTTTTTCACTGGAGGTGTTATTTGAGTTATGGACTAATTTTAGTTTCAAATTGGGGATCTTTAGTTGGTTCTTATATGGTCATTTGGAGATTAAAAAGCCCCTCAGATGATTATATGTTTTTTAAATCAGCATTTTTAGGCCCGCTGAAGCACCAGTTCATACATGGTTTTGATTAGAAGTGAGACTTTGTGGAACTTAATAGTTTCTCTTATGGCTTTAGGCTGTAAAAACCTTTTTATAGTTCTTGTTGGAGCGATTGTTTTTAATAAACAATCCCGGAATGAGGCCTGATTCTTATTCTTCATTCAGAATTGCCTCCTGAGAGAGTAGGCAGAAGTTTAACCCTATAAAGCCTGCCATACATCATTCGATACACACAATTTTAAGGCCTGTAAATGAGCAACAAGATCAAAACATTGCGGAAGAACCTGTTGGCTGCACACAATCTACTCCATGCTTTCTGTCGTCTGATTGATAGTTTAGACTTTTTTTTAGCAAGTAAAAGGTCTTTTAGTGTAATTGTACAAACGTCTACCTTCAGCTTGTACTTCACATGTCTTATTGCTGTGAAATCTTTACTGATTTTTATAAAGTAAACCTAAGAATAACTTTCATATTGTTAGTAATATTTCAAGATGAACACCCACTGGATTGAAGCAACTTTGTTTTTCTTGACTATCCATAAATCATCTGTGACCCTGAACCACAAAATCAGTCATAAGGGTACATTTTTTGAAATCGAGATTGACTTATGGTTTGTTAGGATAGGACAATATTTGGCCAAGATACAACTACTTGAAAATCTGTAACCTGAGGGTGCAAAAAATTTGAAATATTGAGAAAATCATCTTTAAAGTTGTCCAAATGGAGTTCTTAGCAATGCATATTACTAATTAAAAATAAGGTTTTGATATACTTACTTAATATCAAATATGATCCTCAGGCTTTTGAGGAATGTTTATTTGTTCATCTCTGAATCATCATTGTATTGCATTGCATTATATATTTTGATAATTAAACTAAGCAGTTAAATATTTTACTAAGACATATTATTGGGAGATAGAGAGTGACAACTAATATTTCTATCAATTTATGTACGTAGGTTGTTGTACCGTTATAAAGATCTCATTGATTTACATTACAATCAGAATTTCATCACTTTTTGTCCAAAATAATATCAGCATCTGCACTAAATTGTATATTTATGCTCAGTTTGGTCTTCTAAATATAACTGAGCTGTTTTTTTTCCTCTATATTCTCACTTTATCATACTACATGAGCCATAAAGGCCTGATGCATCAAATACGGTACTCAAAAAACACATATGCAAACTTTTTTATATATATTTAAGGTCTAAAGGTTCACTTTCCATTTAAAAAGTGAGATTTTTCGGACTATTATTTCATCAGTCAGGGTTTACAGGGTTAAAGTGCTCAAACACTCCAGTGATTCTGGAATGAGAGTTTAAAGCTTCATTACGACGGTTTGCTGTAGTCAGTAAAACGAGAAAATGCCTTGTGTGTTTGTCTGAAAAGGCTTGTTTGTTTATGACACAGTGAAGGTACATTACACACTAATGTGTCTTCAGAGCCTCATCTGCTTTCCCAGAGAGAGCGCTTCTGTCCGGATAATGACGATTGATCGCTCTTGTGAGCCGTTTGCTTCTTTTACCCATTTCGTGTCAGCGACATCTCTCGCGTATTTTCCCTCTCGCTCTCTGCTATGATCGGAATGCAATACTAGCCTACTGCATACTGCACACTATGCTAAATACTATTTTTAAAAGAGTATTTCCAACAGCACACATTATGTAATGATTTCAAACAGTAGTTTGCATGCTTTATCATCATATGATCGCATTTCACTATGTTTAATTCAGCAAATGGCATTTACAAAACATCGTCATAGAACATGATCTTTACTTAATATCCTAATGATTTCTGGCATAAAAGAAAAATGTATAGTTTTGACCCATACCATGTATTTTTGGCTATTGCTACAAATATACCCCTGCGACTTATGACTGATTTTGTGGTCCAGGGTTACATATGACATGCAATTAAATGTTTCTTGTCAGTACAATCAGCAGTAACTTTAACCATATTTCAAAGAAGTAATTATACAACTATATATGGAGATGTTCTTAAGTATGTCAAAAAACATACTTGACAATGCATTATCAATTAATTGGAATTAACATGCAGTTAAGTATCCAAAATCATTACATTCAGTTCACACTTCATAATAATAATAATAATAATAATAATAATAATAATAATAATAATAATAATAATAATAATAATGACTAGTCTTTTTAAAGTATGCTAAAGCCTGTTCTTTTTTAAGGGGTGTTAAAATGCATGCAGAAATCTGCACATACACTCAATATTCATACTACTGCAGAAAGTGATTCTGAACATAGTCTCTTTTTCTTTGTAAAACAGGTGCCAGTTTATGTGTGTGACTAGTGACTAGTAAAACAAAGTGGCAGCTAAACAAATACAAGCAACATACTCCAAAAATGTAAAGACTCCAATAAAAACCAAAATAGGAGCTTTACAGCCTGATGACAAAGCTTTTTAAGGTAAAAATATAACTTTTTTATTCTCTAGTTCTCTAGAAAAGCATCATTGTACTAGTGTTTGACTCTAGAAGCCAAAACACTGAATAGCCAAAGAACCTATAAAGTACCTTTAATAAAATGTCAAGAACTTTTCAATCTTCAAAGACATACATACACTACTATTTAAAAGTTTTTGTTCGATAAGATTTGAAAATAAAAAGTCTTACTGAGTAAACGGCTTGATCAGGAGGCTAGTTCATTATTAGCCAAAATGGTTCTTGATAACAAAAAGGTCCTGTAATGGAAAGAAATGTAGAGAGACAAAAACATTAGCAGTATTTAGGCACAAATATTGGTTTATCGATTATTTACAACTGATTATTCATGGTAAATGTAATTCTTTGAAAAGAAATCAAGCAGCATGATTTAAATAAACACCCTTAACGGTGACTTTACAAAGTAACTAGAAACGATATCAAGCGAGAAAACAGAAAATATAACACCAAACCAAACGGCAGCGTAGTGTATCATCTTGAAGAAAAAAGCAAGACGAGGTGAGAAGCTAATAAAATATTTCCCTTGAGGCTGTTAGATCTTATAAATAAATGATACTGAGGCTTCATTATATAACAGGATGAAATGAAGGTTGATCGTGACCGCTGATGCTTCTATTGCTGGACGTTTTGAAGGCAGATGATCAGATAGTGAACATGTCTAATTTTTTGTAATATTCATACATTATTCCACATGATTTGGCTGGTTTAAAGTTGTTATGTGCACTTTCTGGTTTAAGAGTTGATCTGCCATTTTTTAATTAAAAAAAACAAAACAAAAAAAAAAACCATCCTAACAGAGGGAGCAGTAATTTCAACCATTTATTTCTGATTTATAAGGCCGGTTTCTTGAAGCAGGAACATGCTAGATGATAAAACGCCAGAAAATGATCTATTAGTAAGTGAAAAAGATTAATTTTGAAATGTATTAGGAATAGTTCACACAGACTCAACAAACCCAACATCCATATTTGTAGGTGTTTGCTGGAGTGTGAATGTCTACTGCTTTTGTTGGTCTGTTGCTTAAAGTCTCTTTAGAATAAGATTAGGCTGCAAAATGTTTTCTGCATTAGGTCTTTTAACAAAAATCTACACAATCTGCCCAGTACAGATGGTTTAGTGTAACGTTTTTCACTAATTAGTGAACATCATAAGCACAAAGCATAAATGCTTTTTTTAAAAGGTTTTTCGGCAGCGACAATAAAGTTGTCTGACAAGTCTGCAAATTCCAGATTTGCCAAAAACGTATTTCTTTTATTAAAAACAAACAAGTTAGGCCAGCTGAGATGAGAATAAGTAATGCAAAAGTAATGTAACTAAAAGTAACTCAATATTGTAATGCATTATTTTTAAAAGTAACTTCCACCACACCATTCGCTATATATTTAAAATATATTGTATATGTGCAGGGATTTGATTAAATGTATGTAAATGTATTTTAGTAATGTATGTGATGTTTTAATGTATTTGTATTTACATTCACATTTAGTAATGGATTATTAGCCATAAGCCAAACTAACTAGCTCTAAAACAAATCACAAAATTACAAATTTGATTTGAAGTGTGTCAGAAAATTATAAATTATGTAACTGAATTGAAAGCCTTTGCTTTCAAGAATAAACACAATATATTTTAAATGTATTAATGTACTTTGTTAAACACTTAAATATAAACACAATAAATTACTTATTTTTGTATGTGCGATTATAAGAAATTGTAGTTGAGATATTTTAAAATATTTAAAAAATGTATAAAATCATCTAATACATCATACATTTAATATGGACTACTAATCAAAAGTTTTTGAACAGTAAGATTTTTAATGCTTTTTAAAGAAGTCTCTTTTGCTCACCAAGCCTGCTTTTATTTGGTCCAAAATACAGCAAAAGCAATAATATTGTGAAATAGTTTTACTATTCAAAATAGCTGCTTTCTAATTGAATACATTTTAAAATGTAATTTATTCCTGTGATCAAAGCTAAATTTTCAGCATCATTACTCCAGTCACATGATCCTTCAGAAATCATTCTAATATGCTGATTTGCTGCTCAAAAAACATTATTATTATTATTATTATTATAAGAGAAATTATAGAAATTAATCATTATCTTTCTAAATACCAAAAATTATTAGGATTTGTGAGTTATTTCACCCAAAAATGTACCAGTCAAAAGTTTTTGAACAGTAATATTTTTAATGTTTTTTCTAAAGAAGCCCACCAAACATTCATTTATTTGATACAGTAAAAACAGTAAAATTTGAAATATTTTTTACTATTTAAAAAACTATTTAAAATTTAATCTGTGAATATTTTTAAAATGTAATTTATTCCTGTGATTTCAAAGCTGAATTTTTAGCATGATTACTCAAGTCACATGATCCTTCAGAAATCATTCTAATATTCTGATTTGCTGCTTAAAAAAACATTATTATTATTATTATTATTATTATTATTATTATTATTATTATTATGAGAGAAATTATAGAAATTAATACTTTTATTTAGCAAGGATGCTTTAAATTGATCAAAAGTGATTTCTATTTCAGATAAATGCTGTTCTTCTGAACTTTCTATTCATTAAAGAAACCTGACAAAATTCTACTCAGCCATTTTCAACATAATAATAACAATAATAAATAATAATAATAATAATAATAATAATAATAATAATAATAATAAATGTTTTTGAGCAGTAAATCTGAATACTGGAATGATTTCTGAAGGATCATGTGACTGGAGTAATGATGCTAAAAATGTAGCTTTAAAATCACAGGAATAAATTACAATTCAATGAATATTAAAATAGAAAACAGTTTTTTTTTTTTTTCAAAATAGCAATTGTAAAAATATTTCAGTTTTTTACTGTTTTGCTGTACTTTGGATCAAATAAATGCAGGCTTGGTGAGCTTTTGACTGGTAGTGTATATATTTATGTTTTTATTTATTGTGAATATATTGGGAGACTAAACAGAGATCCTCCAATCAGAATTGTTACAGTATATATCAGTTTCCCTATAGAGAAGAAAATGTGATTTGTTGCTCTTCAGCTGTTTTTGTCTTTATGTCTGCTGTATGAAAGCAGCTCAGCTGTTTGCCGTTGTGTTTGCAGCTGTAGAGCTGTCTGTCTACAGACCCTCAGCACTCAGGCCCTCACAGGGACCAGCACAGTCAATCATGGGATTGACATGTGACATTAATATATGTCTAAAAGACTCAAATGCGAGGTGAAAATGAACAAGATAGCATCTTGTGTCTTATGATCAAAGACTGCAGAATTAGAGTATTGAGGCAAATTATGAATGACAGAGAACAACTGACGCCATCATATAGGACAGTAATGAAACATTCATGCGTTTGTCATTTCCCGCCAGAAACTGATAAGACTGACCAAGATTTGGCCTTTTAAATTCCAGTTCAGTTTAGAATTATCATTGAGGTAGCAACGGAATGCGGAATGCAAAACTGAAATTTGAATTTAAATTTGAATGTGAACTGGAATTCAGCTTTGCATTTTCTGTAAAGCTTTTCATTTATTTGATTGCTTTTCATTCAAGCCTTAACATTTTCCTAATGTTCAAATTACTTCTCTAATCAGATTTTAGATGTTTTCATGATTTCACCGTTCTGCCACTGAAAAGTAAACATCAGAAAAGAACATCCGAAGCCCAGAATGCCACACTAACATATGCGGATGTTGTAACGGATCTCATTACTGAAAACCGCCCATGCTAAACAGCTCAAGTAATCTCTGATAGACGAGCACCTCTGCTCACCGTGATTGAAAATAGCACACGTCTCTCAAACGAATGGCCGGGCAGCAGGAGGCAGATGCATAACTGTAACATTCCCGCCGTGAGTCGCATTACTGCATGTAATATTAACATCCCTGAGGATTATGATTTCAGATGCATGCACTCATCAACAGTCAGGAATTACAGTCGGATCTGTGATTAGCTCGCGCCGAGGCCGATCACACTGTTTATCATCCAAACACCCGCTGTGAGCGTTACTCTGCACCTGCTGCATCGGGTGACAAACAGCTGAATGACCCGCAACCAAACTGTAGCTTCAGAATGGGGTTTGTTAATTGTTATCTTTCTAAATACCAAAAGTTATTAGGATTTGTGAGTTATTTCACCCAAAAATGAAAACTGAAATTATTTACTTACCCTTATGTCATTCCAAACCTGTGATTTTCCTTTTTCTGTAAAACACAAAAGAAGACATTTAGCAGAATGTTCAAGCTTCTCTTATTCATACAATGAAAGTGGATAGAACACATAGCTTAAACTTACAAAACTACCTTAATTTACTATAAAGTCATCCATATGACTTTATACTGTAGTTGTATGTTAGGAACAAACACAACAGTGGAAAAAAAAAAAATTAAAATCATAAACATTTTGAATTTCCTTTTTTTTGATTCAAATACACCTTAAAATCTGACACTATATTGTTGCTTTTTATTTTAGTTTCCCTCCTCAAATCTACTAAAATGTACAAACTTCTTTGCAGGGTTTTTTGTAAATATCCAAAACTAAAATCATAAAAAAAACTTTTATTACTTGAAATGAGAACTTTAACTGAAATAAAATAATATAAAATGCAACATTTTTCATTTTGTTTCACTTAACTTGATGCATTAAAACTGAAAAATAAATAAATTAACAAATAAAAATTATATACACATATTTTTACAAAACAAAATGACTAAAAATAAAAACAGAAAAATATAAATGAAATCTAATTCAACATATTAATAAAAACTATATTAGTGTGACATGTCCCAAAAACTGAAATTAAGTAAAAAATATTTTCTCTTAAAAATTACACTGGTTGTTTTGCTACTGTAACTTTAAGACGTTATTCTGTACACAAATGAGCACTGATACGATTGGCTAGCTTGTTTTTTCATGTGAATTGAGTAATGAAATGTGGCTTCACAACCTTGATGATTTCTGCACTGCAAAAAAATATTTGCTTGCTCAGTATTTTGTCTTGTTTTCCAGTATAAATATCTAAACATTTTTAAATCAAGATACATTTACCTGAGAAGCAAAACTACATGCAATAAGTTTTTTTCTGAAAAGTGTATCAAAATTAAGTGAATTTATAAAACAAGAAAAAACGTCTGACACTGGGGTATGAGAAATAAATGTGTTTTCCCTTTAAATTACATTTGTTTTTCTGACCACATCTGCATTTTTTTTTTTTTTGATTTAAGCAAATGTCACTTTATTTTGATCAATTTTTCAGAAAACAAGACCTAAAATCTTAAGCAATTCTGCTTCTCAAGTAAATGTACACTACCATCCAAGATACAGTAAAAACAGTAAAATTTTGAAATATTTTTTACTATTTAAAATAACTGTTTTCTGTGAATATTTTTAAAATGTAATTTATTCCTGTGATTTCAAAGCTGAATTTTTAGCATTGTTACTCAAGTCACATGATCCTTCAGAAATCATTCTAATATTCAGATTTGCTGCTCAAAAAACATTATTATTATTATTATTATTATTATTATTATCATCATCATCATCATCATATTGAAAACAGCTGACTAGATTTTTTTTAGGTTTCTTTGATGAATAGAAAGTTCAGAAGAACAGCATTTATCTGAAATAGAAATTTTGTAACATTAGAAATGTCTTTTTCATCACTTTTGATCAGTAATAAATGTTTCTTGAACAGCAAATAAGCATATTAGAATGATTTCTGAAGGATCATGTGACACTGAGGACTGGAGTAATGATGCTGAAAATGTAGCTTTGATCACAGGAATAAATTACATCTTAAAATATATTCAAATAGAAAACAGTTACTACAAACGGTAAAAAAATAGTTCAAAATTTTACTGTTTTTGCTGTACTGTGGATCAAATAAATGCAGGCTTGGTGAGCAGAAGAGACTTATTTTAAAAACAAAAAATTTTACTGTGCAAAAACTTTTAACTGGTAATGTATCCTGATTTTAAGAATATTCGTAAAATACTGAGGAAGAATTTTTTTTTTTTTTTTTGCAGTGTGAATGGCCCATTTTTGCACTCCAGTTTGCACTACTACCATATAATACAAGCCCATTACGTAATCACTGTCAAATATGAACTGACTGAACTGAACTTCATCGTAGTAACGACTGAGCTTCTCGCTCTTCCCCTGACGGATGATACGTCTGGACTCCCCGGTTACAGCGGGACTAACTTTAGCGCTGTTGTCAATTCACTTCAGTTTACATTCTTACATAATGTGAATTTGTCACGAGGCCAAGGACAGTCACGGCAGCGCTGACAAACCCACAAGACCAGCCGCCTCGGGCCGCGCAGCTCTCTCTCTGACCCGCGGATCGGGTTCCCGAGATGCGCTGTGGCATTTCCTGTATTCCCTGAGGTGTCCGTGCTGTAGAGAAAGAGGAAGGCGCATCAGTCATTGTTTTCTCTAGTGAGGTCGTGACTGTTTAGATGTGTTGAGACGTGTGGGACCAGTGATCAGCTCTAAATATGCTGCTGCTGTAAGCTGAATGGGGCTGATTTCCGCTGCTGTCGACAACACGAGAGCATCAAAATAATTTAGTAACACTGCCGTGTTTTTTTTTTTGCAAAAGTCATAAAAGCCTTTAAAAGTACTTTTTCCAATAGTAAAGAAAGCACACAGGAAAACTTGAATATTGCAAAAACTGTATAAATGCACATACACTATTACTCATGCTTAAAAAAAAAAAAAAATTTGTGAAACAAACTCAATATTCTGAGATACAAACTTACAATTCTGACTTTTTTCGTCAGAATTGTGACTGATAAACTTACAACTGTGAGATATAAAGTCAGAATTGCAAAACAAACAAACACACAATTCTGAGATATAAACTCACAATTCTGACTTTTTTCTCAGAATTGTGACTTTATAACACACAAACGTGACTTATTAAGTCAGAATTGTGATATAAACTTGCAATTCTGAAAACATATCAGTGTTTTTTCCCCCTGAATTCTGACTTTATAACAGTTGCAAGTTTAAATCATACAATTCTGAGAAAAAAAGTCAGAATTGTGAGTTTTTATCTCGGAATTTTGACTTTACTTCTCGCAGTTGTTTATATCACACAATTTTGAGGAAAAAGTCAGAATTTTCAGTTTATATCTCACAATTCTGACTTTATAACTCACACTTGTGAGTTTATATTACACAATTATGAGAAAAAAGTCTAAATTGCGATTTTTTAAATCTCAGAATTTTGAGTTTATATCTCCCAATTCTAAGAAAAAAAGTCAGAATTGTGAGATAAAAAGTTGCAATAACCTTTTTTTTTCAGTGGCAGAAACAGGCTTCCATAATATTTACTGTGTGTTGCATAAAAATACTAGATTAGTAAACTTAGAATAAAATAAATTAATAAAATAAATAAAAAATAAATAACTATTAACTATTACAATATTAAATATGTGTGTGTGTAAAAACTTGAAATGGCTTGACAACCAACCTTTTCTAAAGTTTATAAATATATATATATATATACACAGGATATATAATTTTTTATTATTTTTTTAAAATCAGACAAAACATAGAGCACTTTATTAAAAATAGACAACAGACTTTCTCTTACGTAACAGCCATGAAACTTGTTACTTGTTGCAAGTGCACTTTGTTCGAAGGAAAGTTAAGATGTAAATGAGTTTGTTTCTTCATCAAATTTGGAGAAATGTAGCATTTCATCATTTGTTCACCAATGGATCATCTGCAGTGAATGGGTGCCGTCAGAATGAGAGATAAAAACATCACAATAATCCACAAGTAATCCACACCACTCCAGACCATCAGTTAACTACTATGAAGTGAAAAGCTGCATGTTTGTAAAAATTAGGATTATTTTTTTTTTTTTTTTTGCTTCTGGCTAATATACGAGTCCAAAATCCATAATAACAGTTCCTCCAGTGTTCCTCCTGTTGTCTCTCACATGAAAATCCACCCACATATTTGATTAGAACTGTTCTGGCTTGCAAATGGTGCTTGATCTGTGCAGATTTCTCTCCTGATTCGGATCAGATGACTTTTTTAACGGAAGGAAGCATTATTATGAATAATGGAATTGTATATTATATCAGAAATGATGGATTTGTTTCTTACAAACACGTAGCTTTTGGCTTCATAAGACATTAATTGATGGACTGGAGTGGTGTGGATTACTTTTGGATTATTGTGATGTTTTCATCAGCTGTTCAGACTCTCATTCTGACGGTACCCATTCACTGCAGACTATCCATTGCTGAGCAAGTGATGTAATGCTACATTTCTTCAAATTTGATGAAGAACAAACTCATCTACATGTTGGAAGGCCTGAAAGTGAATACACTTTCAGCATATTTTCATTTTTGGATGGACTATTGCTTTAAACACAGTGTCCGATGTCCAGACCCTATAGTTTCCTGCTTGTGATCTGTTTAAACTGTATCTGTACACACACACACAGATATCTTTCTCATGGAGGGTGAGGTCGGTTTAATGGCTGCTATCTTTAACTGCTATTTATCTAATGGATCTCTAGAGAACAGCAATTTCTCACTCAGCACGTAGAGAAATTATAAGCTGAACGCCTCTGTTTCCCTCTCTCTCTACCCGACTGACATTTGCATTTCTATGTGCATGTGGTTTATGAAAAAGATTTGTGTTTGTTAAATGACTCCATTTTTTGATTGATTGATTGTTGCTATATATGCATTTACCAAGTAAGCAAATCATTTCTCTTTGCTGCGTGAGTAATTGCGAGTTACGTAACGCTGTGGTTCCAGTTCTGTCTCCGGGGAATGTGTCCCTGAGTTCATCTCATGAGGTTTAGTCTATGTTCACGTCTGCGACTGTGGTCAGCTGCTATCTGAGGGATAGTTGTGAAGGACATTTGTTGGTTTGCAGTTGTTAACTGTTTGTCTGCTTCCTGGAGAGTTTACGAGGTTCTAAGTCTTGTGTTTAGTCACAGATTTACACGTTTTTGGACATATGCATAAGTATTTATTTGATTAAAAATGCAGTAAAAACAGTATTATTGTGAAATATTATTACAATTTAAAATAACTGATTTCTATGTGAATATATTGTAAAATGTAATTGATTGCTGTGATCAAAGCTGAATTTTCAGCATCATTACTCCAGTCTTCAGTGTCACATGGTCCTTCAGAATGCTGATTTGCTGCTCAAGAAAAAAAAATGATATAGATAATAATATTTCATATCAGATCAGCGTATTGGTTTCTAGGTTCTTTTAAACAACAGTGATACAATGTTTTTCTAAATAATTTGAATCAAAGGATTTCTGTAGAACTTTAACTTAAAATCCCTTTATGTTTGATTTTTTATGTTTCGAATTTGAAACTGGATTCAAAAAATACCTGAAAATATTAAAAATAACAGCTGACAGGGTACACACTTCATATTCATGGTAAATATGAATATGAGTACCATATTTTTGAATTAATAATAAAATATTCAACATGAAACCAAAAAAAATGTAATTTAACTTAAGCATTCTTGATCTTATTGCAGTTCATTGGTGAAAAAATATTTATGGTTTCATAATATTTCATCAAAATTTGATAACAGGTATTTGCTACTTGCTTCGTTGATTAAAAAATAATAATGAATAATACGATCACTTTCCACTAAAATCCTAAATGGGTAAAGCTACAGTGTTTTACACAATAATAAAAGAAAAAGATTATTGGAGTATAATCAGAGTAAGTTTTATATGAAAATTCTGTTTTTCTACTGTAAAATTTCAAGTTTCATTGGTTCTTGCTGTTTTTTGTAATTTTGTAAATGTTTGTAAAATATTTACTAGTGATTTCTGAGTGAAAATTGTCTAAAAATTAATTTTTATATGCACTAAATATTCACTTTTCAGTGAAATACAATCAAACTATAAAAATTAAATGCACCTCAAATGCAATTTTATGTTGACTAAATAAAGCTCAGAAGATGGGAGAAGTGCACTCTTAAAAATAAATGTTCTTCATTGGCATCAATGGCTCCATGAAGAACCTTGAATATCCATGGAACCTTTCAAATGCAGAAAAGGTTCTTCAGTAGAAAAAGGTTATTTAGATTTTTAAAGTGTTTTTCGAAATGGTTCTTTTAAGAACTGTTCACTGAAAGCTTCTTTGGTGAACCAAATTTGGTTCTTCTATGACATCACTGCGAAAACACCCCTTTGGAACCATTATTTTTAAGAGTGTGGCAAGACGATACTACTATTTTCTTTGAAGTACCATGGTATTAGAATCTGGTGCATTCAGCATTTCACAACAGTGTCCCATTACTTTTATAAGTACAAGAAAATCCCTAATCACACAGAGTTTCTCTCTTTTTACTGACCTATGGACAGCCCACTTTCACAGACACAGCAGACACACACACACACACACACACACACGTACGTCCGTCAGTGTTCAGTTTGGACTCGGACAGAATGGATGGATTTGTTTCACACAGATCAGCTTCACGTAAATCACTTACTTGCTTCAGAAGGCACTTCTAGAGAGGATGACATGAAGGTTTAACTGGAGAATTGCTGTCTTCTGGTCAGAATGGTATGGTAACTCTTGTTCTGTTTTCAGATCTTCTGCACCGGTGCTTTAATGTCATGAAGCATGTTATTCTACTGCAAAGAGATCTTATATATAGTGTTGTTTTGTTTTGCAAAACAATTTTACACAATTTGTGTTTTATAAAATCACTTTATGACATGTATGAAACTTTCTGAAAGCGACGTGACGAGAAACGGAGCGTGCCTGTAAATGGACAGTGAATCATAACGCATGACATTCCTCTGAGGAAAGTCAAGCGTCTCGTTCCTTATGCATCAGATGCATGAATGTTCTTTTTTGGCTAACTGTCCTGGATAAAGTAACATGCAAACATTTGCTTTGACACGTGATAAGGGAACAAGTTACTCTTTGCTTTCTAATAAGTTTATTAAACCTGAATAAGTCACAGAAATGTGTTTGATCTGTGTGTCTTAGAACACTTTAGATCACAAAGGAAATAATATTTACAAAGAAAAGAAGAGATAAAATTACAATGTGAAGGATGCTTTAAAAAAATTGTATTGAAAAAAAAAGTAATTTACATTTTATTGAAATAAAAATGTCATTAATTCAAAATAATAAATGATAAAAAATAAAACATTTAAAAGTTACATTATTTTATGTAATATATACATTTTAAAATTATGTATTGAGAGATTTTGCAATGTGGACACAATTTTAGAAAAAGTTATTTAAAAAACAATAAATGTAGTGCAATCAAAATTGTACTAATTAAAATAATAAATATATATTTAAAAAAATTACAATTATTTTATGTAATATGTTTAAATTATACTATTAAAAAAATAACATTGACAGATATTTTCAATTAAAACAAATTTAGCAGTTTCTATGGGGGAAAAATTAATACACTGTACATAGAGAGTAAACAAAAAAATGTAGCTAATTTATGTATTTATAGCTGGATATTGCTAACTAATTCAAGATATGATACAGATTGCAATACATTATAACTTATAATTCAACCATTTAACATTAAGCTTGGGAACATATTGCTTTGTGGTTGCTAGGGTGTTGCTAGGTCCAAGTCAAAAGAGCCTACAAATTATTCTGCGATATGGCAATTCTATGATATTTTATCATCCACTATAACAAATAAGTGAGTTGAGTTACACACTAAAGTTAAGCATTCAGTGTTAGAGGGTTTGTCATTAAAAACCAAATCACTGATCTAAAGTATGAGCAGTAGAAATAGTGATGCTTGACCAACAAACACTACTAATATTATTGACTTTAATAAAAGAATTATGAAATTAATAATTAATAGGAAAACACATTAACTTTAATCCAGAATACTGAACTTTTTCAACAGCATCTTAAAAATCATAATAAAGCCACTTATCTTACCTGAATGCTGCAGGTTGTGCTTGTATCTATTTCATGATTATTGTTTAGCCAGCACCAGTTTGCTAGCTAGCTAGGCTGACATTTGTTGGCTGTTTTTCAGCTACTGCCATCTACAGGTGTTTAAGATCCATTCTCCACCTGAAATATTTGAATTGCAGAAAATACAAACATACAAAGTAAATACAAAAAAAAAAAAGTAAATAAATGTTGCAAGGATTTAAAATATTGTTGCAAAATTGGCATACAAATGATTTAACTGATTCATAATTTTATCACCACAAACTACGCTGAAAAACATATGGGTTAGGACTTGCTTATTTGTGAAATTTATTAACAATTTTTTTGTGAAAATTGTTTCAAAGGCAAATTTGGTTTCAAATGTGTTTTAAAACTTAATTTATATTCTGCTGTGGTTTAAAAACAAATTTAATTTACACAATTTATGATTTTATCAACGCAAACTAAACTGAAAAATATTGATGAAGGATTTACTTTGAAAAAATATTTTGCCCAGAAAATGCTAGCAAATTTCACAAATTACGAAGAATCGGCAACTAAAACACTGAAATAAACACAAATTTTTTAAGTAGAAAGATCAACAAGTAACACACATGAATTAACATTTTGTAAAAATGTTGCAAAAACTTATGTTGTCAAATTTTGTAAAATGAAAAGACAGATAGGTTATTTTCTTGTAAAATGTACTTCAATAAAATTTTATTTGTAACTTATTACAGTGTATACATATTACTGTACACATATTACACCTAAACCCTGAAAGACAAAAATTGGTTACTATCTGTAACCAATGTGTTTCAAATATGTTTTAAAACCAATTTAATTCTGCTGTGCTTTAAAAGCAAATGTGACTGGATTAGTGGACTACAGACTGTTGTTTATATTAAGCGTATTTGCGTATATGAGAGAGAAACTGGACACTGGAAACTAGGGTTCAAGAATCACTCCTACATCCCAACACAAACACACACACCGAACTTCAGTCATGTGATTTGATGGATGGCCGCTGAGGTCAGAGGAGATTCAGAGGTCGCTGCGAGTACATTTCAGCAAGCCTCAAACGTGGCGTCGGTTTCTCGCTCAACATAAATGCGGATCGGTCATAAATACACCGGGCAGGACAGGATCCAGTATCACAGACGTGTCCACTCTCACATCACATACAGTGCATCACATGATACAATTCAAAACGGATTCAAACGTGTTATGTCACTATTTATTAAAGGTACACTACGGGAAGATTTTTCACTTTTTGTAAGAAATGATTAAAAAACTTAAAAATAAACTGTTTAAAGAAGTCCACTTCCAGAACAAAAATTTACAGATATGTACTCACCCCCTCGTCATCCAAAATGTTCATGTCTTTCTTTCTTCAGTTGTAAAGAAATAATGCTTTTTGAGGAAAACATTTCAGGATTTTTCTCCATATAATGGACTGATATGGTGCCCCGAGTTTGAACTTCCAAAATGCAGTTTAAATGCGGCTTCAAATGATCCCAAATGCGGTTGTAAACGATCCCAGCAAAGAAAGAAGTACATTATATGTGAATCTTTGTTTTGGAAGTGGACTTCTCCTTTAAAACTGGATTCCGGCCTTTCTAAGAGTCATTCAAAACCAGTCAAAAATAAACAAAACTAGTAGATATCATCATACTTTCCCAGTTATTTAATCACAAGGCAGTTGTTTAGTGTTACATGTTTTCTAAAATGCTATGTTTACACATGCAAGTGATGCATATCTTAAAAATGCACTAATTTCCTGAATGTTAATCTGAACACTGGATAAAGTTAACAATTCTTGCTTCATTTTGTTGACATATTAAAGGTTTTTACAGAGAGGATTCTGGATTTCTCTTTTTAACACATTTTAATCATGTTTGAGGTATTAAATGTTATATAAATATACAAGCAAACCCCTCAGTAAAAACTTTCAGGATATAGATAGGAGAATAAAACAGCTAAGTTTGGTGTATGTAAGTACTGAAGTGGAGAAAAAACTCTTTAAAGTTATGAATTCTATATCTACAGACACTAATAAATAAAGTGTAATAAAACAAACCTTTAAATTGGATGTTTTCTTTCCACTAGTCTGAAAGCAGATGTTATGAAAGTAAAATATCCCAGTTTCTAAAATCTGAGCAGTGCATGAAAAATAATTGCTTTGTCTGTATTTTGTATTGCCTTAAAATAACATGCACTGATGAATCATTCACAATAGTAAGGAAATAGACTATTTTTATTTTATGTTGATTCAAATTTAGTTTTCTGAACATTAAATTCTTGATGATCTGTAACTTTTTCTGGCTAAATGAGAACAAGATGTGTGTTTTTGATGCATTTGGCCTCTGTCACTTGGGCCCTTGTCCTTAAGTGGCATGTGTGTACTCTATGTGTGTGTATGCTTAAGCCCACTGGACAGTAGGAATGTCCATTAACCATGCGGTCTGTCACTGCTGAAACAGCAGTGGCTAAATCCAGATCCACAGACTAAAGGGCCAGATTTGGGCCTGAGGGTCAGAGAAACTGAAAACTCCCTTTGGACCGTCTCACATTCACACCTGTCTGTCTGTTACACTCAGAACTTTCAATTGAGCAAGTTTGAGCTGAACATTCAGGAGAGACATTTTCTTAACTAACAACTCCAAGATGTCCATGTTTTTCTTTCTTCAGTTGTAAAGAAATTATGTTTTTTGAGTTACATTTCAGGATTTTTCTCCATATAATGGACTGATATGGTGCCCCGAGTTTGAACTTCCAAAATGCAGTTTAAATGCGGCTTCAAACGATCCCAAATGCGATTGTCAAACGATCCCAGCCGAGGAAGAAGGGTCTTACCTAGCGAAACGATCTGTTATTTTCATTTAAAAATACAATTTAAATACTTTTTAAATCGCAAACGCTCACCTTGTCTTGCTCTGCCTGAACTCTGTGTATTGTGGCTCAAGACAGTATGTTGAAAAACTCCAATCGTATTTTCTCCCTCAACTTCAAAAATCATTTCCAAATCATCCTGCATCACTGCAGAAGTACCGACGCAGTCTTTGCAAAGTGAACATCCAAAGAAGATCAAACACCCTTAACCAAAAAGGTACAAAAAGGTAAACAGCGATATAAGATGATTTTGAAGTTGAGGGAGAACATGAGATGGGAGTTTTTCGACATACCCTAACTGTCATGAACCGGAAAAAAAACAGTTTAGGCAGAGTAAGACAAGATGAGCATTTGACATTAAAAAGTATATAAACTGAATTATTTTTATGAAAATAACCGATCGTTTCGCTAGATAAGACCCTTCTTTCTTGACTGGGATCATTTACAACCGCTTTTGGGATCGTTTGAAGCCGCATTTAAACTGCATTTTGGAAGTTCAAAATCAGGGCATCAATGTTTTCCTCAAAAAACATAATTTCTTTACGACTAAAGAAAGAAAGACATGGACATCTTGGATGACAAGGGAGTGAGTACATTATCTGTAAATTTTTGTTCTGGAAGTGGACATCTCCTTTAAGAACCAGGTTCTTAAGAGATGCATGTGTGTAAAGACTTTTATAATGTTACAAAAGATTTCTATTTCAAATAAATGCTGTTCTTTTGAACTTTCTATTTATCAAAGAATCCCCCCCAAAAAATTAGAGTATCACAGTTTCCAGAAAAATATTTGGTTTCCAACATTAATAAAATCAGAAATCTTTCTTAAGCAGTAAATCAGCATATTAGAATGACTTCTGAAGGATCATGTGACACTGAAGGCAAGAGTAGTGATGCTGAAAATTCAGCTTTGATCACAGGAAAAAAAAAATACATTTTACTATATATTCACATAGAAAACAGTTATCCTAAATTGTAATAATATTTTACAATTTTATAGTATTTTTGATCAAATAAATGCAGCTTTAGTGAGCAGAAACGTCTTTTTTCTTACCGACCCCAAAATTCTAAGTAGTAATGTAAGTGTCTGAAACATGATTTTTAAACAAGTAAACTTATAAAACGCTATAAACATTATAAATGTTTTATTTTGCTGTACAGAATTTTCATGGACTGCAACTGTATGTGTGTTCTTACAGAATCCCGAGTCCCTGGATTCATCGATCCAGAGCTGTTTGTCCGCCCTCTACCCACCGTTTGAGGTTACGGCCTCTACTGTCCTCAGTCAGCTCTTCCAGGTCATCGAGGGTCGTTACCATGGAGACGCCCTCCAGTGTCTGAACGACTTCCTCATCCCTGCCAGAAACCTTCTGGAGAGCGTGCAGCAGGCGGCCTGTGTGAGTGTGGGAAAAATCATACATAAATGACCCCAGAAATCAGAACATACAGTCAAACTACTGTAGCAAAGCACATAGAAAATAGGTGTTTAAAATCATGAAAAACAGTTACAGGAACTAAAATATATGAGTGTTTCTTTAATATTGGGCCCTGAAAATAAACTCTCTTAAAAGAATTTTCACACTTTTACTTAATTTGTCAAACAGTGGACATACTTGAATCACTAGAGAAGTGTGCCATTTTTTGCCAAAGTCATGAACATTTAATCCATCACAGTGTAATTTTCATCACTTTATTATTATGTATTTGTTTAATAACATTCTGAGATTTAATAACATTCTGTTTTTAGACATTTTACATAATAAAATTAAATGGCAAACTCTTGCTAGGGCTGATTTTATAGTTATCATTTTATGCATTACAAATAAAATACAATAATATTTTGACATTTTTTGCATAAAAGAAAAAAAAAACAGCTCATTTTGTGATGGAAAATGTCATTTTAGACATTTTAATAATAAAATATAATGGCAAACTATTCCGAAGGCCGATTTCGCAGCCAGCATTTAATGTATTGCAAATAAAATTAAATAATATTTTGACATTTTCTGCATAATTTACCATATATTCAGCTTATTCTTTGATGAAATAGAGCTTTTTTGAGACATTTTAGATAACCTAAAATAGCAAACTCTTGCTAGGGCTGATTTCATAGCCATCATTTTATGTATTACAAATAAAATGAAATAGTATTTCGAATTTTTTTGCATTGAAAAAAAAGAACATTTTAGACATTTTAATAATAAAATAAAATGGCAAACTATTCCCAGGGCTGATTGCATAGCCAGCATTTAATGTTTTACAAAAATTTTACAAAATTCAAGAATATTTTGACATTTTCTGCATAATTTACCAAATGTTCAGGTCATTCTGTGATTTTTTTTTTATCTTATATTTTAAATATTAAAATTAAATAATATTTTTACATTTTCACCTTGATTAGGAAAGTTAATTAATTCATTAAAAATCTATTCCATTATGTATTGTATTATGGATTTGATTGCTTCCATGTCCTCATTTGTCAGTCACTTTGGATAAAAGTGTCTGCTAAATGACTGAATGTAAATGTATTGTTTAAGTGATATTTACCTTTGATTTCACATGTTTTTTTGGGAGGTCACATATTTCATCTCCACAGCTTCTCTCTTGCTGTTATCTTTCATATTTAATATTGAAAGTCTGTATAAAAGGCATTTGATGAAGGTACAATATAAAGTTTCCAAGATAAAAATCAAACCAAAAAAAAAATCACCCCAAAACATAAAATTTCAAGAAATCCCTTACACATTCTCTTATACATTAATAATACATTACACTGATAGAAAACGTTCATGCAAACAGTATGGGTCAACTACTCGCTTAATGATGCTTTCTGATTAATAATAACAACAAGCAACATGTTAAAAACTGACATTAATGTCGAAAAATTGTCAATGGCATATCATCTTTAGCAGCAGTTTCGCAAAGGGACAGTTTGAGCTCAGCTGATTTGAGAAACGACTGCAGTATGTCTTTCAGACATCTTGAGGAGTCATTGAGATAAGTGCTCCAGACCGCCGTCTGACATTCTCTACAGACCGCAGTATCCGAGGTCAATTAATGAGTGACTGAAGCAGTCGGCCGTGTGATGTTCATCTGCTCAGCGCAGTGATTATAGGACATGTCTTTGACATCAAGAGCATCGCTCCATGCTATTCACTTAATAAGCTGTCCTTTAAAGCCCTTTATCAGCCTGATCTTCTTATCAGACGGATACTCGTCTGAAGACACTGCCATGGGCTGCACTTCTTTATTTTCACTTCATAATCACTATCTACATTAGTGAAAAAAGAACAGTTTTAATATAATCGGCAGTATTTATTTAATTCTTGGCTCTCTGCCTTTTACACTGGAATGTGAACACTTAAAAAAGCTTAATATTGAGGAATATCAACTGCAATGGCAATCTTATTGCTTTATTACTTATAAATTAAAGGTTGTTTTCAAAATGCATGAAAATGCATTGATAATTATTATATATTTGTGAAAAGTGCATATAGAGTAAGCAATAAGACTGTACACCATAAAATTGTTTTGATATCATTTTTTAACCCTTAATTAAATAAATTAATTAATTAATTAATAAACAAAAATGAAATATTCTTTCACCTTTGTCCACCAAAATTAAGTTATTAAATAAGGCTTTCATAAAATAAACATTCAGTTTGTTTTGTACTTTACAGTTATGTGAGTTTCTTTTATTCATATAATGAATGCTTTTAAACGGAATCCTTATATTCAAATTCAAATTGGAATTCTGCATCCTTATTGCCACCACAAATTTAAATGTAACATTCCAATTTGAATTTAAAAGGGATTCTCATTTGAATTCTAAATGGTGTGCTACCTTGTTCTCCACTTAAATTGATTCTCTGTGTGTCCCGAACAGGCCCTGTACTCTCAGAGGGTGTTCAAGTTTTCCGGGTGGCCTTTGTGTTTACACGATCGCATCGTGATCCAGCTCGCTCCCATTAACACTCTTCTGCTCAAACCAGGAGACTTTTACCTGCAGGTTGTGCCGTTTGGAAACCAGGTGGCCCGCATTGTGGTCCAGAGCCTTTTGGAGGTGGAATGTGAGCCGGAGGAAACCCCAATACCTGAGACCTCATATCATAGCATCTTCACTGAAGCCTGGCTTCGAGAACTTAATGAGGGGAGACATGGAGCGCCTCTGGCTCGCTGTGTCCTCAAAACCGAGCAGGGCGTAGTCAAGGTTCCTTGGGAAGAGGTGGCCAATCCTGAATTTGAAGACGATCGGAGGATGGCCTCCTCGTCTCCGTCAAACCAACAAGAGTCTTCGAGTTTGTGCCATCCACATACGCCTACACCTTCTAATTTTTCCGTCGAGACAAGGATTTGTCCTGCACGGGATGGTATAGCAGTGTCATTGCGTTTGGTAGACAACAGTAGTAGTTCCAGACAAGTTGAAATGGATCCAGCTCAGTCTGGGATGCGACCGGTAGGATGGGTGTCTCCAAACACATGGGACAGCAGAAGTAAGAGCAGTTTGGTTAGCAATTACAATGATCTAATGGACCTCACCAAAGAAACCCACTGGGTTCAACCTCATACTCCTCTGCTGAGGTCCAGTAGTGCTACTCGGGACCGTACTGCTTGCGTTCGCACCGTGAGGTTCGCAGAGGAACCCTGTACGCCATGCATGCAGAGGAAACGCGGACAAGGGACCAAAGCGCAAAAATGTCGGTATATGGATGCACAGGAGAAACCTATTAAACCCAAAGAAAGGTCTGAGCATTCAAATGAAACGAGAAGCCTTCACAGACATGCTCAGGAAAATCCATCTTGTTGCAGCTCTTCAGAAACAGGTCCATTAGGTAATTACTCCAGCGAAGGGCATAAGGATCAAACACAGAACATTTCTCAGGACAGAATAGACTGTTTTTCTCCAACTGTGGTTGGGACATCTGAGAAGTGCCACATTGTTATCCAAGGAGAGACAAACGAGGTGGACAGAAGCAGCTACTTCGAAATGATTCCCAGGCTACATGTGGTTCCAGGGAAGAAGACCACCACTTTTGGACTCGTGTCTCCGAAGATACACAGGAGACGACTACCAGCTCAAGGTTTGGATAATTTTGGATCAATCTACTCTATCTATTCATCCACCCACCCATTCATCTATCCATAAACCCACCATACACATACCCATCTGTCTTAACATCCATCCATTCAATATTTATCTTACCATCAATCCATCCATCCATAAACCCACCCACCCATTTATCATTCCATCCATCATCCATCTTTCCAAACTTCCACCCATCCATCCTATATTTATCCATCCACCCATATTTACATCAGTCCATTCTATATCTATCTTTCCATCGATCATCCATCCTTACATTCATCCACCCATCCTATATCTATCTCTTTCCATTCATTTGTACATCATATGCCTTATATATCATATATCTTTCTAAGCACCCATCCATCTTTACATCAGTCCACTCATCCTATGTCTATCCTTCCATCCATTCATCAATCCATCTATCTATCCATCCAATATCTATTGGCCCACCCACCTGCCCATGATGCAGGCAGCCCATCCATCCATCCATCCATCCATCCTATATCTATCTCTTTCCATTCTTTTGTCCATCATATATCTACCTTTCCAACCACCCATCTATCATTGATCGATCCATCCATCCATCCAATATCTATTGGCCCACCCGCCCATCCATCCATTCATCTCCATCTTTACATCCACCCATCCTATATTTATTTCAGTCCATCTATTTCCATCTTTATATTCATCGACCCATCCTTCATCTATCCATTCATGTATCATCTATCCATCATATATCTACCGTTCCAATCAACCATCCAATTCACCCATCCTATGTCTAACTTTTCATCCTTTCAATGCATCCATCCTATATCTATCTTTCCACCCATCTATCCATCTATCGATCTTTACATCCATCCATCCTCTATCATCTATATATCTATCCATCCATTCATCCAGTATCTATTGACCCACCCACCCATTCATCCATACATTCATCCACCCATCCTATATTTCTTTCAGTCCATCTATTTCCATCCTTACATTCATCCACCCATCCTTTATCTATTATTCCATTCATGTATCCATCATCTATCCATCATATAGCTACCTTTCCAATCACCCATCCAATCCACCCATGTCTAACTTTTCATCTATTCCTCAATCCATTCATCTATCTTTCCATCCATCCATCCATTATCTATTGGCCCACCCACCCATCCATCCTATATCTACCTTTTAATCCATCTATTTCCATCCTTACATTTATCCACCCATCCATTCTTTATCTATCATTCCATTTATTTATCCATCATCTATTCAAGACACTAATTTCGAGGAAAAAAAGAAGAAAACATCAATGTTAGATCAAATATGTTCAATATGTTTAATTTAAAGACAAGTCCTTATGATCTTATGAATCTTATTTGAAGCAAAACAATCTCTTTGATCATGTTTTAATGCATGTTGACTTATTCCTTTGAAGATCTCTCTCAGGACCCAAAAACTCTGTCCCCTCCTGTTACTGGACCACGGATAAATCTTTCAGACACATCAGTGCAAGCTGAAACAGACATACCACCATCCAGATCATCCACACCTCCTCCACTTAAAGCCGATGGCTTTCTTCACTCAGGAATGGTGTGTCTTACAGGTAAAAAACACAAATATCTGTCATTTGCTTATAAAAAAAAAAAGTGTCAGCGAGGTAAAATTATCTAGCTGTCTAGCTGACATAGATGAGTCAAAACTGCAAGAAATGAATTACATTTATTTTATTTCTAATTAATTACATTTAAATTTATTTAAATATTATTATTTTATTTTAAATGTATAATGTTTTTATTTTAAATTATTTAAAATTAAACTAATAAAAAAAAAAATTATAAAAATAATGTATTGTTTTTATTTTGAATTATGGATTAAAACTTAATAAATAAGTACATTTGAATGTATTATTATATTTATTATTGTATTATTGTATTATATGTATTATTGAATGTATTATATTAAAATTTAAAAAGTGTAAATATATATTTTTGTAAATGAATAAAATAAAAAATTCAATATATAATATTTTGTGTTGGGGCTAGTGAGAATGTTATTGTTAACTGTTAAGTCTAACCAAGCAAGCAGAAAAAATCCTTATTGCCAAGCTATGAAAACTATAGACTAAGAACCCTGTGAATAAAATCTAGTTCTTCTCCAATAACATTGTTTTTGGAACAAGCCCAGGTTGTGATTTTCTACTGGAAATGCAATGTTTTATACACCCCGCAAGGCAAATCAAAACAGATGATCCCAGACTGCAGTAATAAAAGCATTTGCCACTTACAGGACAGTGCTGTGTCCGTCTAACCTCATCTGCCTCCTGCAGGTGGTCAGGACCGTTCAGGTCGAGCAGTTGTGGAGATTTATGGAGATCATCAGGTCTGGGTATCTGCACCCATTTCAAGCCAGGAGATCTGCAAACTACTGCTGTACTTCCACACCATCACCAGGTACAACATCTGCCCTACAAACAAACAACAGAAATGTTCACTGCTGTAAGACTAATATATGGTATTTTTAGGAAAGAAAAAGATCTTGGGATGACGGTGGTGTTTGATGCACGGAAGAAGCCGCCACATCCAGAGTTCGCCAAAGCTCTCCTAATGCTCCAGGTTTGTTTGTGTGTGTGTGGGTTAAAACTGTAGCTTGAATACCTCTTTAGACATGAAATCTTGCGCGTTTGTCCATAGGAATTCCATCCTCATGCTGTGCATTGGGTTCTGCTGCTGCTCAATAAGGACAACAGCCACAGTCATGAGAAAAGGCCCAGTGTCACGGTCAGGAGGGCTGATTTTTTTGTTTTTCTATAATTGTACACCTACACCTGGCTTCAGTGGTTTTCTTTATAATATTATTGCGTATGGGAGCTTATTTCTAACAGACTTTGATCTTCTCAAACCTCTGCAGATAGAAACTGTGACGTCACTTAAGGCTCTAAATAAAATAGTTGATGTCAGTCAGCTGACTGCGGCTCTACACGGATCCTTCCAATACAATCACTGCGATTGGCTACAAATCCATCAGGTATATTATTGTGTAACCAATTCGATCTCTACCAGGGTCAAACCATGTTAATAAAATATACATTAAAAATATAATAATAATAATAATAATAACTATTATTATTATAATTATTTTGTTAATGCATTTTATGTACTTAAAAAATATTGAATAATAAATGACATAATATTTAAAAATAATACTGTAATATTTATTATATAATATTATATTTTTTACATTTATTATAATACATTTATATTCATTTTTATGAATTAATTTATTTATTTGTAATTATTTCATAAATATTACAGTAATGTTTATTATATATTATTTTTTACATTTATTATAATACATTTTATAAATTATAATAATTATTAATTTATATTTAATTATTTTATAAATATTTCTATTCTCATATTACATTATATTATTTTTAAATAACACTAAATAATAATAATACATTTACAATTATTATTATTTTTACACTTTATTTTATAACATTACTTTTTATTATCAATGATATTACTATATTATTCTATATTCTCAATTCTATTATATTTAATAACACAAGATTATAATTGATTGTATTATATTACATTTAATATATATATATATATATATATATATATATATATATATATACACACACACAATAATATTTAATAATACAATGGTAAAGATATGTTTAATATTATATAAATATTATTATTGTTATATATTTTTTATTTTTGTACAAATATTACTTTTAATTATCAATTATGATATTATATTTAATAATATATTACATTTCATTTAAAAATAATGTAATTCATATGATATATTATTATTATTATTATTATTTTAAAAAACTATAAAGTAAAATACTTTAGAAATCCTCTAACCTTGTCTATAAACATGCAACACTTTTATGTTACAGAAACTGTATCCATTTGTGTCAGATCTTCAGGAGGCATCTGCTCTGTTATCAGGAGCCATAAATAAATTGGAAGGTGTTCATAAAATCGACACAGTGCAGGTAATTAAACACTTTTCTCTGCTCTTGTTCTTACCTCCAATCAAAATTATTCTCAAATAAAAACATGCTGTTCATACCTAAAGGTGATGCACACTCCTCTACTAATATATAACACAGCATGAATTTTTGCTTGTGAATCAGGATGTGCAGCAGTGCATTGAGGAGCAGGGAGCTTTAATGAAGGATGTGCTTGAAGATGCTCGATTGGTCGGATTGCAAAGGGGAGGCGGAGCCATGCTGGCGAGGCTGAGGCGGGAAACTGAAGTGAGGTCACCAGACTGTGAACAGAGCCGGTACATACACACTTCAGCCTTAAACACATTCTGCTGGTCTTACAGATAATACTGAAGGTACCTGATCCAGTAGATCATCTGTGTTTTCCCACAGTGAGGTGATCGACACAGTCACACATTTGTACAACGCCATGGAGGAGCAAGTGCACATCCTAGCCAGGAAGTCCAATATGTCCCTGCAGCACCTTGACTTCCTGTTACAGCTCAGAGAGATGGAGTCCAGGTTTGCAAAGGTACAATTATAGAGCTGTAAACAAAAGACAAGTGAAAAAGTTTTATTTTGTCTCTTCTGCTCACCAAGGCTGCATGTATTTGAACAAAAATACAGTAAAATGGTGAAATATTATTACAATTCAAATTAACTGTTTTCTTTTTGCATACATTGTAAAATGTAATTTATTCCTTTGATCAAAACTGCATTTTCAGCATCATTACTCCAGTGTCACATGATCGTTCTAAAATGCTGATTTGCTGCTCAAGAAACATTTCTGATTATTATTAGTGTTGAAAACAGATGTGCTGCTTTATATTTTTGTGGAAACAAAACATCATACATGTCTTTACGGTGACTTTCCAACAATTTAATTAGTCCTTGCTGAATAAAAGTATTAGTTTCTTTTAAAAAAAGAATCTTACTGATGTCTAACTTATAAACAGTACTGTGCATTTATCTTTTGCACAAAGTTAGTAAGCATATCTCTCTGTAGATTAAGGACTGGTTCGACACCGAAGGAGAAACGCGGCTCCTGCAGGCTGAATCTGTGGAAGACTGCAGTGAAAGAATCCAGCAAACGCTGCAGAGTTTCAAAGCTTTTCTCTCCGAAGCAAATGTAAGTGAAAGTGGAGAAACTTGTAGGTGCGCCTCTACAGAAGTGACTTCCAAAATGTAAAGATTAAACCTCAACTTTGCTTTAAAATCATTAAGTGGTTAAAATCTGTAGTGTTTAATCTTGAATGAAACATGTTTCTGGTTAAACACTAGGAGCGGAAGCATCAGGCGATGATGCTGGTGTCAGATGCGGAGAGCATTCAGGGGCCAAACTATCCTGAGACAGAGGTGTTTCACAGGATGGTGTCTGCGTTTAAATCCAGTCTGGCTGATTTCGTGTCACGGGCCGAGCGCTGCTGTGAAGAGCTGGGGATGATGGTGTACATCTGCCACTTCTGTGAGAGGGTACAGCTTATACTTTAAATACACCAATTCACAACATTCATATAACTTATGATAATCAATGAGTAATTATTGACATCCTCTAACTCAAAAAGTAATCAGAAGTCTCACTGAAAAGAGTTAACGCACAATCATTCCTATGACATTTGAAGGCACAGAAATACAGCTGTTCAGTATTGATGTCAAGTTTTCCCTAAAGCGTTTCTAGACAATAATGTTTTGAATTCGACACAAATTAATTTGTACTTAAAAGGATAGTTTGCCCAAAAAAAAAAATTCTGTCATCATTCACTCACCTCATAATTTTGAGGTGAGTTTCTTTATTCTTTACTCTTTCATGGTAACAGTTAGCAGAAAATTGGGAAACAGTGGCTCAAAAATGATTTTAGTGAAACTCTGATAATCTAAATCATGAGATCATGCTGCCATCTAGTGGAGTGTTATATCCTATAATTAGTCAAAAAGTATAAACTTGCCATCCTTCAGTAACTACATTTGGCCAGTTCAATTAGGAAATAATGTTTTATTTAAAATCTGTTTTAGTTAGGACCCTTTCTTACCTTTTGTGTTCATCTGCTTCTCCCATTTGCTCTTTTTACATTGACCAGCACACTATATAGAGACTAATACAATCAGATACAACAATATTTTCTCAAATATTTATTATAATTATAACATTCACTTCAGTGGTATGAGATGACTGGAAGCTTTCAACTGATTTCCTCTTGAACTGTCACCAACTGAATTTCAGTGGTCAAACTATTTAAAACATAGTGAATTAAGCCACAGTCTCGATAATAACGCACTGTTTTTCCATTTAACATGAATTTTGAGCTGCAGCTCGTCAAATTAATGGAGTGTTTAACTAGTTAACGTTAGCAGTAAACAGGTTAGCTCACCTGAGTATGTTCGTAGATTTGTGTTGGATTGTTTCGACGTGGAAAGCAGTTTTCTTCATAATAGAAATATGGATATCTTTTTTTTAAATGTCATATTTTTTCCTCTTATTTCAATTAATCTCATAAAACTAGCCAGCTAAGCAAGAAGTAGTGCTGATAGTGTCGTGTAAACATGGCTGAAAGCGCAAAAAGTGGATGAACGGACAACGCGATTCAATTGAGTCGTTTACGCTTGAACCGCTCCGACTGATTCAAATTCAAACTCGCGACTTCCATCATTCATTGCAAGCGATTCACTAGCAAAAAAACAGATCAAAAGAGACATTCATTTTCGAATTTGACATCGCTTGTAAAGGAAGTTGTGTGAAAAGAAGCTCTGAGTTATGTGTGAAACGAACGCAAAATTATTCACTGTTTCGAAGCGCTCCAATCGGATCGCGTATCGCGAATTTGAATCATAACTTCGGAGCGCGTTCGCGAATTATTTTGCGAATTAAAAATTCATGATACGTGCTCTGAGATCCCGATATGAACTGATGATTCACGAATCAATATACAGATCGGGACTTAAAAGCGAGTATCGCGAATCAGGACTTCTTAGTGATTATCGCGAATCATTTGATTCAGATCGCGACTTCTGAGTGAAGATCGCGAATCATTCAGATCGGAACTTAGAAAGGGGGCTTGTAAATCACTTCGAGAATTGCAAGATTCGTGATAAGTGCTCCTAAGTCCCAGATCTGAAATGATGATTCGCGAATCATTATTCAGATTGGGACTTCGGAACGCGGATCACGAATCATTTGATTTACTTTGGAACTTCGGAGCGGGTTCGCGAATCTTTTGATTCAGATCGGACCTTTGGAGATGGTTCGCGAATCATTTGATTCAGATCGGGCTTCAAAGCGCGAATCGCGAATCATTTGATTTAGATCGTAACTTTCGAGATGGTTCGCGAATCATTTGATTCAGATCAGGACTTAAAAGCGCGGATCGAGAACCATCTGATTTAGATCGGAACTTCGGAGATAGCTCGCGAGTCATTTGATTCAGATCGGGACTTCGGAGATGGCTCGCGAATCATTTGATTCAGATTGGGCTTCAAAGCTCGGATGGCGAATCGTTTGATTTAGATCGGAACTTCGGAGATGGCTCGCGAATCATTTGATTCAGATCGACCTACCAAGCTCAGCTCATCTCACTTCATTTCAATGTCAGTCTGAATTTTATTAACTTTCCACAAAATGTTCTTCAGGCTAAGAATGATGGGGAACCAAAAATGGTTCTTTTATGGAATCACTGTGAAAACTCCCCTTTGGAACCTTTATTTTTATAAGTGTAGGTGCAAAAAGCCCATGTCTTATTGATGTCTAGACATTTTTATCAACGTAATCCTCCCTATGTATGAACAAATTCATAATTGTTTTCAGGCATCAGCCGTGGCCAACGATTGCAGGCGATTTTTGGAACAGGAGCAATACTGCTGTTCTCCAGATGAAGAGCGCTGGACACTTCTTCACACTTACCTGCAGAGATTAGATGAGTTTTCTCCTGAGCACTTCCAGGACGTGAGAGCACAGGCGTCTTCCTGCTCTAGAGCTCTGCAGGTGTGGAACACCGCCTGGATCCACTGCCAGGAGGTCCGGCGACAGCTGGAGGAGAGACTGGCGCTTCTGGAAGGAGCAGGGCATCACTCTGATTGGCCCGAAGTCATTCCAGGTGAGGATTTAGAAGAGTCTGTATAACATAGGGCTGGGTTGTATGACACGAAAGCTTGAATTAAAAAAAAAAAAAAAACTTTAAATGGTAATTTTGACTTTATTTCACAGTTATGATATTTTTTTTCACAATTGCAAGGTATAAATTTGAGGTTAAGATCTTTAAACGTAAAGAATTAAGGATTTTTTTCTCCGTATTGTGAATTTACATTATGCAATTCTGATTTTTTTCCTTAGAACTGCGAGTTATAAACTCACAATTGCAACTTTTTTCTTCAAACTGTAAGTTTACATCATGCGATTCTGATTTTTTTCCCCTGGAAATGAGTTATCAACTCACAATTGCAGCTTTTTTTCTCCAAATTTTAAGTTTACATCATGCAATTCTGACTTTTTTCCTCAAAAATGTGTTATAAACTCACAATTGCAACTTTTTTCTTCAAACTGTAAGTTTACATCATGTGATTCTGATTTTTTTCCTTAGAAATGTGAGTTATAAACTCACAATTCCAACTTTTTTCTTCATATTTTAAGCTTACATCATTCAATTCTGACATTGTCCCTTTAAAAAATGTAAGTTATAAACTCGCAATTGCAACCTTTTCTCCGAATTGTAAGTTTACATCATGTAATTCTGACTTTTTCTTCAGAAATGCGAGTTATAAACCCATAATTGCAACTTTTTTCACCAAATTGTAAGTTTACATCATGCACTTCAGATTTTTTTTCTTAGAAATGCGAGTTCTAAACTTGCAATTGCAACTTTTTTCTCCAAACTGTAAGTTTACATCATGCAATTCAGAATTTTTCTTCCGAAAGGTGAGTTATAAACCCATAATTGCAACTTTTTTTCACCAAATTGAAAGTTTACATCATGTACTTAAGATTTTTTTTTCTTAGAAATGTGAGTTATAAACTTGCAATTGCAACCTTTTTCTCTAAATTGTAAGTTTATATCATGCATTTCTGACTTTTTCTTTCAGAATTCTGATTTTAACATAATCTTTCTTAAAATTGCAAGAAAAAAAATGGGATAATGGCCGCAAAAAAATATAAACGTATTTTCCCTTTAAATTAAGTGCATCTTACTGACCCGTTTGCTAGATATTTTATTGTTTTAAGCACAAAGTCATTTTATTTTGACAGGTTTTTTTTTTGCAGTGTACAACTTCTCATATTGTGAAATATCTTTCATCCCCAGTACAAGATGAGCATGGAATTGTCCCCGAGCTGTCGGAGAGCAGGGCGAGTCGGGCGAGGGACAGCATTCACGGCACCGTCACCTGCTTCAACTTCAGATCCAACCATAAAACCCAGAAACAGTCCAAAACCGCTCAGACTGCGAAGGAAAATCCTGCAGACTGCAGACAGAAAGGCAAAAACACTGGCAGAAAAGCATCCCAAGAGCAGAAACCCGTCGCAGGCTCGAGTACGGTGGGCTGTCAGTGGTTTCCTTGGCAGAACACAGCCAGCAGAAACATCAGCAAGGGACCTGAGCACCACATCACAGAGCCCATCTTCTGCCAGAACCAGCCGTACGTAAACTCCCCTCACAACAGCTTCTGCTCTCAGACAGCCTGTGAAGAGACAGAGGGCGCTGGAGACATCTCTGTGTTCACAGACAGCTGGAGAACTGATGGAGAAAATGCTGCATCCACTCCAGAAAGCCCAAACAGAACCATGTGAGTTATAGTGTGCTCTTGTGTGCATTGTAGAGACTTAAAGACAACATGGCATTAAAACGGCTACTTTAAGGAGCTTCTGGTCTTATGTACGATTCATCAGTGAGCATTACTCTTAAAAGACAAAAACATTTTTTAGAATCTTTAATCAAAATGTAACACTTTGTCTGCTTTTGAAACATGCAACTTGTGATCCATTCAAATCCTAACTGATAATGCCCTATATTATTTCATATAGTATATATTAAGGTTTATCTGGAATTGTCTTTTTTTATTAATTTATTCAAAATTGAAATAATAAAGTGTAAAAATTAATTTAAAAAAGTATAATAAGTAAATTTAAATAAAAGTTAATGCATATTTTTATGTTGAATTTAAATGCACTTTGCAACATTTCATGTTGTCATTAAATATACAGATGAAACACTGTGAGCTGAAACTACTTACCTTGAAGATGCACTTTGTTTTCTAGCTATTAGTTACGTACAGTACCATTCAAAAGTTTGGAGTCTGTAAGTTTTTTTAATGTAGTTTAAAGTAGTCTTTTCTGTTCATCAAGGCTGCATTTATTTGATCAAAAATACAGCAAAAACAGTAATGTTGTGAAAAATTATTATAATTCAAAATAGCCTTTTTCTATGTGAATCTCTTGTAAAATATAATTTATTCTTGTGATGAAAAGCTGAATTTTCAGCATCATTACTCCAGTCTTGAGTGTCACATGATCCTTCAGAAATCATTCTAATATGCTGATTTGCTGCCCAAGAAACATCTCTGATTATTATCTTTTATATATATTATGTTCTTTAATATATAAATATAAAAATCTTTATTACAAATGTCTTTACTGTCACTTTTGATCAATTAAATGCATCCTTGTTGAATAAAACTATTAATTTCTTTCAAAAAAGAAATCTTACAGACTCCAAACTTTTTAGCAGTAATGTAAGATGGGAAAAAAACAAGTCTCAATATTTTTCATGCTATTTGTTTCTTTGTCCAAAAGCTTTCACTGATGTCAGAAAGGTAAAGTTACAGTAAAAAGAGGATTTTAAACGTGGTAGTACCGTGTTAAAGTGCTGGACTAGTAAATGAATCAAGATCATGACCAGCTATAGTATTACAATGATTTTTTTTTTTTTTTTTTTTGAAGTGAAGACTGTCACAGCTGATATTTAATTTTTTATGTGGAGAAATATTGGAAATAGACATATTATTATTTTAGAAATATAAACCTTATCTTTATTTCCCGACAGGAAGCTTCATCGCATCTTGGAGGAGCTCCTGCTGACAGAGGTGGAGTACGTCCGCTCTCTCGGCTACATCTTGACTCACTACTTCCCCTTGCTGTCCCGACCGGACATCCCTCAGGATCTGCGCGGTCAGCGTGGACGCATCTTCGGCAACCTGGAGAAACTGTACGACTTCCACTGCCAGCACTTCCAGCAGGAACTGGAGGCCTGTCAAGCAGAACCGCTCAGAGTCGGACGCTGTTTCCTGAATCACGTAAGACAGCACTGTATTTTGATCATAACCATGCTGCTTTCTTTTTAAACAGAGTGTCATTTGAACCTTGTACAAAATCTATTAAAACAGAGTGAGAGTTTTGGACTTTACGCCCTTTACAGCAAGAACAAACCCCAGTCTGATGCACTAATCCAGCATCACAGATACTTCAAGGTGAGGAATATATATTATAATTCATATTATTTTTTATTATTTTACATTTTTATTTAAATAATATGTGTATATTAATTAAACATTAATATTTTTCCATTTAATAAAATGTTTAAATAAAATGTTAAAAAAATAAATATTAAAATAAACAATATGAAAATGTAATACTTTTTGATCATTTTTTACATAATTATTTATTTTACATATGTATGTTATTAATTATTATTAATTTAAATACATAAAATAAAATTTCAACCTTAAAAAAAAGGTATATATATATATATATATGTGTGTGTATATATATATATATATATAAAAATATAAAATTCTAGTTATTTCTGCATCTGTTGGTATTTTTTTTTTTTGAGTTTAATTCAAGCGAATGGGAATGAAATCAAACCTTTTTTTGTCCAGCGTAAGCAGATGGAGTTGGGTGACAGCATGGATCTCTCCTCATACCTGCTGAAGCCAGTCCAGCGCATCAGTAAATACAGTCTGCTGCTGCAGGAGATCCTTGATGAATGTGTGCCGGATCAGAGCGGAGAACGAGAGGAGATCCAGGCGGCTCTAGAAGTGGTGCGATTCCAGCTGCGGCACGGAAACGACCTGCTCACCATGGACGCCATCCGCGATTGCGATGTTAGTTGTGAAGCTTTAAGATGGATTTTTAATAACCTGTTTAAAAAAAAAAAAAAGTAATAGTTCACCAATAAATGCAATTTTGTCAACATATAGTCACATAATGTTTCTTTGGAACTTAAGTTTTGGTCTAAAATTGGTTTTCCAATTTTTCCATACTATGCAAGATGTTTTAATTTTTTTATTCTGGTTCTTAAGCTGAATCTGAACGAGCAGGGCCAACTGATTCGGCAGGATGAATTCTGGGTAATTTTCCGCAAGAAACGTTCCCTCCGGCGAGTGTTTCTCTTCCAAGATGTCATCCTCTTCACCAAGACCAAAAAAAACGACCGTGGAGATGATGTGTACGTTTACAAAATGTCTATCAAGGTATGTGTGTGAGAACAATAATGTTTCTATTCATCAGAGGAACCTGAAATATAAAATGTGTCTCGGTTTCCACATAAATATGATACACAGCACATACTGAAAATAATAATAAATGTTTCTTGAGGAGCAAATCAGTATATTAGAATTATTTCTGAAGGGTCATGTGACACTAAAGACTGGAGTAATGATTATGAAAATTCAGCTTCAATCACCAGAATAAATTACATTTTACAATATATTCAAACAGAAAATAATTATTTTGAATTGTAATAATATTTCATAATTTTACTGTTTTTACTGCATTAGTCAAATGAATGCAGCTTTGAATAAAATTGTAAAAAATCTTACGGACCCTACATTTTTGAACAGTAGTGTATAAAGTTACTTCTAAATAATTTCTATATCTGAAAAAGCATTTTACAAAAAATAAATATGTAATAATAACTGAGCTTAAATATGTGACCCTGGACCACAAAACCAGTCATGGGGTCAATTTTTTTAAATCGAGATTTATACATTGTCTGAAAGCTGAATAAATAAATTTATGATATGACAATATTATCAATTATACAATATAAATCAAAATACTGAGAAAAATCCCCTTTAAATTGTCCAAATGAAGTTCTTAGCAATTCATATTACTAATCAAAAATTAAGTTTTGATATATTTACAGTAGGAAATTTACTAAATATCTTTATGGAACATGATCTTTACTTAGTATCCTAATGAATTTTGGCATAAAAGAAAAATTCATAATTTAGACCGAAACAATACATTTTTGGCCTTTGCTACAAATATACCCGTGCTACTTAAGTGGTCTAGGGTCACATATATATTTTATCTTCATGTGTTTTCCTTGGGAATCAAACCCATTCATTCAGTGTCAAAATTTACAGTCATATCTCATTTTCTGTTTTCAAATACAGTTAGGATTAAATAAAATGTCTTTGATAAACTGCACACTTTTTATTTATTTAAAATTTGTCTAATGTTTCTCTATAGACCTGTGAGATTGGGATGACCCATTCTTGCGGGGTGAGCGGCCGGAGTTTCGAGATCTGGTTCAGGAGGAGACGCTCCCAGGACACCTACATCCTACAGGCAGAGACACGGGACGCCAAAGAGGCCTGGACCAGAGACCTGGAGCACATACTGTGGGAACAAGCGCTGAAGAGCAGAGGTAAGAGTATATCACAATACAATATGTGACCCTGGACCACAAAATCAGTCATAAGGGTACATTTTTGAAACTGAGATTTATACATCATCTGAAAGCGGAATAAATGAGCTTTACATTGATGTGTGGTTTGTTAGGATAAGACAATAATATTTTGCCAAGATGCAACTATTTAAAAAAATTTGGAATCTGCGGGTGCAAAACAATCTAAATATTGAGAAAATCACCTTTAAAGTTGTCCAAATGAAGTTCTTAGCAATGCATATTACTAATAAAAAATTGACCTGTTGATGTTTGTGTTTCAGAGCTGAGGAGACAGGAGAGGTTGTTCATGGGAATGGGTTGGAAACCTTTTGCCGACATTCAACCTAGAAATGCAGCTGTTAGAAATCACACCGTAAATGGTGACGTCACAGGAAGAGGTATTTATCAGTCAATCACAGGCCGACAATTTGCATGCATATAACTCTGATCTCACAGTTATAAACTCAAGGGCGTAGGAACAGTTTGATTGATTTATTATGAAACCTTCACAGTTAGGATTAAAACACTATCACAACAACTATGAATTAAAAAAAATGCAGTTTTATCAAAGATGACTTCTCTTTTGTTGTCTTTTTTCATCAGGTAGTTTATTTTCTGTCAGAGTCTTGGCACACAAACCTTACCAGGTGTGGCTTGGGTCATGAATATTAATTACATGGTTTGTTCACGCTAACTAATCTGCGACTAATTCGCTGCAAGGCAGATGTTGGTTAGTGAACGCTAGCTATAATATGATTACCGCTTAACACTTGCGCACTTGTTCAACCCAATTCCGGGCTGACAGAAGCTTCTGGTTGATTTTAAAGGGATAGTTCACCAAAAAATAAAAATATAAAAATTGTGTGATTTACTGCCCCTCATGTTGTTTCAAACCTGTATGACTGCCTTCTGTGGATAAAAAATATATATATTTTTAAGAATGTTGGTAACCAAAATAAAAATGGTCCTATTGACTTAATTTATATGGATGAAAAATACTACTGTATGTCTATGAAAAATGCGAAGTCAGCAGGACCCAAAACTGTTTGGTTACCAATAAGTCTTCATGATTAAATGATTACAGAATTGTGCAATTTTGGGTGAACAGTCTCTTTAAACCTGTCGTTTTACACAGCAACGCTTCACAATTTCATTTCATTCGCAAAGCAGCCAAACAAAATCTATGGAAGCCTGTTTCTGCCACAGTAATTAGGACTTCGACAATTCTGACTTTTTTTCTCACAGTTCTGAGGGAAAATATCAGAACTGCAAAATATAAAAAGATAAGAATTCTCTTAATTCTGACTGGCTTTCTCACAGTTCCAAAAAAAGTCAATATTGTGAAATACAAACTCAGAATTACGAGATATAAACTCAGAATTTTCTGAATCGCAATTCTGAGAAAAAAAAAAGTCAGAGTTAAGATATTAACTCATAATTACGAGAAAAGAGTCAAAATTGTGAGATAAAAAGTCAAAATGACCTTTTTTTTATCCTTTATCAGAAACAAGCTTTCATAAAAATTAGCCTCTCTCAAATGCAGACTAATGATTATCCTTTAAATGTGAAGACATACAGTATAATAGTTGCTACACCCCTAGGCTAATTTGTAGCTGCTCCAATTTATTAAATACAGTAAAGCCCTTTTCAGTCATTACCTGAATTTTCTGACTTTTCTTCTGGCAGAAGTTGTAGGAATACTGAAAACGCCCCATCCCTTGGTGTCCAGCCTTCAAAGGGGTGTGGCTTTGCCACGGCCAGATTCGATTGGCTCTGGCAGCAGCACGTCAACTGCAGGCAGCCACTCATCATCCTCATCTGGGCGGGGCTCCATGTCACCCAGCGTTTTCCAAGGAAAATACGGTAGCAAAAACTCCCACATACTAATAGGAAAAATAATAGCGTCTGTATATTAAGGAAAATATCTGAATAATCTAAAAAAAAAAAAAAAAAAAAATCCCTCTCTTCATCCTTTCTTTATAGATTCCTCTACAGAGAACACAGGTTTATTAAGCTGTGCGGATCATAATTGCCCCACAAGGAGGAGAGGGTCTGTGTCATCACTGCTTTACTCCAGACCTTCAGCGTGTCAGTCGTCTTCCACTCATGTTCACTACGACTCACCTGCCCTGTCCAGGAAGAAGCTCAGTTCACAAACAGATGCTCACGGTTCTCTTAAGGTTGAGAAATCAACGCATATCAGCTCTGGCTAAAAACCCAGTGAGCTGCCTGTCTAGGCAACATTTTTAGACCAAGTGATGCTGACTTATAAAATACCACACTCTAAAAAAGCCAGACAAATAAAGTCCAATGTACTGTGTTAAGGCACTACAGGCCTGTTTTTTTCCATGCACTGGTCAATTTGAAAATTTTGGGCTATTTGTTTTAGATGAGCAGAATGCCAAATACACTTTTAAGTGTTTATTTTGACACTTAAAATGAGCAAAAACCAGGATCTAGAACAGAGCGGATTAGTTTAATAGTGATATCTCATAAAGGAACATAATTAGTTCAGACTAAATGTTAATTATGATTTTCTATGTCTACCACAGTGTCAATTTCAAGAGCCGATTCGTTCCAAGGCATCAACAGAAGTTTAGCTGTGATAGAGGTGAGTTACAAGCAGTGATTCACTGCCAGTGTTGGGCATGTTACTTTAAAAAAGTAATTAGTTATAGTTACTAGTTACTTCTCACAAATAGTAACTGAGTTACATCATTAAAAAAGTAACTAATTACCAGGGAAAGTAACTATTATGTTCATTTTTTTTTTTTAAATGTTCAAATGTGTCAAATAACTTGGATGTCCTCAATATTAAACATGTACAATAAATTAAATGGACACTAAATAGAATAAATTATATTTATAAAACATTGTACTACACTATTTTAATTTTGCTGTGGGACAATGTGAAAGACACCTAAATGAAAGACGCACCAAATTTAATAAATTATTGTAAATATTATCTACCGAACACCTTGGCAATAATAACGCCGTTTGTTTAAAACGCCGTTATTCCCATCACTGTTCACTGCATACTTGAGCGAGACTATATTAATATAGTGTAGTATTCTCACATTTAGCTGTAAACCAATCATATGTAAGAGACAAAGTATTCTCTGTTCCTATTGGCTGTATTACCTGTCAGTATAAGTAATGCAGATTAGTCAGAAGCTTGGTTGTGTATTAGTCAACACTCATGTTGCGTAGCTAAAAAGTGTTTAATAAAAAGCTTCATGTTAAAGCTGATTATGCGTGCATCCAGAGCCTTCATTTAGATGTCATCATCATAACGTAAACACAACATATAGATGATAAATGATAAATGATAAAGCTGTATACAAGTATTTCCAACTTTATCATAAAGTACACTCACGTAGGGTGATATATATACACTATATAAGCTACTATACAGCAAATCTCAACTGCTTGATTGCTTGTATTGTCAGAAAATGTAACTATATTATTGCCAAGGTCTAATCAGCTAAATGCAACTATAAGGTATGAAGATATTAAGATACTGTATTGTAAAAAGCACTTTACAGTACTAATACATTTTACTTGATAAGTAACTGCTCTCTTAATGGGATCATTTAATATGTGCAGACATTAAATATATGCAGTTGATAAATTACATATTTTTTGAATGATACTAATGACGTAACCTTTCCACAGGCATCCTTACATCTCTCCAGAAGCAGTTCACTGATGTCAGATCAGGTTATGAGATGCTCCAACAGATGCTCCTTATGAGATGTTACTTTATGGAAGAACAAAGAACAGAAGAGATTTTGGATTTTTGTTTGAATAAATGCAGTGGGAAAGAAGAAAAAAAGCATAAAGAAGATGATATCCACCAGATCTGAGACTGTAGACCAGTTCATTTCCAGTACTGACCATCTGAGAAGATATGTGTGAGGAACTACAAGGACTTTTTCCTGGAAAAACAATAGAAATATTCTGTTAAAGCTTGACTTATTGTGCAATTATTTTGCATGAGACTATTTCTTGATGTACTGTAAAAATGTATTTTGAAATCAGATGCAATGCAAATGCAATGTTCAATATTACAACGACCAGGATGTAAACTAATAACCAAATATATTTTCTTTTATCATCAAACTTTCTGCTATAACAATGAAATGTTGTGCTTTATATATTTATCCAGCTTAAAAACCTCTGTATAGTTTATAGGGTTCAGGGAATTTTCAAAACATATATATACACACACACACAATTGCTTGAAAATAAATTGTGATAATTAATTTGGAATGTCTAAGGATTTTATACTGCATGTGTGACAGTACTGGACTGTTCAATTTGTGTTCTGTATTATACTGTATGTCAGTACCTCAGTGGAGAGAGAAAACTGTATTTTATTATTTAAAAGATTTATAATAAATAAAAGGCAATCATAATTTGCTTTGTTTTGTGTCTTTCTTTAGAAATACAGACAGAGTTAGACAAACAAACATTCAGAAGTCAGATTTTGTTTTTTAAATTTGAGCATTATTTATATCTATTTTAGCATTTTATATATATATAAATCCATCTTTTAGCTGGTTTTGCATCTAAACTCTTCTGTATATATATATACACACACACACACACACACACACATAAACATATATATATTATATATACACCTATTATATATATAATAATGCTGGTCAGGAAAAAATTTAGAATATAAAGTTTGAGTGTATGGAACAAAAGTCTGAAAAAAAAAAAAAAAAAAATATATATATATATATATATATATATATATATATATATATAAATCTGAGTATATGAAATGAAAGTCTGAATATATGGAATACAATTCCGAATATATGGAAAGAAAGTCAGAATATATACAATGAAAGTCAGAATATATAGAATCAAAGTCCAAATATACGGAATAAAAGTCAGAATATATAGAATCAAAGTCTGAATATACGGAATGAAACTCTGAATATATGGAATAAATGTCTGAATATATAAAATGAATGTCTGAATTTATGGAACAAAACTTGTAGCTATTGAAGGAAATCTGATGCACTAAGAATGTTGCAATAATGGAAATATGATCCTCAAGACAATGTGATGTAGACTCCAAACTGCACTGACATTTTAAATGAATCACAATTCAAAAGCCTATTGCTCTGATAATGAGGATAAAGCAAGCTATACATTATTCAGTGAAAATTGTTTAATTTGCACTTTCTTTCCATATATTCTTTCTTTCACATACATTCAGACTTTCATTCCATATATTCTGAGTTTCATTCAATATATATTCATACTTTCCTTCCATATATTTAGACTTTCATTATATATATATATATATTTTTTTTTTTTTTCTCAGAGTTCCACTCCATATATTAAGACTTTCATTCCATACACTCAAACTTCATATTATAAATATAATTATGTCCTGAATGGCATTCCATAACATACATATTTACAAATGTGTGTGTGTGTGTGTGTGTGTGTGTGTGTGTGTGTATACACAGGGGTTGGACAATGAAACTGAAACACCTGGTTTTAGATCACAATTAGTATGATATTGGGCCTCCTTTTGCAGCTAATACAACATCATTTCATCGTGGGAGTGACAAATACAAGTCCTGCAAAGCAGCCAGAGGGATTTTGAGCCATTTTCCTCTTGCAGAACAGTGGCCAGGTCACTATGTGATGCTGATGTGGGAAAACGTTTCCTGACTCGCTCCTCCAAAACACCCCAAAGTGGCTCAATAATATTCAGATCTGGTGACTATGCAGGCCATGGGAGATGTTCAACTTAATTTTCATGTTCATTAAACCAGTCTGTCACCAGTCTTGCTGTGTGTATTGGTACATTTGTTATATGCTTGAGATATTTGTTTTTGTTTTAAATATATTTATCTGTATTCAGCTTTTAGACATTTTAGTACTAAACTGTTTTGTGTCTTGCTTTGGCTGTCAGATAAACAAGCATTACAAGCTATGCAATCTAGTGTTTAGTATTACTTATACTGTTGTAGAATGTTTTTTTTTTATTTGCTTGTATTTTTAGATTTTCAGTTTTCATATGAATTTTTAGTACATTTGTTGTTTTTATTAGTTTTGTTTTAAAATGTTTCTATTGTCCATTTTTTTTATTGTAGTTCAATTTTAGCTGTAATAATTTCAGTATATCAACTAAAATGTATTTCAGTTTGCTGAATTTAAAGTATTTTATTTTATTTAATATTAATATTTTATTTCATATTTAAGTTCTAAAAAATAATTTTAGTTGACAACAACACTGTTACAACCAGCATTACACAGTTTACTTTAAACAGCGTCTAATAAATGAATAAATTAAAATATCTAAAGAAAATTCTAGTAAACAAGCACTCATCCAAACAGCTTCTTACCTAATGAAATGAACTGTACTATACATTTTGCAGTGATCTGAATTACAATCTATCTTCTCTACAATGAAGGTCAAACCCAATGCCAGAACGGTCATTTAAAGCCATCTGGTCTGTAACAATGCTCTTAAAACATGCTCACAAAAATGCTATTTAAACATAATTCATCAATTGTTTTTTCCTGAAAAATTGTAGTTGGATGTTCATCTAAAGTTTTTTTGAAACATTACTATTTACTACATTTCAAAATGCTCAACAAACATTTAAAAGTAACATTCCCATAATGTTCACAACGTGATCAAAAGAAATGTTCCATAATGCTTTTAAAATTTAGAACTGGAAGTTCAGAACTTTCAAAAACAACTTAACAGAAACATTTTGTTAGCTGGGGAGACAATACTGTACATCAAGCACACAAACAACACACGAAGAAACCTCTTGAGGAAAAATCCTGTCGGAGCCAAAACTGACCAAAGAAAGTGACTCTCTAATTAACACCTTTACAGTTGTAAGCACACATGTACAGGGATGCATATCTATACAGATCATAATTAAATGTGCTTCTATAACCCCACAGAGACTGTTCGTCAGAAATAGACACATGTAACATGACATGCTGTAATGTGATTTAATGCCATCGCTCTTTGGTGGAAGACAGGAACTGTCATAAATAAGAGCCGGTGTTCAAAGTCTACAGTACGTCCCCTGACACCACCGTAACATTAGGACGCAATGCCCAAAATATCTCTCCAGTGACCCCAACACCAGCTGAAGACACCCAACACGAGTCACACGCCGAGCATTACCGCCTGAGACGATGGACAAAGGTAGGATCGCCTTCATGGCAGCTTTAGAAACAACTACAAGCATATTTTTGTGGTGCATTCGCATATTTATTGGGAAAATGCATGAGAAATTATTTACGGGAAACACAAAAGCATGGACAGGTCTTTGCGTACATGTGTTTTAATATAAAACATTATATAAATCTCCTATCTAAAGCATGTGAAAGAGTTTCTGTGTTTCACTTATCAATCAAACAGATAATTGCATTGCAGTACTTTAAAATGTTTGCCTCAAGGCTGAAATACTGTTAAATTCTCAATTACTTTCTTCTACAATATTGCTTATCTTGCACTATCACTTGTGACTGTGGTGTTTATCTGTTTAAAATATCTAAAGCTTTATAGGTCAGAGTGCTTAAGCGTGACTTAGACACCCTTTGCATCCGTTTCTAGCGGCGCATTATGTTCCTGTCCACTGAAGAGCATGCAAACCCATTCATTCTGATTCCTCACATGCTGGTCAAGCATTTATGGGTCATGTGCCGAAAATAGAAACGCTTAAACAGCAGCATGCTGTGTAAGAGTTAACATGTGGTTTGCTACTGAAAGTTACAAATTCATTGCAAAAAAAAAAAAAAAAGTTTTCCAATATCTAAATATTCATAAATCAAGATACGCTACCTGAGTAGCAAAATGAACAAAAGTTTATTTTTTTGAGTCACTTAATTTCGATACATTTTTGAGAAAACAAGACTGATGTTATTTTGCCTCAAGTAACTATATCTTGATTTAAGAATATTTTGATATTTGTATTGGAAACAAGACTGAAATACTAAGCAAGAACATAATTTTTTTGACTGGATGTTTTGTGTCTTTTCTCTTCACAGTGGTGGAGATTGAACACATTGATCTGGGGTGTGAGGTGAACAACACCAATCACCACACGCTGCTGAATGGTGTGGACAGACTAATCGTGAGGAGAGGACAGCCGTTCACTATTACGCTACACCTGCAACCGGGAACTCACTTTCAAAATGGGGAAAATATCAACTTCATCGCCCAAACAGGTTACTCAATCACTTCCATCCTATTCAGATTTTACAAAAAGCATACAACTTACAACATATATGAACTGTAACATCATGAGCGAAGGCAACAAAGTTGAGCAGACGTAACTTTTAAACAACTGAAGGCAGCAACAACCTATGGAAGTGCAGAAAGTGAAGCTCACATGATCCACCTGGATACTGTGATTGATGGGGTCAGACAGGGGTTTTTGAACAGTAAGATTTTACCAAGCCTGCATTTATTTGATCCAAAGTACAGCAAAAACAGTAAAATTTTGAAATATTTTTCATATATTTAATATATTTTAAAATATGATTTATATAAAATGTGATCAAAGCTAAATTTTCAGCACCATTACTTAAGTCTTCAGTGTCACATGATCTTTTAGAAATCACTCTAGTATGCTGATTTGCTGTTCAAGAAATATTTTATTATTATTATTATTATTATTATTACTATTATTATTATTATCATCAATAACAATTGAGTACATTTTTTCAGGATTCGTTGATAAATAGAAAGTTCCAAAGATCAGCATTTATCTGAAATAAAAAGCTTTTGTAACATTATACACTAATATTTTTTATTTTATTTTATTTATTTATTTAATTATTTATTTATTTATTTATTTTTTGGAAAGAAATGAGAAATTAATACTTTTATTTAGCAAGGATGCTCTAAATTGGTCATAGGTGATAATAAAGACATTTATAATGTTACAAAAGATTTCTATTTCAGATTAGTTCTGTTCTTCTGAACTTTCTATTCATTAAAGAAACCTGAAAAAAAAAAAAAGTACTCAGCTGTTTTCAACATATCATATTGCTCAATATTTTCTGAGCAACAAATCAGAATATTAGGATTATTTCTGAAGTGTGACTAGGGTAATGACACTTAAAATTCAGCTTTGAAATCAGGAAAAAATAACATTTGAAAACATATTAAAAAAAAAAAACAGTTATTTTAAATAGTTAAAATATTTCAAAATGTTTCCATTTTTGCTGTACTTTGGCTCAAATAAATGCAGGCTTGGTAAGCAGAATAGATTTCTTTAAAAAACATTAAAAAACTTACTGTCCAAAAACTTTTGACTGGTAGCATAATTAATATAATTAAATACATAAGGCATTTACAGCTATACCTATATTTTAAATGTTTGCAGAAAATTGTATTTTTACATATCTTTGAATGGCTGTTAATGGAAACCGTGAAAGACTGTGCAACTACGGTATCTAGTATAATGGTGGGAGTGCAGTTTTAACGCCTACAAGAAACAATAATAAATTGGCAACCAACACAATTAAAAATGCTTTGGGAATGAACAGTATATGAACAAAATCAGACAACAGTACAATGAAAAATTTATACCTAGATCATCACAATAGGCATCCACCACAAAGGTTTGATGTCAGCTTAAAAAGAATAATTTTATTAATGAATATAATGACAATTATGACGACAAACTTTTTACGAATAACGTGCACTGACAAATCACCAGTAACATGCATGAAGAGCATTGAGACTTGTTTCACTTTCATTCTTAATGACTTTAAATTACTTGTTAAAATACTTACAATAAATCAGGGCCGGTTTAATGACAGCGCGTCCCATGACAGTGAAATTACTTCTGTATTTAGAGGATTTACAGTGCTGAAAGGCATGACAGTAATGCTGTAAACAGTCATTAGATCATTCACAAGAATATTGTTAGCAACGTGATGTAAAGGCTTCAAAACATGCACGTCACATTTAAGATACTTGTGTTCATCCATTCATGTCTTGCTGTTGGATTTCAGGTCCCATACCCTCAGTGGATGCACAAACCAAAGCCAAATTCAGCCTCAGTAAATTCATTTCCAGATCAAGTTGGAGCGCCACAGCAGAGACGTCTGACAGCACAGTATCTCTGACCGTGTGCTCGCACCCAAACGCTCCTATAGGGGTCTATAAGCTGATCCTGGATCAGGGAGAAGGAGTCAGTCTGGGAGAGTTTGCCCTGCTTTTTAACCCCTGGTGCAAACGTAAGTGGTTTTGTCACTGAAGGTCAATATTGAGAAGCACAATTTACAGCAAACAGATCTATCCAAAACAGCTCACTTTTTACCAAATCTAACAACCACATTCAAATTAATATTTTCAGTCTGTCTTGGCTGTTTCAGAGGACTCTGTGTATCTGGCGAGTGAAGCTGAGAAGGAGGAATACGTCCTCTCTCAGGACGGCCTGATCTACCGCGGTGTACCCAAACGTATCACGGTCCTACCTTGGACTTTTGGACAGGTGCTGCATCACAAAACATCTCTATGATTCCTTCGCAGTAGCAACCAGTTTATTAGAAGCTACCCTAAATGCATAATTTGGCCTCCTTTATTACAATCATTTTAGTGGCCCAAGCGACCAATAAAACATTCAGACAGTATTAGCTTCCAAAGCATCTATGCTTGACTGACCGTCTATGGTTGATTTCTTGGTTTCCACAGTTTGAGCCTGGCATTCTGGACATCTGTCTTCAGATTTTAGATGAAAGTCCAAACTTCATAAGTGATGCAGCTCTGGATTGTTCTGAGAGGAGGAACCCCATTTATGTGACTCGAGTCATTAGTGCCATGGTCAGTTACAACCCTCAAATATTAATGAAGTTACTCAAAGCTATCATATTGTGTTTATTTTTAAAGTGAAATAACATGATCTAGTTGTATTCAAGCAGCGTAACATTTTTACATGCACTGAAGAAAATGTTAAATTTGCTTTCAAGTGTGAAACTCACTGCCATGTTGTCTTGCATTGCCCAGATCAACAGTCTAGGTGATAAAGGAGTTCTGGTGGGTAGCTGGTCAGGTGACTATGAGGACGGGGTGAAGCCCACCGTATGGAAAGACAGCTGCTCAATTCTGCATCAGTGGAGTGACGACGGCTGCAGGGCGGTGCGTTATGGGCAGTGCTGGGTGTTCGCAGCTGTTGCCTGCACAGGTAATTCAATACCTTCTGCAAAAATGATCACAAATCTAATAACAGTCACTCAACCAATTAGCAAGCAGATGCATCGTGTTACTGTGTTTTTCAGCAGAATGGAAAATTCTGAGGTTTGTGTTAATTTTGGTCCATTTTCCATCCACTGTTTAGAATTAGTGGTGCTAGACATGTGAATGAATCACTCTTTTTAAGCAATTGGTCTTTTGCAAAAAGGTCTGAAATTGTTTACAACAGAGGGTGTGCACTTGCGTCACGATTTGGTCAGTTACCCAGATGCACAGCCATATTGCGATACTTGGATGTAAACAACAGCTTGGATTGAACGTTTAATGTACTACTGAATACGTTGTTTTGCTAATTTATGCTGTCTAAACCATGAAAAAAAAAAGTGTGGAAGCTGCTAAATCATATAGAGAAGGACTTAGTAAGCAGGAAACGGCACAATTTTGACAAACTAAAGTTAGGAGGTGGTAAAGATAAGTACCAGCAGCATTAGTTAAGATATTAGCCTAATATTTCACCTACCTGACTGGAAATAATATGAACAAACACAAATGTTGTCAAGATTCTTGCCCAGGAAATCCTGGTTCAATTTGGCAGACTTTTGTTCCTCAGGCAGTTTTTTTCACTCTTCTCCATGATTTGTTATAACTTTTGGCCAAAAGAACATGGCCCAAAACATGACAATAACTGATCATTTTTGGCAGCAATAATCAGCAAAAAATTTGTAGAGTTCAAATGCTAAAAGCCATCTCGGTCAAAAATGAGATAATGATACTGAGTTAATGCTCCTGACACAAAGTATATGTCCATCAAATACTTTTACTTCAAACTTGCTAAATTCCAGCCTCAGCCCAATCAGAAGTACCAGTACTTACATAGAAACCTATACAAAGTAGCTAGAAAGAAATGCTAATTTTAAAGAAATATGTCAAACGGATTTAGGGGCTTTTGCATCTGAACTCTTCATTGTTCGGTTTAATGCCGTCTATATGGCCGACTGATGACGCATTGTGAAAACGTTATTCAGTTTGATTCATCCTTTACTAACTAGCAAATTGCCATTTGTCAGTGACAAAGCAGCTCTTTGTTGAGCTTGCAGCTGGTGAACGACTGTGGGCCAAAGGTAAAGACAATTTATATCCAAACAGGATTTAAAAGGACTATCAAAATATGGGCACACTATTGATGGGAGATCTGTCCCAGTACTGATGAAAGGCTAGAAACACCCCTGTATCAGATATGATAAGACCAGATCTCAATTTTGTGTCTGATTCATGTTTCAGTGTCCAGAGCTCTGGGAATCCCATGCAGAGTCGTCACTAACTTTGGATCAGCACGTGACAGCAATGGAGACCTAATAATGGAGCGTTTCTACAATGAATTTGATGAGAACATTGCTGACGACTCCATATGGTATGCACTGTAAAGCCAAAATTAAACAAGATAAAGTTAATAAAGTTAATTTTTTATTGGCATCTTTGGTTCCATGAGATAACATCCATAGAACACTTCCATTGCACAACAGTTCCTTATAGTGGGTAAAGGTTCTTCAGATTATTCAAATGTTCTTCAAAAAATGGTTTATTTAAGAACTGTTCACTGATACCCCTTTTTCCACCAAGGTAGCTTGAGTGCTGGTTCAGAGCCAGAGTTATTTTCAAAACGTTTTTTGTCTTTCGCCACCCAAACCACCATCTCTTAACCAGGAAAAATGTTGATCTAGAACAGGGGTGCCCAACCCTCTTCCTGGAGAACTACCTTCCTGCAGAGTTTAGTTCCAACCCTGATCAAACACACCTGTCTATAATTATCAAGTGCTCCTTCAGATCCTAATTAGTTGGTTCAGTTGTGTTTGATCAGGGTTGAAGCTGAACTCTGCAGGAAGGTCCAAGAACAGGGTTTAGCACCCCTGATCTAGAAGAAAGAACCCAAAGCCACTAGATGGCAAGCCTGCACCCATTAGCCAGAAAAGTGTAACTTCTGGCAGTACGTGGGAAAGGAGACCAGAGGCCATTTTTTTGAATGGATGTCAGTGGAGGAGAAGCTTTACTATGCTGAATAAACAGGTTTTTAGAGAAAATGGCTTATCATTTAATGATTCGATAGCTTATCTACTAATCTTCAATGTATTTTACACTAAACAAAACTTTAGAGTTTACTATGAAAAAATGCTGTTTTATAAGAGAAGACACTGACTTCTTGCGACAGGTGGGATTCAGCTTTGGGCACAGATTGAATGTCGACAACTCTTAAATTCAATGACGTCAAGGCTGTAATGTGATGGGTTATTAAGGGACACATGATCCAAGTTAGCAGTTACATTTTCTCCAATAGTAAGTAATACAGACCCTCTCATCTCCCTATAGTAAGACAATCTCTGAAGAACTGCTTGCGTCAGAGGCTGGGGGCGGGGTAACCGTGACCAACAAGACGAACAAAACTTTTGACGGCCATTTTTGAAACAGCAACTACACATGATCACATTTGATTCAACATTTTTTGATGTTGATGTAGTTTCGCAAAGCCATGAACATCAATAGCAATGCAACATCCACTATTGTTGATATTAGCCTTGTTCGGGATGTATGTGGACTGGTCAAAGTACCACAAGAGCAATTCAAAAGCTTAAAGGGTTGATGGCTCTCCAATTGCTCTTGCTGTGTTTTGGTGTTGTGCGCTAGTCAGTCTGTTCAGAGACCATGCATCTCAAGCAAGTCTGGTGTGTTTGTGTTTGGCGCTGCCGCACTAGAGTTGCTAGTAAAGATCAGACCTGGCTCTGTGGTGGCGCTCTAGCTCATGGAAAACCAGCTCTTAGAAGGCTCGCTAGTCGAACCACCTCCAAACCAGCAATAGCACGGGCTCTGAACTAACGCCCGGTTCATTCTGGTGGGAAAGAGATATGTAAGGTTCTTTGTGAAATCCAAAATGGATCTTCTATAGCATTGCTGTCAAAAACTCTTTTGGAACTTCTGTTATTAATACTGTGATGCAAATACAAAAAACATACCTTGTTCTTCCTCAGGAACTTCCATGTTTGGGTGGAGAACTGGATGACACGCCCAGATCTGGCCCTCGGGTACGAGGGTTGGCAAGCGAGCGACCCAACACCTCAGCATAGAAGTGATGGTGAGCCAATAATCAATGTCTGACAGAAATATAGAAGTAGAGTCAATGAAGAAGTACCTCAGTTCTGTTGTCCTCCTTCTCTCAGGCGTCTTTTGTTGTGGTCCAGCCTCCGTGAGAGCCATTAAAGAAGGTGAGCTCACTTTCAAATACGACGTCCCGTTTGTGTACGCCGAGGTGAATGCTGATGTGGTGGAGTACATCAAACTGAGAGATGGAAGGGTGTTTAAGATGGGCGGATCCACTACGGAGGTTGGGAAATCCATCAGCACCAAAGCAGTGGGTCGAGATGAGAGAGAGGACATTACACACAACTACAAGTATCCAGAAGGTAGGGAGGCATTCTTGGTACTTCATTTATTTATGGTTAAGGATCTAAGTTTGATGCAAGTTCAATTCCCAAAAGGGAATCCATAAACTATGCACTAAAAATAGTGCATCACTGATCAAGTCACTTTATTCTAGGTCTGGGATAGGCAACATCAGGCCTGGAGTGCCGATATCCTGCAGAGTTTAGATCCAACCCTGAAAAAAACCTGTCTGTAGCCCTAGTAATCCTGAAGACCTTGATTGGCTTGTTCACTGAGTTTGATTAGAGTTGGAACTAAACTCTGCAGGTCATCGGCACTCCAGGACCAATGTTGCCTATCCCTGTTTTAGGTTATCATAGGAACATCTATCCCGTTAAACTCTTATTAGTTCTAAAGGCCCAAAAAACAACAGCATGCTGGTCCAAGTTGGTTTATATTAGTTGTCAGTCATTTGGGGCTTGTCTAGCTTGTATTAGCAAAGGATTTATTAGTGAAGCTAGTTAAAAAGCCTGGTAGAGACAAGTGCATCTAAAACATGACAGCTTCTGGTCATTTCTGTAGGGTAGGAAGATTGAGCATTATCTGGTACCGATATACTGTGATATTAACACATTTCAATGCACATGACATGGTAAACACTGTATTCGGGCCAGGTTCTGAAGAGGAGAGAAGGGTTTATGAAAAAGCAAATCATCACAACAAACTGGCACAGGCAGGAGAGGAACCTGGTTTACACATCAAGATTAAAGTGACCCCAGACATGCAGATCGGCTCTGATTTTGACGTCTACGCGGAGCTCAAAAACAACACCATGGTCACGAAGTCCTGTCGGGTCATGTTCTATGCCCAAGCCATTTCTTACAATGGCAAACTTGGAGAAACCTGTGGACTGGGCGAGTTTACAGAGATTAATTTAGCTTCGACTGAAGGTGAGGAACAAGTTTTTCTTACTGTGAAGAACATTTTAATAATCTAAAAAAACTTACCTTCCACTATTAAGAACCTTTTGTGGAATGGAAAAGTTCCATGGATGTTAAAGGTTCTTCCTGGAACCATTGATGCCAATAAAGAACCTTTATTTTTAAGAATGTATTCAAAAAGTTAACTCTGTCTCATTGTGTTTTATGTTTCAGGGGGTAAAGTAACTCTTCGACTGGAGTATGCAGAGTACAGCAAAGCTATAACTCAAGACAGGATGATCAAACTGGTGGCTTTACTCATCGATGCAGAGACACGGGACTTCTACAGAGCAAAGAAGACCATCGTGCTGGACGGCCCTGAAATAATCGTCAATGTAAACCTCAGCTTCTCTCTACAATTTACATTTACAGTATGCTGACTTGACAAAATTAACTTGGTGATATTGTGCAAAATTGGGTTAGGGCTTTTTTTGTTTTTTTTTTTTAAATCCCTAAAGAGTCTCCAGTTGCTCACTGAAGTGAAACAGCCAATGCATATTTAATCTGAATCAATGTATGCATGACTCACAACTCTAACAAGGTCAATTCGGTCCCCTACAGATCCTGGGTGTCCCAAAAGTAGGCCGGAACCTGGTAGCAGATGTAGCGCTACAGAACCCACTTCCAGAAGCCTTGGAAAACTGTGTGTTCACTATACATGGTGCCAACCTGACCGATGGCAAACCTATCACTCATGAGTAAGTCACCCAATCACTCGGGACCGGGGTGTGAAACTACATTCTCTCATTCCTCCGGTAGACATACCTGGTGTCATTTCAACTCATTGCATAATCAGATTAAAAGACAGATGAAGGACTTCTGGAGTGGTAATGCATCAGTACAACAGTATTGGGGAAGTTACTTTGAAATTGTAGCCTCCCAGACTGCAAGCTACTTTAAAGTTAGTTTTAAAAAAGTCTAAATTTTAATTTAAGTAAAACAATCCAGCATTTTTACAACCAAAACGGTGTTGATCCTGTACAAAAATAAAAGATAAATTCACTAAACAGTAATAGCATGCAGTATTTAATCATCTTTTGCATGGCAATAAGCAATTTGTTAACATTGTGAACAAACTCCTCTCTATCCATACATCTAGCAACAAAGCATAATAGCAACCACTTAGAAACATCCTAAATTTGAAGAATATCCTGTATGCTACTTATGAGAGATGGCAGGAGCACATTTTAGATATTTTAGATCTCATTTTAGATGCTTATGATACTATTATCAGTTTAGAGCTGTTTTGTTCATTCAAAAAATGTGAAACAAAAAGCTGTAACAGTTTTTTTTTTCTTGACAGGGTTGGAACAGTTGGTCCTAAAGAGTTTGCCACCGCCAAAGTGGAGTTCACACCAAAGCTGCCAGGACAAAGAAAAATACTGATAGATTTTGCCAGTGATAAACTTCACAATGTTGAGACCTATGAGAATCTTGTCATCTATGAATAAATGAGCTGTTTTTACTTATGCTTGTGAGGTCTTACTCTGTTAACTCGTGTGAAGTCAGACATCATTTCGAAATTTCATCATGAAAAATGGGCACAAGATTTGAAAATGATACAATCTCTTCCATAAATCCCAGTTCTGCTGCAAAAATAGTTCTGAATTTTTTTTACAAGGGCTGTGCAATTATTTTAAAGTATAATAAAATCATGATACAAGCATGCACAATCTAAGTCTAACGTAAGAACATAACACTATGGGCTTACCATTACGACATGGAAGAAAGCACAAGAAACAGAAAAAATTCATTCAGGACAGTGTAAGGACAAATCACAATATTTTTTATATCTTTTGTACTGTTGTGATCTATGTAAATTCCTAATTTTTACTTTGAACAGACTGTAGACAGAATTATTTAACTTTCCGAACAAAAGTGTGGTTGGAATAAATTGTCTTCCTTTTGCATGCTTGATTTGCATTTCTCATGTAAGAAAAACAGAATTTGAATAATTCATCAATGCAAAACAGCTTAGAAAGTTTCAAACTCCTCAATAAGTCATAAATCTAAACTATGAATCAGTTCTGCAGCATTTAAAGCAAACCACAATCAGTTCCACCTTCAATCGACTGGAGTGAAGCTACACAGCTGGCAGTGCGTTGGATGTGTCGATGTTTAAAAACCTAAGAACACTTTCTTGTGAGGAACCATTCTTTATAACCTTTTTGTTTTTAATGTTTTCAATTATTTCCTTCTACACTAATCTCTTCCTCCAACTTTCTGTTTTCTCATAGATTTAAAAAATGGTGACGTGGGACCAAACAAATGATTCAACATGCAAACCATCAATTTTCTCAGTGAACTCCAGCTCGTGCTACGTTATACCCTCCTATTTTATCGCCGTCTCTCTCGGCATCAACGTGGTTCTTGGTCTGCCGGCAAACTGTTACATCGTGTGGTTGAGTGTGAAGGAGATGATTCAAGGACAGTCCACCGAAATCTTCATCTTCAACACAGCACTCGTTGAGGTCGTCTTCTGCTCTTCTTATGCTTTTATCATACAGCAGTATTTCTTTAATTGCACTCATTGCAAGTTTGGCATATACTTTCCTAGCCTGCTGCTGTTAGTTGGTCGTCCTTTTTTTCAGAGCTGCATCTGTGTGGAGCGTTACATAGGGGTTCTCCATCCTGTGACCTTCTTGAAGCTCAAACCCATGAAATACAGAATTGCCTGTTCCATTATCGGATGGATTCTGACAGTTAGCTCAAGCTTTATTGTTTCAGTGAACATCATTGAACTTCATCAATTAGTTTTGCCAGAACTGCTTGTTTTTTTCAGCATCAAAGTGTTCAGCTGCTTGATGGTCCTGAAGGCTCTGAAGCATCCTGGACCTGGTGATGACTTTAAGAAGAAAGACGGAGTGAATCAAGACAAACTCAAGGCTTTTCGGATCATTCGGATTGTGCTGGCATCTGCAGTTCTTATGTACGGCCCTATGATTATTTCTCTTGTGCTTTATTATCTTATAGATTTACAAAGGTTTCTTTTGTCCTGGTCTGGGGCCTCATGCCTTGGGCTCATTTCAGGGTTTGTGAATCCTTTTCTCTATCTCAAAAGAGTTGGAAAACTCCCCTTTTGTTAGAGGCGCTTCCCATATTTTGGTATTTCAAAAAGCATTACATGAATACTGATTTTCATTTTTCTGCAGAACACAAGCTTATATTTTGAAGAAATTTGGGCTCTAAATAATATTGGATGCAAATGATTTTCAAATTAGATATTTTTAAACAGAAAGAAATACATACAGCTCTGAAATTACATGAGGGTTAGCAAACAATGATTTTTGGAAGAAAATTCCTCTCAGTCCTCTTGCAAAAGCCTGTCTGGTAGTAATGTTTAAGATTTCACAGATCTGCTGTATTTTGAATCAGACAGGACATGAACATACAGTTTTCTTAATACCAGTTACATGTAGCGCATTATCTTAAATAAGTACTAAATATAGCAATAAAGAGAATCATTTAATGAATATGTGGCTCTACAAGATTTGCTTTCACATCAACCAAATGCCAAATGAAATCATTCTGCATCCACCAAATGATGTCAGACCCCTTGAGAAAGAACTAACATGCAACCAAACCAAGAGATTAGAGAGTTCAGGTTTCTGCACAATTTACATAGTTTCCAGTCATTTAGTACTTGTATATTTGATTGATTGTGGTCTATTGTGACAACTGTGTCAACAGCAAGCGTGTTTTATCCTAGAAAACCATTACGAAATAATATTTCGACATCACAACCTGGATACCTCTCAACTCAAAGCCTGTGGTTTCACCTGTTCATCTAAACATTTAACATCTAGAAACAGCAAACGGCATTGAAATGGCATTCAATAATAAATCACATGATGGGTGCCGTAATGCGCCATCTGCTATCTGCAATAGCCCTTAAACCCCATTCACCTTTATATTCAAACATGTCATATTATGATCACAAGAACCAATGATAATGAATAAATATATAAATTTGATACACTTTAAAACAAACGTTATTTTATGATGTAAATATTTCTGGACATAAAACTAAAAAGTCCTCACTAAGGGTCTCAACTATGTCCAAAATGTTTACATAAAAACGTGGTAGTTAAAAACAATGCCCAATGCTTTCTATAATGTCCTATAGTTTACAGATTACAAGTGATCAGTCTGTATTCAGTTCTCATAACACAAGTAACATAGATTACCTAAACATAAACAAAAACCTCCTCTGGACTTTTTTAACGGAAGGCTGAATAAGCGACAGTTTGCGGTAGACTTTATGTGTAACATAACCTTAAGTTCATACTAACTGCAACTCTTAATGAATTTCGTTACATGACAAAAATTAACTCACAAGCAAATACAAGCAGAGTCATAATAACCTAATATACAGTCGGACGTTAGCAATTCCCCTGGCTTATGTGCCTTAGCATGCTTTGATGGGACTCGTGTGTATTTCAAGAGTACTCACAAACGAACGATAAAATCCATTCACGATCTACAAGACGCCAAAAATCCTGAAGAGAGGTAGTAACGGCTCTCACGTTACGTAACTTCTTCGCGCACTTTTTTTGCGCACTCTATTTTCCCGCCCCTTCGACTTTTTCCGGTGAATCAATAAAAAACAAAGCAGAAAGGAAATAGGCCTACTACAAAAAGGAATACTACAACGTGTTTATTTATTTAATTAAATGTAATATATTTATTTCATTTAGTCTGTATTTAATACATTTATATTACTTATTTTTTTTATGACGTCATAAAAATAACAAATCTATAGAACAAAAGAAAAAACTAACACATGCATTTTAATTAAATATAATAAATGTAGGCCTAGTAGTTTTCAAAATTCATTTAAATATAAATCTTTGCCAAACAGTTCTACTGTCTTGTCCCTCTGTTATAAAGGTGAGCGGACTGGACGTGTATTTGAGAGTCAGTTTTCAGTACAGCACTGCCATCTTGTGGTAGAAGCCATGCAACTGATTTCTTTGCAGGTCACTTCCTCAAAACTCCATCTGGCTCAGCTGAGTTTCAGGGGCATCATCGATAAAGCAACAACTCAACGTGTATCAACAAATACATTCATCATTATGTGGGCTTTCATCTTATATTTCATTTGTGTGGAGGGTAAGATACACACATTATGTGTAGTTTTTAAAGTTAGGCAATGGAATTGTCTTATTGTCATCAATACGTTATGTTTCAAAATCTAAACCACGGTTCCATGCCTGTATGAACAATCCTTAATTGACTTGCATAAACTTTTGAGAAAAATGCAGGTAAGCGTGACCTGTCCAATAAACAGTATAAAGTATTGCTTCATCTTTAGTAAATATGCACAATTCATAACAAATCTAAGCTATAACAATATAAAATAGAGTGTACTGTATGAATGTTCTGAATGTTCTTTGTTTTAGTCATTGCTTTGTATTTAGTTGAATTTAGAATAAATGAGCTAAATAGTGGAAGTCCTGCTCGATGTTGCATAACATCCACAGATCAGAAAAAAAAAAAAAACATTATACAAAAGTCACCTTAGTGTAAAGAGTGATAACCACTTCCTGCCAACTTATACTGTGTTATCTTTACATTCAAAGAAAGAAAGAGAGAAAGAAAGAAAGAAATAAAGAAAGAAAGATAGAAAGAAAGAAAGAAAGAAAGAAAGGTTAAAAATGCATTTTCTTGCAAAATTTTTCTTCTTGCAAAACTTTCATTTCTGCTGTTGGTTTCATTCTTTAAGGAAACAACTTATGTCCTTTGCATGCATTACTCTCTGAAGTGACTTCCTTTAACCCACCTTAGATCATGTATTCTCAAACCACAGACCTGCTAGTGTTGCTATATAAACATGCATGAAAAACAGTCAATTAATTAAAAACCGTATTATAGCTCAATCAGTTGTTTGTCTGTCAGGTCTTGATTTTTGGCCACTATGCTAATCTTTGATCCAACTTGTGCACAAAATCTTAAATCTGGTTAAGAGAAGTCTACAATCTTCTTCTCTGAAGATTAGTTCTTCTTGCATCATAATCTTTGGTTGTGCATCAACCACAACACACAAACCTCAGCAACAGTGAAAATCAACAAAAGAAACAAGTCTTTATCAAAACTACACAGCAGTTAACTAATAATGATGACAAAAATAAACAAGGTCAGGTGCGAAGCTATGATGCTATAGTGGTTGCATCTCTTTTTGCATGCAGCAATGCATTTTGGGACATTTCAACTAATCTGATATGAAATTGTTCAGACAACCATGCACTGTTGGTCTAGCGTGTTTTTATGCATGTTCAAAATGATTCACATGTAGTATCTTTCAAACAGTCCTTGAGATTGATAATTGGTTACTGCTTTATTTAAAGTGTATGCATGACAAATATGACACTAGAATGCATTAAATCGGGTTTGTTTGGTTTGTGTCGACCACAGTGTGTTTATTGTGGTGAACTACTGACTGCACAGAACAGCAAACCATTGAAATTCAACAGGTGTTTAGAAACCATCAACTGTCAATTTCATATTAGCGTTCACCTGTATAATTAACCTGTTTTCATAATGTTTCAGTGGGTGGAGAGGTTGATGGCGTTGAAACAGTTAAAGTGATGGAAGGAGGTGTTCTCAGTCTGCATCCTGGAGCTGATGATCTTAAGGGAGACATTCAGATACTGTGGACGTTTGACACTGGCAGACAAAGCACTCGTGTCGCACAGATGCATCAAGGGAAAATTTACACTCATTGTGAGATGAGATTCACAGGCAGATTGCAGTTAGACCAAGAAACAGGAATATTAATCATCACAGATATAAGGACTAATGAATCTGGACTGTATAAAGCCTTAATCATTGCTAATACACTCATCTCAGAACGCAAATACAAGGTTGATGTTTATGGTAAGTTACAACTGCAGCCACTTTTGAAAAATAACATGTAAATGGTAGGAAATTAATTGACCAGATTTGGTATAAAGATTATTTCACTGCAGTATTGACCTCTTCAGTGTGATTTTCGTCTTTCCTCTTGTCCTAAAGCACCTGTCTCTGTACCTGCCATCAGGAGCAGCTCATCAATCAGTGTTCAACAATCTACAGGTCTGTCTTAATGAGTTATATCTGAAATAATACAATTTACCATGACAATTTATTTTTGCCTTGGAATAAAAATTTAAAAATAAATTGCTACTTGTTATCTCACAATTCAGACTTTTTTCCTCACAATTGCCAATTTGTGTATCACAGTTCAGCCTTTTTATTTATTTTTCACAATTCTGACTTGTTTTTTTTTTTCCAGAATTCCACATATGCATGCGGTCAGGTGTAAAAAAAATTAAAAAAAAAAAATGCAAACTCAGAAAGTCCGAATTCTGACAAAAGTCACAGTTGTGAGATATAAACTTGGAATTCAAAAAAAAAAAAAGTCAGAATTGCAAGACAAAAACTCTTATTTATCTTTATTCCATGACATAAATAAGATTTGTTGCAAATTATAATAGTAGTAAAAATGTAAGCATCTTTAATTTGTTTCAGGTACATCACAGGAAACAGAAGAATTGTGCTCTGTGTTCTGCTCAGTAAGAAATGATCAAGGTGTGTTCATCTCATGGTATAAAGAGGGTGAAATGTTGAACCAGACCAGCAATCCTGATCTCAGCATCAACCTCAGTTTACCATTAAAACTCCATTATAATGATCCAGAGACCTACAGCTGTACTTCTGTGAATCCAGTGAGCAATAAGAGCATCCAACTTCACACAAAAGAGATCTGCCCACGACAGGAAGGTACGAGAAATCAAACTACATTTACCACAGAACGCTCTTTCTGCCATAATGACCTTTGTGCAGTTTTGTGTCTTCACAGACAAAGACATTTGATGAGACAGAAGATGTTCATGATCAACTCTCATCTTTTTCAGATTGTCTGGATCACTGTGGTGTCACCAAGGCTCTGGTCCATCTGGTTCTGTCTGGTCTGGTGGGAATCGCCACCATTGCTTTTCTGGTTGAGCATCTGAGGTTCAGCTCATCTCAGAAAAGAGCTGCTGCTTCTGTGTGATGATCATATTTTTGTGAGATTTGGTGTAATTGCCTTCTCCCTTTTCACTCTTAAAAGTATACCGGTATATTGTATTATATAACTGTGAACCAGTTTCTATCTAACAAAAACAACGAATAAGCTCTTTAATATACAGTATACTCTAAAAAAAAAATAATTTCTATTATAACAAGAAGGCTTTCTTTCTGTGTGATCTGTTGTATATTCAGTACATTTAATTTGACATTGAAACAGCTTACTTATCAGGTATAAATATTTCCTTACACCAGTGTTTAACTGGTAACTTTTTTTTTTTTATTAGACAATATGCAATTTTTATACTTGTACTTTTTTGTATATTTGTGTATGGGTCTTTAGAATTAACACAATTTTTTGTCCTGTTTCATGTAGTTAATTAGCACATCTCACAGCTAATGATAATTAGGGACACTAATATAAATCTGATCATTTCTTCCATAAGATGCAAATATTTGCAAGTGTGTATGTTTACTTTCTATTGTTACATTACAAGAATCAGATTGGACAACACACAAAGCATATCCAAGCATTTAAAAAAAAAATATATATTTTTTTTTATTTCTTTCAGTCCAGTCAATTGAACATTTTGCATATTCAGTTTTAACCTGTTCTGTAGTACTATGGAGACATTCTGCTGTATGATTATTCAGATTTCAGGAAACACCATGGTAAATGTATAGTCTCCATTAACACTTGAATTTATAAATATATATTAAAAAAAAAAAAAAGAACACGAAAATAAATACAAACAATGCATGTAATTAACAGAACGCACAGACAATACAAAATCTTACAATGCTACTAACAACTATTATAATAATATAAACAATATTATTGTTTATACAAGACAAACAATAATATAGCCTTAAGAGGCAGTTATCTTGGTCAAAAAGCAACAGCACATAAATGATTCAGTTGCTGTGTATCTTTTCAAACACAATAGTCTTTAATCTCTACTGGTAAGTTAGGGTTTGATGAAACAGCTTATGAAAATACATGTTGGTTCCAAAAAATAAATGAATAAATAAATGTTTAAATCAAATATATAAAAATATCAGAATTGGCAAACTGATCACAAAAGCTATGATAGACTGACTAATAAAGTTGTTAAAGTTTATAAGGTGCTGACAAGTTCGTGACAAGAGAATGTGCTACATAAATACCTAAAAAAATTATTGAGCTACCCATTTATATGCCTTTATAAGCCAAAATGAAATTATTAAAATGAAAAATGAAATTAATTACGTCTGTGTAAAATAGTGGACAATCTTCAATGCTTAAACCACAAATAAATGCTAGAAGAATGATCATTGAGACACCCTAAGGTCTTGTGGAGTTCAAGAATACATAAGCATTGTTATAATTAGCAGCTGTTGTGCCAGTAGGTGCTGCTCAAAAGCAGCAGAATCACCTGCAATCACTTAGGAAAACAGCACCAGTGTCCCAGTGGCAGCACCAGTGGTTACATTCCTCATTGAAATGACCATTTGATTCCTTGCAGTCGACCCGTCTTTTTATCCCATTCAGCTTAGTCCTGCACTGGATGAGCTTGCAGTAATTTAGTAATTATAAGAAATTATCATGATACTCTGCCACCTGCAAGCTACAGTGTTCACCTCTTGTTACCTGTAAGTCAACAGAAAAAAAAAAAAAAAAAAAAAAACACAATTACAGGATGCCATGCAAACCAAGTGAAAATAATAAACTTGTGTTTGTGTCCTCTGATATAGGAGTACTTGACCATTTATTCTTATTTTGAACAAATGCACATAACGGAAAGTTTTTATTGATGTTTTTGAACTCACTGTCATCAAATTAGGTAATAGTGGGCTCTTTTTTTTTTTTTTTTTTGGAAATGAGCAGAATTTTTTTCAAGACGCACAGCAATTTTTTAATGTTGTCATAAAACAGATTAAGATAAATTGCTCTGTAATGATACTTGCCTTCCTGTTTTTGCTATAAACGAAACCAATGACAGCAGCGATGACAACTAAACTGAGGACCACTGCAGCTGCGCTTATTCCTGCAGTAAACTGTGTGGATTTATTGTACACGGCAGATGGTGGTTGTTCAGGGCTGATGGCAGTGAATGGAGGCTCTGTAAGAAACAACAAGAACAAAAACAGATTAATTTTTAACTGTAATAAATATCCATGGGGGAGAGTGGGGACGGTTGCAACGAGGGGCAGTTGCAACATGGCTTATTTCTTCAAGCAGGAATAAGCTACAGTGATGATATTCATACTGCACATGTTTTATTGGCCCCTCATCCTACCTGGAAGAAATCAGCCACATGTGATCATTCCTTCTACAAAAAATCATTTTCATGGTAAAGATGTTTTTTTTTTATCATAGTGTCTAAATTGTTTGTGTGACGCAATGTAAACATATAACATTTTAATCAGTGTTTTCTGAGCTTCTAATAGGCATTGCTAGCGTGTCAATGATATTGTGTCAAGCTAATATACCAAGTTTTATCACGGCTATCAGTGTAGGGACAGTTGCAACACGTTGTTGCAACCGTCTCAACATGCTGTCCCTTACCACAACATTGATTTAAAAGCTTGCCATAACATTACATAATTTTAATTTTATGGATTAATAATGAACCCCTTTCAATAGTTAGGTATCTCTCCTTTTTTTTTTTTTAAGTAAATAGGTTAAAAATCGACTTGTTACTTGAGAATGTTCTTCCGTTTACTATTCTTTGGTTTTATACAGCCAATTTACCTTACTGAAGACCCTGTCTGTGCACAAATAAAATAAAGAAATTGCTAAATGATATTTAAGAATGATTTAATTACTTGTTTTAATTTAAATGAATGTTGCAACTGCCCTCTGTTGTGGAAAATTTCAAATTTTGGCCGATACAAACATTCTCTGAGAAACTAAAGGACATGCAAAAAGTGTTGCAACTGTCCCTGCTTTCCCCCTACATGAGGATTTTCTTATTTAGGGGTCTGTGGCACCTAAAAGATTAAAAAAATCACCTTAATAACATGAATACGCTCGAGTGAGTTTCTGTCTATTTTGAGCCTTCAGCTATTAAGATATCTTCGATCACTCTGCACACAGAAATTCGGATATCAATCGATTAATCAATGCGTCTGTACATCGTTTTCGTCGATATTTTGTTATTTTGCTGTATAAACCTTGCGTAATGTATTGTACAAAACAACATAACTTTACCAGAAGTACTTTCCCCCGATGTACTGTTGCGATCTGATGTCACATCCGCGAGCACACACGCCCCTCATGACGTAATGTTACGATGCAACATGTGGTTCGACTCCGCAGTCCACCCATAGGTCACTTGAGTTCAGTCACTTGTTTTAAATCGTGACTTTCTTGGTTATTCTGCTTCTATCATTAAATATGCACAAATATCTAGGCCTACATTCGTTTGAATGGAATAGTTGCTAAGATTCATCTTACCGAAGACAAAGAAAAAACTGCAATTCATAAAAAAAATATCATGAAATGACGATGTCAGTGTCAGGTTTTTCTATCTAAAATCCTCAAAATAAGCAATTATTTCTCATAACTGGTCAAATATATACTGCTGTCTTCTTACTGTCCTGCGAAATTATTACGATGCAACTGCTACAAAATATTTCATAAGACACTGCGTGATTCTTCAGTAAATCAAAGATAATTCGATGTGCTTGTATAATACTTACGATACACGGTAACGTTGTAAATCTTGTTATCCGGGTGTCTACTGCTCAGTTTGCAGACCTTGTAAAGCCCCCTTTGACTGTAGCTTAAGTTCATGAGGATCAGAGTTACATTCTGTCCATCCGATAACAGAGAAACTCCGGATCTCCAGCACTCGTGTTCACAGACTCCATTATGACAGATTATCTGCGCTATCCGTTCCTGTGAGGAGTCCTTGAGATGGGTAACCAAAACCTGAGGATCTTCGTCCCATTTCTTGATCGGAATAGAGATGGTGAGGTTTTCTCCTTCAGAAACCTTCAGCGACTCAATCTCATCATCATCTTCATCAACACCACCAGCAGCAGTAGCAAAGGCAGCACCAGCAGCAATGCCTTTATAAAAGTGTTTGCATCGTAAATATACACTTTGTGCGAGTAAAAAGCAGAACGGTATACATTAACCTGCGAGAGTAACTACACAGGACTTACCAATCCAACATGTTACTAAAACAAAGAACGTCATCTTCTTTAGTATCTTGGGATGAAACTATCTGATAAAATGTGGTTATCCTATTGACCTACAGTAACTGATCACTTATCAGTCTATCACTCAAGCGAATTCCCCTAATCAGGCTTGTACAGTATAGCGTCATGTTCTCTAGAACTTTGTGACATAGATGTATATACCTAGATAACTCGTTCGACTTCTTGTTGCGCATATAACAGTGACAATCTAAATACAACTAAAGGTAAAACCATCTGCTTATGCCCATCGGTAAAACACAGCTATTCATGTCATAACTATGGCTGCATCCACTGCTATAATTCTATTATAGATCACTGCAACTTCTCAGCACCGACTGTGACCGTCCCAACAAAGCTGACAGCTTTCGCATAGCGGCCATTAGAAACTGTCGGTATCTACGTATACATATCTATGAACTTCCTTCTGCTCACCAGCCCACGCAACCACAAACATCACACCAACATAGCACATGAATGAGATTTGCTTCCAAGAACATTAAGGTCGAGAAAGGATTTTTCAGTGTCTAATTCTTGAAATAATAGGCTACATTTGTTAATCAAAAGTCTTCAGTATGGGAATGGGAAGTGATTTATTTTGTTTTAATTCTTTTAGTTTTTCGTTTATTTTATTTCATTTATAAAACTTTACGCTTTACTATAAGGTATTAACACATTAACTAGCATGAATTAATTTATTAACTATCATAAACAATTAACAATACATTTATTACAGTATTTATGAAAAAATTAAAAACTTCATAAAATTGTTAAAAACAATCAAATCTTAACAATAAAATTATCTGAAATATATATATAAAAAAAACAGTTTTGGAGTTAAATAGCCTACATTTTAGCAATTTGGTGCTTTTCTCTTATAACAATTAGCACTGTGCTAAATAAATACGGAAATACCAAAATTCACGAAATATTTCTGACAATGAGTTTATTGCACTGACCAAAATTATAAACGCAACACTTTTGTTTTTGCCCCCATTTTTCATAAGCTGAATTCAAAGATCTAAGACTTTCTCTATGTACACAAAAGGCCTATTTCTCTCAAATTTTGTTGGCATCTCAAGATGCTGATTAGACAGCATGATTATTGCACAGGTGTGCCTTAGGCTGGCCACAATAAAAGGCCACTCTAAAATAGGCAGTTTTATCACACAGCACAATGCCTCAAATGTCGCAATTTTTGAGAGCACGTGCAATTGGCATACTGACTGCAGGAATGTCCAGAGCTGTTGCCCGTGAATTAAATGTTCATTTCTCTACCATAATCCGTCTCCAAAGGCATTTCAGAGAATTTGGCAGTACATCCGACCAGCCTCAAAACCGCAGACCACGTGTAACCACACCAGCCCAGGACCTCCACAACCAGCATCTTCATCTCCAAGATCGTCTGAGACCAGTCACCCGGACAGCTGCTGCAACAATCGGTTTGCATAACCAAAGAATTTCTGCACAAACTGTCAGACACCATCTCAGGGAAGCTCATCTGCATGCTTGTCGTCCTCATCAGGGTCTCGACCTGACTGCAGTTTGTCCTCATAACCAACTCGAGTGGGTAAATGCTCACATTCGATGGCGTCTGGCACTTTAGAGAGGTGTTCTCTTCATGGATGAATCCCAGTTTTCACTGTACAGGGCAGATGGCAGACAGTGTGTATGGCGTTGTGTGGGTGAGCGGTTTGCTGATGTCAATGTTGTGCATTGAGTGGCCCGTTGTGGCGGTGGGGTTATGGTATGGGCAGGCGTATGTTATGGACAGCGAACACAGGTGCATTTTATTGATGGCATTTTGAATGCACAGAGATACCGTCATGAGATCCTGAGGCCCATTGTTGTGCCATTCATCCACGACCATCACCTCATGTTTCATGATAATGCACGGCCCCATGTTGCAAGAATCTGTACACAATTCCCTGGAAGCTGAAAACATCCCAGTTCTTGCATGGCCAGCATACTCACCGGACATGTCACCCATTGAGCATGTTTGGGATGCTCTGGATCGGTGTATATGACAGCGTGTTCCAGTTCCTGCCAATATCCAGCAACTTCTCACAGCCATTGAAGAGGAGTGGACCAACATTCCACAGGCCACAATCAACAACCTGACCAACTCTATGCAAAGGAGATGTGTTGCACTGCGTGAGGCAAATGGTGGTAACACCAAATACTGACTGGTTTTCGGTCCTCCCCAGCTGCCCCCAGTACAATAAAACTGCACATTTTAGAGTGGCCTTTTATCGTGGCCCGCCTAAGGCACACCTGAGCAGTAATCATGCTGTCTAATCAGCATCTTGATATGCCACACCTGTACATAGGAGGCATAATTTTTTTTAACAAATAACATGCACTGACAAATCACAAACCAAAGCCAAATTCAGCCTCAGTAAATTCATCCCCAGATCAAGCTGGAGCACCACAGCAGAGACATCTGACAGCACAGTATCTCTGACTATGTGCTCACACCCAAACGCTTCTATAGGTGTCTAAACTGATCCTCGATCTGGGAGAAGGAGTCAGTCTGGGAGAGTTTTTTCCTGCTTTTTAACCCCTGGTGCAAACGCAAGCAGTTTTGTCATTGAAGACCAATATTGAGAAGCACCATTTACAGCAAACAGATCTATCCAAAACAAGTCACTATCCAAAACAAGATTTCTGGGTTTCCACAGTTCGAGCCTGCCATTCTGGACATCTGTCTTCAGATTTTAGATGAAAGTCAAAACATAAGTGACGCAGCTTTGGATTGTTCTGAGAGGAGGAACCCTGTTTATGTGACTCGTGTCATTAGCGCCATGGTCAGTTACATCCCTAAAATATTACTAAAGTTACTCTAAGCAAAACTATCACAGCTGCTCAATTCTGCGTCAGTGGAGTAACGACGGCTGCAGGGCGGTGCGTTATGGGCAGTGCTGGGTGTTCGCAGCTGTTGCCTGCACAGGTGATTCAATACCTTCTAGAAAAATGATCACAAATCTATTAACAGTCACTCAACCAATTAGCAAGCAGATGCATCGTGTTACTGTGCTTTTTAGCAGTATGGAAAATTCTGAGGTTTATTTGTGTTAATTTTGGTCTGTTTTCTATCTGCTGTTTAGAACTAATGGTGCCAGACATGTGAATGAATCACTCTTTTTATGTAGTTGATCTTTTGCAAAAAGGTCTGAAATTGTTTGCAATAGAGGGTTTGCACTTACGTCATGTTTTGGTCACTTACCTGGATGCACGGCCATATTGGTGATACTTGGATGTAAACAACAGCATGGACTGCACAGTTAATGTACTACTGAATACATTGTTTTGCTAAATTATGCTGTCTAAACCATGAAAAATGCGTGGAAGCTGCTAAATCATATAGAGAAGGACTTAGCAAGCAGGAAAGAGCACAATATTTTGACAAACTAAAGTTAGTAGGTGGTAAAGATAAGTACGAGCAGTATTAATATTTCACATACCTGACTGGAAATAATATGAACAAACACGAATGTTGTCAAGATTCTTGCACTGGAAATCCTGGTTCACTATGGCCAACCACAAACGCCTTTTGTTCCTTAGTTTATTGCACTCTTCTCCTTAATTTTTTATAACTTTTGGCAGTCTTTAGTACTCCAAATGTTTTTCCCGACATGACTGATTAGTACAGGCCGAAATATGACAACAACTGACCATTTTCAGCAGCAATAATTAGCAAACTATTCCAGTTATGTTCAATGCCACCAATATGGCTGATGCATTGTGAAAACACTGTTCAGTTTGATTTATCATTTACCAACTTGCAAATTGTCATTTGTCAATGACAAAGCAGCTCTTTATTGAGCTTGCAGCTGGTGAACGACTGTGGGCCAAAGGTAAAGACAATTTATATCCATTTATGTCCAAACAGGATTTAAAAGAACTATCAAAATATGGGCACACTATTGATGGGAGATCTGTGTCCCAGTACTGATGAAAGGCTAGAAATACCCCTGTATCAGATATGATAAGACCAGATCTCAATTTTGTGTCTGATTCATGTTTCAGTGTCTAGAGCTCTGGGAATCCCATGCAGAGTTGTCACTAACTTTGGATCAGCATGTGACAGCAGTGGAGACCTAATAATGGAGCGTTTCTACAATGAATCTGATGAAAACATCGCTGACGACTCCATATGGTATGCATTGTGAAGCCAAAATTAAACAAGATAAAGTTAATAAAGTAAAATTTTTATTGGCATCTTTGTTTCCATGAGATACCATCCATAGAACATTTCCACTGTGCAAGAGGTTCCTTATAGTGGGTAAAGGTACTTCAGATTATTCACTCAGAAAAAAATGGTTCTTTTAAGAACTGTTCACTGATACCCCTTTTCCACCAAGGCAGTTTAAGTGCTGGTTCAGAGCCAGAGCCTAGTTTCAAATTAGTTCTTTGTCTTTCGACACCCAAAGCACCAGCTCTTGACCAGGCAAAGTGCTGATCTAGAAGTAAGAACCCATAGCCACTGGATGGCAAGCCTGCACCCATTAGCCAGAAAAGTGTAACTTCTGGCAGTATGTGGGAAAGGAGACCAGAGGCCGTTTTTTTGAATGGATGTCAATGGAGGAGCTTTACTACGTTGAATAAACAGCTTTTTAGAGAAAATGGCTTATCATTTAATGAATCGACAGCCTATCTGCTAATCTTCAATATGTTTTACATTAAACAAAATTGTTCAATCCAAAAGTATTTAGAGTTAACTACAAAAAAAAAAAAAAAAAAAAAAAAAAAAAAAACTGTTTTATAACAGAAGACACTGACTTCTTGCTACAGGTGGGATTCAGCTTACGGCACGGACTGAATGTCGAACAACTCTGACTGAAATTCATCAAGGCTGTAATGTGATTTGTTATTAAAGGACACGTGATCCAAGTTAGCCGTTACGTTTTCTCCAACAGTAAGTAATACAGACCCTCCCATTTCTCTATAGTAAGACAATCTCTGAAGAACAGCTTTCGTCAGAGGCTGGGGGTGGGGTTACAATGACCAACAAGAAGAACAAAAACTTCTGACTGCCATTTTTGAAATAGCAACTAAACACGCACATGTTTGATTCACCATTTTTGGATGTCGATGTAGGTTCGCAAAGCCATGAACATCAATAGCAATACAATGTCCACCATTGTTGATATTAGCCTTGTTCGGGATGCGTCTGCACTGTGTGGACTGGTCACATGTGGCATCAACAGCTTCAAAAGCTGCTCTTTAATTGCTCTCGTGGTGCTTTGGTGCTTTGTTGTACGCTAGTCAGTCTGTTCGGCGACAGTGCATCTCGAGCAAGTCTGGTGTATTTGTGTATGGCAAAAGGAAAAAGGAAAACCAGTTCTTAGAAGGATCACCAGTTGAACCACCTCCAAACCGGCAATAGCACTGGCTCTGAACTAACAACCGGTTGATGCTGGTGGAAAAGGGATATAAGGTTATGGAATCCAAATGGATCTTCTATAGCATTGCTGCCAAAAACTCTTTTGGAACTTCTATTATTAATAGTGTATTGCAAATACAAAAAAACATACCCTGTTCTTCCTCAGGAAATTCCAAGTTTGGGTGGAGAACTGGATGACATGCTCAGACCTGGCCCTCGGGTACGAGTGTTGGCAAGTGAGCGACCCAACACCTCAGCATAGAAGTGATGGTGAGCCAATAATCAATGTCTGACAGAAGTATAGAAGTAGAGTCAATGAAGAAGTACCTCAGTTCTGTTGTCCTCCTTCTGTCAGGTGTCTTTTGTTGTGGTCCAGCCTCTGTGAGAGCCATTAAAGAGGGCAAGCTCACTTTCAAATACAACGTCCCGTTCGTGTACACCAAGGTGAATGCTGATGTGGTGGAGTACATCAAACTGAGAGATGGAAGGGCGTTTAAGATGGGTGGATTCACTACGGAGGTTGGGAAATCCATCAGCACCAAAGCAGTGGGTCGAGATGAGAGAGAGGACATTACACAAAACTACAAGTATCCAGAGAGTAGAGATGCATTCTGAGTACTTCAGGCATTCATGGTTAAGGATCTAGGTTGCATGCAAGTTCAATTCCCAAAAGGGAATCCATAAACTATGACTAAAAATAGTGCATCACTGATCAAGTCACTTTATTCTAGGTCTGGGATAGGCAATGTCAGTCCTGGAGTGCCAATATCCTGCAGAGTTTAGTTCCAACCCTGAAAAAACCTGCCTGTAGCCCTAGTAATCCTGAAGACCTTGATTAGCTTGTTCACATGAGTTTGATTAGAGATGGAACTAAACTCTGCAGGTCATCGGCACTCCAGGACCAACGTTGCCTATCCCTGTTCGTGGAGCTCAAAAACAACACCATGGTCACGAAGTCCTGTCGGGTCATGTTCTATGCCCAAGTGGTGTCTTACAATGGCAAACTTGGAGAAACCTGTGGATTGGGCGAGTTTACGGAGATGAATTTAGCTTCGACTGAAGGTGAGGAACAAGTTTTTCTTAGTGTGAAGCACATTCTAATAATCTAAAGAACCTTCTTCCACTATTAAGAACCTTGTGTGGAGTGGAAAAGTTCCATGGATGTTAAAGGTTCTTCCTGGAACCATTGATGCCAATAAAGAACCTTTATTTTTAAGAACGTATTCAAAAAGTTAACTCTGTCTCATTGTGTTTTATGTGTCAGGGGGTGAAGTAACTCTTTGACTGGAGTATGCAGCAAAGCTATAACTCAAGACAGGATGATCAAACTGGTGGCTTTACTCATTGATGCAGAAACAACATTCTACAGACCAAAGAAGACGATCGTACTGGTGGCCCTGAAATAAATGTCAATGTAAACTTCAGCTTCTCTCTACAATTTACATTTACAGTATGCTGACTTGACAAAATTAACTTACTGATATTGTGCAAAATTTGGTTAGATTTTTTTTTTCCTAAAGAGTCTCCAGTTCCACACTAAAGTGGAACAGCCAATGCATATTTCATCTGAATCAACATATGCATGACTCACAGCTCTAACGAAGAGCAATTTGGTCCCCCACAGATCTTGGGTGTCCCAAAAGTAGGCCGGAACCTGGTAGCAGATATAGCGCTACAGAACCCACATCTGGAGCCCTTGGAAAACTGTGTGTTCACTATATATGGTGCCAACCTGACCGACAGCAAACCTATCACTCATGAGTAAGTCACCCGATCACACAAGACTGGGGTGTGAAACTACATTGCCTCATTCCTCCAGCAGACATATCTGGTGTCATTTCAACTCATCGCATGATCAGATTAAAAGACAGATGAAAGACTTCTGCAGTGGTAATGCATCATTACAACATATCAGTATAAGCAACATAGTGTTGGGACAGTTACTTTGAAATTGTAGCCTCCCAGACTCTAACATTTTAAATTAAAATAAAATATCCAGCATAATTTTTTTTACAAAAATAAAAGGTAAATTCACTAAACAGCAAGCATATTTAAGCATCTTATGCACCAATTAGCAATATGTTAACATTTCCACAAATCCCTATCCATCCATCTAGCAAGCATCATAGCAACTACTTAGAAACATCCTAATTTTGAAGCATGTACTGTATGCTACTTATCAGATATGACATTTAAGGAGCACATTTTAGATATTTTAGGTGTCATTTTAGATGCTTATGATACTATTATCAGTTTAGAGTTGTTTTCTACATTAAGGGCCAGATTTACGAAATAGGGCAAATTAACGTTAGAATGCAATTCCATAAAAGCTCAGATGGGAGGGGAAAATTCTGCATGTGATTTACTTGCAATACACACATTAAAGAACACAGACGCAGCCAAATTACCACCTGCTTTAAGACATGTTTTTTTTTGGCCGTTAATTAATAATGTCGCAAAGACAGTACCAGTAATTTGACGTGCGCAAATGTTAGTAAATCGTGTTGGGGTGATTCATTTTAATACTCTCCTCCCGTAAATTTTGATTTGCATTTCTCATGTAAGAAAAACAGAATTTGAATAATTCATCAATGCAAAACAGCTTAGAAAGTCTCAAACTCCTCGATAAGTCATAAATCTAAACTATGAATCAGTTCTGCAGCATTTAAAGCAAACCACAATCAGTTCCACCTTCAATCAACTGGAGTGAAGCTACACAGCTGGCAGTGCGTTGGATGTGTCGATGTTTAAAAACCTAAGGACACTTTCTTGTGAGGAACCATTCTTTATAACTTAAAAAAAAAAAAAAAAAAAAAAAAAAAAAAAAAAAAAGTGTTTACAATTATTTCCTTCTACACTAATCTCTCCTCCAATTTTCTTTTTCTTAGACTTCAAAAATGGTGACGTGGGACCAAACAAATGATTCAACATGCGAACCATCGATTTTCTCAGTGACCTCCAGCTCGTGCCATGTTATACCCTCCTATTTTATCGCCGTCTCTCTTGGCATCAACGTGGTTCTTGGTGTGCCAGCAAACTGTTACATCCTGTGGCTGAGTATAAAAGAGATGATTCAGGGACAGTCAACCGAAATCTTTATCTTTTCGGATCATTCGGATTGTGCTGGCATCTGCAGTTCTTATGCACGGTCCTATGATTATTTCTCTTGTGCTTTATTATCTTATAGATTTAAATAGGTTTCTTTTGTCCTGGACTGGGGCCTCATGCATTGGGCTCGTTTCAGGTTTTGTGCATCCTTTTCTCTACCTCAAAAGAGTTGGAAAACTCCCCTTTTGTTAGAGGCGCTTCCCGTATTTTGGTGCTGCAAAAAGCAATAGACAAACAAATACTGCTGTTCTTGTGAAAACTGACAGATATGATTGTGTCATTCTAAACCCGGATTTCTTTCTTCTGCAGAACACAAAAGTATATTTTGAAGACATGTGGACTCTAAAGAACACTGGATGCAAATGATTTTCATATTAGATATTTTTAGACAGAAAGAAATATATACAGCTCTGAAATTACATGAGGGTTAGTAAAAGATGATTTTTGGGAGAACATTCCCTTCAGTCCACTTACAAAAGCCTGTCTGGTAGTAGTGTTTAAGAGATTTAGCAGATCTACTGTACTTTGAATCAGAAAGGCCCTGAACATACTGTTTTCTTAGTATACCAGTTATATGTAGCTAATTATGTGTCCGTTATATTTAGCTATCTTAAATAAGTACTAAATATACCAATAAAGAGAATAATGTAATGAACATGTAGCTCTACAAGATTTGCTTTCACATCAACCAAATGCTAAATGAAATCATCCTGCATCCACCAAATGAAGTCAGACCCCTTAAAACAACTAACATGCAACCAAACCAAGAGATTAGAGAGTTCAGGTTTCTGCACAATTTACATAGATTCCAGTCATTTAGTTTGGTGTACTTGTATATTTGATTGATTGTGGTCTATCGTGACAACTGTGTCAATAACAAGTGTGTTGTATCCTCTCACAACCTGGATACCTCTCAACTCAAAGCCTGTGGTTTCACCTGAACATTTAACATCTAGAAACAGCATTCAATAATGAATCAAATGATGGGTGCAGTCATGCGCACCTGATATCTTCAATAACCCTTAAACCCCATTCACCTTTAGACATATTCAAACCTGCCATATTAAGATCACAAGAACCTATGCATCTAATGTCACTTATCTTGGCTATTACTGTTTGTTTTTTTTTTTTTCGTTTTTCAAAAGCTTGACAAATTTAAAAAAAAAAAAAAAAAAGAAAAAAGGAAAGGGGACAGATCTGCTTTTGTTGATATTTGTGTTTCGTTTTAGAGTATTTATTTACTGCAATACAAACCTAAGAATTTACTTATCAAAGCTAGGTAGACCACTGTGGATGTACACTGACTCATGATTTAAATAAATATTGAAATATTACACAAAATAAATGTTACTTTATTATGTAAATATTACTGGACATAAAACTGGAAAATCCCCACTACGTCTCATCCATGTCAAATGGTTTACTTCAAAATGTGGTAGTTAAAAACAACCCAAAAAACGTATATTTAGGCCTTCCCATAATGTCCCACAACGGAAGGCCGAAATAAGCTACAATTTGCGTTAGATTTTATACATGGCATAACGTCTAATTCTTTTAGAGGGTACTGCAGATCTAAATGAATTTCGATATAACAAAAATTACCTCACACGTAAAACACTGTAGAGTCGTAATCTAATACAGTCGGCCCATTCTACCAATACCCATGGCTTTCAATACTTAAAACGCATTGATGGGAAGCATGTGAATTTCAGTCAAAAGTACTCACGAACAAATGATAAAATCCATTCACAAATCGATCGAAAAAGAAATCTGAAACGCCAACAATCCTTCCCGCGGCAGTGAAGTTCACGTCACTTCTTCGCGCACTTTTTTGCAACCTCTGCGCGCGCAGCCGCCCACTCAGTTTTTTCCCCGCTTCTTAGACTAATACATTATATTTTCGTTAATATAATAAAGGTAGGCATGTAGTTTTCTCAGTTATTGAAAATCTCAATTAAAAGAGGCAAAAGAATTATAAAAAAAAAAATTATAGAAACACTAACATATTACCAGGGAAATTATTTGCTGCTCGGAAAGAAAATAAACGTTATAAAAAAATGTTTCCCGTTTCATGTTCGTTTTCCTAAACAGCATATCCTTTTAATCAGGTGGAAAAAGTTATTATAAGTAATATAGGTGAGTGGATGTGTTTTAGAGTCGGTTTTCAGTACGGCACTCACACACTGCCACCTTTTGGTGGAATCATGTAAGTGAATCCATTGCAGGTCACTTCCTCAAAAGTCCATCTGCTCAGTTGAGTTTTAGGTGCATCATCGAGAGACCAACAACTCAACGTAATGTTAACAAATACATTCATGTGGGCTTTCATCTTATATTTCATCTGTATGGAGGGTAAGACACAAATTATATGTACGTTTTAATTTTGTTATAGTTAGGCAATGGAAATTGTCTTTAATTGTCCTCATTACAAAAGGTTTAAAAATGTACAAACGAAAATTTGTCTGGCAACTCTAAACCAAAGTTCCATGCTAGTACGAACGATTACGGATAAGCAAACATTTTTTTATGACTTGCATAACCGTGAACTTATGGATTTCTGATCTTTAGTGAATACTATATACACAATTCACAACAAATCTAATCTATAACAATATACAGTATGATTGTTCTGACTTTTTTTTTTTTTTTAGTCATTGTTTAATAGTCAAATTTAGAATAAATCAGCTTTTGGATAAAGTTGTAGCTATCCATTCCTTGATGTTTTGCCACGACATCAACAAATCAGAAAAAAGAAATAAAATATTTAAATATTATTAATATTATACACCAGTCACCTTAGTGGAAACACTGACATAACCATTTCCTGCTGATTAACACGGTGTCTCTTTACATTCACACAAAGCTAAATTTAGAAAGAAAACATTTCATTTGAATTTGAATAATTTTTGTAATTTCTCTACAAAAATTGCATCATGTGTTAAGCTAAAGAGGTTAAGAGGCCATATTTTCATTTCCACTGTAGGTTTCACTTTTCAAGGTAAAGAAATAACTTCTTTTCTTTACATGCAGCATTGTCTGAAACCACAAAAGACTTCCTCTATCCCCCTTTAGATCATGCATCTTCTGTAAAACCGCAGACCTGCTAGCATTGCGATACAAACATGCATGAAAAGAAGAAATCAAAGATCTTGTCATTAATTCAAAACCTTATCATCGTTCAATCAGTTGTTTGTCGGTCAGGAAGTCTTGATCTTTAGCTACTATACCAGACTTCAAGCTTGAATCTGTTTAAGACAATTAATGTGAAATGAAATTCTCTGTAGGATCTAACATTTTGTGCATCAACCACAACACTTAACACACAAACCTCAATGACAGTGACAATCAGCAAATTAGTTTTTATCATCACCACACAACAGTTGACTAATAGTGAAGACAAAATGAACAACATTATAAACATCAGTTGCAAAGGTCAGTTGCAAAAACAATAATCCTATAATAGTAACCATATACTTCATGCATGCTGCAATGGATTTTGGGAGATTTCAACAAATCCAGTATGAAAAGGTTTAGACATCCATGCACTGTTTTATGTTTTATGTAGAAATAATTCACATCTGTGATTCAAAAGGTCCTGTAAGATTAATCATTTGTATTTCTTATTTTTCATGCATTAAAATATAAATGGCCCAGACTATATTAAACACAGGTTTGTTTGGTTTGTGTCAACCACAGTGTGTTATGTGGTGAACTGCTGGTTACCTAGAACATCAAACCGTTGAAATTCAACATGCGTTGAAATTCAAACTGTAACTGTCAATAACATATTAGTCATTTATTTACCTAAACAATTAACCTGTTTTCGTATTGTTCCAGTCGGCGGAGAGGTTGATGGTGTTGAAACAGTTAAAGTGATGGAGGGAGGTGTTCTCAATCTGCATACTGGACTTGAAGATCTAAAGGGAGATGTTCAGATACTGTGGACGTTTCAAAGTGGGAGACAAAATGCTCGTGTCGCACAGATGCATCAAGGGAAAATTTACACTCATTATGACGTGAGATTCACAGGCAGAGTGCTGTTAGACCAAAACACAGGGATCTTAACCATCACGGACATCAGGACTAATGAATCTGGACTGTATGAAGCCTTAATCATTATCAATACAGACATCATAGGACGGAGATACAAAGTTCATGTTTATGGTAAGTTACAGCTGTAACGTCTATTGAAAAATAACATGTATGATTATAAGTGATTTGGTTCCATAGTGATTATTTCACTGCAAATCTGGCCTCTTTTAAGGAGATATGACTTTAAGTTGATGTGCATGTTTCCTTTTGTCTTAAAGCACCTGTCTCTGTACCTGCCATCAGGAGCAGCTCATCAGTTAGTGTTAAACAATCGACAGGTCTGTCTTTATGATTTCTATATGTAATAACACAATTTACCATGGACTTCTACAATTTACTCAATTGTGAGTTTATAATTCAGCCTTTTTTCATAGAATTGAGTTTATAACTTCCAATAGCATCTTGCAATTCTGACTTTTTTCCCCCCAGAATGTGTATGTGATTTCAGTATTAAAAAAACAAAACACTGATTTGTTAGATGTGGACTGAGGAAAAAAGTCAGAATTATGAAAAAAAAATCAGAAATGCAGGATGTAAACTTAGAATTCTGAAAAAAAAAAAAATTTGTCAGAACTGCAAGACAGAATTTTGAGATAAATTCAGAATTACAACATGTAAACTTAGAATCTATGGAAAAGTCTAAATTGCAAGATGTAAACTTTTCTAAGGGAAAAGTCAGAACTGTGAGTAAATAAAAAATGAATTGAAAATGAATGAATGAATCTGAATTGTGAGGTGTAAACTTGGAGTTCTGGGAGGAAGTAAGATGTGAGAGAAACAAACTTAAAATTCTGAGGAAAAAGTCAGAATCGTGAGACGAAAACTTAGAATTCTGAGAAAAAAGTCAAAATTGTAAGACGTAAATGTAGAATTCTGAGAAAAAAGTTAGAATTGTGAGGCGTAATCTTAGAATTCTGAGAAAAAAGTCAGAATTGTGAGACGTAAATTTAGAATTCTGAGAAAAAAAGTCAAAATTGTGAGGCGTAAACTTCAAATTCTGAGAAAAAAGTCAAAATTGTAAGACGTAAATGTAGAATTCTGAGAAAAAAGTTAGAATTGTGAGGCATAATCTTAGAATTCTGAGAAAAAAGTCAGAATTGTGAGACGTAAATTTAGAATTCTGAGAAAAAAAGTCAAAATTGTGAGGCGTAAACTTCAAATTCTGAGAAAAAAGTTCATGGAAAATAAATCTTACAAAAAGATTTTTGTTTTTATTCCACAGTGGAAATAAGCTTCCTTTAAATGATTCCAGAACTTCTTTAACAATACCAAAGAAATGATTAAATCCCTTTGAGTAGTTTTAACATTATGCAGTGTGTGGGACTCTTTGTAAATTATGATAGCGGTAGAAATGTCAGTGTCTTTAACTTATTTCAGGTGTACAACAGGAACCGGAGGAAATATGCTCTGTGTACTGCACTGTGAAAAATGATCGAGACGTGTCTATCTTATGGTATAAAGGGAGTGAAATGCTGAATCAGACCAGCAATCCTGATCTCAGCATCAACCTCAGTTTACCATTAGAGCTTCATTATAATGATTTAGAGACCTACAGCTGCACTGCTGCAAATCCAGTGAACAACAAAACTGTCCGTCTTCACATGAAAGACATCTGCCCACGACAGGAAGGTATGAGACCTCCCTTCCTGCCATAATAACCTTTGTGCAGCATTTTCACAGAGACATTTAATAGCACACAGAAAATGTTTATGAATAAATCTATTCTCTTTCAGATTGTCTGGATCACTGTGGCATCACAGAGGCTCTGATTCGTTTGGTTCTGTCTGGTCTGTTGGGAATTGCCACTGTTGTATTTCTTGTTGAACATTTGAGGTTCTGCTCATCTCAGAAAAGAGCTGCTTCTTCTGTGTGCTGATGATACTTTTGTGAGATTTGGTGTAGTTACCTTTCCCATTTTCACTCTTAAAAATATTTTTTGATTCTGTTGTATTTTATAACTGTGAACCAGTTTCTATTTCACAAAAACAACAAATAAGCTCTGTAATATGTACAGTAGTGTCGTATATTTAGAATATGTAACTCTGGAAAAAAAGAATTTCTATTTCTATTCGGTCTGTGTATGTAAAAATATATTCTTTAACTTAACAATGAAACAAATTAAAGTAATTTTAAGGTAGAAATAGTTCCTTAACTCATTGGTTAACCAGTGTTTAACTAGTGCCCATGTTCACTTTTTATAGTGTATATACCATTGCTGCTCTTTTTTGTTGGTAGACAATATACACAAAATGTTTTTCCATACATTGTACTTGTAACACATCTCACAGCTAGCTAATTTAGGGACACTAATAAAAAAATCTCTCATTTTTCCATGTATATGTTTACTTTCTGTCACAAGACGTTTAGCCAACACGCATACTGTAAGTAACAGAATGGAAAGCATTTAAGAAGATGAAAAAGGGTTTATTTAATCATTTTTTTCGTTTACATTTTTTTTGGTTCTACTTCCATCTTCTGATCCAGTCAGTTGACAATTCTCTATAACCAGCTTTAATGTTAAGACATTCTGTTGTTTGATAATACACTGTGGTTAATGCCTTTGTTCAATGTATAAATATGTTCAAAGTATAAATAAATACAAACAATAGCACATACTCAAACCTTACAGTGCTAATCACATACATTCATACAGTAACAACAATCGCATACAGTAACAAACAATATCTTGGTCCAAAAACCAACAGCTTATATTAATAAATAAATATAAGAAAAAGATAAGAGACAACAATCTTGAATCTCCACTGGTAAGATAGGGTTTGATGAAACAGCTTACAAAAACATGCTGATCCCAAACTCATCGGCTGGTTTTTAAATGGAAATCACTCTCTCTTACTGTCAGACTGAAATAAATGTTTACATTTAATATATATATTTTTAAAAATCAACAGAATTAGCTTATTACTCAGAGATCACAAAAGCTACAATAAGCGCTGTCATTGTACATGACAAGTTAATGAAGAGAATGTGCTACAGTATCTGTATGAATACTTAAAAACTAATAAAAAATTCAGCTACCCATTTATATGCCTTTAGAGGCCAAAATGAATTAAGTGTGCTTTTATAGAAATGTGTTTTTTGTAGAAATAAGAGTTTGCAAACTAATTACATAAAACACATGGGTATTTTTTTAGTGTACAATGGTGCTACAAATAAAAGCAACAATTAAAATGATTATTTAGCCATTCCTACTGATGCTGAACTATTCGTTTAAACAGGATTTCTAATCCTTTGGCTCCATCTAGTGGACATTCAGTGCTTGGAGCTTTAATAATCATGCTAAAAGAATTTTAAAATGACAAACGGGACACCTTATGGTCTTGTGGAGTTCAAGGATACATAAGCATTGTTATAATTAACAGCTGTTGTGCCAGTAGCTGCTGAGTCAACCGGGATCTCTTGGGAAAACAGCACCAGTGGTTACAATCCTCAGTGAATGAGACATTTTGATTCGTTATAGTCAACCTGTCTTGTTATTCCATTCAGTTTAGTCCTGCACTGGATGAGCTTGCAATAATACAGTAACTATAAGTAACTTGCAACATCTCTTTGGGATCTGTGCCTCCTGCTGGCTTCAGTGTCTGACTCTTGGGGCACTTGTTGCCTGTAAGCTAATAGAAAAACACAATTACATTAAAGTATAATTAAACTATAACAACTTCAGGGTTATAATATCCAACCATTCCATTGTCACTGCACAATAAAATTACACCAACCTGCTAAATATTTGCTGGATAAAATCTAGTGCTTGTTTCTTACTAATGAAGACATTATTCTTGTCTTCCTTTGTGCCGTTTTCACATGTATTTGATGCCTAAACCTGATTTTAGGGCTAGAACTATAAAGAAACATAACCCAGATGTTTTATGTTTCAACTGCAGATGTTTTACTGCATCCAATCAGCAACAGAAAATTGCAGATTTTAAAAAAAAAAAAAAAAGAAAGAGAGAAAGAAAAAAAAGGCTTATTTATATATAAATTAGGTCTCTAACATTAAATTGAGTATTTTAATTTTTTCCACTACTATGCTGACTGTAAGTCAAATAATACATTTTTAAACACTTATTTTTGTCATTATAACTTTTGACATTTGGCTGCTTGTTATTTTGCATTAAAGATTAAAGATTATACATTTATCTTTTTTAAAATATCTTCAATAAGAAATTTTATTACGATTTTTTAATGCAGCATCATCAAATTATATATATATATATGTACACTACCGTTCAAAAGTTTGGGGTCAGTAAGACTTGTAATAGTCTTTAAAGTAGTCTCTTATGCTCATCAAGGCTGCATTTATTTGATTAAAAATATAGAAAAAAAAACAGTAATATTGCAAAATGTTTTTACAATATAAAATAATGTTTTTTATTTTAACATACTTTAAAATAGAATTTATTCCTGTGATGAAAAGCTGAATTTTTATCAGCTGTTACTCCAGTCTTAAGTGTCACATGATCCTTCAGAAATCATTCTAAATGCGGATTTATTATTAGAATGATCAATGTTGGATAATATCAACAGTTGTGCTGCCAAATATTTTTTGGAACCTGAATTTTTTTTCAGATCTTTCATGAATAACAAGTTTAAAAAGTACAGTGTTTATTCAAAATATAAATATTTTATAACAATGTAAATTATTTATTATTAACTTTTAATAACTTTTAATTATTAACTTAATACATCCTTGGTGAATAAAAGTATTAATTTCTTTAAAAAAAAATAAAAAAAAGAAACAATAAAAATGTACTGACCCCAAACTTCTGAATGGTAGTGTATATATTTGCTAATCAGCAGAATTTCTTTTCAAAATTCTATTTTCAATGTCATAAGACGGGTTAAGATAAATTGCTCTGCAATGAAACTTGCCTTTTGTGTTTCCAATAAATGACAGCGCCAATGATGACCACTAAAGCGAGGACCACTAAAACGACGCCCACAGCAACTACACTTATTCTTGCAGTAGAGTCACTGTACTTGGTAGAAGCTGCTTTTTCTGGGTTGATGGTACTGAGTGGAGGCTCTGTAATAGACAACGAGAACAAAAACTGAGTGAATTCTATTCAAATAACTAATAAATATACACAGATTTTCACGATTTAGGTTAAAATGCATATATGGACAAAGGAGAGGTACTAGGTTAATGGTTTAGATGGTAAATAGTTTAGAGAAAAGCAATGTAAAATAAGTTCATTATTTTAATTTAAAGTAAATCAAAAGTTATAAATAATAAAATATTATAAACTACATAAAACAATCAAAACAAACATACAATACAAACATATAAATAATAATAATATGAGGATCATCATATTAGAAGTTCTGTGGCATCTTACATTAAAATCCCCTGTTCTAAATCACCCGAATAACAAAGATGCTCAAGTGAGTTTCTGATTATTTGTGAGCCCTCAAGATCAGTCTGCACACAGCAATCCGGATATTAATCGATTAATATCCGCACTAAAACGGCAACATTTTGTCAGGTCTACATGAAAGTTTGTTTTGACGATCTTTCCTTTTCTAGTTCACGACTACAGTTGTTGCTTGCATCATATTTTGGTGCATAAACTTGCGTAATCTGTTGTACAGAATAACAAAACATAACGTAGTAGAGCTCCTGTACGTCAGTTTCGACTCGGTGCTGTCCGTCAGCTCTCTGTCAGAAAGAGAATTGATTAGTTCATCTCTCGAGTCTTCGGGTTTGAGTCGTTCGTTCATCACGTGACAGCCCCATAAGGTGAACGAACGACTCTAAAAACCCGAAGACTCAAAACAAGTGAACTAATTCCAGTACAGCGCCTAATAGAATGTTGCGCATGCGCGACTGAACGAATCAATCCCCGAGACGACTCGTTCGTCCCGAGTCACATTCAAGAACGACCCATCACTATCACGCACCTCCCCTCATGACGCAACTTTACAGCACAACACGCGACATAGGTCACTTGAGTTCAGTCATTGATTGCGTTGAATCATAACTTTCTTCGTTATTCTACTTCTGCGGCTGAATATGCACAAATACCTACCTTCATTTTAATACCATACAGTGGCTAAAGATGTCGTTTCAGCTTACCAGAGACAAAACAGGAACTGTTCTTTGCGATATGTATTTACTATGCTTTCCTAAGTTTTTTAAATGCCCGTATACTTCAGAATGGCTCAAAATAAACAATTATTTATCATAACTGGCAAAATATATGCGACTGTCCTCTTGCTGTCCTGCGAAATTATAATGACGCAACTACAACGCATTTCGTAAGACAGTGCGTGATACTCTACACAATCAAAGATAATACGACATGCTAGAATAACACTTACGATACACAGTAACGTTGTAAATCTTGTTTCCGTGCCATTTGCTGCTCGGTTTGTGGACCTCGTAAAGCCCTGATTGATTGTAGTTGACGTTCATCAGGCTCAGCGTCACATTCTCTCCATCGGATTGCAATGAAACTTCGGATCTCCACTTCTGTGACTGTGCACAAGCTCCGTTATGGCAGATTATCTGCGCTATCAGTTCCTTTGAGGAGCCTTTGAGACGGATAAGTAAAATCTGTGGGTTTTCGTCCCACTTCTCAATGTGAATAGAGATGGTGAGGTTTCCTCCTTCAAACACCGTTAGCGACTCAATCTCATCATCATCTTCAACACCACCACCAGCAATGCCTTTAAAAAGTATTCATTGTAAATACATACAGTGTGCGAGTAAAGTTGACCGATCTTTAAATCAAATGTAACAAGTTTAACCCGCTAGGGCACAGATGTCAAAATGCAGACTTACCCATCCAACACGTTACTACAACGAAAACTATCATATTTGCTATCTATAAAACAATTTAATACTAATAAAAAATAATAATAATTAACTTAACCGGATGAACTGTAGTCTTCTTGGTAGGGCTGGGCGGATCGATCCTAATATCGATACTTTTATTTAAATTTCATCTAATTTACGCTAAAGTACATTGCGCCTGTTTCATAAAAGAGCGGACATTTCTCTTCTATCCTTCTGTTTAACTGGCGGTTGGCAAGCAACATATGGTGTGCATTACCGCCACCTTCTGAAAAGGAGTGTGGATCTGGACTACTTACTCTCTCTAAAATAATAATACTAAAAAAAAAAAAAAAAAAAATAATATATATATATATATATATATATATATATATATATAATATATATATATATATAATAATGCATTTATATTCTCCTTAGTAGACCCGTTTCTCTTAGGAAAAAGAACAGATGACTATAACATGCTTCTTCAGACTGTCTCTGTAATAGCGGACATGTCTCTAAATACCCCGCTCTTTTTACATCTCCTCCCTGCTCTGCTGTTATTAGTTGTCCTTTCATCACGTGACTCAGCAGCGCCAAAGCGCAAGCACTTTTGGCTGTTCTGAGATGACGGAAAGAAAGAGGAGCGCTGTTTGGAGTTATTTTACTGCAGTAAACGAAAATATTGCAAACTGCGATGTTTGTAGAAAGTCTATTCGATACTGTGGCAACACCACAAATCTACACAAACACATAAAACAACACGAAAAAGAGAACGCCGAGCTGCAAAAAAGGAGAGAAGAGGAGGCAAATCCTCCAGACAGACCCCCAGCAGTGCCAGCCCTGAGACAGAGGTCACTGGCCGAGTCGTTTCGGAGAGGCAATGAATATCCAGGTAGCTAGCTACAGTGGTGAAATTAATATTTGAGTTATATAGTACATTCAGTATTAGTTAATGCCAATTTGAAAAAAAAAAAAAAAAACGAATACTTGGTCATAGTTGAACTTGTTACTTTCATCATCAGGCTGATTAAATATAGCCTATATGGTCAGCACATTAAAACCTGCTATTTATATGAATTATTTTGGAATTTAAAAATATACAGTGGTGGCCAAAATGATTAGAACAGTAGTTTTTTCACCAGCTAAAAAAATGGTTTTAAGTCAGTTATCTTTTGCTGTAGTGTGTTAGTAGGAAATTAAAAAAAAAAAACACTTAAAAACATTTTTTAGCTGGTGAGAATACAGGTGTTCTAATAATTCTGGCCACCACTGTATACCATAAACTTAAAATATGAAAATGTCTGAATATCCCTTTTGTGTTAACTGTGAAAGGGACACTATAGGATTTATATTTTGGCTACATAGGTAAGATGTAAGATGTTCGCCAGTAATAATTTTGTGTTTAAAAAATGTATTTGAAATGCATATTTGTTTTACATTTATTTGTTTAAAGACATTGAAGAAGTGCTAAAAGAGAAATGGTTTTGTTATTATATTATTGTTTCTGAACAAAAACCCCAGACTGAAGGAAAGTTAAAAAAAATTCATTGTTCTCTAGTAATAAGTTTGTGTTTGCAAATCCAGATCATTACAATAATAAAAATGTTTTTATTTGGCTTAAAAGTGTTTAAAATTTGTCCTGGGTTTTAACATATACATTTAATTATAGTTGCTTTGAGAGCATTCAACTCATAAATCATGACACACTGTTCTCCCCTACAGAAAAGTACATTTAGGTTCAAGTGCATGCTTTTTAAAGTAAAAGTATCAGTATCGGTATCAATTTCGGCGATACTGGCCCTGTATTTACTTGGTATCGGATCGATACCAAATTTTGCAGTATCGCCCAGCCCTACTTCTTGGTCTATCACCAACGCGAATACCCAACTCACATGGCGCTGGCAAGCAAGACAATTTGGAACTGCTTACTTACCCACACCCACAAATATCACACCACCACTGACACTAAACCAGATGTGCTTTCAAGAATATTCAGCTTGAGAAAAGATTTTTGAGTGACTGGCTCTTGAAATAATACATTTGGCACCCAAAAGTTCTCAGTATGGGAATGGGAAGTGGTTTAGAATATACTGAAACAATTATAAATGAATGTTAAAATGATTAAAATTAATAAAATCTTAACAGATAATGTTAACAAATAAGTTTATGTATTTATTTCTTTCATCCATCCATCCATTGGTTTAAAATAAATATATTGTCAGTTTGGTTCCTTCCTCTTAAAACTGACGGTGACGCAACGACAAACCAACTTAAGCTTTGATTTCATTTCACATAGGCTATTGTACCATTTGCTCGACCAGCTATTTTTATTTAAAAAATAATGAATTTTTCAAGAATCACTGAACTAGAAGTTGTTTAATTGTATATTGTTTTATGTATTAAAGGCATTTTATTTTTTTTATACTAAATATATGCTCCTTACATCTGTGGTGTATTTGTCTTCTAAACAGCTTGTGTATGTTCTCATAATCAGGCAAAAATTATGGGGTCGTCTAGGGTGACTAAAAGCAGATTATGTCAGGTTTTTGAAAGCATAAGAATGGTCAAACAGTCTTGTGGTGGTTAACCGAATAGCTTGCAAAAATGGTAGCATCAAAAAAAAAAAAAAAAAAATGGGTGCAACATAAGCAAAAGAGGGTCACATTTCTATTTATGTTTACACTTGTGTGCATTGTTTCACTCATCTGCACTTTCCTGCTAGTGCTGCAATGTTACAGGCTACTATGGAGGACTAGATATGCCACTTAAAATTAAAATGAATCAATTCATAATTTATTACATGAAACATGAAATTTAAATAAATACATTTTCATTTACTAAATAGACATACAAGAATGGTTCATTGTTGTTGTTTTTTGCATGGCACTTAAAGGGGTAGTTCACCCAAAAATGAAAATTCTGTCATCATTAATTCATCCTCAAGTTGCTCCAAACCTGTATGAATTTCTTTTTTTTCTGCTGAACACAGTGTTTTGAAGAATGTGTTTAACCATCAGTTTCTGACCCCTGTTGACTTCCACAGTATGGAAAAAATACTATGGAAATCAGTGGGGACCAACAACTATTTAATTACACACATTCTTCAAAATATCTTCTTTTATGTTCAGCAGAAAAAGGAAATTCATACAGGTTTGGAGCAACTTGAGGATGAGTAAATGATGACAATTTTCATTTTCTTTTGTCCAATTTTCAGGTTTCTTTAATAAAACTTGATTTTACTCACTTGAATCAGCCTTTATTTTATTAAAGAATTATTTCACTTCCAGAATAAATTTCCTTTTAATTTACTCACTCCTATGTCAACTAAGATGTTCATGTCTTTCTTTTGTTAGTCAAAAAGAAATTAAGGTTTTTGGGGAAAACATTCCAGGATTTTTCTCTATATAGTGGACTAATGGTGGCCAGTGGGTCAAAGGTCCAAATTGCAATTTTAAATGCAGCTTTAAAGGGCTCTACACGATCCCAGTCAAAGAACAAGGGTCTTATCTAGCCAAACAATTGGCCATTTAAAAAAAAAAAATAATAAAAAATAATAATATGTACTTTTTAACCACAAATTGTTGTCTTGCATTAGCTTGACCTTGCACATTACGTAGTCATATTGGAAAGGTCACACGTGACGTAGTACCGACCCAGTGTTTGCGCGGTGAAAATGTGAAGAAAGTCAAACGCCCTTTACAAAAAAATGTAAAACAATGATGTCAGACGATTTTGAAGTTGGAGGAGAACTATGAGATGCAAATGTTTTTCTCTGTGTATGTTTAATTTCTGTTGTTACATAACAAGAATCAGTTTAGCCAACACACATACTGTAACAGAAATGAAAGATTTTATTAATTCTTTTTTATTGTTCATCTATTTTGGTTCTGCTTTCATCTTCCAATCCAATTAATTGACAATTCCACATAACCCATTTAAATCTGAAGACAATTTTTGTATGAATATTTTAAGATATACACTAAATGTCTTCAGCAACACTTTACATTACATTATAAATATCAATAAAATAAATACAAACGGAATACACAGACAATACAAACATCTTATAATGCTGCTCAGGATTCATAAAGTAACAATAATAAATGAAGCCTCAAGTGGCAGTTATCTTGGTCATCCAAACCAAACAGCTTATATTACAAAGAACAATTGTTTTTCAGATACAACAATCTTGAATAAACAGCTTATGAAAATACGTGCTTGACTCTTGCACTGTCATTGCTTATGATAAGTTAATGACAAGAGAATGTGCTACAGTTTCCGTATAAACACTAAAAATGGAAATAATTCAGCTACCCATTGATATATCTTTATATGCCAGAATAAAATAAGTGTGCTTTTCACAGAAATGTGCTTTTATAGAAATATTACCAAGAGAGATATATAATGTATAATCAAGTCTGGCAACTTGACAAACGTGCATTTAGTTAATTATGAAATAAAAATAAGTTAACATTTAATGATCAATAAGAATTTTTCAAATTGCCTATTTCTAATTATGTGACATAAAGGAGGTATTTTTTAGTGTACAGTGGTGCTACAAATAAAAGCAACAGTCATTTAGCCATTCATACTGATCCAAAATAATTATATTAAACAGGATTTCTAAACCTTTGGCTCCATCTAGTGGACATTCTTCAGTGCTTGGAGCCCTAATAATCATGCTAAAAGGAATCATAAAATGACAAACGGGACACCCTGGTCTTTGGTCCTAAGCATTGTTATAATTAACAGCTGTTATGCCTGTAGCTGCCAATCAAAGGCATTAGTCACCTGGGATCTCTTGGGAAAACAGCACCAGTGTCTCAGCGGCAGCACAAGTGGTTACATTCCTCAGTGAATGAGATGAAATTTTGATTCCCCTTATAGTCAGCCTGTCTTGTTATTCCATTCAGTTTAGTCCTGCACTGGATGAGCTTGCAATAATACAGCAATGATAAGCAACTTGCATGATCACTGTGGGATCTGTGCCTCCTGCTGGCTTCAGCGTCTATCTCTTGGGGCATTTCTTCTGATTTATTTGCCTGTAAGTTAACAGAAAAACACAATTACATTAAGGTACAGTATAATTAAACTACAAATACTTTACACTTATGATATCCAACCATTCCATTGTCATTGCACAATAAAATTACTCCAACATGCTAAATATTTGCTGGATAAAATCCAGTACTTGTTTCTTACTAATGAAGACATTATTCTTGTCTTCCTTTGTGCCGTTTTCACATGTATGAATGATCCTGAAGACATTATTTGATGCCTCATCCTGATTTTAAAACTAGAACTATAAAGAAATAACATGAGCCAGATGTTTTATGTTTCAACTGCAGATGTTTTACTGCATCCAAACAGCAAAAGAAAAAGGCCTTTTTTTTTTTTTTTTTAATAAACCTGTGTTCATGTTAAGGTCTCTAACATTAAATGGAGTATTTGAAATGTTTCCACTACTATGCTGACTATAAGTTAAATAATACATTTTTAAACACTTATTTTTGTTATTAAAACTTTTGACATTTGACTGCTTCTGTTATTTTGCATTAAAGATGATACATTTATTTATTTATTTTTAAATATCTTCAATTATACTTTGTAAAATGCACATGATGGAAATTTTATTACGATTTTTGAATGATACTTGCCTTTTTGTGTTTCCAATAAATGACAGCGCCAATGAAGACCACTAAAGCGAGGACCACTAAAACGACGCCCACAGCAACTACACTTATTCCTGCAGTAGAGTCACTGTACTTGGCAGAAGATGTTTTTTCTGGGTTGATGGTACTGAGTGGAAGTTCTGTAATGGACAACGAGAACAAAAACTGTGAGTGAATTCTTACAAATAACTGTAATAAATATACACAGATTTTCACGATTTAGATTAAAATGCATATATGCACAAGGGAGGAGTACTAGGTTAACCCCTGTTTCAAATCAACCAAACAACAAAGATGCTCAAGTGAGTTTCTGATTATTGTGAGCCCTCAAGATCAGTCTGCACACAGCAATCCGGGTATCAATCAATTATATTCCGCGCTTTTCGGCAATATTTTGTCAGGTCTACATGAAAGTTTGTTTTGACATACTTTTCTTTTCTAGTTCACGACTACAGTTGTATATTACTTTTTATTGCGTTATATTTTTGCTGCATATAAGCTTAGACTCGGTGCTCTCTGTCAGGTCCGCGCACACGGACGCCCCCTCATGACGCAACTTTACAACACAACACGCGACATATAGGTCACTTTAGTTCAGTCATTGATTATGTTGCATCATAACTTTCTTCGTTATTCTACTTCTGCGGCTAAATATGCACAAATATCTACCTTCATTTTAATAGCATACAGTGGCTAAAGATGTCGTTTCAGCTTACCGGAGACAAAACAGGAACTGTTCTTTGCGATATTTACTATGCTTTCCCAAAGTTTTTAAATACCCGAATACTTATGTATAGAGGCGTTTAATGATATGTATTTACTGTGCTTTCCCAACGTTTTTAAATGCCCGCATACTTCAGAATGCCTTAAGATAAACAATTATTTATCATAACTGGCAAAATATATGCGACTGTCCTCTTGCTGTCCTGCGAAATTATGATGATGCAACTACTACAACGCATTTCGTAAGACAGTGCGCGATACTCTGAACAATCAAAGACAATACGACATGCTAGAATAACACTTACGACACACAATAACGTTGTAAATCTTGTTTCCGTGCCATTTGCTGCTCGGTTTGTGGACCTCGTAAAGCCCTGTTTGATTGTAGCTGACGTTCATCAGGCTCAGCGTCACATTCTCTCCATCGGATTTCAATGAAACTTCGGATCTCCACTTCTGTGACTGTGCACAAGCTCCGTTATGGCAGATTATCTGCGCTATCAGTTCCTTTGAGAAGCCTTTGCGACGGATAAGTAAAATCTGTGGGTTTTCGTCCCACTTCTCAATGTGAATAGAGATGGTGAGGTTTCCTCCTTCAAACACCGTTAGCGACTCGATCTCTTCATCATCTTCAACACCACCAGCAGCAGTAGCAACCGCAGCACCAGCAGCAATGCCTTTAAAAAGTATTCATTGTAAATACATACAGTGTGCGAGTAAAGTTGACCGATCTTCAAATCAAATGTAACAAGTTTAACCCGCTAGAGCACAGATGTCAAAATGCAGACTTACCCATCCAACACGTTACTACAACGAAAAGTATCATATTCGGTATCCATAAAACAATTTAATACTGTTATAACTTAACCGGATGAACTGTGGTCTTAGTCTATCACCAACACGAATACCCAACTCATGCAAGTCATGTGGCGCTGGCAAGCAAAACAATTTGGAACTGCTTACTTACCCACGCCCACAAATATCACACCACCACTGACACTAAACCAGATTATTCAAGAATATTCAGCTCGAGAAAAGATTTTTGAGTGACTGACTCTTGAAATAATACATTTGGCACCCAGAAGTTCTCAGTATGGGAATGGGAAGTGGTTTAGAATATACTGAAACAATTATAAATGAATGTTAAAATGATTAAAATTAATAAAATCTTAACAGATAATGTTAACAAATAAGTTTATGCATTTATTTCATCCATTCATTCAGAAAAATGTGAAACATAGTTTGGTTTAAAATAAATATTTTGTCAGTTTGGTTCCTTCCTCTTAAAACTGACAGACACAATGACAAACCAACTTAAGCTTTGATTTCATTTCATATGGGCTAGTGTACCATTTGCTCGACCAGCTATTTTTATTTAAAAAATAATACATTTTTCAAGGAAAAATGTTCTCATAAATATGTTCTCATAATCAGGCAAAAAACTCGTCTAGGGTGACTAAAAGCGGATTATGTCTATTTTTGAAAGCATAAGAATGGTCAAACACTGCCATCTTGTGGTGGTTAACCGAATGGCTATCAAAAGTGGTAGCATTAAAAAAAATGGGTGCAACATAAGCAAAAGAGGGTCACATTTCTATTTATGTTTACATTTGTGTGCATTGTTTCACTCACCTGCTATTTCCTGCTAGTGCTGCAATGTTACAGGCCACTATGGAGGACTAGATATGCCACTTAAAATTAAAATGAATCAATTCATAATTTATTACATGAAACATGAAATTTAAATAAATACATTTTCATTTACTAAATAGACATACAAGAATGGTTCATTGTTGTTGTTTTTTGCATGGCACTTAAAGGGGTAGTTCACCCAAAAATGAAAATTCTGTCATCATTAATTCATCCTCAAGTTGCTCCAAACCTGTATGAATTTCTTTCTTCTGCTGAACACAGTGTTTTGAAGAATGTGTTTAACCATCAGTTTCTGACCCCTGTTGACTTCCACAGTATGGAAAAAAATACTATGGAAATCAGTGGGGACCAACAACTATTTAATTACACACATTCTTCAAAATATCTTCTTTTATGTTCAGCAGAAAAAGGAAATTCATACAGGTTTGGAGCAACTTGAGGATGAGTAAATTATAACAGAATCTACTTTTTAACCACAAATACTCATCTTGCATTAGCTCGACCTCACACATTACAAAGTCACGTTGGAAAGGTCACGTGTGACGTAGTACCGACCCAGTGTTTGCGAATTGAATATGTGAAGAAAGTCAAATGCCCTTTACCAAAAAAGGTAAAACAATGATGTTGGACGATTTTGAAGTTGGAAGAGAAAAAGAGAAATGAGACCTTTTTGAAATAAAGTACACAGACGAGGAACTAACCACACATGACCTTTCCAACGTGATTACGTCGCAATGCATGAAGATGCGCATGCACATCGCAGAGTATTTATACATTTTATGTTAGACTTGTTTTATTTATATATATATATTTTAACAATACAGATTGTGACAAAGCAGCTTTACAGTATTACATTGGAAATAGTGTGTTGATAATGCAAAAGGACAATAGTAAACACTCAATTTTCAGTTAAAGGCTCATCATTGAATTCAGGGATGTGTATATATATATATATATAAAGGACTGCAACATATGATTACAGGTAAAATAAATAGCCCAGTGGAAATTAATTGAATCTGTGTTGTTGTCATTGTGATTTTGTTTCCTTACACCAGTGATGCACTGATGGCTGTATAATTTTAATTTTACATGGTGACAAACGGTGATTTATTATTATTAATTTGACCTATATAACATTCACCAGATTTCTCACCCTTAAAACGATTTTTTAAAGAAAACAGTGCTTTGATCCATGAGTATGCATTTCCTTAAAGGGGTCATCGGATGATAAGTTCACTTTTTCATGCTGTTTGAAAATTAATGTGTGTTGGAAAATTAATTAGTGTGTGTTGCATGTACAAATCTGCCCTATAATGATAAAAATCCATGCAGTGGTTTTTAATTAATCTGTAAAAATAATATCCCCTTTTTCAAATCGAGCCGTTCTCAGATGCCTGTTGGTGTGGCGTCACACCCACAGAGGCCGCTCCCACGATAGTTGATTGACATGAGCTCTTACCTTAGACCAGCTGTCACAGTCCAGTAACTTTACATGTTTTGATGCCAGAGCAGGGATGTAAATTAGACAAGAATATCTCCGATTGAACCATTGAGGTGTTGTGTTGCTGGATGTAATAATGAACATAGTGGTCATCATTTACTCCCGACATCTGAGCCGCTGAAGATGCAGTAGATTACGTTTGTTTGTGAATGGAATGCGCCTCCTGAGCTACATATATCCCTCTATGTTCGCGCGAATGATTCATGATCCAGCTTCACTTACAGCAAAAGTGAGTATAAGCGTTTTTTATGAATCTTTGCGATCGCCTTTCCTTATAACCTGGTAGTTAGGAAGTTTAGCGGCTAAATGCGGCTAATGTAAACAACACCCTCTTTCCACAGAGAGAAGAGAGGGGCGGGGTGAGCAGAGCTCATTTGCATTTAAAGGAACAACCCCTTAGAATAAAATGATTTTTGCAGAGCTGATTTTGGCAAGGTAAAAAGGGTGTTGTTTTACAAAACCATTGAGAATTTTTCCACGAACTTCTAACTTATATTTATTACTTTCATCTAGTTTTAAAACACCTGTTTATCAAATCGGCACGTTATGATAAGAGATAGACATTTAAAAGCGTTTAAAAGCGTTGTGTTACTAGTTAAACAACGATTTCTAATCACCACACCACAGCTATTTTGAAGCTAAAATGGAAATCAAACACATTCAAATGCCCGTTAGAATGGTGCATATTTTTTGACGTCTAAATAGACAGTTCGTGACATTTTTGTCAGAAGCAGGCGCATACATTTTCTACACGTCTGATAAATTTGCGTTGAAGGCCACTGGAGACATTAAAACTATTTACTGACAGAAAGAGACAAAATCTGTGATTAATTGTTCATTGTTGAAAGGTTTTGGTGCCATCTAGTGGTACAGCTGATTTCAATGCCAGTGTGTTTCAATTAATCAGTATTGTAGTTTTATTTTTTAATTTTTAATTTTAATTTTTTTTTTTGCCACAAGTGGGCTTTGTTTTTGATCACTGGTCAAAGGACTTACTGGAACATTTCCAGTAGTATGTAAAATTCATGCTGTGCAATGCAACATTTGAATATTTTTCCAACATTGAAATAAAAGTGAAGAAGCTTGAGCTTGTGAAAAATTTCTAATCCCCTCTTCTTATAGTATAATGAATACCTAATCATAGTTTTTTTTAAAACTATTCTGATATGTTTACGGCAATGTCTGTATTTGGTGTCTGAGAGGGTCTGATCCATGTCAGGAATGCAGTAACAGTGCTTACTTATTCAGCCCAGCTTCCCGAGAATAACTATGTGTTTGTTTTATTATTCTTTTTAGGGCTTATAGCACCATTAATTGCTTCATGTTAAACTATAACTGTGAATAATGAGTGTAATTTTTATCAGTGCTCAGTGCAAATGTATTGTTCTGTTCCAGTGATGTGCTGCAGCTCAACCTTGAAGGGAAAATATTTTGTTGTTGGAGTTGGGGTTGAATATAAACAGTTTCCAGCAGAATCAACAGCTGCTCGGATGAGAAGTGCCCTCACACGCTTTAAGACTCACCTACCACCCTTACGATAGTTTCTTTTGAACTGAACTTTAAATAACCACATTGTGTAAAGAAAAAAAAAAACATCATGTTTAGATGTCACTAGAATGATCATAGTGAACCTATCAGAACCTGTAACAAAACTAAGAATGTGTTATAATTCTGATGTGCTTAACTGTGTAAGTTGGGAGGTTTTCTTTTTTAAATTTGCATTTGAAATTTGTAAGATTAAAAAAGCTTCAATAAAATTCTCTCTTACTGTACAGTGTTTATTGGTGGTAAACACATTGGCTCTTGCATGCTCTGTTAATCATGGAATAAACATCTGAAATGGTGAACTGGAGGCCTTTTGATGTTTCCACAGTTTGTCAACAGAAAATCCATTCAATCAGACAACTGACTGAAATTCCTGCAGTTAAAAGTATAAAATCATATTGTGACTGGTGGAACAAAAAGCTAAGAGGGAGACTATATTGCCAAGTGAAGTTCTGCATTCTTTTAGATTTATGGTCTATATTAGATTACAAATTCTCAGGTCTCTTATTCTCTGAGATAAAAAGCTTAATTGTTCATTGTTGAAGATTTTTTGCTGCTCTATATAGTTGGTAACACATCTGATTTTGTGGTCAGTGTGTCACTTCCTGATGAAAGTCATAAAGTGACCTAATGTCTTCAGTGAATGCTCGTCAGATGAGTCTGAGCTCCAGAAGGATTATCAAGATAATCAACCCAACATAATAATACAATAATTGTTCAATATGTCTATCAGCATGTGGGTTTTCACTGTGTTTTTCATCAGTATGAAGGGTAAGACAAATCTTTAGAACATTTCTCTTTTGTTTTAGTGGTTGTAGTCACTGGTCAAATGACTGACTGGAACATTTTCAACAATTTGTAGTCAATTCATGCTGCTTACAAGTCTTGTATTTTGCAAGTCTCTAACATGACAGTGTTTCCGAAAGTTCTCTGTGATCTGGAAACAATAAGTTGCTACGGTTACTGAAAAACATGTTCTAAAACCTCAACATAGAAATATTAAGGCTACCTTATTATGAAGATGACAAATGCAAACCTGATTTGTCCTTTTCAGTTTTATATATAAAGATTTCTTCACTAAATTTGTGAAATCCAGGTCATTCTACACAAAGAAAATTTACAAATATTGTAGATGCATTATTTATTAGGAAAGGAGACCACTTCCTTTGTACCTTTTTTGCATACCATGCTTTAAACTTTACAGCAATATTATTATAGTTTTGAATTTAGTTTTATTTACATTTTATTTTTAATATGACATTTCAGTTAAAGTCACTTAGATTTTTTACTCTGTGAATGTGCCTTTTTCAGTATTTTCTAGTGTTAGCTGTTTTAGAATTGTATAGTTTTAGAATTTTCAAATTTAAAGAATGGATATTATGTAAATATAAAGAGTTAATTCATTACATTTCTCAGGACAATAGTTAAATAGTTATTCATTTGTCACTGTAAATCATATAACACCTGTCATAGTTTAACATGCATGTATTTTATGCATACAGAACTTAAAACACTTAAAATGAAAATGTATGAACTAAAAATGTATTAAATAAAAAATAAAATGTAAATTAAAAATAACTTTTAATTTAATAAATAGGAATAAAAGAATGGGTCATTGTTTTTTGAATGACACTTAAAAGGGTAGTTTACTCAAAAATGACAATTCTGTCATTTACTCATCCTCAGATTATTCCTAACCTTGAATTTCTTTCATCTGCTGAACACAGTGTTTTGAAGAATGTGGGAAATCAACAGTTTCTTATGACTTTCCATACTTTGGAACATCTTGCGGATGAGTGAATGATAACACTATTTTTCTATTTATTTTCTATTTTTAATCGTTCTCTCTTTTATTTTGAAGTTTCATTAGTAACAAAATATTAGAAATACACTCATCACTTGATTCAGCCTTATATATTTTATTAAAACATGACAAATCTTTTCAGTGTGGAGATGTAAATTTTACTGTTGTTTATTGTGGATGCAGATTAGGCCATTTTTAGTACTCTCTCTATATAACAATAAACACCCAAATTAAGAAATAAATTGCAAAAACTAATAATCTGCAAATATACGGACATAAAGTCTGCAGTTGCAACTATAGAACTCTTTATTTAGCAGGTTACAATAAGAAACAGTTACTGGAAAAGGTAAAGATACAACACAAATTAAGTTAAACAAAAAGCTAAATCATCTAAACCAGCAGTATTGCAGATTCTGTTAACTGTGCACTTTTACTCAGTAGTTTTATATTGAATATCATGATCATTTTTTTAATTATTTGTTTACATTCTAGGCTACATTATGATCAAAGTTAGTCCTGCATGCACTTTCCAAATCAAGTAAATAGCATTTAAACATTTTTTTATATGGCATATTATGTCAAACATGAAGCATTATTTTGACTAAATCTAGGCAAGTAGCATTTCTTGGTTTAAACCAGGCAAACAGCATTTCTTACAGTTGGTGTTTTCACACCAAAGCTTTTGGTGCAGACATTAGTCTGTTGTTCTGTTGTCAGAGTTCAGTTTATTTCATGTGAATGTATTATTCCAAACTCAGTGTTCACTACCAAGTCTGCTTGAAAAGGTGGTCTGGGGTTTGGGTCATGTGAACTTTGGTGCAGTTTGCTGTTTGATTGTAATCCTTACTAAATCATGGAAGTTAACCACACCTGAAGTCCAGTATTCAAAATTGCAAGCTTCTGGTCATTTTTATTATAGTAAATTGGATTTAGCTGCATGTCTCTGAACAGAGTCTGTGGAATAGATATTTATTTCAACTGTCTTTGTATCAGAGTCTTTGATAATTGTGGCTTAAATATATTTATCCAGACTCTCAATAGCTTCTGTCTGAGAATATTTTCTCCATTCAGCTGGAATCTTTCCATACCCCTGATAGGTTTTTTTATAGTAATTTTCCAGATCTTTTTGGAATCTGCATACAAACCACTTCCAGTACGGCAGCTCAGAGAGATCTGGGGTGATGCTCCATGAAGCATATTCAGGACCTCCTTTTCTGTATTCCTTCCAGGGGACTTTATCACCTGACCTATTTGGATAAAAAGATCCATCACTGGCTACCGATGATGTGCAGCTGTTGATACCTAGGTTTTTTGTTCCTCTGTAAAACCACCCATTCAGTCCAATATTACGATGGAAAGGCACACTGTGATCTCCATCATGGTTTTCTATTGTGTTGGTGCAGATGGATGCACAGAAAGGACACTGAACCCAACAGCAATCGCAGAGGAGTTTAATCAGAATCTCATCTGGTCTGTCTTTGTATTCCAGCTTTACTAGAAACGTTTCTCTGCTGAATTTACTGCGTATGTCAGATAATACAGAAGGAAGTTCTTTTCTGATCACATCTTCTAGGAAGCTGATTTGAACATCATCATGATTCACTCCAGTGAGGTCATTTACAGAGAATACCAGAACATCAGAGACACAGTGTGTGAAACAACGCAACCATGATTCAGCATTTCCATTGATCTCTTGAACATATTTGGTGGATTCTTGTGCTGCGTTTATAATCTGTTGCTCCAGCAGTTTAATGCTGTTTTCCATCTTAGGTCGAACAATATCTTCAAATCTTTCAGTGATGTACTGTCTCACTTCAACTCTGATGAATCTCTTAAAGTGTTTCTTGGGATTGTTAATGTACGTCATGTATGCATTGAAATCCTGTTTTTCTGCCAGTGTTTTCAGGATGTGTTTCTCCAGGTTTGATCGGTTCCCATTTAGCGATTCACAGTTTGTCTTCATTTCATCTGCTAAATCTCTGGCAGTTTTTTTGTAGACATTCTGCTGAATGGACCTTTTGAGTTTATTACAAACAATATCCCCAAAAACAGCAGTTGATGATGCTCCTTCACAGTATTTCTGGAAAATTCTGTAGTACTCTTCACTTTTCTTCTCAAAATAGAGAACTGGATCATTGGCTTCCCTAAATATTTTGTATTGATCAGTGAATGTCTTGTTTGCTCTGTGGCATATGCAGAGTACCAAATCAGTGAAGAATTCTGTCTTGAACACATAGTTCACTTCTGGCTGATCTTCATGCTCCATTATTTCTGCCTTTATGTAATCTATGAGTTGTTGAATGTAGCTGGTGTTGTAGCCCATCTTTGCAATGTTATATGACTGAATCATTTTATCTGTGTACTCAGCAATGTCTTTGATTAAGACTCTTATCTCGACTTCATCCTCTGTAGATAAAGCAAATCCACTGGATTTATTAAACTTCACATATTCTGAATAGCTTGGCAAATGGATCATATCAACATGCTGACTGCTTTCTTTCAAACAGTCTAAAAGCAGATTTGGGTAGGTTTTACCGAGGTGCTGTTTTGCATCAACAAATATGTCAATATTTTTGACTGGAGGAATGTCTCTAATGATCTCCATCATCTGCTTTTTCCAAAAGGAATCAAACACTTGTTTCATTACATTTCCATCAGTTGCTTGGTTTTTAAATTCAAAGGCAAGTGTTTTGCTCTTTTCCAAGAGAGCATTTTCATGACGTGTCTTCTGCGTATCCATCTTTTTCTTCAGTTCACGCTGCTGAAGGACCTTATTTAATTTTTTCTTAGTTTCCCTCACAATGTCTTCTTGAAGTTTTTTCATTTTTATCTCAAATGAAGCTTTCCATTGCTTCAGTATACCCGCATCTCTGTCTTTCTCAAAGAAATTAGACATTGCCTTTTTCACGACTTCGCTCTTTGCATTTAGTTCTCTTTGAAGATCAGTTTCCTTTACATCATGAATTGCTGCATTTTCTATTTTGTTGTGAAGCTTGTTTTCAATTTCCAGCATGGCACTCCGAAGGCTCCAGTTCCACTTGCTGTATTCAGTCTCTAGTTTCTTGTATGTTGCAAATTCCTGTGAATTTTTGAAGCTGAACACAAACTGTTCATTAAGCAAAGCCTCCCAGAGATCTTGAACACGGTCTTTTAGGTGTGTCAGCGTTATGCCGTCTGATTTTGAAGCATGTGTTAGAATAGTTTGTTTCAGTTCTAGAATGTTCTCGCAGTAGTCTGGGTTTGGTGGCGCCATGGGTGGGCTGCCCTCCCAGAGCTGAGCGAAATACTTCACATCATTCTGAACATCAAATGCAATCACATCACTGAAACATTCTGTATCACATTCTTCCCCTTTAGCAGCAAGTTTTGTCATTTCATCCAGTTTCTCCTGCAGTCGTCTCCTTCCCTCCATGTTTTTCTCTCCAGCTGTAATATCTGAGACATTCTGATGCACAAACATGCAGCTTGGATTCAGTCTGACCTTCTTCATCCTCAGGAAGGCCTGAACAACAATCTGAAGAATGTCCTGCATCTCAGATGGGTTTTCTCCAAATATATTGATCAGCGTCATGTTTCCAAGACCAGCAACAAATGTGGCCATTTCATTGTCACGACGTGGTGTAGACATTTCTGCTAGTTCTGGTGCACGAAGTCCCTCAGTATCAACAACCAGAATGTAGTCAAACTTCAGCTCTGTTTTCATCTCTTCTGACACTTTGATCAGCTGCATGAAAGCTCCTCTGGTGCACCTGCCAGCACTGACAGCAAACTGGAGTCCAAACATGGCATTCAGCATGGTGGATTTGCCAGAGCTCTGAATCCCTAAAACTGACAGCACAAAGACTTTCTGGTCTCCCAGTTTCTTAGTAAGTTCATCTAGGACTGCAGTGATCCAGGTGAGAGGAACATGAGCAGCATCTCCATCCATCAGCTCCATGGGAAATCCAGAGATCATCATCTCTGCTGCAAGACTCGGGAGAGAACAGAAGTCAAACTGCAGACCTTGCTTGATTTTCTTCACAGTTGTCGAGGATTCATAGATTTGACCAAACTCTCTCAGGATGTGCTCTAGGCCAAAGGTAGTACGACTGATTTTGTCTTTGATGTCTTCCAAGTTTGTTTGTTCAATCTGCAGTTGATCTAGTCTGTCAGGCATCTTTTTCATTTCTAAGACCTCATTCCATTTCACATAATATTCCTTATGAAGTCTGCAGAGCTCATCTGAAGTGAAGTCATCCAACAGGTTCATCATCCATCTGAGAAAATATTTTTTTTCATTGTCTCTCTGTGATTTTATTATGTCAATAAATTTCCTCATAAACTCACTTAATCCTTGTGTTACTTGTTTTTCTCTTATTTTTCTCATGTTCTTCAGTTTGGAACTTTTGTCTTTTTCTAGATTTTCTCCTTCTAAATGACGCAGATTTTTGTTCATTTTACACCAGTCATGCCACAGTTTCCCCTGACAGGGCAGGATTGTTTCTTTTACTGTTGATGGATCTTTTCCTCTCAGTAAACCCATGATCTGATCTGCTGCTTGTTTTCCTCTCTGGCACTCTGGATCATCCTCATCTATTCTGATTCCTGTGTGTTTGGCCACATCTTCAAGCTTGAAGGTCTTTTTCTGCTTGTTCAAAGTCACTCTGATCATCTCTCTTATTTGCTCAGATACATCAGATTGGTTTTTGTTCAAAAGACCAATTTTGAATTTTTCATTCCCCATTTCAATTTTATCACAGTTATTGTCAGTGAGCAGACAAATGAGAGGCTGAGGAGATTCGAAGAGTGATCCCACCAAATGGTTGTAGTGGTTCTTCTGTCCAAAATCTGGTAAGAGGAGGACGTTTACTGAAGCCATACTGGTCAGAATCTCGTATTGTTTCTCATTGTCTCCTGCATCACCATGAAGATTACAGAAAGCAACACAATCATCAAATGAGTCTGTCTTTTTCCCAGAAGGACAATACCAGGCGATCTCCACCACTCCATCCATCAGTAATCTGGTTCTGCTACCACCTGGGCAGTTCCTGTGGAAGAACGTGTGGTGTTTCTCATTGATGAGGCTGTTCATCAGCTGAGATTTAGATGAAGACAGAGAGCCAAACCTGAAAAAAGCCACCATTGGAGTCTCAGCCTTGTAGACTGGCTGGGTTTGACTGATGATCTCATTGTTGGGGTTTTTCTTCTTCCAGCTCTTGCTGATTTGTCTAAATGTCCAGAGAGGAAACTCAATCTTTTGTGTGAATTGATCAGGAACAAGCAGAGGCAGTGCATACTGACACTGTGAAAGTTTATTCACCATCGTCTGCTTTAGGAAACCATCAGCACAATGAAAAACAGCCATCTGAACATCCATTGGGTGAATATTAGGGTTGTAGTTTGCACTGTCTTCTTCACCTTCCTTCTTTCTGTGTTTTATGACAGTGTATCTTGCTCTGTAGTCCATGTTCATTAACTTTTGTAGGAATGAGTTTACAAGTTCATTCTCTTCATGTGGTTCCTGAGACTGAAATGAAGACTTGGTGATTTCAAGAATGTTTACTGTTTTCATTTTATTTTGATGGTTTTTCGTCAGATCCAGTCTTTCACTGAGTTCTTTGACTTGTTTAATGACTTTCAGGTCCAGCTTTGGATTTTGGCCTTTCAGATTTTGGTGTTTTGGAGTTTCATCTCTCTGTAAATAGATATATGAACACATGCATATACTCATTTGTTTTTATGTCACATTAGCAGAGAAAATATCCTAGTAGACACTCTGAGATCATATTTGTACTGATGATGTTTCATAATTATAAATCATATTTATTTATAATTATGATTTACAATATGTATTATTGTAAGTAGCTTAGATATGAGAGTTTTGCAAAAAGAAAGCATTATTTTTACATGTTACGGACAGAATTAAAGCATTAGTTAGGCTGCCCCCCATTAGTTGACGAGAAGAGACTTGTTTGACCAAAATTGTATTAGTCGGTTAGTTGCAGGAAAAAAAAGGTCAGTGATGGACAGATCGCTAATGGGTGGTCCTTGAGGGAATTACAGTATATTGAGTAGGAAATCTAAATAATCATTCATCAACCTCAAATCTGTCACAAAAATGAAGCGAAACCCATTGTATAGTCCATTTGCCCTACAGACATGATAAATATATCTACATAAAGCTTGTCTACTTTTAAACAAACCAACAAATACTCGTAATCCATATGAAAGTGCATTGTTCTTTAAAGGCGCATCATCATTTTTAACGATCATGGACTTTTAGTTTGTTTTGTTTCATTTGTTTTTTTAATTATAGTTTCAGTTAATTTGATCATCACACCTGTTAATCTTTTAGTTTGTTATCAGTGTATACTTAAGTTCCTGTTCCCTCAGTTCACTGTTTGTTGTTTGTTTGTGTATTGTGCATTGCCTTGGATTAAACATTAGATTGTTTATTCTTTTATTAAATATCTTTGTGTTGGAACTTTCAGACTCATCTTTGTCTTTGGGACTATGGCGTAAAAGGCTTAAATTAAAAACTACTGATTAACTAGAAGAATCCTTAGTCAGGGGCAGCTCTACTGATTACAATATTCCTTTCTAAAAATGTAATTCTTAGTGAAGTGAATTCTTTGTCTGAATTCAGCTCTTAATGGTCATAAATCTAAATTCCTTTGACCCTTGATATTGATCACTTACCTGTTGAGAAGAGGCTGTTTGAAAGCACATTTTCATGTTCTCTATGTTTTTTCTTCTGTCTTCTTCATAGTGCGTTGGTTTTGCTCTTATTTGTTCATCTTGCTGCTTTTGTTCTATTAACTTTATTTTGTCTTCAAAAATCTTACGTTGTTGTTCTCTCAGAGTTTTCTCATGCTGGATTTTTTCTTCCTCCACTTTGTCCATTAACATCGGTATTTGTGCTTTTTGATTGTCTCTTTCCATCAGTTTGAACATGTTACATGTGTAGTAACTCCCTCCATTTGCTGTCACCATGTCATTGATTTTCTGCAGTAGTTCAGACACCTGCGTACGGTCTCCAGTCTCATTATTATTGAACACATGGTATCTGTTTCCACACTGTTTAATGAGCTTCATCATTGCAGATCCTGGCTTTCTCAGATACTCTTCGATGGTCTTCTTCTTCAGATCTTCTCCTCTGGTGAAGAGCACCATGGTGTACATTAAAGAGTTTTCACCAAAAGTCTCCTTAATGATCTTCACAGCATTTTCCTCTTCCTGCGTGAAACGTCCCACTGGTATCAGTAAGAGAAACACATGTGGTCCAGGAAGTATCATGGAGATGTACTTAATGATTTCTCTCTGGATCTCTTCATGGCTAAGTTTAGTATGAAACACTCCTGGAGTGTCAATTACTGTAATAAATCTGCCATTGATTTCAGCCGTCTCTCTCTGGCACTCATTAGTAACCGAATCATAAGACACCTCTTCTTTAAATGCTTCTTTTCCTAAAATAGTGTTTCCTATAGCACTCTTCCCAACTCCAGTTTTTCCCAGCAGGACAATCCTCAGCTCATCTAAAACCTTTGGTGAATCTGGTGGAGGAAATAAAAGTGTTTTCAAGTCATGTCCTACAACGGAGATCAAATAAATTGTGGATTTAATATGCGCTTGACATCACTATATGAACATTAACTGTGTAACATTAATAAAATATATTTAACACATCAAACCATTTTCCTGAAATTTCCCCGTGCAATGATTAAGATATTTAGATCCCTTGCCCCACCCCCAAACCTAAGCATAACTATAGCCAATATAAATATATATACCAGATGTGGCGAACGTCGGTCCTGGAGAGCCGCAGCCCTGCATAGTTTTGCTTCAACCCTAATCAAAAACACCTGAACAAGCTAATCAAGGTCTGAAGGGTTACTAGAAGGCTACAGGCAGGTGAGTTTCAGTTAGGGTTGGAGCTGAACTCTGCAGGGCTGCGGCTCTCCAGGACCGGAGTTTGCCACCCCTGATATATACTGTAAAACATAACTGACCAAAATTTGCAGGAAAACAATAGTTTTGTGTAAGTAACGGAGCAGAATTGAAGTTTTTTAAATATTACTCTGATTGACTTCATTAATCTATTAAAAAAAACTAACTAATTAATCGCACATTTTTCTGAAATTAATCGCGATTAATCCCACCTAACATTACAATTTTTAATTATACTTTTATATTGCAATAATTCAATCTTCAAATTAATGTAGAAAAAACATAAAGGAAGTATATTTTTGATATTTGTTGGATGACATCCTTTTTTTTTGTATGAGTGAAGGCAAGTTTTACTGATACCAACTGATGTCTCTATGAAATTTTCCTAATATTGAACCACTGACTATAGCCATTCAACATTATAATTGAGAGCTTTCAATTTAACATTTATTAGACTTGTAATTTAAGTGACCTTAAAACAAAAACATAAACCCATTATAATAACTGTCATATAACTACCTGTGCCCTTCAGCAAGAAAATATAGCCACAATTAATAAAGTTATCAAACACTAAAATCTAAATTGAATAAAAGATAAAGCTTAAAACTACAGAAGTTCTCTTTTTTAATTTTGTTCTTTGATTAACAGACACCACAGCAGCTGGTTATTAGGATATTTTGGCTGCTGTTACTTTACAAGCTGCCGCTGCTGAACATGAAGTGGATCTGAAGTGGAACAGTGTAAATACAACTTAAAAACAGTAAAAAAAATTTTTTTGGTCACATCTTAATGGCAAATTAAATAACACAAAATAAAAGTTTCAAAAGCTTTACATTTATACACTATTAATAACCATAATAATAATAATAAAATAGGTTGAAGAATTTTTTTTTTTTAGCAATTTTGTTTTTATAAGCTAATTTGTATTTGGTTAGCATGTTCATGTGTGTCATTGAGAAGAAGGGAAGGTAGAGTAATGAGTCAAGTATTTTTGCCAAACTATTTTGAAATATAGTTGAAATAATTATGTATGACACAATTCCAGTCAAAACAAGATATTTGAAGAAACTATAGCCATACAGTCACTATAGCATATTCAGCATGATACTGTTGAGGACCAGGGATGTTGTTGTCATGAAGGTCTAAAATAAGCCATTTTTTATTTTTTGGTTTATATATATATATATATATAGCCTATGTATAGCCTAGAATATTTCCCTCCAGAAAACCATTTGTTTTTTATCTTTCTATGTCTATACTGTATTGTTGATTATTACTAATTTATGCATGTCTTATTGCTTTGTGTTTGTTGCAGTCCTGTGTTAGTAAATTTAAAATTGTAATACGAGTTTTAAATAAATGTTACTGAAATTCTTGTTATCATGATGATACACTTTGTCCTATTACCCCATACATAAACTATATCACACAGCAAGATATTTTAAATTAAAAAAAATAATAAAAAAATTAGAAAATAATGAATAAACACAAATTTTCACACAAAATATGCATGTCTAAAAGCAGCGAATCGCCCTGTCCATAATACAGCAACAATAAAAACAGACATTTATTTTATCAGTTACATTTATTATAGTAAATTAACAATGTGCGCCCTCTCTGAAATTACTCCTTCTATTTTTAAGAATGTCTTTATAGCTTGCCAATCATCAATTTGGTCAAGTTAGATTCTTACCTGAACTGAATGCCATTACATATTCGTCTCATTGAAGCATCAAAGGAGAAAGTTTGGTCAGCAGACAGAAGATGGAGAGGAGAACAACACACTTGTGTGTGTGTCAGGGTTGTGCTTGTGCTCTCCAGTATCCACAGTTTTTTGAGTGTTGCGTACTTTGCCCCAGGGGTATGACTAGTGCAAATAAAATTATTCACGCCCCACGGCATAATGGGAACTGTCACAGCCCTGTGGACTGTTTTTGTGTGTTTTCCCCATGTATGCTCTAATTTTGTGCTTTCCTGTTCCGTTTCTAATTATCACGTCACTGTTTGATTGTTCACACCTGTCTCCCACTGATCGGTTTGTCTGTGTATTTTAGGTTGGTTGTGTTCACATTTGGTTGTCGGTCCTTGTAAGTCACTCTGCCTGTGTTTTGTTCATTCTGTTAGTTACCCCGGTTTATGCAAAGACTGTTTGTCGGTGTGGAAGATTCTAATCTTCCCCCCAATTGTAAACACGAGGTCGCTCCAGCTCACCACCAGCCAGCGTCCTCCACATGCTGCTCCAACGAGCTCGCTCCCTCCGGTCCTTCCTCGCTCACTCCAGTTCTCCATAGCTCCTCCCTCATCCTCAGCCCAGAACCAAATTGGACTCCAACTCTCGGGCTCCGGCCACGGCCAGCTTTCCAGACCTTTTACATTCACAAATGTGAAGTTCAATAATAATTAGTGGTGTCAATCGATCTAAAAAAAATTAACTAATTAATCGCACATTTTTTCTGAAATTAATCACGATTAATCCCACCTAACATTACAATTTTTAATTATACTTTTATATTGCAATAATTTCACATTCAATCTTCAAATTAATGTGGAAACAACATAAAGAAAGTATATTTTTGATATTTGTTTAATGACATTTTTTTTATGACTGAAGGCAAGTATCACTGATACCAACTGATGTCTCTATGAAATTTTTCTAATATTGAACCAGACTATAGCCATTCAACATTATAATTGAGAGCTTTCAATTTAACATTTATTAGACTTGTAATTTAAGTGACCTTAAAACAAAAACAAAAAACCCATTATAATAACCTTCAGCAAGAAAATATAGCCACAATAAAGTTATCAAACACTAAAATCTAAATTAAATAAAAGATAAAGCTTAAAACTACAGAAGTTCTCTTTTTTTAATTTTGTTCTTTGATTAACAGACATCACTGGTTATTAGGATATTTTGTCTGCTGTTACTTTACAAGCTGCCGCTGCTGAACATGAAGTGGATCTGACACCTTTTTAAATGTGACTCTTAAATAATAAGCACTTACATGCACAGATTTAAGGGAGCTTTAGTCGCCTTTTTTGTAACTTCATGGCTTAACTGGCGACATAACTACGACTAACTACATACATACTTTCATTTGGGTTTAAATATGATACAGCGCTTTGAAGCTATAGCCTAATACAGCGCGCGCTGGCATATTTGTGCGTGCACTTGAAGAGCACGCGCTACAAGCACAGTATAAATGCTGACAGGACAGGAAGATTAGTTTATTAATTGTCACCGGTACCGTTTCCGCTCTCGTTTGACTGGCGCCTGTTGCCGAGGTGACGTTGGAGCGCGCGTCTGAAAAGTCTCTTGTTTGATGTGCTCGTTATTACGTTCTGCGTCTAAATAAACGCAATTCTTTGATGGTTGTGGGTGGGGTGGCCAAACTTAGCCCCGCCCCTGCGTTAATTGCGTTAAATATTTTTAACGTGTTAAAATTAAAAAAATGAATCGCCTGCGTTAACACGCTAATTTTGACACCACTAATAATAATACAATTTTGATTATAGGTGTAATGCCACGCCAGCAGAGGGAGCCCTCACCCACTGACTGACTGTTGCTGCTCCCTCTGCTGCTTCGTTGGTTACTTCCTGTTTGGTGGCCATAAAAAGAGGCCATTTCCAATCAGACAACTGCGAAGTATTGTTTTGCTCTAGCGGACTCTACCAAGCGTTTCCCTGTTTTCATTGCCTTGTTTTTGTTATTTGCCACGGTTTTGCTTTGTTCCATTGTCTTTGTTTTCTGCCATAGTTTACCTCGTTCATTGCCATAGTTTTGTCTTGTTTCATATCCTTGTTTATTTGTTACTTTCGGACTGCTCTCTCTGGTTTTTGGACTCTGCCTGTTTTTGTGGATTATGCTATTGTTTTGCCTTCGTCACACTGTTTGTTTGGATATTGACCCTGCCTGTTTGACTACGATCTGTATAATAAAAGCTCGCACTTGGATCTTACACGCTTCCTACGAGTCCGCGTTACAATAGGATTTCAGTTTTTACTGAGTTTGGAGCACTGACAAATGCTGTTTATGCTGTTTACATATGCTTGAAAACAAACATCACATTTGATACTGCAGTTTCATGCAAAGTTCTTAATAGAACTGTTTTAATTCAGTTATCTTCCTGAGGCTGCTTATTTGTCACCTATGGCATTTAATTTTAGTATCAATACTGAGGTATTAGATTCTTGTATTGTACCGAAGCCAAAATTGTGGTATTGAGCCAGCAGTACTTCTGTTGACGCTTTATGATAAAATTTGATTTATACTTTATGATCAGGAACTTTATGGTTATTGCAATGTCAACACGCCCTTATACCCTCACCACACCACACGGACTTGATATGACTAATATGACACTGGTATGATCAAATGTGGTCATGCAGTCTGCAGTGTCAATTTGTAAACCTAAAGATTTAAGCAACTGTACTTTGAACTCACTCTTTAATCTGCATCAGGTGATAGGGCATTTTCTGTATTGCCGCTTTATAAAGATTTTATTACCCATATCCATGACCTTGCTCTAATTAGACTGAATTTATCATCAGAGAGATAACTTAATTATGTTAATTGAGATAATTGTTCAGATATTCTTAAATTCTACAGAATACTGCAATATAAAGTGGTAATTTTCAATGTTAATGCTCTTTCAACATAGGATCATTCCACATTGTAAGCATATAGTGCAAAATCAGTAGCTGATAAATTTAAATTTAAATTTAAATAGTAAATTTAAGTAGAAAATTAAGTCAAATTTACTTAACTAAGTTATGTAAAATTAACAAAGATCTACTCAAGTAGATTTTATTCAACCATTGTTTGTAATCTTTACTCCAACAATGTAGCACTGAAACAAACCCATGCAATTATAGCATATGGTTCACTTAGAAACACCTAAGCAAACAAGGGAGTAGACAGTTTGTTAGACTTTCTAAGATGATATATCTACACAATATAGTTAACACCCAAATGAACACAGAGACGTCAATACTTGGTACACAACGACGGTAACAATCAGAGGACAGTGTTTGAGGATGAATGATTAATTTTGAGTACAAAATGAAACCCAGATGTCACAAAACAGCAAGTTACTAAACCTAACAACAAAAGCAACCATAAAGCAGTGTAAATACAACTCAAAAACAGTAAAATTCAACCTTATTAATTATTCATGCCGCACTGCATGATGGGAACACCAGTATCATAACTTTGATATTTACGCAAAGAGTCCTTGTAAACATAACAAACAATTCCAAGTAAAATATAAGTTTGAGTTAGTTGAATTGAGTACTGATTTAGAATTTACTCTTTTTTTTAATTCTTGCCTTAACTCAGTTATTTAATGTAGAAATTACATTTGTTTTTCTGTAGTATTTACTTCACCACAGAATCATTTTCATTTGTGTACTTTTATTGTGCTTCTTTGTCCTTTTCAGAACTTGGCAATAAACTGTGCTTTTTTTAATTATTTATTTTTTAACATTTTGGAAACATTACAAGGAAAACACATTGGAAAGGAGGGTTGAATTATAAAAAATAATTAAAATTGAACACATACACACATACTCCCACACAACATAAAAGATAATAACTTTAATAAATAAAGTCAAGTATTTTTGAAATATTTTGAAATATAATTTAAACAATTATGTCCAACACAATCCCAGTCAAAATAGGAGATTTTAAGAAACTATCCCTGTTAAATTTTCCCACAATTGCATGGTAATTTTTGGCTAATTATAATCTGTTTATTAATAGTGACCATTATGCACAACATATATAATAAAAAGAGAAAAGCAGAAGCAGGAGACGAAGTAATGATGGTATCAAAGGAGCAGAGTTTATTGTACAATTTTAGTTGCGTATGTCTCAATGCTCAAACTTCGTTGGAAGAACACAAATTAAAAATTAACACAGAGAATAAGTGTCACACCCCTGTGGACTGTTTTGTTGGTTTCGCCCTTCTGTGCCCTTATTTGGTCTTTCCTGTTCCGTTTCTTGTTAAGTCTTTATTGGTTAATTACCTACACCAGACCTGGGCGTTGTACACCCCCGGGCCACATCGGGCCCTCTGGCTATCTTTGACCATAAACTATATCACGCAATATGATATTCACATGGTTTAAAAAAATTATAAAAAATATTTGAATTATAAACATTTTTACACAAAATATGCATGTGTAAAAGCAGCGAATCGCCCCGTCCATAATACAGCAACAATAAAACACAGCCATTTATTTTATCAGTTACATTTATTATAGTAAATTAACAACATGCGCCCTCTCTGAAATTACTCCTTCTATTTTTAAAAATGTCTTTATAGCTTGGTAATCATCAATTTGGTCAAGTTAGATTCTTACCTGAACTAAATGCCATTACACATTCGTCTTATTGAAGTATCAAAGGAGAAAGTTTGTTTAGCAGACAGAAGATGGAGGGGAGAGCAATACACTTGTGTGTGTGTCAGGGTTGTGTCTGTGCTCTCAAGTATCCACAGTTTTTTTTTTTGAGTGTTGTGTACTTTGCCACAGGGGTATGACTAGGACTATCTATAGTCCATGGGCCATTTTAGACATCACAAAGATCTCGCTTCAGTTCAATCCCTGTTAAATTTTCCCACAATTGCACGGTAATTTTTGGCTAATTATAATCTGTTTATTAATAGTGACCATTATGCACAACATTTATAATAAAAAGAGAAAAGCAGAAGCAGGAGACGAAGTAATGATGGTATCAAAGGAGCAGAGTTTATTGTACTGTTTTAGTTGCGTATGTCTCAATGCTCAAACTTCGTTGGAAGAACACAAATTGAGAAATTAACACAGAGAATAAGTGTCACACCCATGTGGACTGTTTTGTTGGTTTCGCCCTTCTGTGCCCTTATTTGGTCTTTCCTGTTCCGTTTCTTGTTAAGTCTTTATTGGTCAATTACGTACACCAGACCTGGGCGTTGTACGGCCCCCGGGCCACATCGGGCCCTCTGGCTATCCTTGACCGGCCTGCGTGAGGTAATCGGTGAATTAAAAGTCAATCGCAAATAGGTGTAATTACGTGCACGCAATGCAACCGCACTGATTTTATTTTCAAAGTGCTATTATTATTATTATTATTATTATTATTATTATTATTAACAATTACGCCTGCTCGTGTAACCGTATCTCAAATGTGTTCGGCCCAGGCCCTCCAAAGATCCACTGACTGTCACAGCTCCACGGCCCAGGTCCTCCAGTGCTTCACTGTCTGCCACTGCTCCATGGTCCAGGTCCTCCAGTGCTTCACTGTCTGCCCCTGCTCCACGATCCAGGCCCACCTCCTCAACTTGGACCTGGCCCTCTGTCCCACCCCCTGTTTTGCCTCTGTTCCCCCACCCTCCTGGACTGGTGGTGTTGTTGTTGTTGTTGTTGTTGTTGTTGTTGTTTGAGCGCCAGGAGTCGCTCCTGGGGGGGGGTATGCCACGCCAGCAGAGGGAGCCCTCACCCACTGACTGACTGTTGCTGCTCCCTCTGCTGCCTCGTTGGTTACTTCCTGTTTGGTGGCCATAAAAAGAGGCCATTTCCAATCAGACAACTGTGAAGTATTGTTTTGCTCTAGCGGACTCTACCAAGCGTTTCCCTGTTTTCATTGCCTTGTTTTTGTTATTTGCCACGGTTTTGCTTTGTTCCATTGTCTTTGTTTTCTGCCATAGTTTGCCTCGTTCATTGCCATAGTTTTGTGTTGTTTCATATCCTTGTTTATTTGTTACTTTCGGACTGCTCTCTCTGGTTTTTGGACTCTGTCTGTTTTTGTGGATTACGCTATTGTTTTGCCTTCGTCACACTGTTTGTTTGGATATTGACCCTGCCTGTTTGACTATGATCTGTATAATAAAAGCTCGCACTTGGATCTTACACGCTTCCTACGAGTCCGCATTACAGAATACTTCGCCTCCCAAAGATCCAGCGGCTTCCAAACACAGATCATCATGGACCCGATATCACGTCTCCTCCGTCTACACCAAGGTAATCGGCCCATTGAGGATTATGTTGTGGACTTTTGCCAATTATGTCACTTGGTCAACTTCAATGATGTGGCACTCAAGGACATTTTCAGAGCAGGACTGACTCACCCCATTTGTTTTGGCCTCCCTGGAGGTAAGATTCACTGGTCTTTGGAAAAATATATTGACTATGCGTTATTACTTGCGGGATCGTCTTTTACTGTTGGGATTGCGGATGAGGGACCCCGCAATCCTACAGTAACCCCCACACCACAACCAGTTCGCGTCATGCCTGCCAAGTCAAAGCCTGTTCAAGTCACGTCCACCAAGCCACAGCCTGCTCACGTCACGTCTGCCAAGCCACAGCCTGCTCATGTCACGTCTGCCAAGCCATAGCCTGTTCACGTCACGTTTGCCAAGCCACAGCCTGCACTCGTCAAGTCTACTAAGCCAGAGCCATCTCATGCCAAGTCTGTCAAGGCAAAGCCTGCTCACGCCATGCCTGCCGCTCCAGGGCCTGCTCACGCCATGCCTGCCGCTCCAGGGCCTGCTCACGCCATGCCTGCCGCTCCAGGGCCTGCTCACGCCATGCCTGCCGCTCCAGGGCCTGCACCTGTCATGGCCACCCGTCCAGAGTCTGCACCCGTCATGGCCACCCTCCCACAACCAGCTCACAAGATGGCCGCCATCCCAGAGCCAGTTCACAAGATGGCCGCCATCCCAGAGCCAGTTCACAAGATGGCCGCCATCACCAAGCCTGTTCACAAGATGGCTGCCCCGTCTGAGTCCCTGGCCAAGATGGCTGCCACGCCTGAGCCTCATCAAGCCAAAATCATCTCATCCGCATCTCATCCCATCATCTCTGCCACACCCAAGGGAAATCAAGTGATGCCTGATCCTCCAGTATCAAGTCAAGCTTCAAAGTCAAGTCAAGTTGCAGTTGCGTTCCCTGAGTTAAGTCAAGTTTCCAAGTCAAGTCAAGTTGCAGCTGTGTTTCCTGAGTCAAGTCAAGTTTCCGAGTCCAGTCAAGATACAGCTGTTCTCCACGAGCCAAGCCTAGATACAGCTGTTCTCCATGAGTCAAGCCAAGATACAGCTGTTGTTCTCCATGAGTCGAGCCAAGACACAGCTGTCCTCCATGAGCCAAGCCAAGATACAGCTGTTCTCCATGAGTCAAGCCAAGATACAGCTGTTCTCCATGAGTCAAGCCAAGATACAGCTGTCCTCCATGAGTCAAGCCAAGATACAGCTGTCCTCCATGAGTCAAGCCAAGATACAGCTGTTCTTCACTAATCAAGCCAAGTCACAGCTGTTCCCCATGAGTCAAGCCAGGTCACAGCTGTTCCCCATGAATCAAGTCATGTCACAGCTGTTGTTCCTGAGTCAAGTCACGTTACAGCTGTTCCTGAATCAAGTCAAGTTACAGCTGGGTTGTCTATGTTAAGCCCAACCATAGCTGATTCCCATGAGCCAAGCCAAGTCACGGCAAATCTTCATGAACCAAGTCAAGTTGCTGCTATTGTCCCTGAGCCAAGCCACGTTACAGCAGACCTTCATGAGCCAAGTCAAGTTGCTGCTGTTATTCACGAGCCAAGTCAAGTCACAGCTGACCTTCACGAGCCAAGTCAAGTCACAGCTGGACTGCACGAGCCAGGTCAAGTCACCACTGTTCTTCACGAGTCAAGTCAAGTCATGGCAGACCTCCATGAATCAAGTCAAGAAACGGCTGTCCTGCCAGAACCTCACCCGGTCCCATCTGACCGTCCAAAGCCACCTCACATCTCTGCTGATCCTCTAAAGCCTCCTCACGTATCAGCTGAAACCCCAGAGCCCGCGCTCCCAAGCCACGCAGAGGCCACATTCCCAAGCCACAAATCCACAGCATCCACACCCTACAGACATTTCACTATCTACGGTGCTGCCTGTAATGGCCATTGCCATTTTCAGTGTGTGGTCTGCACACTGTGCTCCAAAGGCCTCGTCTGTCCACGAGTCTGCTCCAGAGGCCTCGTCTGTCCCCGAATCTGGTCTAGAGGCCTCGTCTGTCCACGAATCTGCTCCAGAGGCCTCGTATATCCACGAGTCTGCTCCAGAGGCCTCGCCTGACTGAGAGTCTGCCCCAGAGACCTCATCTGACCACAAGTCTGCTCCTGAGGTTTCATCTGTCCACGAGTTCGCGCCTATACCTCCTGAGGTGTCAGCTCATGCTGTAGAACCTCCTAAGGAGGTGGCATCCATTTATGAACTCACTGCCACGTCTGCCCAAGAATCTGCGCCTATGCCTCCAGAGGTGTCAGCATATGCTGTAGATCCTCCCATGGGGTGGCGTCCTCCCATAAACTCTCTACCCATCATACCACGGCCCAGAAGGCCTCTCACGAACTCTCTGCCTGTTATGTCACAGCCAAGAAGGCCTATTATGAACTCTCTGCCTGTCACGTCACAGCCACGAAGGCCTATCATGAACTCTCTGACCGCCATGTCACAGCCAAGAAAGCCTATCATGAACTCTCTGCCTGTCATGCCACGGCCAAGGAGGTCGTCCGTGAACACACCGCCCTGCTATGGATGTCACTAGTTCCACTGTGGATATCTCTGCTCCTGTCTGCTCTGCCTGCTTGGCCTGCCTTGCAATGGCTCCCTGTTATGCCTGCCCTGCTAACCTCGCCATGGCTCCCTGCTCTGCCTGCTCTGCCTGCCCCGCCATGGCTTCCTGCTCTGCCTGCCCCGCCATGGCTTCCTGCTCTGCCTGCCCCGCCATGGCAGCTGGCTCTCCCTGCTCCACGACCCAGGCCCTCCAGTGTTTCACGGTCTGCCATTGCTCCACGGCCCAGGCCCTCCAAAGATCCACTGACTGTCACAGCTCCACGGCCCAGGTCCTCCAGTGCTTCACTGTCTGCCACTGCTCCATGGTCCAGGTCCTCCAGTGCTTCACTGTCTGCCCCTGCTCCACGATCCAGGCCCACCTCCTCAACTTGGACCTGGCCCTCTGTCCCACCCCCTGTTTTGCCTCTGTTCCCCCACCCTCCTGGACTGTTGTTGTTGTTGTTGTTGTTGTTGTTGTTGTTGTTGTTGTTGTTGTTGTTGTTTGAGCGCCAGGAGTCGCTCCTGGGGGGGGGGATTCTGTAATGCCACGCCAGCAGAGGGAGCCCTCACCCACTGACTGACTGTTGCTGCTCCCTCTGCTGCTTCGTTGGTTACTTCCTGTTTGGTGGCCATAAAAAGAGGCCATTTCCAATCAGACAACTGCGAAGTATTGTTTTGCTCTAGCGGACTCTACCAAGCGTTTCCCTGTTTTCATTGCCTTGTTTTTGTTATTTGCCACGGTTTTGCTTTGTTCCATTGTCTTTGTTTTCTGCCATAGTTTACCTCGTTCATTGCCATAGTTTTGTCTTGTTTCATATCCTTGTTTATTTGTTACTTTCGGACTGCTCTCTCTGGTTTTTGGACTCTGCCTGTTTTTGTGGATTATGCTATTGTTTTGCCTTCGTCACACTGTTTGTTTGGATATTGACCCTGCCTGTTTGACTACGATCTGTATAATAAAAGCTCGCACTTGGATCTTACACGCTTCCTACGAGTCCGCGTTACAATAGGATTTCAGTTTTTACTGAGTTTGGAGCACTGACAAATGCTGTTTATGCTGTTTACATATGCTTGAAAACAAACATCACATTTGATACTGCAGTTTCATGCAAAGTTCTTAATAGAACTGTTTTAATTCAGTTATCTTCCTGAGGCTGCTTATTTGTCACCTATGGCATTTAATTTTAGTATCAATACTGAGGTATTAGATTCTTGTATTGTACCGAAGCCAAAATTGTGGTATTGAGCCAGCAGTACTTCTGTTGACGCTTTATGATAAAATTTGATTTATACTTTATGATCAGGAACTTTATGGTTATTGCAATGTCAACACGCCCTTATACCCTCACCACACCACACGGACTTGATATGACTAATATGACACTGGTATGATCAAATGTGGTCATGCAGTCTGCAGTGTCAATTTGTAAACCTAAAGATTTAAGCAACTGTACTTTGAACTCACTCTTTAATCTGCATCAGGTGATAGGGCATTTTCTGTATTGCCGCTTTATAAAGATTTTATTACCCATATCCATGACCTTGCTCTAATTAGACTGAATTTATCATCAGAGAGATAACTTAATTATGTTAATTGAGATAATTGTTCAGATATTCTTAAATTCTACAGAATACTGCAATATAAAGTGGTAATTTTCAATGTTAATGCTCTTTCAACATAGGATCATTCCACATTGTAAGCATATAGTGCAAAATCAGTAGCTGATAAATTTAAATTTAAATTTAAATAGTAAATTTAAGTAGAAAATTAAGTCAAATTTACTTAACTAAGTTATGTAAAATTAACAAAGATCTACTCAAGTAGATTTTATTCAACCATTGTTTGTAATCTTTACTCCAACAATGTAGCACTGAAACAAACCCATGCAATTATAGCATATGGTTCACTTAGAAACACCTAAGCAAACAAGGGAGTAGACAGTTTGTTAGACTTTCTAAGATGATATATCTACACAATATAGTTAACACCCAAATGAACACAGAGACGTCAATACTTGGTACACAACGACGGTAACAATCAGAGGACAGTGTTTGAGGATGAATGATTAATTTTGAGTACAAAATGAAACCCAGATGTCACAAAACAGCAAGTTACTAAACCTAACAACAAAAGCAACCATAAAGCAGTGTAAATACAACTCAAAAACAGTAAAATTCAACCTTATTAATTATTCATGCCGCACTGCATGATGGGAACACCAGTATCATAACTTTGATATTTACGCAAAGAGTCCTTGTAAACATAACAAACAATTCCAAGTAAAATATAAGTTTGAGTTAGTTGAATTGAGTACTGATTTAGAATTTACTCTTTTTTTTAATTCTTGCCTTAACTCAGTTATTTAATGTAGAAATTACATTTGTTTTTCTGTAGTATTTACTTCACCACAGAATCATTTTCATTTGTGTACTTTTATTGTGCTTCTTTGTCCTTTTCAGAACTTGGCAATAAACTGTGCTTTTTTTAATTATTTATTTTTTAACATTTTGGAAACATTACAAGGAAAACACATTGGAAAGGAGGGTTGAATTATAAAAAATAATTAAAATTGAACACATACACACATACTCCCACACAACATAAAAGATAATAACTTTAATAAATAAAGTCAAGTATTTTTGAAATATTTTGAAATATAATTTAAACAATTATGTCCAACACAATCCCAGTCAAAATAGGAGATTTTAAGAAACTATCCCTGTTAAATTTTCCCACAATTGCATGGTAATTTTTGGCTAATTATAATCTGTTTATTAATAGTGACCATTATGCACAACATATATAATAAAAAGAGAAAAGCAGAAGCAGGAGACGAAGTAATGATGGTATCAAAGGAGCAGAGTTTATTGTACAATTTTAGTTGCGTATGTCTCAATGCTCAAACTTCGTTGGAAGAACACAAATTAAAAATTAACACAGAGAATAAGTGTCACACCCCTGTGGACTGTTTTGTTGGTTTCGCCCTTCTGTGCCCTTATTTGGTCTTTCCTGTTCCGTTTCTTGTTAAGTCTTTATTGGTTAATTACCTACACCAGACCTGGGCGTTGTACACCCCCGGGCCACATCGGGCCCTCTGGCTATCCTTGACCGGCCTGCGTGAGGTAATCGGTGAATTAAAAGTCAATCGCAAATAGGTGTAATTACGTGCACGCAATGCAACCGCACTGATTTTATTTTCAAAGTGCTATTATTATTATTATTATTATTATTATTATTATTATTATTATTAACAATTACGCCTGCTCGTGTAACCGTATCTCAAATGTGTTCGTGATCATATAGCTTTCAAGAAATGTGAGTTTGCCGTTAGCCCTAAGAGATTCATTTTTTTTTTTCTTTTTTCTTATTTTTGTCTAAATATTTGTCTTCATTACACGTCTTGTTTGGTCTTATTTCATTGCATGTTAAAAATAATGTACTTTGTTATACAGACGTAAAATGTGAAACTGCAGTCTTATTCGCATAGGCTAGCATTTTTATAAATATTTGTAAAATATTATATATTCAGCATATTTTACTTAACCTTGTACCTATCTTAATTATTTAATTCATAAATTAGTAATTAAAACAGATTTATTTATTTTTTGAAGCTACATCTTGATGGACAACAACTAATAATGATCAACAAGCGGCATCAGTCCGTTAGATCATTTTAAAACGTCAAATAGCCTTCAATTTATAAGTTATAATTGCATCTGTCTCGGATGTAGACTGGCCAAGATTTATTTTCATAAACCTGTTTATGCGGGGTGTGGAATTCACCTAATGCATGACAGAGAAGCGTCCGCGCGATCACTTGTGTTTTTCCTGATAATGAAACTAATTTTATTTCTGTGAACTCATAATAACAACAAACGTTGCTTTTGTAGAGTAATGAGAACAAACAGGATGCGCTTTCTCCCATCTGTCTCTGAAGCGCGTCACAAAAAAAGAACCGAAACTCATCGTATGACTTTCTCACATACATGAGAAATATATCTATATAAAGTTTAAAATGTCTACTTTTAAACAAACAAATTCAAAACAAAATCAAATACCCCCTGTTTATGTACTCTGTATGAAGGTTCTCTCTAAAGGCGTCTCCGTTTGTAAAGCATTTCATACGGATTTCCATAACTTTCACGTCCGTAACATTGTTTTTTTCCTCAGAAACAAAAAACGAATTTATTGAAGAAAACAAAAAAGGCATATAGCCTATGTTTTGTGAATTACCAACCTTTCTCCACCCGGCAGATATTGTTGCTTTTATACTGATACTTTTCTGAGGGTTTTAGAAAAATATAAATAGAAAATAGAAGTAAATAGATAAATAGAAGTTATTGGTAATGAATACAGGTTTAATGCATGTTCGGTCTTTTCACAACGCTTCTGCAAAGTTCGCTTAATTTACTAGGATTTAGTTTCGATTTTAATTTAGCTCCATTTTTAATCTGACTTCAACTTCATACGATCGTTAGAATTTAGGTGTTTACTTCAATATCAGTTATGTATTAATTTAGATATCTGATCATTTCGGACTCGCTATACTTTCAATTATTCGTTCATTGTGGACCCGATGCCGCTCAGAGTCTGGCGCCTGCCGATTACGCCGATCTCACGATCACAAAAAACGCCAGTCTGATGCTGAGTCAGAGGTATGTAGGTGACTAATACCCTTTTTGACAGCCGCCTACTGCTTGCCTTCACAAAAAGTGTAGTTTACTTTAGTCTCTTCCCGTACAACTTGCTAACATCAGTGATAGACAGAAATCAGGAGGTCTCAGATGATGTGCCTACTGCTCCATTCAATCCTGAGCCTGCAGTTTGCTCTATCCTGGTCGTAATTTGCGGTAGCACCAGCCTCCTCACAATCTACTGGAAATAATGATTTCAGAAGAGTCTAAAATGAATCAAATATAATGTTTTATTTGTCAGGTAAAAATGTATCACACCAATTCCACAATTAAACAATGAAAATCCAATTCAGAATTAAATTCAGTTCCAATTCAAATAAATACGTAACATCAATTACTCAAAGATAAATCTAAGAGTGGGAGATGCATACCTGACCGTATAGAGATACACAGCAGCATGTGAGAGATTTGGAGGCAAAGCTCCAGAGACTCTCACACGCAGTGTGGGGATTCCTCTGAATACAGAATCCCAAAGTAGTGTTTTGTCACTTCGCTTATATACCCAGACCAAAACAAACAAATCTTCCAATCAGTTGTAAAAACATAAAAGACCTTTTGGTTTGTCAGGAGATCTCGCGACCCAGGGTCACACCTGGCTGGAGATTCTCACCCGACCCTAAGGGGAAAACACACCCCTCAGCAGCAAAACACAATTCTACAAAAGTTTTTAATCTTTCTCATAATATAAGTGACTGCTGTGAAATTGAGACCATTTTACCAATCGCACTAAGACCTTTAGAACGATAAAAAACATGAAAGGGAAAATCCAACATATTCACAAAATGTAACACATGTAGTATATGGACATTCTTATAGTGACTTTTAGTGGAATCTTTTGGGGGAAAAGTGTGAGATGCAGGGGAGGGAGAGGAGAGGGAGGAAGGGGGTTGTAAATGAGCAATAGAGGTGGTGTTGTTTGCCCTCTTTGAAGATCTCTTCTCCAGATTAGTTTTATTGTTTTGTTGCATAGCATCTGTTTTTGTCAGAGTTCCTGGACTTTAAATTCATGAGGAAATAATTTCACATCTTACATGATCGTAGTTTTTGAAACACTGCAATATTTTTTTTTTAACTTTTTTTGTGAATGTTCATTAAATAGTAATATAAATATGTGCTCCACATTTTTATTATTTGATTGAAAATTTTCATTTAATGTTTATTTATTTATTTTTATAAAGAGATATAAAATATATTGGGCAGAACTGAGTTAAGTGTATTGGTCCGGCCCTCTGCAACCGCCCAAGTGTGTCATGAAACAAACCCATGCAATTACAGCATATGGTTCACTTAGAAATATCTAAGCAAACAAGTGAGTAGACAGTTTAAGATAATATATCTGCATAATATAGTTAACATAAAACAGTTTAAATCCAACACAAAAAGAGTAAAATTCAAGCTTATTAATTATTCATGCCCCACTGCATAATGGGAACACAGTAAAATATAAGTTCAAACTTCAATTTCTACAAACTTGAATTGAGTACTGATTTAGAATTTACTCTTTTTTAATTCTTGCCTGAACTCAATTATTTAATGTAGAAATTACATTTGTTTTTCTGTAGTATTTACTTCACCACAGAATCATTTTCATCTGTGTGCTTTTATTGTGCTTCTTTGTCCTTTTTGAAACTTTGCAGTAAATTGTGCTTTTTTAATTATTTATTTTTGAACATTTTGGAAACATTACAAGGAAAACACACTGAAAAGAAAGGTTAAATTATAAATGTGACCCTGGACCTCAAAACCAGTCTTAAGTCGCTGGGGTATATTTGTAGCAATAGCCAAAAATACATTGTATGGGTCAAAATGATTGATTTTTCTTTTATGGCAAAAATCATTAGGAAATTAAGTAAAGATCATGTTCCATTAAGATATTTTGTAAAATTCCTACTGTAAATATATCCAAACTTAAATTTTGATTAGTAATATACATTGTTAAGGTCTTTATTTGAACAATTTTAAAGGCGATTTTCTCAATATTTTGATTTCTTTGCACCCTCAGATTCCATGTTTTCAAATAGATGTATCCTAACAAACCATACATCAGTGGAAAGCTTATTTATTCACACACACAGACACAAAACATAAAAGTTAACTTGAATAAATAAACTTTAAAATGATAAAATAAAACAAAATGATAAATAATAAAAATTATGGTGGTTATAGGGTATATATAGATTTACGGGTTCATATAAGAGGTCAGACAAATGCATATACATCCATCCCAGTACACATTTTAAAAGGATACAAACTAATCAACCAGTAAGCATATTATCCGAGCAACAAAAGACCAATAATGAAATAAGAGCCTGAGAGGGGGGATCGGTATAGTAATCAGAGTCAAACTACAAAGTCTGGGTCCAGAGTTTTAACATGTGCAAGAATGGTCTGCTAGATTTTAGTCTGATTTTCTGTAGTTTCATGAAATATAAGGCATCCTAAATTCAATACTGACCCCCAAAATGAAGAGAAAGCAGGGCAGGTCCAAAACATATGGGTTAATGTGGCTGGTCCTAAGTGACACCTGTCAGTGGTCAATGGTTTGGACAATTTCAGCAAGTTTACATTTTAATCAATGAGTTCTATGAACAACCTTACATTGTATAAGGCTATGACGTGCGTAAATGAATGGGGAGTCTATTTCAGTCTTGGTCTATTTCAATATTAAGGTTAAAGACCAACTGGTATGCAAACTATCAACAGGGAAAAACTGTAAAGTAGCGAAGTACTGATTAGATTAGAAATTGAACCTTAAACCATAATCATCAATACTTAAGATGGAATTGATATTGGAGAGGGGTGGAGTGTTGCATGTGTCTGAAAGCACTGAATAGCCCTGTCCATATTACAGCAACAATAAAACACAGCCATTTATTTTATCAGTTACATTTATTATAGTAAATTAACAATACCCTCTCTGAAATTACTTCTATTTTTAAAAATGTCTTTATAGCTTGGTAATCATCAATTTGGTCAAGTTAGATTCTTACCTGAACTAAATGCCATTATACATTCGTCTTATTGAAGTATCAAAGGAGAAAGTTTGTTTAGCAGACAGAAGATGGAGAGGAGAGCAACACACTTGTGTGTGTGTCAGGGTTGTGTTTGTGCTCTCAAGTATCCACAGTTTTTTTTTGTTTTTTTTTTGAGTGTTGCGTACTTTGCCACAGGGGTATGACTAGGACTATCTATAGTCCATGGGCCATTTTATACATCACAAAGATCTCGCTTCAGTTCAATCCCTGCTAAATTTTCCCACAATTGCATGGTACTTTTTGGCTAATTATAATCTGTTTATTAATAGTAACCATTATGCACAACATATATAATAAAGACCAAAATCAAATATATGCTGTTAAAGTGCTCTTTCAGTTGTTCTGTCAATGTTTCAATTACATCATCTAGCTTAACTTCTGACTCCTCCATAACTGTAGAAATTATATCATCTGACCAGTCAACTCGTCAGCAGAGCAGTCAGTACCCAAATCCTGTTAGCAGCAAGTCTTGTCTGGTCCACAGAAATACACAAAACGAGTGTTTAACAGTCTTCTGTCAGCCAAGAAGTTGACTGAGAAAAGCCAGAGAAGAGCAGAAGCAGGAGACGAAGAGATGATGGTATCAAAGGAGCAGAGTTTATTGTACAAATGTAGTTGCTTATGTCTCAATGCTCAAACTTCATCTGAAGAACACAAATTTGACAAGTAGTGTTATACTAAACACAACCACATCCCATAAACATTCCCTCTTATCTCTTATTCATACAGACAAAACAGTTCATGAAACCCCACAATCATGAGATTGAACAACAATGGAAATGCATAAGCAAGATAAATAATAAGAAATATAAAATACAGAAGCATAATAAAAATAAGTGAATAAATAATAAAAGAATTAAACTTATACATGATCAATTCTAAAAATAATCAAATAATAAATTAGATAAAATGGCTAATGACTAATGATTATAAATGACTATATGAATAAATGAAGAATAAATGAATATTTAAAAAAGAAAGTAAAACACAACACAAATGCATGACTGTTTTCTTAAAGAAAAACACACCAAGTTTGCATTTGAGGATCCTCAGATCCTATTTTAGATCAGTGTTTGCAATTTGTTCTCAAGGCATCTACGTATACAAAGCTATGAACTTCTTTCTCCTCACCACCCGCCCACAAATATCACACCACTATAGACTTTGAATGTCTGGGATGTGCTTCTAAAAACATTAAGGTTGAGAAAAGAGTTTTCATTTGCTGATTCTTGAAATTATACATTTAGTTTTCCAAAGTCCTCAGATTGGGGATGGGAAGTGACATAAAATATACTGAATCAAGTGTAGATTAATGTTAAAATGGTTAAAATTAATAAAATCATTAATAAAATGCGTAAATACTGGTAAATATACGTTTGGTTTCAAATAAACATCTTCGGTTTAATGCTTTCCTCTTAAAGCTATTAACACAATGCTAAATGAATGGTTGCCTCAAATCTTTCAGAAGAATATATATATATATTTTTTTGTCTCTTGAGCTTTCATTTAATGTCACATGAGTTATTGTACAATTTGCTCAGCCAGAGATATTCAGCAAATGAAAACAAAACCAGATATTGCCCTATTAAAAATATAATGAAATTTTCAATGAACTAGATGTTTAAATTATATCTATTGTTTTGTATATTGTATATTAAAAGAATTTCATTCTATTGCATTCATTTATTTATTTTCATTGTATCATTTCATTTTGTCACGTTTATGATGTGCTTGATGTGTGTTACATCTCAGGCAAAAAAAAAAGTGTGCATTGTTTCACTCACTTTAGTGTTGCAGTGTTGATGAAAATGGAAAGAAAAAAAAAGTAAATAACTTTTAATTGAATAAATAGACATAAAAGAATGGGTCAGATCAATTCAGCCAAAAATAACAATTCTGTCATCATTTACTCATCCTCAAGTTAATCTGCTATATGCACAAACATAAAGCCTATGTAAATTATAGAACTCTTCTTTTAACGACAAGATCATCTTATGGTAGCCTTTAAGCCTATTTTACAGTGGTGTAGGCCTAGAACAATATTTAGAAGCATGAGGAATGTTTCACATGTTTCAAATGTTTCAAATTGAAGCCACATTAAAAAAAAAAAAAAACCTAAACCTAAACCACCACAAATGCTTTTGGAAGTATATATTGGAAATTAAACATGTACACTTACATTGTACTTGCATTTAAAGGACCTTACATATGGAAATAATGTATGTTATATCAGGATGTGAAAGTGAGTTTTTAAAAGAATAAGTTCAGAAGACATATCAGTAGCTGAAAAGACAGAAAGAGAGAAAAAATCTTTGATTATCCACTGCTGCTGATTAGTGGATTACAATTGGTTTTGTGGTCATTGTCACAGGTCATAGAAATTAAGATCTTCACTGTTTGTTTATCAGATCAGGTCGAGCTCCAGGCTCTTTGCCTACAAAAAAAAAAAAAAACCCTCAAGATACCTTATAATTGTTAAAAATGGTCATCAGCACACAGATTGTCATTGTGTTCATCAGTGTGGAGGATAAGGTATTTCAAATTTATTTTATTTTATTTTTCTATTCTTTTTGTGGTTGTGGTCACTGTGTAACTTGTTGAGACACTCTCAACAGGACATACTGTTAAGAGTTGTACAACACAATTAAGAATTTTAAAACATCACATTACAATTGTCTTTTAGCATTAAATTATTTTTTAAAACTAAAAACTTATTTGTAAACTCATAGCAATATTGTTCTGAAAGTACAGAAGTCCGTTCCACATACAGACAGATAGATATATAGTGGCAGAGTACAACTAGAGCTAAAGACTCTATCTCAAACATCAGGACCAATGAATCTGGACTTTCTGATGCATTATCAATACGCACATCTCAGAGAAGAAGTACAATGCTGAAGTATATGGTAAGTTTTGGCTGCAGCCAGTTTAACAATTTTTTGACATATGTGCCAGTGATCTGATTCCATGGTAATTGTTTCATTGAAATATTGACCTCTTAAAAATGTGTTTAAAAATGTTTCCTCTTTTCCAAAGCATGCATGGTCTCATTGGTTACAGTGTGATACTCTATAGGTGAGTCTGTCTTCATTCACTGAGCTTATAAATAGTGCTAATCAGCTGATGTTTCAGAGCAAGATATGAGATGTACAAGCCACCAGGGTGTGACCTGTAGGACATTAAAGGTGCAGTATGTAATATTGATGTCTAGTGTTTAAAATGGGTACTGCAGTCCCGGTTCAGAATTGTTTCTCCCACATCACCTCAAACCTCTTTCTCACATGGGTTGCCAAATTGAGGACAAGCAACGGGATTGAGCACAACTGACAACAGAAGGCGACAAACCTTACACACTTGAAACTGATTTAGATGGATGCTTAAGCTTTTTAGTGTGGGTAGAATCTGTGATCTCTGACCCAGTTTGTTGTCCGGCCTCCATGACTGCAATACACTTTGTTTTCCACTAGCTGGCAACCTGGAGTGTTGAAATACTATTGGGTAAATTGGCAGTGAGCAAAATCGCACAGACCAAATAAATAAATAAATAAATACATACATACATACATACATACATACATACATACATCCTGACATGAAACACATTTCGAAGTAGAATAGCTGCTGTAGCTATAGCTGTATGTAAACTTATTTGTTATTATAACTTATTTACTTATTTCTTAAATATTGGCAAACACATCATGGTATTTTTTTATTTTTATTTTTTTATTTTTTTTAGTACCATTAAAATTTACATACAGCATTTAAAAAACTTCTTAAAGCAAGTCTTAAAGTATAGGCCTTCTGTAAATTAGTGTAGTTGTATAATAGGGTTAGGACCACAGTGACCTTTGAGCAATGTAGGGGCCTTCAAAGACAAAACTAGCTGTTAACAATCACTATTTATTACATAATGAAAATGATCAATAAAATATGTAAATATAGTTTGCTTTCAAATAAACTTTTTAGTTTGGTGCTTTCCTCTTAAAACACTGTGCTAAACAAATAGTCGTCCAAAAATTCAGGAAATGTTTTCTGATAGCGATTTTTTTTTTTTTTTTGGTTTGTTTATTTTGTTTTATTTTGTTTGGTTTTGTTTTAACCCAACTTAAGCTGTTATTTAATGTCATTTAATGAGTTATTGTACCATTTGCTCAACCAGAGATATTCAACAAATAATTAAAATCAGATATTTATTCAAAATATAATACAATTTTAAATGAAGGTGTTTTTTTTAATTGTATCTATTGTTTCGTATTATATTACAGGTATCTCATTTTATATTAAATATATGTGCTTTACATTTGTGGTGTGTCTGTCTTCTAAACATCTTGTTATGTTATATCTCATAATCAGAAAAAACACCTCTAATGGCGACTGAAAGCAAATCATTGCATCGGACAGGTTTTTGAGATCTTAAGAATGGTCAAACACTGCCATCTTGTGGTGATTCACTGAATATCGTGCATAAACGGTAGCAAAAAATAAAGCTAACAGTGTGGCTGATCAATCTGACACACTGCAACATATACAGTTTTTAACTAAAAGAGGTTAAGAGGATTTCTATTATATTTACATTTGTGCACATTGTTTCACTCACCTACACCTTCCTGCTAGTGCTGCAATGTTACAGACTGCTCTAGAAAATTAGATATGCCACTTAAAAATATGAATCAACAATTTAATCAAATTTAACTAATCTTTTCCTTTAGAAAAATACACATAAAAGAATGGTTCATTGTTTTTTTGCACTTAAAGGAAATTCTGTCACCATTTACTTATCCTTAAGTTGTTCCAAAAGGTATAAAATTATTCTTCGGCTAAACATGACGTTTTGAAGAATATGGATAATCAACAGTTTCCAGTCCCCATTGACTTCCTCAGTGTTTTTTTTTACACTATGGAAGTCAATGGGAACTACCAACTGTTTGGTTACCAACATTTTTAAAAATATCTGCTTGTACATTCAATGGGAGAAGAGGTTTGAATTTGGAACAACATGAGTATGAGTAAATAACAGAATTTTAAATCTTAAATAACAAACAATGCATGCTAGAAAAACACTCATCACTTGATTCAGCTTTATTATATATTTTATTAAAGCATGCAAAATCTTTTTAGTAGACAAATGTGCATTTTTACTGTTGTTTATTGTGGATGCAGATTAGGCTATATTTAATATTCTTGTAATGGTTACAATGATAAACGGTTACTGTAAAATGAAAACAACAACAACACCACCACCAACAACAACAACAACACAAAATCAGAAAACAAAAAATTAAATCACCTATAGCAGTATTAGAGATTCTGTTGACTAATTTGTTTTATATAGTGCATCATAACTTTTACCTATTTGTTTATATCCTACATTATTATCTACATCTTGCAGGTACTTTCCATATCAAGCAAACAGCATTTAAACATTTCTTTATATGGCATTTTATGTCAAACACAGAGCATTATTTTTAATCTGATTAAATATAGGCAAGTAGCATTTCTTAGTTTACACCTACAAAATAGCGTTTCTTACAACAGGGCTTTCACACTAGAGTTGTTGGTGCAGATGTAAGTCTGTTTCTTGTCAGAGTTCAGTTTATTTGGTTTGAACATATTCTTCCAGGATCACCACCAACTGTGCTTGAAAGGTGGGCTGGGGTTCAGTTCATGTTAAGTCTGGTGCGGGATGATGTTTGATTGTAATACTCCCTAAATCATGAAAAGTCCACCATTCTTCAAGTGCAGTATTCATCTCTCTCGACTCTTGCAAATGTTTATAATAGCAAACTGCATTTCTTATAGCTGCATGTTGCTGAATAATTTACCCTAAAGCAGCTCACATTCTTCTCATCTCTTGAAATATATTTGTGGCAGACAAAGTAACTTCCCATTCTGTGTGTGTTTTGGCAAATGCAGCAAACCTTATCCTTAAACATTTGCCTCTATTCTGTGAACTGCTTTTCTGCTAAATGGTTTTATGCTTAAAAAAGAAAACTGGTATATGGCATTGTCAGTGATGAGTGGAACAGATATTTATTTCAACTGTCTTTGTATCACAGTCTTTGATAATTGTTGCTTAAATGTATTTATCCAGACTTTCAATAGCATCCTCTTTAGAGTATTTTTTCCATTCATCTGGGATCTTGCCACTTCCCTCATAGGTTTTTTCATAGTGCTTTTCCAGATCTTTTTGAAATCTGCACACCAACCACTTCCAGTACGGCAGCTCAGAGAGATCTGGGGTGATTCTCCATGAAGCATATTCAGGACCTCCTTTTCTGTATTCCTTCCAGGGGACTGTATCATCTGAGCTATTTCGAAAAGATCCATCACTGGCTACTGCTGATGTGCAGATGTTGATAGATAAGTTTTTTGTTCCTCTGTAGCTCCATCCATTCAGTCCAGTATTACGATGGAAAGGCACACTGTGATCTCCATCATGGTTTTTTATTGTGTTGGTGCAGATGGCTGCACAAAAAGGACACTGAACCCAACAGCAATCACAGAGGTGATCAATCAGAATCTCATCTGGCCTGTCTTTATGTTCCAGCTTTCCTGCAAATGTTTCTGTGCTGAATTTACTGATTATGTCAGATATTATAGAAGGAAGTTCTTTCTTTATCACTTCGTCTAGGAAGCTGACATCAACATCATCATGATTCACTCCAGTGAGGTCATTTACGGAGAATATCAGCACATCAGAGAGCTGTTGAGTGAAATGATGCAACCATGAATTTGCATTAATCTGTTTGGCAGATTCATGTGCTGCTTTCATAATCTGTTGCTCCAGCAGTTTAATGTTGTTTTCCATCTGGGGTCGAACACTATCTTCAAATCTTTCAGTGATGTACTGACTGACTTCAACTCTGATGAAATTCTTAAAGTGTTCTTTGGGATTTTTAATGTAGGTCATATATGCTTTGAAATCCTGTTTTTCTGCCAGTGTCCTCAGAATGTGTTTCTCCAGGTTTGATCGGTTCCCATTTAGTGATTCACAGTTTGTCCTCATTTCATTTGCTAAATCTCTGGCAATTTTTTTGTAGACATTCTGCTGAATGGGCTCTTTGAGTTTATTACAAACTAATTCACCAAAAATAACAGTCGATGATGCTCCTTGACAGTATTTCTGGAAAATTCTGTAGTACTCTTCACTCTTCCTCTCAAAATAGAGAACAGGATCATTGGCTTCCCTGAACATTTTGTATTGATCAGTAAATGTCTTGTTTGATTTATGGCATATGCAATGTATCAGATCCATGAAGAATTCACTCTTGAACACATAGTTCACTTTTGGCCCTTCCCCATGCTGTGTTATTGTTGTCTTTATGTAATCTACAAGTTGTTGAATGCAGCTGATGTTGTAGCCCAACTTTGCTATGTTAAATTTATGAATCATTTTATTTGTTTGGTCGGCGATGTCTGTGATCAAGACTCTTATCTGACTTTCATCCTCTTTAGATAAAGCAAAACCAGCCTTCTTTTGAACTACTTTGCACATATTTTTGAAATGTGCCATAATTCCACTGGATTCCTTCAACTGTACATATTTTGAATAACTTGGCAAGCAGAACATATCTTTGTACTGACTGCTCTCTTTTATATGGCCTGGGAGACTTGCATGGGTCTCACTGAGAAGCTTCTTTACATCTTTTAATATGTCAATATCTTTGACTAAAGGAGTGTCTCTGATTATTGCAGCTGTCTGTTCTTTCCAAAAGGAATCAAACTGTGTTTTCATGACATTTTGATCATTGGCTTGATCTTTAGATTTGAAAGCAAGTTCTTTGCTCTTTTCAAAGAGAGTGTTTTCATGATGTGTCCTCTGAGCATCCATCCTTTTCTTCATGTGACGCTGCTGAAGAACCCCACTTAATTTCCTCTTAGTTTCCCTCACAATATTTTCTTGAATCACTTTGATTTTTATCTCAAATGAAGCTTTCCACTGATTCAGTATATTTGCATCTCTGTCTTTCTCAAAGAAAGCAGACATTGTCTTTTTCACTTCTTCACTTTTTGCATTTAGTTGTTCTTGAAGATTAGTTTCCTCAATGTCATGAATTGCTTCATTTTCTATTTGGGTGTGAAGCTTGTTTTCAATTTCCATCATGGCACTCCGAAGACTCCAGGTCCATTTGCTGTATTCTGTCTCCAGTTTCTTGTATGTTGCAATTTCCAGAGAATTTTTGAAGCTGAACACAAACTGTTCATTAAGCAAAGCCTCCCAGAGTTCATGAACACGGTCTTTTAGGTGTGTCAGCATTATGCTGTCTGATTTTGAACCATGTGATAGAACAGTTTGTTTCAGTTCTAGAATATTCTCGCAGTAGTTTGGGTTTGGTGGTGCCATGGGTGGGCTGCCCTCCCAGAGCTGAGCAAAATACTTCACATCATTCTCAACATCAAATGCAATGACATCACTGAAACCCTCTGCATCACAGACTTCTTCTTTAGCAGCAAGTTCTGTCACGTTATCCAGTTTCTCCTGCAGTCGTATCCTTCCCTCCATGTTTTTCTCTCCTGCTGTGAGATCTGAGACATTCTGATGCACAAACATGCAGCTTGGATTCAGTCTGACCTGCTTCATCCTCAGGAAGGCCTGAACAACAATCTGAAGAATGTCCTGCATCTCAGATGGGTTTTCTCCAAATATATTGATCAGGGTCATATTTCCAAGACCAACAACAAATGTGGCCATTTCATTGTCATGATGTGTTGTTGACATTTCTGTCAGTTCTGGTGCACGAAGTCCCTCAGTATCAACAACCAGAATGTAGTCAAACTTCAGCTCTGTTTTCATCTCTTCTGACACTTTGATCAGCTGCATGAAAGCTCCTCTGGTGCACCTGCCAGCACTGACAGCAAACTGGAGTCCAAACATGGCATTCAGCATGGTGGATTTGCCAGAGCTCTGAATCCCTAAAATTGACAGCACAAAGACTTTCTGGTCTCCCAGTTTCTTAACAAGTTCATCTAGAACAGCAGTGATCCAGGTGAGAGGAGCATGAGCAGCATCTCCATCCATCAGCTCCATGGGAAATCCAGAGATCATCATCTCTGCTGCAAGACTTGGGAGAGAACAGAAGTCAAACTGCAGATCATCTTTCTTGTTCTTCTCCACAGATGACCATGATTCATAAATCTGACCAAACTCTCTCAGGATGTGCTCCAAGCCAAAACTTGTCCTATTAATTTGTTCCAATACGTTTACCAGGTTTGTTTGTTCAGTCTGCAGTTGATCTAGTTTGTCAGGCATCTTTTTCAATGCTAAGACATCTTGCCATTTTTTGTGATACTCCTTATGAAGTCCACAAAGCTTCTCTGAAGTGAAGTCATTCAGCAGGTTCATCATCCATCTGAGGAAATAGTTTTTTTCATTGTCTTTCTGTGATTTCATTGTTTTAAGAAATGCTATCATAAACTCACTCAATCCCTGTGACACCTGCTTTTCTCTTATTTCTCTCATGTTCTTCAGTTTAGTACTTTTATCTTCTTCTAGATTGTCTCCTACTAGATGATGCAGATTTTTGTTCATTTTACACCAGTCATGCCACAGTTTCCCCTGACAGGGCAGGATTGTTTCTTTCACTGTTGATGGATCTTTTCCTCTCAGTAAACCCATAATCTGATCTGCTGCTTGTTTTCCTCTCTGGCACTCTGGATCATCCTCATCTACTCTGATTCCTGTGTGTTTGGCCATATCTAAAAGTTTGAATGTCTTTTTCTGCTTGGTCAAACTCTCTCTGATAGTCTCTCTTACTTGCTCAGATAAATCAGATTGGTTTTTCTTCAAAAGACCAACCATGAATTTTTCATTTCCCAGTTCAGTTTTATCACAGTCATTGTCAGTGAGCAGACAAATGAGAGGCTGAGGAGATCTGAAGAGTGATCTCACCAAACCCTTGTAGTGGTTCTTCTGTCCAAAATCTGGTAAGAAGAGGACATTTACTGAAGCCATACTGGTCAGAATCTCATATTGTTTCTCATTGTCTCCTGCATCACCATGAAGATTACAGAAAGCAACACAATCATCAAATGTGTCTGTCTTTTTCCCAGAAGGACAGTACCAGGTGATCTCCACCACTCCATCCATCAGTAATCTGGTTCTGCTGCTGCCTGGGCAGTTCCTGTGGAAGAACGTTTGGTGTTTCTCATTGATGAGGCTGTTCATCAGCTGAGACTTAGATGTAAACACTGATCCAAACCTGAAGAAAGCCACCATTGGAGTCTCAGCCTTGTAGACCGGCTGGGTTCGACTGATGATCTCATTGTTGTGTGTTTTAAACTTCCAGCTCTTGTTGATTTGTCTAAATGTCCAGAGAGGAAACTCAATCTGTTGTGTGAATGGATCAGGAACAAGCAGAGGTAGTGCATACTGACACTGTGAGAGTTTGGTCACTATCATCTGCTTTAGGAAACCATCAGCACAATGAAACACGGCCATCTGAACATCCATTGGGTGAATATCAGTCTTGTAATTTGCACTAACTTCTTTTTTTGTGTGTTTTATGACTGTGTATCTTGCTCTGTAGTCCATGTTCATCAGCTTTTGAAGAAATAAGTTTACAAGTTCATTCTCTTCCTGTGGTTCCTTAGACTGAAATGATAACCTGGTGATTTTCAAAATGTCAGCTGTTTTCATTTTATCTTGTTGTCTTTTTGTCAGATCTAGTCTATAATAGAGTTCTTTGAGCTGTTCATCAACCTTTTGGTTTTGACCAGTTTCATCTTTCTGTAAATACATAAAGACATGAATACATAATGAATACATAAATCTAATTTTCTGTGGTGTATTTGCAAGTTAAGCATTGTATATCTGCAGTATTGTCATTTTACAGGATACATTGTGAATAAGAGAAGACATCCCTTGACCACTATAAGAATTAGCACTCAGCTCTTAATGGTTATAGAACCTCTAAATCCTTGAAATGTGCCTGACCCTTGTCATTATTTACATTGATCACTTACCTGTTGAGAAGAGGCTGTTTGGAAGCAGCACATGTTCATGTTCTCCATATCTTTTCTTCTATCTTCTTCATAGTCTGCTGATTTTAGTCTCATTAGTTCATCCTGTTTCTGTTGTTCTATTAACTTCGTCTCTTTTATTTCTACTTCATGTTTGGTCTGAAGAGCTTTTTTCTCTCTTTCTAAATAATCTCTTTCTTTTTTAAGTCTCTTTTCGAATTCCTCTTCTCTTCTTATCCTCTCTTTTTCATAATTCTGTCTTTCTTCCTCCATCATTTTTTTCATCTTCTCTTTCTCTTCTTCATGTTTGCTTAGGAGTTCATCTTTCTTTCTCTTAATTTCTTCCACTTTGTCCATTAACTTCTTCATTTGTGCTTCTTGTCTTTCTCTTTCCATATGTCTGAACATCTTACATGAGTAGTAACTTCCTCCATTTGCTGTCACCATGTCATTGATTTTCTGCAGTAGTTCAGACACCTGCATTCGGTCTCCAGTCTCATTATTATTGAACACATGGTATCTGTTTCCACACTGTTCAATGAGATTCATCAAACCAGATCCCTGTTTTCCCAGGAACTCCTTAATGGTCTTCTTCTTCAGATCATCTCTTCTGGTGAAGAGCACCATGGTGTACATTAGTGAGTTTTCACCAAAAGTCTCTTGAATGATCTTCACAGCATTTTCCTCCTCCTGAGTGAAACGTCCCACTGGTATCAGTAAGAGAAACACATGTGGTCCTGGTAGAATCATTGAGATGCAGTTGGTGATTTCTCTCTGGATCTCTTCTTGACTGAGTTTAGTATCAAACAGTCCTGGAGTGTCAATCACAGTAATGGTTCTGCCATCAATCTCAGCCATCTCTCTTTGACACTCTTTAGTAACTGACTCTTGACACATGTCTTCTGTAAATACTTCTCGCCCTAAGATGGTGTTTCCTGTTGCACTCTTCCCAACTCCAGTTTTTCCCAGCAGGACAATCCTCACTTCATCTAAAGCTTCTCTTAAATCTAAAAAGAGAAAACAGCTTGAGTCATGCTGCTAGGAAAGAAGTCCTTTAAAGTCATTTCCTACAAACATTTAAGAGCAATTTGTCTGAATTATTACTAATAACATCTGAATTTGAATTATATGTGAATTAATTATGTGATATAATTATTTGAATGTTTAATTATGTGGCATGAAGAAAATTTAACACATCATCCCTAGCAATTTCCTGAAATTTCTATTAATACTTCTCCAAACTAACATTTCTTTATGGTTGGCTGAAACTGATTTTAAACTCTATGTGGTGGGTGGTATGATCTGATTCCAAACAATTCCCAATGCATCCAAATATTTCAGCAACTGTGTAGGGTTATTTTTGGTAAGCACCATAATTTAGGTGGACCATAACCAAATTCTGATTTAAGATTCTGCATAAAGTCACTGCAGAAAAGATGAAAAGGTCATGTTTAGGTCTGAGTATGCCACAGCCTCTCCTCGTCTTTTAGAGATTGTCTGTACAATGGTCTGACTGAGGAGCTGTTTACACGACACGTTTTCAGTAATATGTGTGCAGTATGTTTCGATTTTAAAGGCAAGCGTGAACAAACAGCATGCTAACTACTGGACTAGCATATGAAATGCAGTGTTTTTGGCAGATTTTGTGGATATGTGTAAACGCGAATCGTTTTGAAAACGTTGTCATGTTTACGTGAAACTTTTTAAAAATGCAAGGGAAAAACGTTTCAGTTTTTGACTACGTCGTTGTTGTGTAAACGTATTTTAAGATTATGTGCCCTTTTCCAATAATGAATGTCTCTATAACTACTCCTCAGTCCACATTTTTATCATTTAAAGTGGGTTTTAGACATACACATTTTCTTATCATTACCTTTTTGCTGGGTCTGTGTCTCTAATGAGATTATTTTTTCCCTCATTTCTTCAATTTTCTCTATTTGTGCATCCAAAAATGTTTCTGTGGAGAAACAAATTCTACTATTTTCTTCCACCCTCTGCTCCAGTTTAGTCATCAACATGGATACTTCTGAGTTTTTACCAAAAAAATGATGACTTCCCCCAAAACACTTGATGACAGATTCCATTTCTTCATTTAATTCCTCTGTTTCATTCTCTGACTCCTGGATTATGAGGACCATGATGTGGTCATTGATGTTTGAGCGGAATATTTTCTGTATCTCTTCTGTTTCTCTTTTGTCTTCATCAGTAAGTGGACCATCAGAAATAACAAAGAGGAAAACATGAACTCCAGGATCACAGAGAGACACACAGTGTAGAGTCTGACGCATCGCTTCCTTCTCTGAGAGCTGGGTAAGAGCAGGAAGCTCCACCACAGTGATCAGACGTCCATGAACTTCCCCTTCTAGCTTTATACACTGTCCGAGCTCTGATCTGCTGTCTCTCTGGTCCAGGATGAGGTTTGATATGGTGGATTTTAATGTTCTGTCACTCCCACACAGAACTAAATTCAGATTTGATAAAATGTTGACATCCTCTGCTGCTGAAAAACACACATGACATTAGTTTGGTGGGTCAGTTACATAAGTTTTCATGTGATTCATACAATTTTTATTGATTATTTATTAATCAGATCTACAATAAATATTTATGAATCCTTAACAATCATTTTATAATTTGTAACAGCAATTTAGTTACATTCATTTAAATATGAATTACATGAAATAGGTGTCACACCCCTGTGGACTGTTTTGTGTGTTTTTCCTTGTGTATGCCCTTATTTGGTCTTCCTGTTCCGTTTTCAATCATGACGTCACTGTTTGATCATGCACACCTGTCTCCCCATGATTAGTCTGTGTATTTAAGTTTGGTTGTGTCTACTGTTTGGTGTCGGTGATTGTATTGTTATGCTCAGTCTGTTTATGTCGCTCTAAGTCTGTTTATGTTTGGATTCCCTGCTGTTCTTGTCCATTCCTGCTCGTTGTGTGGATTGTTTATTAAATGTTCATTTGCTGGACCTCCTCGTCATACTCCTCATTCCCCGCACACCACGACGCGTGACAGAATCACCGACCATACAAGAAAAATGTTCCGGGCTGAGGAGTTTACTATGAACATTCGGCAGGCGGAGAGGCCGTTGGAGCAATATGTGGAGGAATTCCTGAGCGTTTGTCACCTGGTGAGTTGGAGCGATGCTATGATCAACACATGTTTTCTAATGGGGCTAAACGATAAGTTGTTCTGTTCGATAACTGCTGAGGATTGCTGCAAACCGGTTGCAGAATTTATCAATTATGTCCTTGCCCTTAGTCATTCCAATTCCAATTTCTATGTCGATGTGGAAGATTCTAATCCTCCCCCCCCCCCCCATTAGTAAATACGCGGCCACTCCAGCTCACCACCAGCCAGCGTCCTCCACGTGCTGCTCCAACGAGTTCACTCCCTCGCTCATCCCCGTTCTCCATAGCTCCTCTCTCATCCTCAGCCCAGAACCCGCGGCCAACTCACGGACTTCAGTCACGCCCCTGCGCTCTGGATTATCGGCTGCAAGTATGGCTATATATATATATATATATATATATATATATATATATATATATATATATATATATATATATATATATATATATATATCTATCCATAGTGTTCTTATACATTTATATATAAATATATATATTTATATTTAAATGTATAAGAACACTATGGATTCATGTGGATTATTATCTCCTGTCTCTCCGCTGGTCCCGTCCAGCTCTCCTTCATCTCCGCTGGTCCCGTCCAGCTCCCCCAAGTTTCCACTGGCCCTGTCCAGAGCCGGAGCTGCCTCCAGGGCGCCGTCCAGAGCCGGAGCTGCCTCCAGGGCGCCGTCCAGAGCCGGAGCTGCCTCCAGGGCGCCCTCCAGAGCCGGTGCCACCTGAGCGCCCTCCTGTGCCTTTGCCTACTAAGCTCGGCCTACTTGTGCTCTCCTGGGCTGACTATGCCCTAAGTTCCCCCGAGAAAATTTTGAGGGGGGGCTACATTGTTATGCTCAGTCTGTTTATGTCGCTCTAAGTCTGTTTATGTTTGGATTCCCTGCTGTTCTTGTCCGTTCCTGCTCGTTGTGTGGATTGTTTGTTAAATGTTCATTTGCTGGACCTCCTCGTCATACTCCTCATTCCCCGCACACCACGACGCGTGACAATAGGTTTCCATCCAGATCTATCAATATAGTCAATAATAGTTTATCAATACATTTTTCAGTTAATTTCCAAATATCCCATAACTGTTTCTTTCTTAATTGATAGATACTAAAACTTTACATATACTATAATAAATACTTTATTTCCTAATCTAATATGCAGACAAATGCATATTTTAAAAGATTTTCTGAGCTAACTATGAGTTTGCTGTACACATAAAATAATCCTACAATTTTTGTATTATCATTTATCATTATAAGCTGTTTTTTGATTGTCTTTCTCTTGAAGTTGGTGATGTGTATGTATAGGTGTAAACTATGGTTCTCAGATACATTATTGCCAACAAGGTTACTTACACAAGGTATTCCTTTGGACTTTTGTTTCCTCTTTATTGCTCTGTTTGATTCTTTCATCATCTTCACGATCAAAATCCTCCTCTTCTTTTGTTGTGACTGAACCTCCAGATGTACTCTGCTCTTCATCCTCTGATGTTCCTTCTGCTTCCTTATACAAGTCAAATATAAGAAACTGAACCCCTTCTTTCTTGAGTATCTTCTCCACTCTTTCAAGTATCTCAGATTGCCATCCTGACTTTTGTTCATCAAACTGAAGATGTCCACCTCCACACTCCTTTATTAACTGATGAATACAGTTATTGTGTATCATTTCCTCATTAGTCAACACTATAGTGTGTTTAATAGCCTCCTCACTGAATTCATTCAGCACATATTTCACTCGATTTTTGCTCTTGTTGCTTAAGTCGTTCTGCTGCAGTACAAGTATGATCACATGAGGTCCAGGAGCAGACTGATTCACACACTCCTTCACTCCATGTGTGATCTGAGAGTTGGACAGATTTGTTTGCAGCAGGTGAGGAGCATTGATGACTGTGACATCTCTGTCCTCCAGTTTTCCTCTTTCTTTTTTAATGAGCTGTTTTGCATCTGCTGGTGGTGCTTCACTCTTAAACGCTGCATTTCCTAAGATGAAGTTTCCAACTCTGCTGTTTTCTGTTGGATTCTTCCCCAGCAAAACTATCCTCAAATCACTCACTGGAACACATAACACAAATGACAGTAATACTCAGACAAGTAAGCCATAAGCAAAGATGACAGATTTTAAACTGCATACGTAAGGTCCCAAACCACCTGAGTAACTGACCACCCTATGTTTGTATTTGGTATATTGTTTAAGATACTATTGCCATGTTTTATAGGGGTATTAACAGTTTTGTGTTTTAAGGGAATGATTGTGGTGGGGATTTTGTTTAAACTATGGCAGTGATACAGCGAATAGTTGTGCTAAATCAAATATGGCACCGTGCGCAGAGCCATAAATGTACACTGAAACTTTTCTCTCCTGGCAACCACGTTAAAAGCTGCCATTCTAAAATAATAATAATAATAATAATTTTGCCTGCCAGCAAATTCAGCAGCTTTTAGATCTTGCTGGTCTGACTGCAATACTCGGCGACCCGTGAGAGTTAGTCCACGTCTTAAATAGTCTCTGATTGGACACAGGTGATCAGTGCAATGCCTGATGGGGAATATAGTCCGGGGTGTGGTGCAACAGTCAGTGTAATGTGAACGTGCGAGGGCGACATCTGCCTTTTCCCTGTTTATTAATGACAAAACTATAAAAGAAGGTACCAAAATATTTTTAGATTTTTGTTTGGAAAAATTGGCCTCACAATTCAAAAAGAGAATTTCTTTACAATTCTAGAAGTGAGAGAGGCTGAAACCATAATCACCTTTAAAGTAAACTGGCTGAAAAGATGCCTTGCAAATCCAGTGTCATTATGGTTTTTCATTCCAAATAATATTTTTAACAAACTTTGTGGCTTGTCTTTTGTTGAAATTACATTTATGTATTTTTATTTTTTTACCTATAAAAGGTAGCCATTGCCTTATCTAATTTTCATTACCAATATCTTTTCTCTTGGAAACTGTGTTTTATTCATCACATAATGTTTTCCTCTGGAACAATGTTAAACTGTCAGAATTTCAATTTAATTATTTATGGGCAATTTATGAATCACCATGGCTTCCCAGTTCAATCAAAATAATTTAATACCTTGATAAAAGCTATATATTCCTAATTCCTAATGTTTAGTAAGGGTTATGTTATGTATCCTGGTTTACTTTTAGCTGGTATTAACATTTTAGACAGGAAGTGCAACAACATTTTTCAAATAAGAAGAAAGATTATCCCAAGAGATCAATTCTACTGGAATTTGTTTATAAAAGACAGATTGGGGGAAAAAAGCCTTGCTTTTGTAGAGTAAGTTTTGTATATCCAACAAGGTTAAGGAAGTCCATTATAAAATCCTTCATACAATCTACCCTGTTAACTCCCCATTTCTAAATATTCTGACATTGACAAGAGTTGTTCATTTTGTGGCCTTATTGAAGAAAGAGCTGCACATTTATTTTTGATTGTAGCATTACTAGATTTTGGGTTGATTTAGAGGTTCTTAAATGTTTGAGTCAATGGTTCACAATTTCATCCTCAATGAAAATCCCAAACATGTATCTCTTGAATATATTTTTAATTTCTTTATTTTGTATGCAAAATGTATTTCATCCCGTAGACTTAAAAACAACAACAAAAAGCACAAAATTGTTAGTGTTTTATGAGGACTTGTTTAAAAACATGTTTAACCTTAATATTGTGCTTTTCGTTGTCTGTGTACATAAACCCATGTTTGTTTTGTTGTTGATGTAAATGTTTTATACATTAAGATAAGGCCATATTTTTCCCTGATTACACATGTATTATTTGTTTTGCAATTAAAAGAAAATTAGAGTCGTTTGGGATATGTTTGCAACTGACACAATTTCTTTGGCAGGGGGTTTTGCTTCTGGGTTCCAGGTAGATTTCTACCCATGAGGAGGGGCAAAGTATGAATTTTGTGTTTACAAACAATAACTAAAATATCTGCATAGTGCACCTTTAAACATTTGCAGCAATGAATATTATGAAATGACATATAATTGCTGACTTACTATTAAGTCTCTCAAAAGACGGACTTCGCTGGGCTCCTTTAACTGCAAATAAAATAAAATGAACAGTTTTAAATATCACAAATTCTTAATATCTTAATTTAAATAAATATATACTCAACAATTATTCCATTTTATTTCACTATATATATGTATATATATATATATATATATATATATATATATATATATATATAAGCTATACCAAAGCTATAAAAGCATTGTAGCAACACTTGAATTACTCATCTCAAAATGCCATTTTTTTTTTTTTTTTTTTTTTTGGATATTAGCCAAGTGTAAATTAATTTAATTATTATTCACATATAATGACTGTATCTATCCGATATTGAAGGCAGTGTGAGTAGTCACCAATCGTTTAATATGCTGGGTTGCGTTTCCTAAAAACATCGACCATTAGTGGCAATGGCTCTACGATCTACTTAGGGTTACGACGCTTTTGGGAAATGCAGCCCTGGTTACTATTTCTTGCTTGCATTCTCATTCAAAATGCTTTTTGCTGCCTGTGCGTGGGTGGATCTCTTTTTCCCTACAAATATACTCATAAAGGTTTAACAATGTCTATGTAATAGTACAGAAATTATGAAACAGTATTAATTTCATGTGGTGACAAACGTTGCTTATTATTAATTTGACCCATATGATGATTGCATGCCGCTGCTTTACTATTCACGCGAAAATTCAAGCAGTGCATTTTATTTCTCAAAGCAGGCCTTTTTTTGGTATTGTATATATTATATAAAAATGTGGAATTGAGCCAGCCCTACTTCTGTTGACGCTTTATGATAAAGTTTGGTTTATACTTTATGATCAGGAACTTTGTGGTTATTGCAATGTCAACAAGCCCTTATACCCTCACCACACCACACGGACTTGATACGACTAATATGACAATGGTATGATCAAATGTGGTCTGCAGTGTCAATTTGTAAACCTACAGATTTAAGCAACTGTACTTTGTACTCACTCTTCAATCTGCATCAGGTGATAGGACATTTTCTGTATTGCCACTTTAGAAAGATTTTATTACCCATATCCATGACCTTGCTCTAATTACATTAAATAATCAGAGAACGATAACTGTTAATTTTTTGTTAATTGAGATAATTGTTCAAATATTCTTAAATTCTACAAAATACTGCAATATAACACATAAAACATAGGATCACTCCACATTGTAAGCATATAGTGCAAAATCTGTAGCTGATTTAAAATGTCCCTTCCCACTTGATCTACACATTTTTCTTATGCTAGTTTTTGCACACACATTTTTTAAGTAAATTTAAGTAGAAAAGTCAAATCTACTTAACTAAGTTATGTAAACTTAACAAAGAGAATAATTAAATTTAACTTGGCCAATCAGAGTTCGCTGAGTAATTTCTACTTAATCATTTGAGATTTGCTCTGCACTACTCAAGTAGATTTTATTCAGCCATTGTTTGTAATCTTTACTCTAACGACGTAGAACTGAAACAAACCCATGCAATTATAGGATAAGGTTCACTTAGAAACACCTAAGCAAACAAGGGAGTAGACAGTTTAAGATAATATATCTACATAATATAGTTAACACCCAAATGAACACAGAGACCTCAATACTTGGTACACAACAACGCTAACAATCAGAGGACAGTGTTTGAGGATGAATGAATACTTTTGAGTACACTGAGAAGTGAATCCCAGATGTCACAAAACAGCAAGTTACTAAACCTAACAACAAAAGCAACCATAAAACTGTGTAAATACAATTCAGAAACATTAAAATTCAACCTTATTAATTATTCATGCCGCACTGAATAATGGGAACACCAGTATCATAACTTTGATATTTACGCAAAGAGTCCTTGTAAACATAACAAACAATTCCAAGTAAAATATAAGTTTGAGTTAGTTGAATTGAGTACTGATTTAGAATTTACTCTTTTAAATTCTTGCCTTAACTCAATTATTTAATGTAGAAATTACATTTGTTTTCTGTAGTATTTACTTCACCACAGAATCATTTTCATTTGTATACTTTTATTGTGCTTCTTTGTCCTTTTCAGAATTTGGCAATAAACTGTGCTTTTTTTATTATTTATTTTTTAACATTTTGGAAACATTACAAGGAAAACACATTGAAAAGTAAAAAATTAAAATTAAAAAATTAAAATTAAAAAATTATAATTGAACACATACACACAACATAAAAGATAATAAATTTATTAAAGTCAAGTATTTTTGCCAAACTATTTTGAAATATAATTCAAATAATTATGTCCAACACAATTCCAGTCAAAATAGGAGATTTTAAGAAACTATAGCCATATCGTCACCATAGCATATTCAACATGTATCCGCCTACCTAGCAAAAACTTGATACTGTTGAGGACCAGGGATGTTGGACTCACGAAGGTCTAAAATAAGCCAGCAAGGAAAAAATAAAATATTGTGAAAAGTACAGTTGCAGTAAAAAGTTTGAATTGTACCAGAGCTCTTCCTATATATAAATATATATACATATAGCCTATGTATAGCCTACAATATTTCCCTCCAGAAAACCATTTGCTTTTTTATCTTTCTTTGTCTATACTGTATTGTTGATTATTATTAATTTATGCCTGTCTTATTGCATTGTTTTTGTTGCAGTCCTGTGTTAGTAAATTTAAAATTGTAATACGAGTTTTAAATAAATGTTACTGAAATTCTTGTTATCGTGATGCACTTTGTCCTATTACCCCATACATGTCACAGCGTCGTGTGCGGGGAATGAGGAGTGAAGACGAGGAGGTCCAGAACATGCACATTTATTAGAAAATCCACACTACGAGCAGGAACAGCAAGGAGTCCAAAGTAACAATGACACGAACAGACTTTGAACAAACTGGAGTGACAATAACCGACAACCAAACTTAAGTACACAGACCAATTAGGGGAAGGCAGGTGAAATCGATTAAGCAGTGATGTAGTAATTAGAGACGGAACAGGAAAGACCAAATAAGGGCATGCATCAGGAACAAACCACAAAACAGTCCACAGGGGTGTGACATTACCCCCAACTTGCACCGTAACAAATACACCGGGGGGGGGGGGTGGGCGCCCTGGAGGCTCGTGCAGGGAAGACACAGGAGGGATAGGAGAGACGCCTCCAGGGTGGATCAGGGAGCTCAGGGAGCCACAGCGGAGCATACAGTCCATAGTGCCATGGCGGATCAGGGAGCTCGGGGAGCCATGGCTGAGCACACAGTCCAGACAGCCATTGCGGATCAGGGAGCTTGGGGAGCCATGGCTGAGTACACAGTCCAGGTGGCCATGGTGGGGTCAGAGAGTTCGGGAAGCCATGGCCGAGTACACAGTCCAGATGGCCATGGAGGATCAGGGAGGTAAAGCCATGGCCGAGTACACAGACCAGACGGCCATGGTGGATCAGGGGGGTAGCCCCCCCCCCAAAAAAAAATTCTTGGGGGAACTTAGGGCATTGTCAGCCCAGGAGAGTACAGGAAGGCCGGGCTTAGGAGGCGCAGGCACAGGAGGGTGCCGGCTCTGGAGGGCGCTCTGGAGGCATGGACCAGTGGAGACTTGGGAGAGCTGGACGGGACCAGCAGAGACAGGAGAAAATCCACATAAGTCCATAAATGTCCTTTATATTAATGTGGTGTTGTGTGTGGGGAATGAGGAGTGAAGACGAGGAGGTCTAGAACATGCACATTTATTAGAAAATCCACACTACAATCAGGAGCGGACAGGAACAGCAGGGAATCCAAAGTAACAATGACACGAACAGACTTTGAACAAACTGGAGTGACAATAACCGACAACCAAACTGTGAACACAACCAGATTTAAGTACACAGACCAATTAGGGGAAGGCAGGTGAAATCGATTAAGCAGTGACGTAATAATTAGAGACGAACAGGAAAGCCCAAATAAGGGCATGCATCAGGAACAAACCACAAAACATTCAGTGACAATACTATATCAGGCAGTATGATATTCACATGGTTTAAAAAAGTTAAATAAATAAACATTTTTACACAAAACATGCATGTGTAAAAGCAGCGAATTGCCCCGTCCATAATACAGCAACAATAAAACACAGCCATTTATTTTATCAGTTACATTTATTATAGTAAATTAACAATGTGCGCCCTCTCTGAAATTACCCCTTCTAATTTTAAAAATGTCTTTATAGCTTGGTAATCATCAATTTGGTCAAGTTAGATTCTTACCTGAACTGAATGCCATTACATATTCATCTTATTGAAGCATCAAAGGAGAAATTTTGTTTAGCAGACAGAAGATGGAGAGGAGAGCAACACACTTGTGTGTGTGTCAGGGTTGTGTTTGTGCTCTCGAGTATCCGCAGTTTTTTTGAGTGTTGCGTACTTTGCCCCAGGGGTATGACTAGGACTGCACTTCCTGCTTTGCTGAGTTAGATGTGTTCCTGGGTCAACATATTTTGTTGACCCTGGAACAACATTTTAATCCAAAAATTTAATCTTGACCACATCCCTACACCTAAACCTAACCTTACCCATGAGTAATCCGTAAAATCAGAGGAAATGATAGATGAATGACACTAATGTACAAGCACCAAACACTGATTGTAAGCCTAAACTTCACAAAAACTATAAACTGATTTTTCAAATCTGATTGGTTAATCACAATGTTGTTCCAGGGTCAACAAAGATGTTGATCCAGGAACATGTCGTACTTGGTAAAATCAGGTTCTGCGACTAGGACCATTGAGTCCATGAGCCATTTTAGACATCAAAAAAGATCTTGCTTCAGTTCAATCCCTGTTAAATTTTCCCACAATTGCTTGGTACTTTTTGGCTAATTATAATCTGTTTATTAATAGTGACCATTATGCACAACATATATAATAAAAAGAGAAAGCAGAAGCAGGAGATGAAGTAATGATGGTATCAAAGGAGCAGAGTTTATTGTTCAGTTTTAGTTGCGTATGTCTCAATGCTCAAACCTTGTCTAAAGAACACAAACTTGCTATTTTGTGACATTTGGGATTCATTTTGTACTCAAAAGTATTCTTTCATCCTCAAAAACTGTCCTCTGATTGTTAGCGTTGTTGTGTACCAAATATTGAGGTCTCTGTGTTCATTTGGGTGTTATACACACAATATTGTGTAGATATGTTATCTTAAACTGTCTACTCCCTTGTTTGCTTATGTTTCTAAGTGAACCTTATCCTATAATTGCATGGGTTCGTTTCAGTGCTACATTGTTAGAGTAAAGATTACAAACAATGGCTGAATAAAATCTACTTGAGCAGTGCAGAGCAAGTTAAATTTACTTATTCTCTGTGTTAATTTTTAATTACTAAACCTAACAACAAAAGCAACCATAAAACAGTGTAAATACAACACAAAACAGTCAAATTCAACCTTATTAATTATTCATGCCCCACTGCATAATGAGAACACCAGTATCATAGCTTTGATATTTACACAAAGAGTCCTTGTAAACATAAAGAATTCGAAGTAAAATATGAGTTCAAACTTTAATTTCTACAAACTTGAATTGAGTACTGATTTAGAATTTACTCTTTTTTTTTAAATTCTTGTCTGAACTCAATTAATTAATGTAGAAATTACATTTGTGTTTCTGTAGTATTTACTTCACCACAGAATCATTTTCATCTGTGTGCTTTTATGGTGCTTTTTTTCCTTTTTGAAACTTTGCAATAAACTATGTGCTTTTTTATTTTATTTTTGAACATTTTGGAAACATTACAAGGAAAACACATCGAAAAGGAAGGTTAAATTATAAATATGAATTATAATTAAACACATACACACAAAACATATAAAAGATAACTGGAATAAATAAACTTTAAAATAATAAAATAAAACAAAATGATAAATAATAAAAATTATGGTGGTTATAAGGTATATATAAATTTACAGATTCATATAAGAGCTCAGTCAAATGCATATACATCCATCCCAGTACACATTTTAAAAGGATACAAACTAATCAACCAGTAAGCATATTATCCGAGCAACAAAAGACCAATAATGAAATAAAAGCCTGAGAGGTGGGATTGGTATGGGGAATCAGAGTCAAACTACAAAGTCTGGGTCCAGCTCAAGAGTTTTAACGTGTGCAAGAAAGGTCTGCCAGATTTTAGTCTGATTTCTGTAGTTTTATAAAATATAAGTCATCCTAAATCCACTGTAAATACTGACCCCCGAAACGAAGAGAGAGCAGGGCAGGTCCAAAACATTAATGGGTTAATGTGGCTGGTCCTAAGTGACACCTGTCAGTGGTCAATGGTTGGGACAATTTCAACAAGTTTACATTTTAATCAATGAGTTCTATGAACAACCTTACATTGTATAAGGCTATGACGTGCGTAAATGAATGGGGAGTCTATTTCAATCTTGGTCTATTTCAGCATTAAGGTTAAAGACCAACTGGTATGAAAACTATCAACAGGAAAGACTGTAAAGTAGCGAAGTACTGATTAGATTAGAAATTGAACCTTAAACCATAATCATCAAGACTTAAGATAGAATTGATATTGGAGAGGGGTGGAGTGTCGGGGTCAAATGAAGCAAAGGTAAAGATCAGCTACAGAGACATATTTATCTTTCATTTTGCTGATTATTATTAATTTATGCATGTCTTGTTGCATTGTTTTTGTTGCAGTCCTTTGTGAGTAAATTTAAAATTGTAATAAGAGTTTTGAATAAATGTTACCGAAATACTTATCATGATGATGCACTTTGTCCTATTACCACATACATAAACTATATCACTGTCACACCCCTGTGGACTGTTTTGTGGTTTGTTCCTTGTTTCTGCCCTTATTTGGTCTTCCTGTTCCATCTTTAATTATTACGTCACTGTTTGATCGTTTACACCTGTCTCCCCCTGATTAGTCTGTGGATTATTTAAATAAAGTGCATTTCTGGATCTCCTCGTCACTACTCCTCATTTCCCCACACACCACGACGCTGACAATCACACAGTTTAAAAAAAAATTAACACATAAAATATACAGGTCTAAGAGCAGCAAATCGCCCCGTCCATAATACAGCAACAATAAAACACAGCCATTTATTTTATCAGTTACATTTATTATAGTAAATTAACAACATGCGCCCTCTCTGAAATTACTCCTTCTGTTTTTAAGAATGTCTTCATAGTTTGCTAATCATCAATTTGGTCAAGTTAGATTCTTACCTGAACTGAACGCCATTACGTTTTCGTCTCATTAAAGTATCAAAAGAGAAATTTTGCTTAGCAGACAGAAGATGGAGAGGAGAACAACACACTTGTGTGTGTCAGGGTTGTGTTTGTGCTCTGGTTTTTTTTGAGTGTTGCGTACTTTGCCACAGGGGTATGACTAAATATGAGTCCATGGGCCATTTTAGACATCACAAAGATCTTGCTTCAGTTCAATCCCTGTTTAATTTTCCCACAATTGCATGGTACTTTTTGGCTAAATCTGCTTATTAATAGTAACCTGTCACACCCCTGTGGACTGTTTATGTTAGTTTCTTCCTCTTGTGCCCATATTTGGTCGTTCCTGTTTCCTGTCCTTGTTTAGTCATCATTAGTTAACCTTGTATCACCTGTGCCTTAATTGTTCATCGTTATCACCTGTCTTTATAAGTTGCATTCAGTTCTGTGTTTGTTGTCTGGTCTGGTCTATGTGAACATCAGTGTCAGTTTGTATGCTACCCAGCCTGTGGATTTACCTGTTTTGAAATGATCTGTGGATTTTAATAAAGACTTTATCTTGAAGCATCATCTTTGTTCACCCATTCCTTCCACGTTACGTGACATAACCATTATGCACAACTTGTATAATAAAGACCAAAATCAAATATATGCTGTTGAAGTGCTCTTTCAGTTGTTCTGTCAATGTTTCAATTACATCATCTAGCTTAACTTCTGACTTCACCATAACTGTAGAAATTATATCATCTGACCAGTCAACTCGTCAGCAGAGCAGTCAGTACCCAAATCCTGTTAGCAGCAAGTCTTGTCTGGTCCACAGAAACATGCAAAACGAGTGTTTAACAGTCTTCTGTCAGCCAAGAAGTTGACTGAGAAAAGCCAGAGAAGAGCAGAAGCAGGAGACGAAGAGATGATGGTATCAAAGGAGCAGAGTTTATTGTACAAATGTAGTTGCTTATGTCTCAATGATCAAACTTCATCTGAAGAACACAAATTTGACAAGTAGTGTTATACTAAACACAACCATATCCCATAAACATTCCCTCTTATCTCTTATTCATACAGACAAAACAGTTCATGAAACCCCACAATCAGATTGAACAACAATGGAAATGCATAAGCAAGATAAATAATGAGAAATATAAAATATAGAAGCATAATAAAAATAAGTGAATAAATAATAAAAGAATTAAACTTATACATGATCAATTCTAAAAATAATCAAATAATAAATTAGATAAAATGGCTAATGACTAATGATTATAAATGACTATATGAATAAATGAAGAATAAATGAATATTTAAAAAAAAAAGTAAAACACAACACAAATGCATGACTGTTTTCTTAAAGAAAAACACACACAGTTTGCATTTGAGGATCCTCAGATCCTATTTTAGATCGGTGTTTGCAATTTGTTCTCAAGGCATCTACGTACACAAAGCTATGAACTTCTTTCTCCTCATGACCCACCCACAAACATCACAGCACCATAGACTAAGATTAATGTTAAGATGGTTAAAATGAATAAAATCATTAATAATATTATCATTAAAATGTGTAAATACTGGTAAAAATATGTTTGGTTTCAAACATTAAAGCTATTAACACAATGCTAAATGAATGGTTCAGGAAATTCAGGAAATCTTTCAAAAGAATATATATTTTTTCTGTCTTGAGCTTTCATTTAATGTCACATGAGTTATTGTACGATTTGCTCAACCAGAGATATTCAGCAAATGAAAACAAAACCAGATATTGCCCTATTAAAAATATAATGAAATTTTCAGTGAACTAGATGTTTAAATTATATCTATTGTTTTGTATATTGTATATTAAGAGAATTTCATTTTATTGCATTCACTTTTTTTTTTTTTGTATTATTCATTTTGTCATGTTTATGATGTGCTTGATGTGTGTTACATCTCAGGCAAAAAAAAGTGTGCATTGTTTCACTCACTTTAGTGGTGCAGTGTTGATGAAAATGGAAAACAGAAAAAAAAAAAGTAAATAACTTTTAATTGAATAAATAGACATAAAGGAATGGGTCAGATCAGTTCAGCCAAAAATAACAATTCTGTCATCATTTACTCATCCTCAAGTTAATCTGCCATATGCACAGACATAAATGTAAACTATAGAACTCTTCTTTTAATGGGTTACAATAAAAAAACTGTTTCTGCAAAATGTAAAGATACAACACAAATTCAGTTAGAATAAAATCCCATTTAGTGATTCACAGTTTGTATTGCAATTCTGTTAACTTAGCACTTTTTTCACTCAGTATTTTTAGATTGAACATCATAATCATTTTTACCCATTTGTTTATTTATTTATTATTTTCAGTCTAGGCAAGTAGCATTTCTTTGTTTAAACCTGGCAAAGTGCATTTCTTACAACAGGTGCTTGCACACCAGAGCATTTGGTGCAGACCAAAGTCTGTTTCTTGTCAGAATTCAGTTGGTGTGAATGTATCATGGAAGTCAACCACTCTTGAAGTGCATTTTTCAACTTTGCATGCTTCTGGTCGTGTTTATATTCTTATTCTTATCACTTGCAATATATTTAAATGCTAAAAACTTCTTTTGTTTTATGGTACAGTACGTGCAGTGTGGAAGAGATACTTTTATTTTAACTGTTCCTTAAATGTATTTATCCAGACTCTCAATAGCTTCCTTTTGAGAGTATTTTCTCCATTCATTTGGAATATTGACATTCCCCTGGAAGGTCTTTTCATAGTACTTTTCCAGATCTTTTTTAAATCTGCACACAAACCACTTCCAGTACGGCAGCTCAGAGAGATCTGGGGTGATGCTCCATGAAGCATATTCAGGACCTCCTCTTCTGTATTCTTTCCAGGGGACACTATGAAATGAGCCAACTGGGATGAAAGATTCATTACTGGCTACCGATGATGTGCAAATGCTGGTAGCTAGGTTGCTTGTCCCTCCTGGTTCCACTGTGTTCGTGCAGCTAGCTGCACAGAAAGGACACTGAACCCAACAGCACTGACAGAAGTGATCAGTCAGAATCTCATCTGGCCTGTTTCTGTGTTCCACCTTTGCTGGAAAGGTTTCTTTGTTGAACTCACTGCATATGTCAGATATTACAGAAGGAAGTTCTCGCTTCATCACATCTTCTAGGAAACTGACTTCAACATCACCATGATTCACTCCAGTGAGGTCATTTAGAGAGAATACAAACACTTCCGAGAGATGTTGTGTAAAGTAAAGTAACCATGATTTAGCATCTCCATTTTTCTCTTTAACATTTTGGCTGGATTCATGTGCTGTGTTTGTGATCTTCTGCTCCAGGAGTTTAATACTATTTTCCATCTTGGGTCAAACACTATCTTCAAATCTTTCAGTGATGTACTCACTGACTTCATCTCTGATGAAATTCTTAAAATGTTCTTTGGGATTGTTAATGTAGGTCATGTATGCATCAAAATCTTGTTTTTCTGCCAGTGTTTTCAGGATGTGTTTTTCCAAGTTTGATCGGTTCCCATTTAGTGATTTACAGTTTGCCCTCATTTCATCTGCTAAATCTTTGGCAGTTGTTTTGTAGACACTTTGTGGAATGGCCTCCTTAAGTTTATTACAAACAAATTCACCAAAAATAGCAGTTGATGATGCTCCTTGACAGTATTTCTGGAAAATTCTGTAGTACTCTTCACGCTTTCTATTAAAATAGAGAACAGGATCATTGGCTTCCCTGAACATTTTATACTGATCAGTGAATGTCTTGTTTGCTTTATGGCATGTGCAAACTACCAGATCCACGAAGAACTCACTTTTGAACACATATTTTATATGTATCCCTTCTTCATGCTGTGTTAATCTTGCCTTTATGTAACCCAGAAGTTCTTGAATGCAGCTAATGCTGTAGCCCATCTTGGCAATGTTATAGGAAAGAATCATTTTATTTGTGTGTTCATCAATCTCTTTGATTAAGGCTCTTATCTGAGCTTCATCCTCTTTAGATAAAGCATAACCAAACATCTCTTTAGCTCCTTTGTACACATTTTTTAAACGTCCTGTAATTCCACTCGATTTCTTTAACTTTACATATTCTGAATAGCTTGTCAAATTGAGCATATCTTTGTACTGACTGCTCTCTTTTATATGATCTAAAGGGAGACTTGTATGATCCCCACCGAGGAGCTTCCTCACATCTCCTAATATGTCAATATCTGTGACTAAAGGAGTGTCTCTGATGATTTCAGATGTCTGTTGTGTCCAAAAGGAATCAAACTGTTTTTTTATGACGTTTTCATCATTTGCTTGGTCTTTGCATTTTAAGGCAAGTTCTTTGCTCTTTTCAAAGAGAGTGTTTTCATGATGTGTCCTCTCGGCATCCATCTTTTTCTTTATGTGACGCTGCTGAAGAACCCCACTTAATTTTCTCTTAGTTTCCCTAACAATATTTTCTTGAAGCTCTTTGATTTTTATCTCAAATGAAGCTTTCCACTGATTTAGTGTACCTGTATCTCTGTCTTTTTCAAAAAAATCAGACATTGCCTTTTTCACTTCTTCACTTCTTGCATTTAGTTTTGTTTGAAGATCAGTTTCCTCAACATCATTAATTGCATCATTTTCTATTCTGTTGTGCAGATTGTTTTCGATTTCCAGCATAGTGTAGTGAGAGGAACTGTATAATAATCAGCGAAGTATGAGTTGTCCAATCACATAGCTTTGGTGGGTATATATATATGAGGGAATTGTATGACACCAGTTGTGTGTTCAAGCACCGGTTGTGCGTCACTGCCTGAGGTTCGCCAGTTCCGCGTTTGCCCCTACCGCTCTCACAGGTATGCGTTGTTTGGCTAACCCATTAGCATCATGTGTGGCTTGGGATAATCCATTTAATGTATTTGACTTATAGTTTTATTACGGAGAGCATCAGTTGTGGTTCTTTGTACGGCGGCCGTTCTCTCTCGCTGCCTTAAAGTTCTCCCTCTGTAATCCCGTGCGGGATCGGCGCTTTGATGTCCTTTCATGTTTGCGGCTGTATGTGAGTGGATGCGTAGGAATGATCATAACGAGAAGGTATGTAGAACAATTAATGTTGCGGCAGATTCCTTTGTTATGTGACAAGTAATTTAATGTTATCTCTTGAGAAGAATAGCTTGATCTGGGTCCATCGCACGTAACAGAGCCTGCAGGGTGACATTTGTTGATGCTGCTGTTTTGTCGGCGTGATTTCCTGGATGCTGCCCTGGTCCTCCGATGTGTAGCTGTACCATTCTTTTGGTTTCTTTATTGATCCTGCCCTAACGAGTATTCGTTGTTCATCCTGGTTGCGGAAGTGGTTTAATTGTTTTGTTTTACGTTTGTGGTACATTTTTTGATTAAAATTATTTGTCCGTGGTTTTGTTTGTTTTAAATTGGTTTCAGTTTGTATTTTTGCTGCTTTTGCTTTATTTGTAAAGTTTATTTAACTTTGTTGGTCTTGCTTGGCAGCATCTAATTTTGTTTTGTTGATATTTGTTTTTTTGTATTTGTATTGTTTTCATTTGTGGTGTAAATATATGCCAACCTTTTCTGTAGATCTTAGTATTATACTAGGTCTGTGTTTAACCAACCATGTATATTTTGTTTTTTTTGTATTTTTCTTTTTGTGTAAGAGCTAGTTTATCATTTGTTTGGTTTGTTTGTTAATTGTGTTGCAGGATCGAGGCTTCCAGACAGGTTACTAGTTGGCCCTCGTGTGTGGTGGTGGGATTCGAACACGGAGTGCAGTGTGTTCACATTGACTTGATTGATTTGTGTGTGTGTGTGTGTGTGTGTGTGCGAGACCTGTGCGAGACCTGTGCACCGGGTGGTAAGATCTTTGAGACATAGCGATTATATTTAATGATAGATTACCTGTCTTCGGTAAGCCTCGGTCTCATTGTTTCTATTTGTTTTCAACTGTTTTCCATGTCATTACAGCTTGGCTTCTGTGTCTTTTATTGACTTTTAGAATTCATATTTTGTAAAATAAACTTTGTACTTTTTGGTATCTACGTCTCAATTACTTTCTTTGAAACTAAGTTCCTGTGTGTCGTTTTTTTTAGTGAACTATTCATATTTAGTGAGATTTTCCCTGTTAACAGGGTGGCGTAGTCTGCATATGTGGAGTTATCGATCATAGGTGCCTGCTACAATAGCACTCCGAAGACTCCAGGTCCACTTGCTGTATTCGGTCTCTAGTTTCTTGTATGTGGCGATTTTCCAGGGAATTTTTGAAGCTGAACACAAACTGTTCACTAAGCAAAGCCTCCCAGAGATCATGAACACGATCTTTTAGATGTGTCGGCGTTATGCCGTCTGATTTTGAAGCATGTGTTAGAATAGTTTCCTTCAGTTATAGAATGTTCTCGCAGTAGTTTGGGTTTGGTAGTGCCATGGGTGGGCTGCCCTCCCAGAGCTGAGCAAAATACTTCACATCATTCTCAACATCAAATGCAATGACATCACTAAATCTCTCTGCATCACAGACTTCCTCTTTAGCAGCAATTTTTGTCATTTCATCCACTTTCTTCTGTAGTCGTCTCCTTCCCTCCATATTTTTCTCTCCAGCTGTAATATCTGAGACATTCTGATGCACAAACATGCAGCTGGGATTCAGTCTGACTGTCTTCATCCTCAGAAAGGCCTGAACAACAATCTGAAGAATGTCCTGCATCTCAGATGGATTTTCTCCAAATATATTGATCAGGGTCATATTTCCAAGACCAACAACGAATGTGGCTATTTCATTGTCATGTGTCGTTGACATTTCTGCTAGTTCTGGTGCACGAAGTCCCTCAGTATCAATAACCAGAATATAGTCAAACTTCAGCTCTGTTTTCATCTCTTCTAACATTTTAATCAGTTGCATGAAGGCTCCTCTGGTGCACCTGCCAGCACTGACAGCAAACTGGAGTCCAAACATGGCATTCAGCATGGTTGATTTTCCAGTGCTCTGAATCCCTAAAACTGACAGCACAAAGACTTTCTGGTCTCCCAGTTTATTAACAAGTTCATCAAGAACGGCAGTGATCCAGGTGAGAGGAACATGAGCAGCATCTCCATCCATCAGCTCCATGGGAAATCCAGAGATCATCATATCTGCTGCAAGACTCGGGAGAGAACAGAAATCAAACTGCAGATCATCTTTCTTGTTCTTCTTCAATGATGACCACGATTCATAGATCTGACCAAGCTCTCTCAGGATGTGCTCCAGGCCAAAACCTGTTCTATTAATTTGCTCAGATATGGTTTCCAGGTTTGTTTGTTTAGTCTGCAGTTGATTTAGTTTGTCAGGCACCCTTTTCAGTGCTGAGACTTCAAGCCATTTTTCATCATATTGCTTATGAAGTTCACAGAGCTTTTCTGAAGTGAAGTCATTCAACAGGTTCATCATCCATCTGAGGAAATAGTTTTTTTCATTGTTGTTCTGTGATTTCATTGTTTTAATAAATGTGCTTATAAACTCACTCAGTCCTTGTGTTACTTGCCTTTATCTTAAATCTCTCATGTTCTTCAGTTTGGTACTTTTATCTTCTTCTAGATTTTCTCCACGTAGGCGATGCAGCTCTTTGTTCATTTTACACCAGTCATGCCACAGTTTCCCCTGACAGGGCAGGAATGTTTCTTTCATTGTTGATGGATCCATTTCTCTCAGTAAATCCATGATCTGAACTGCTGCCTGTTTACCTCTATGGCACTCTGGATCATCCTCATCTATTCTGATTCCTGTTTGTTTAGCCACATATTCAAGTTTGAAGCTCTTGTTTTGTTTGGTTAAACCCTCTCTGACAGTCTTTCTTATTTGCTCAGATACATCAGATTGGTTTTTGTTCAAAAGACCAATTTTGAATTTTCCATTCCCCATTTCAGTTTTATCACAGTTATTGTCAGTGAGCAGACAAATGAGAGACTGAGGAGATTCGAAGAGTGATCCCACCAAACACTTGTAGTGGTTCTTCTGTTCAAAATCTGGTAAGAAGAGGACATTTACTGAAGCCATACTGGTCAGTATCTCATATTGTTTCTCATTGTCTCCTGCATCACCATGAAGATTACAGAAAGCAACACAATCATCAAATGCGTCTGTCTTTTTCCCAGAAGGACAGTACCAGGCGATCTCCACCACTCCATCCATCAGTAATCTGGTTCTGCTGCTGCCTGGTCAGTTCCTGTGGAAGAACGTGTTGTGTTTCTCATTGATGAGGCTGTTCATCAGCTGAGACTTAGATGACGACACAGAGCCAAACCTGAAGAAAGCCACCATTGGAGTCTCAGCCTTGTAGACCAGCTGGGTTTGACTGATGATCTCATTGTTGGGGTTTTTCTTCTTTCAGCTCTTGCTGATTTGTCTAAATGTCCAGAGAGGAAACTCAATCTGTTGTGTGAATGGATCAGGAACAAGCAGAGGCAGCGCATACTGACACTGTGAGAGTTTATTCACCATCAGCTGTTTCAGGAAACCATCAGCACAATGAAACACGGCCATCTGAACATCCATCCTTCACCTTCTTTCTTGGTGGCAGATGTATTTTGGTTTATATCTTTCTTTTTGTGTTTTATGACAGTGTATCGTGCTCTGTAGTCCATGTTTATCAGCTTTTGTAGAAATGAGTTTTCATTTTGTTCGTGCAGCTCCCGTGACTGAAGTGAACACTTGATTTCAAGAATGTCAGCTGTTGTCATTTTATTTTGATGCCATTTTGTCAGATCTAGTATATCATAGAGTTCTTTGAGCTCTTCATTGTTTTTATGTCCAACCTCTGGGTTTTGACAAGTTTCTCTCTGTAATGTATGTATATTTAATATGTTACTTAAAAAGCTTTTAACAAGAGAGACATTTTGAGATTATCTTACATTTATGTTATGTTTAAAGTTGTAAAATCAATAAGAAAATGTTGCTGTAAAAGATAAAATAAAGCTGCGATTGTGGGAAGATGCAGTGTCCCACACCACTACAAGAATAATACAAGATAATTCAGAAAATTCTGTCACCATCTCTCTCTCAGTTTTATAAATATCTTTCTTTTTTCCCTCAGGAAATAGAAAGTCTTGACAGTAAAAAGAGAAAGTCAGTGGGGCCAACAGAAACTGATGACAGAATATTCATTTGTGAGCGAATTATGTCTTAACAAATAGAAATTCTCCAAATTCCCTTGACCCTTGTCATTATTTATTTGTCACTTACCTGTAGAGAAGCGGCTGTTTGGGTGCAGCACATTTTTATGTTCTCTATGTCTTTTCCTCTGTCGTCTTCATAGTCCATTGGTTGTACTCCAACCAGAACATTCTGCCTCCTTTGATCCATGAGCTGAATTTGCTCCTCGTGTAGCCTTTGTTGTTGTTCTTGCAGAGATTTCTCTTTTTGAATTTCTGTGTCTTTATGTTGTTTCCAATTTTGTTTTTCTTCCTCCCTTCTTCTCTCATTATCTTGCATCTGTTTTAGTGTTTCCTCATATCTTCTCTTCAGTTGCTGATGTTCCATTTCCATTTCCTGAGTTTTGGCCTCTTGCTCCTTCATTTTAGTTTGAAGACTTTCTTTCTCTCTTTTGATTTCCTCCTCCTCTATTTTAAAACTCTGATTGAATTTATCCAATATTGTTTCTTCTTTCTCCCTCCTTTTCTCATCTTCTTCTTTTATTCTTTGTCTTTCCTGTTGTATCTTTGTCTCCAATTCCTCTTCTTTTCTTTTAATTTCTATTTTGCATTGTTCTTCAGTCTTTCTTAATTGTCCTTCTCTTATTCTTCTCTCTTTGTCATGATTCTCTCGTTCTTCCTCCATCTTCATCTTCATTCTCTCTTTCTCTTCTTCATGTTTGGCCAGGAGTTCTTCTCTCTCTCTCTTCAGTTGCTCCACTTCATCCATTAGCATCTTCATTTGTGCTTCTTGTTTTTCTCTTTCCATCTGTCTGAACATCTTACATGAGTAGTAACTCTCTCCATTTGCTGTCACCATGTCATTGATTTTCTGCAGTAGTTCAGACACCTGCATACGATCTCCAGTCTCATTATTATTGAACACATGATATCTGTTTCCACACTGTTCAATGAGCTTTATCAAAGCAGATCCAGATTTACCCAGATATTCGTCAATGGTCTTATTCTTCAGATCATCTCCTCTGGTGAAGAGCACCATGGTGTACTTTAATGAGTTTTCACCAAAAGTCTCTTGAATGATCTTCACTGTGTTTTCCTCCTCCTGAGTGAAACGTCCCACTGTTATCAGTAAGAGAAACACATGTGGTCCTGGCAGAATCATGGAGATGCACTCAGTAATTTCTCTCTGGATCTCTTCTTGACTAAGTTTAGTATCAAACAGTCCTGGAGTGTCAATTACTGTAATTTGTGTGCCATCAATTTTAGCCATCTCTCTTTGACACTCTTTAGTAACTGAATCATGAGACACTTCTTCTTTAAATGCTGCTCTTCCCAAGATTGTGTTTCCAGTTGCACTCTTCCCAACTCCGGTTTTTCCCAGCAGGACAATCCTCACTTCATCTGAAGCTTCTAATAAATTTGAAAAAGAGAAACTGCATTAACCATACTTCTTGGGATAGTGTGTTTTAAAGTGATGTAATATAGAGATAAGTACATTCAGAAGCAATCTGTCTAAAGGGGTCGGCAACCCATGGCTCCAGAGATGCATGCGGCTCTTTCATCCCTCCGCAGTGGCTCTCCCCAGACTATTAATAAAACCTACATTTTTGCCCTGCACTTTTTTCAGGCAAGTGTGTTTATGTAGAGGATTTCAAGGGCCAGTGTAAATAAATATAGATTTAAGTTAAAAGAGAAAAGATCTCGGTTTATTTGTATCCAAAACAATTTGAACATTACTGAGTGCTGAACACTCTCATGCAGTGTATTTTTCATTCATACATGAAGCCAGAGGGCGCTCTCTTGCATAAAGTCCAAAACAGACTCATAGAAGTAATAATAACTTTTGATGTGCCAGCAAATCCCTAAAATAGACAAAGGCACCCACTAGTGCTGTAGCTAAGCTGAATAACAAGCTTAAACTGATGAAATGTGAGGACATTAAACAATTGCGACAATATATGGTTTGTGTGTGTTTTTCAAGTCTTCTCCAGGTAATAAATAAAGTATATGAATAAAACTGTACTGATGATAATAATACTGTACTTCTGTACTCTGTGCTATTTGATTAGAATTTAATAATTGATTAGTGCTCATTTAATAGCATTTATTATAGTACAGAAGCTATAAAATATATTTTCTGCCTTATTCTGTGACAAAAAAAAAAAAAAAGGAAAAAGTGTTTGTAGTATATTAACCAATCATAATCATAAAATTGTCATTAGGAAAATATATATCAAAAATATTATAGAGATAAGAGATTTCGTTTTTGTAAATTAAACATACATAAATAATAATAATAATAATAATAATAATAATAATAATAATAATAATAATTATTATTATTATTAATACATTTGTCATTTCTGTCCCCCTCACTTCTGAAATGATTGCTACGCTCCGCCCTGTAACAAAACTATAGCTAAATGTCGTGTTATCTCCATTTTAGAGAACAAATAGGTTTTATGGCTCCATGTGAATTTTATTTGGTGGGAAAAGGGCCAAAATGGCTCTTTAGATGTTAAAGGTTGCAGACCCCTGTTCTAAATTATTACAAATGCTACAGTTTTTTTTTTTTTTTTTTCATACAATGATGAGTTTGCTGTACACATTATAAAATGATAATACAACACAATTCTTGATTTGCTCAAGCTTGTCTTTCTCTTGAAGTGAATCATGAATAGTTGTACACTATGGTCCTCAAATACTTTACAAAACTTACTCAAGAAGTTTCCTTGGTTATCAACTTCCTTTTTCTCTTTGTTGCTGTCTTTGATTGTTCCATCAGCTTTGTGATCACAATATCCTTCTTCTGCTACTGTCACTGAACCTCCAGATTTCATCTGCTCTTCATCCATTGATATTTTTTCTTCGGCTTCCTTATACAAGTCACAAAGAAGACATTGAGCCTCTTCTTTCTTAAGGATGTTCTCCACTCTTTCAAGGGTCTCAGAGTACAATACTGATTTTCGGTCATCAAACTGAAGATGTCCACCTCCACATTTCTTTATGAGTTGATGAATCCAGTTATTATGTATCTGTTCCTCATTAGTCAACACTATAGTGTGTTTAAGAGCCTCCTGACTGAATTCATTCAGCACATATTTTACTCTGTTTCTGTCCTTCTCACTGAAGTCGTTCTGCTGCAGTACAAGTATGATCACATGAGGTCCTGGAGCAGACAGTTTCACACATTCTCTCACTCCATGTGTGATCTGAGAGTTTGATAGATCTGGCTGCAGCAGGTGAGGAGCATTGATGACTGTGACGTCTCTGTCCTTTACTTTTCCTCTGTGTTTCTCAATGCGCAAGTCTCCATCAGCAGATGGTGATTCACTCTCAAATGCTGCTCTTCCTATAATGAAGTTTCCCACTCTGCTGTTTTCTGTTACATTCTTTCCCAGCAGAACAATCCTCAAATCACTCACTGGTACAAAGAACACAAACAACCTTACACAAAATTCATAATTCGAATTGTATTGCAGATGGATGCAATACATCTCAAGAAAATAAACAACCTGAAAATAAATATATTTACACAGGAATTATAATTATGGGGGACTCACAGTACATCGTTGTTGTGCGTTGACTGATTTCTATAAATCTTTATTGTTGTACTTCTTTTACACAGATTTAAGCAGTGTATTGCATACAAAATTTTGGGAATACATGAGCTGATAATGGTAAATTAATAATGATTATCAGCTAATCAAATGCGCAATCAATGCATATATTTTGTACTCTTTTTTTAACCCTTTATGTTTCACCCGCATTGTGACACAGAAAGGTTCTTCAGATGTTAAAGGTTCTTTATGGAACCATTTAAACAAAAAAGGTTCTTCTATGACATTGTGAAGCACCTTTATTTTTAATAGTGTAGATTAGGGATGTGACGAGATCCGATGTGTCTCGTGACCATATCTTCCGAAACATTTTGCAGTGTTTACATTAGAGCTGCACGATTAATCCTTAAAAGATCGGGATCTGGATTCAAACACCCACGCAATCTTATTACTGAATGACAACGATTTAGCTATGTCTATTACGGCTGTTTCACATCGTGACTATCAGTGAAGCGTGAAAAGCACGTCTTGTCGCAGCCCATTTTAACGAATGTGAACGCTGTCATTCACTGATATGGACGCCGACAAAACACACGCTGCTCACACTCCACTGACGCTTTGTGAAACAGGTGTTAAAGACATTGAAATCTGCATTCTTACTGCTACTGATCCAGAAACAGTAACACAAACAGTCTTTTCAACCACATTATAATCATTATTTCTGTGTTAGAGACATTTAAATAACAGAAGTACTGGGATAAAAGTTTATAATTTAGTTATAAACCCTTATTGTCTACAGTAGCGATCAAAACGAAAATATAACACTTGTCTGCATTGTATTGCTTATCCTCTTCCGCCAGGAGGTGGCGACAACTGCCCGTTTAAAAAAGTATGTCATTGGATCATTTATTCAGGAGATTCCAATGGTCAAACGTGTTAATGAATTGAGAGACAGACCTCTTCATTTTTATTTATTTATTTATTTATTTATTATTTATTTATTTTTAATGAATATATGTTTTTAAAAGACTTAAGCAATGAACATTTTGTCAGAACCACTAATATATTACGTTATTTTGTTTAGTTTTCTAATCTTTTTTTCTCCAGAATCATGAGAGAATCATGGTCTCCAATTTATTAAAAACAACTGGGATTCTCAAGTTATCCAGAATCGTGAAGCTCGTTTAAATGTTATTTATTACTGCATATAATTCATTAAAATGGAAGTTTAATTTCATAAAGTTAAAAATGTACCTCCATTTTTTTGCATTTTGTCTTTTTTAGTTGAATAAAAGACTATTTTCCCTATATATATATATATATCATCATTAAGGATTTCTTTAAAAAAAGTTTAAAAATCTCGTCTCGTCTCGTTTTCGTGAACCCAGTCTCGTCTCGTCTCGTCTCGTGGAATAGGTGTCTCGTCACACCCCTAGTGTAGATGCTAATTAGTTAGCTGTATTATTTTGGTGTGGCACCGTTTCATTAGTTAATCCTTAAAAAAAAAATAAATAAATAAATAAAATGCAGGATTAGACCTGACTGTGAAAAAGGGCACTGTGGGCTAGTTATAAATTTTACCATTGCCACTTATAATGTATTCCTTGTGTAGTGAGCACTGTTGCAAGTTGCAACAGATTTCTAGTTCAGGTGATTGTAGCTCCAAGAAAAAATGCAGATTTTAGTGGTTTATTACAATTGGAATTCCATTCAAAATGATTATTAATATTGCAAAATCGATGTCAGATATATCACAGCAGTTGTGCTAAATGCTTTTCTATTCTTGTTCTACTTGTCACTTCTATGTCTTTTTTTTCTCCTCTCTGGAGTTTGGCAGAAGTAAAAATTCACTACTTACAGTTGTTTTGTATGAAATAGCTGATTGGATAATCTGCCTAACACCTTCTTTGTGAAAGACGGAGGCTGATGGTAAATAATGTTTTTAACATACTATACTATTTACATCTATACAGTAATATTGTTTTATTTTTTTACCACTGTTATCACTTCATGGACTTACAGTTGGGGTGGTCAACAGACGGTTTTCTGCTCCCTTCAAATAAAACAAAATTAATTTAAAAAAATGCAAGCAAACAAGCAAAAAATGCATTATGATGATGACTTTCTTAAAATATTTTCAGGAATACTTTGTGTCTGATAAAGATCAACCAGATCAAACAGTCAGTGGGTTCATGGATCCACTGAACAAGTATATCCAGTAGGACAGTATACCTATGTGCCAAATATTAGTCATTGTGGAAAAAAAAAAACTATTATTATATAAAAACTATATCTTGGATCATCCTTAACAAATGTTATTATTATTTTAAAAATACTTTTATGTTTTTTTTAATCATTTTTATTAACAGAAAATTTAATTAGATGCTATGAAATGTCAGAAGTGAAACAGAAAATTGTATAGCCTTTGTCATTATAAATTTGTAAAACTTGTCATAGGTATTTGCATGTTGATGAACTTCATCTTATTACTACTACAACATCTCATTAAACTATTTACCAGCATAGCTGGCTTAATATTTACAAGTTTTTTGATGAAAACAACAACAACACCACCATAATTTTCAATTCCAAAAATATTCAATAGAAGGAAATCTGTATTTCCCTTGTACCAACATGTTTCCAGTATTTATTAATCATTTACTATATTACTCAGAATAAAGGAATTAGGTAACTAAAGAAAGTAAACCAATTCCTGCCGCAGTAACTTGTTAAACATACTTGGTGTAATTTGTAAGTAATTCTTACCTGAACTGGACATCATTCATCTCATTTAAGTGTCAGCATGAGGAAATGGTAGACAGAAGATGGAGAGAAGAACACATTTGTCTGTGTCTGTGTTATGTGTGCGCATACTCTCATGAATTTATTATGAACCCTCAAACTCGAAAAAGCGGTTTTCTTGGTGTTGCAAATCTCCAGGATGTGACGGCCTTACTGCAAATTTTTATAAACACTTTTGGAGCATACTAAAAGAACCTTTTATGCTTATGTTAAGAGAAGCGACAGAAAATATGTCATTTCCATCCACCATGAAACAAGGGACAATAATTTTAATTCCTAAGCCTGATAAGGACCCCAAAATATTGGATAACTTTAGGCCAATTACATTATTAAACATGGATTATAAAATTGTAGCCCTTATATATGCAAATAGATTGAAAGCGTTTTTACACAAAATTACAAGCGAATCTCAATCTGGCTTTATGAAGGGAAGGTCTATACACAATAATATTTGTTTAGTGTTTGATCTTTTGGATTACGGACATCTAATAGAAGATGATGGCTTTATTCTCTTCTTTGACTTTTATAAGGCTTTTGATTCAAATGAACATCCCTTTATTTTTGAATGTTTAAGATTGTTTGGTTTTGGAGAGAAGTTTCGAAACATCATAAAGTCGTTGTATAAAGATTCTAATAGTTCTGTTTCCTTATCAGGAGGTACTTCACCCAGATTTCCCATTAATCGTGGTATAAAGCAGGGTTGTCCTATGTCCCCATTTCTTTTTATTGTAAGCACAGAGATGCTTTCCATCTTTATTAAAAACTCTACAATAGCTCCATTAGAGGTACTTGGCCAGTCAGTAATCATTAGTCAATTTGCAGATGATACAGCTTTTTTTTTTAAGCAATTATCGGAGGTTCCCAAAATACTACAATCTATTCACATTTTTTCCAATGCCTCTGGTTTAAAAATTAATAGGAACAAATGTGAATTAATGCCAATCCATCAATGTCACTTAACTGATGCTTATAACATTCCTATAAAATCAAAAGTTAAATATTTAGGAATGCTTATCTCAAAAGATTCATCTAAAAATGAACTTATGAATGTGTGGAAAACAATAGATACATGTCAAAATAAACTCAACTCTTGGCTGTTGAGAGATGTAAGTCTATTAGGTAGAATATTTTTGACAAAGATGGAAAGTATTTCAAGATTAATATATCCTGCATACACAATTGCTATTTCAAATAGAGCTATAAAAAAAATTAATCAGATTAACTTTGGTTACATCTGGAAAAAGAAGACCCATTACATGAAAAAAGTACATATGATAAAACAATATAAAGATGGAGGTTTACAAGCTATTGATTTTGATTCTATAAATGGGACTCTTAAAATTAATTATCTGAAATCCCTTTTAAATCAAAACAATTTTTGGTTTCATATTCCCAGAGAGTTATTCAAGAAATTAGGAGGAATAGAGTTTCTATTAAGATGTGATTTCACTGCTCAACGTCTCCCAGTTAAATTATCACAGTTTCACCAGCAAGTCTTGCTAGATTTTATATAACCATAATTTCACACCACACAATACACCACTATAGATATATTACAGTTAGAAACAAATCATTGTATGATAAGGATTGGATGGAGAGAGGTATTTGGTCAGTGTCCCATTTAATGGAAAAGAGTGGTATTACATCATATGAGAGTTTCTGTATTAAATATTTAAATTGTAATCGGGCTAAATTTGAATCGGTTGTTAAAGCTATCCCTAATTCTATTATTAGTCTAATTAAAGAAACTCTCTTTTACTCTAATACCATGACCTTATGTTTACCTCCACTGGTAATTGAAGGCTGTGAATTATTAAAGGTAAACTATCAAACAAAAATATTAGAAACATGTTTAACAATATTTCCTATCCTATCATAGTTTACAGAAATTCAATTTCTTACTATTTCCAAAAAGATATAATTCATATTCTCAGAACTAAATACTTAAAATTTCCTTTATCTCCCAAAATTAAAGAAATTCATTTTAAAATTTTAAACGGAATATATACATCCAGTGAGTACTCAAGACTTAGATTTGGATTTGATACTAACAAATGTATATACTGTGATGATACTGAAACCACAGATCACTTGTTTTTTTCATTGTATGTATGTAGATGCATTATGATTGGATATCCATGACTGGCTTTACCCAAAGGTACGTAACCTTGATAGCTTCACCCTAAAGGACATTAGCTATGGACTGGTAATGAATAATAGTAAAGATAATCTTTTGGTAAATAACATCCTCATGTTGGGTAAATTCTATATACATAAGTCAAAATACTTGAAAGTAAAACCAACCTTTTGTGCATTTCATAATGAGTTTATTTTGTATACAAAAGCCCTAAAGGTAATGAAAGGTAAAAATGCAGTTAATTTGTTTTCAATTATTATAGAATATGATTTACAAGAAAAACCCTAGCCTCCCTGCATGGAGGTTTTTTTTTTTTTTTTTTTTTCTTCTCTCTCCGTTCTCTTTCTATTTTATTTGTATGCACCTGTTCTGTAGTAATATAATGATGTTTGATATTGCCGAGTTGTTTGTACATGAATGATTGTTCAATAAAAAATTTTTTTTTAAAAAACCTGATTCATACACCGGTGCTACAATTATATTGTGTCACACTGCCACCCAGTGGCAAAGTATATAATTGTATTAAATCAGCTCCTACAAAGGGATTGGGGAGTAATTTAGGATATACTGAAACCAGACATGTCCACAGGTCCACAGTTCTCACACTTTAAAATCTTTACAAGGTTGTATAAAGAAAAAATATGTTCCAGGGATACAACTAGAATTCTAGCTGGACTTGTCTGCCTCTAGCTATATACATACTGTGTAGAATGTGCTATATACATCTATACAGGTCAAATTATTAATTTGAGGAAGCCCATTCATATTTAAAATCATCTGTAACAACAATATAACCATTAGATGCTTATTAATTGAATTCTATGTCTAATTAATCACAAATTACTCACACATCAAATGTAGCTCAGAATTAAAAAAATAAAAATAAATAATGCGGCTAATCTGTTTAGGGTTCCGAAACACAATTCACTCCCATCAAATTACCCTTTCCACAATGAACAATTAAGATAGATCTGACACCTCTGGGAAGAGCAGAGGATCTGGTATCTGCGCGTTTGTAAATGGCAGATGGTGCAGTCATACAACAGTATGTAATCTGGATACTGAACTTCTATGTTTGAGGTTTTATCTGCTATCTGCTATCTACAATTCTGCATAACCAGCTTTAATCTGAAGACATTCTGTTGTTTGATTATGCAGATTTTAAGAAATACAATGCCTTTGTTCAGAGAAGTATAATAAAATATTTTTATAATAAAATAAATAAAAACAAACAGAATGCACAGACAATACAAAAACCATATAATGCTATTCACAATTCATAAAGTAACAACAATAAATAAAGTCTGAAGTGCCATATATCTTGGTCCAAAACCAACAACTTATATTAATGAGTTAGTCATGAAATTTTTAAATACAACAATCTTGAATCTCCACTGGTAACATAGAGTTTGATGAAACAGCTTACGAAAATACACGCTGATCCCAAAATCAGCAGCTGATTTTCAAATGGAAATAACTCCCTTATACTGTTAGACTGAAATAAATGTTTACATTTAATATATTAAAAAGAAAGCTCTGTCACTGTATATGGCAAGTTAATGACACGAATGTGCTACAGTATCTGTATGAATACCTAAAAACTAATAAATAATAATTTGGCTACATATTTATATGCCTTTATATGCCAAAATGAACAGGATTTTTAAACAGGATTTCTAATGCTTTGGCTCTATCTAGTGGACAAAATGACAAACGGGACACCCTATGATCTTGTGGAGTGCAAGGATACTTAAGCACTGTTATAATTAACAGCTCTTGTGCCAGTAACAGCCGCTTTAAATGTGTGGTGTTTTGTCCTCTAAACAGCCTGGTGTGTATGTTATTTAGGGCCACCCACATATGCAAAACAAATATTAAAGCATACACTTTTTTCTTTTACTGATGAATAACCTTTGCTTTGTCCTCCAGTTACACTTGCTGATTGATTGTTCTTTACAATTTCTTCATGTTTTTTTTTTTTTTTTAATTATTTTTTCTTTTTAACTAAAGCCTGTTTTTTTGGCCGACTGTCACACAAACTAGAACGAATGTTTCAATAAATCACTATTAAGATCGATATTTGGAAGTATGAAGTATGTTTAATGAAGCCACATTTAAAAAAAAAAAAAAAAAATGATGTAAACCACCACAAATACTTTTGGAAGTATATATTTACATGTAAAGAACACTGGTGACATTAGATAGAGGACGAGAATGAAAATTTATGGAAACCTTACATACGGAAATAATGGATGTTATATCAGGATGTGAATGTGAGTTTTTAAAAGAACAAGTTCAGAAGACATATCAGTAGCTGAGAAGACAGAAAGAGAGAAAAACCTTTGATTATCCACTACTGCTGACTAGTGGATGACAACTGGTTTTGTGGTCATTGTGTCACTTACTGATGAAAGTCATAGAAATTAAGATCTTCACTGCTTGTTTATTAGATCAGGTCGAGCTCCAGATGCATCACCTAGAGAAAACACAACTCAAAATACCTCATAATTGTTAAAAATGGTCATCAGCACATGGATTTTCGATGTATTCGTCAGTGTGGAGGATAAGGTATTTCAAATTTAATTTAATTTATTATTTTTTTCTATTCTTTTAGTGGCTGTGGTCATTGTGTAACTTGCTGAGACACTCTCAACAAAGCATATTATTTAGGTATTTTTAAACATCACATTAAAATAGTCATTTAGCATTAAATTATTTACAAACCCAGATAGCAACATATTGTCGGCCCAGATCCGGCCCACATCTGGCACATGTGGCATGATGATCTGGCCCACATGCAGCGTGGAATGATGGCACTTGGGCGGACCGCTCCTGTTTGCCAGATCTGGGCCAAAAGCAGGCCATAGCAATGCCACATGTCAGCCAAGAGCAGAGAAATAAACCACGCTGGACCTTATCTGAGCCACAAAATCTGTGTATATTTAATATGGAGTCATCTCAGCGTTAATAAGCACATTAACAAGCAGAATCACTGAAGGAAAGAAGAGAACAGAAAACAAGAGACAAACAGAAACACAACTACTGACTACAGCCACAGCCTTAGATGAAATCAGCTGAAGATAAAAGACATTAAATCTCTGAAGATCTCAGCAGAGGAGGATTAAACAACTCCACAAACAGCATTACCAGCTTCACTTATTACTGACCAGATTTACTTTGTTTCTGTTAGAGGTCTACAGAAGTTCTTTATTGAGAATTAGCAGGGGCTTAAATATTCCACTTGAAGTCACCATGATAGTGATTAGCGTTTCCATTAATTAATTGGGCTCTTAACTCTTTTTTTTAAGTGTTTGTCTTATTTGATTGTTGTGAAAATGTGGTTAACAAACACATTTGTAGTACATGATCATTTTTTCATTGTTGGCTTCACAATTATCATATAACCGACTGCTTCGCTGAACACATTTGATTGTAGTAGTTGTATAGTTTAATGTTTTCGCATTGTAAAGCTGCATTATTGCAACATCAGTTTGAAATATTTATTTAAAAAAGGACAAAAGTTTGAATAAGGCTATCACACGCAGATATCAGCAATCAGCATATGAATCTCAACAATGGTGACAGATAATCAGATCAGTTCTGGACATCACAAAAGGCTGCATTATTCGTTCATGCTGTGATGCAAGTTTTGCACACTTTTTATTGTCACCATTGTTGAGGTTCATATGTTGATTTATGATGGCTTTGTGTGTTCATAAAATTTAACCTTTTGTGATTTTTTTTTTTAACTGGTTCTGCAAGACTACAGACAGCATCATACTATGAATGTATTTTTCCACAACATAATTGTAAAAGCTATATGACATTGAATCAGGCTCATTCATTCAATATCACAACTTTCAATAGCTTTTCATTGATTTCATTTTGTCTTTATTTGTTATTGCTTAGAGTTTTCACAAACACACCATCACAGCAATTGACAAAGATAAACCTTTATTAAAAAAGTGTTACGAGTCCAATTATTGGAAACACTAATCACTATTATGGTGGCTTCAAAAAAAAATTGATTTAAACCTGTTGTTTTTCAATAAAGAACTTCTGTAGACCTCTAACAGAAACAAAGTAAATCTGGTCAGTAATAAGTGAAGCTGGTAATGCTGTTTGTGGAGTTGTTTAATCCTCCTCTGCTGAGATCTTCAGAGATTTAATGTCTTTTATCTTCAGCTGATTTCATCTAAGGCTGTGGCTGTAGTCAGTAGTTGTGTTTCTGTTTGTCTCTTGTTTTCTGTTCTCTTCTTTCCTTCAGTGATTCTGCTTGTTAATGTGCTTATTAACGCTGAGATGACTCCATATTAAATATACACAGATTTTGTGGCTCAGATAAGGTCCAGTGTGGTTTATTTCTCTGCTCTTGGCTGACATGTGGCATTGCTATGGCCTGCTTTTGGCCCAGATCTGGCAAACAGGAGCGGTCCGCCCAAGTGCCATCATTCCACGCTGCATGTGGGCCAGATCATCATGCCACATGTGCCAGATGTGGGCTGGATCTGGGCCGACAATATGTTGCTATCTGGGAAATCTCAAAACGTATTTGTAAACTCACAACAATATTGTTCTGAAAGGACAGAAGTCTGTTCCACACAGACAGACAGATAAATAGAGACAGTGGCAGAGTACAGCTAGACCAAAGACCGGAGTTCTAACCATCTCAAACATCAGGACCAATGAACCTGCACTTTTTGACGCAGTATTAATATCTCAGTACAGTGTTGAAGTATATGGTAAGTTTGGGCTGCAGCCAATTTGACATATGTGCATATGTGGTCTGATCCCATGGTAATTGTTTCATTGCAATATTGACCTCCAAAAAATGTGTTTAAAAATGTTTTCGCTTTTCCAATGCATGGTCTTATTGGTCACTGTGTGATATCTAAAGGTGAGTATGTCTTCATATACTGAGCTTGTAAATAGTACTAATCAGCTGATGTTTCAGAGCTGATGAGATGAGAGATGTACAAGCCACCTGGGTGTGACCTGAAGGAAATTAAAGGTGGAGTATGTAATATTGATATCTAGTTATTGAAATGTGTACTGCATTCCAGGTTCAGAATCGTTTCTCCCAACCACACCACCTCAAACCTGTTGCTCCACATGGGTTGCCTGATTGAGAACATGCAACAGGATCGAGCACAACTGACAACAGAAGGTGACAAGCCTTACACACTTGAAATTGATTTAAATGAATGCAGAGGCTTTTAGGTTTGGGTAAAATCTGCAAACTCTGACCCAGTTCGTTTCCTGGCCTCCATGCCTGCAATACGTTTTCCACCAACTGACAACCTGTAGTGTTGAAATACTATTGGGTAAATTAGCAGTGGGTGGAATCGCACAGAACAAAAGAAAAAACAAAAAAAACAACAACAACAACAACAACAAAAAACATATTCCCACATAGAACACACATTTCAAAGTCGAGTAACTGCTGTTAGATTGTTTTACAGATAAGCAAGTACGTAAACTTAGAATATTTCTTAAATATCTGCAAACACATCATGGTATTTTTTTTATTTTTTTAGTACCATTAAAAATTACATTGATAATTTTTTACATTGATAATTTTAGTTTGATATAACACTACTTGGTGGATTTCAGACAAAGTCTGTGCATTGAAACATACATAACTAAGATAATTAAACTCTGGTCCTTTTTATCATCACTTCGTCTCCTGCTCTTCTCTGGCTTTGCTTAGTCAACTTCTTGGCTGATAGAAGACTGTTAATACAATTCTGGGTACCAGACAAACACTGGCTTTGGGCACCAGACAAGACTTGCTGTTAACAGGTGTGGGGTATTAGACAACTAGTTGTTCTGTTACCAGAAAAAAACGGATATTTACTGACAGTATCTGTTGTCCAGGGCTGGATCTGATACTTCTGGTATGGAGACATGATCTAATATACTTATATAATACATATATCTTTTAACTTCCTTCTTCTCACCAACCCACCCACAAACTTCACAGCACCATAGACTTTGAATGAGATGTAAACAATCTACCTAACACTGTTTGGGACGCAGACACACTCTGTCAGTTTAAATCTAGATTAAAGACCCCTCTCTTTAACCTGGTTTATAACACACTAACACATTTCTATAATTCAAATCTGGTAAAGGATTGATAGGCTGCATTAATTAGGATTAACCCGGAACCGGGAACACTTCCCATAACACCCAATGTACTTGTTATATCGTACGTAGAATGGCATCTACGCTAATATTAGTTTAAATGCAGCTACAAAGGGCTCTAAACGATCCCAGCTGAGGAAGAAGGGTCTTATCTAGAAAAACGATTGGTCATTTTTGAAATAAATTGACAATTTATACATTTTTTAACCTCAAATGCTCATGAAAATGGCCGATCGTTTCACTAGATAAGACCCTTCTTCCTCAGCTGGGATTGTTTAGAGCCATTTGAAGCTGCATTTAAACTCCATTTTGGAAGTTCAAACTTGGGGGCACCACTTAAGTCCATTATATGGAGATAATTCCATATATATATATTTTTTCCCTCAAGAAACATAATTTCTTATCGACTGAAGAAAGAAAAGACACAAACATCTTGGATGACAAGGGGGTGAGTAAATTATCTGTGAATTTTTGTTCTGGAAGTGGACTTCTACTTTAACTGAAAATGGAATGTTTACTGTTGTCCTTTTGAATTATTTACACGCTATTTTCCTATTTAATACTGTAAAGCTGCTTTGACAGAATCTGTTCTCAAAAGTGCTATGTAAATAAAGGAGAATTGACTTGACTTGAATTGAGATGTGCTTCCAAGAATATTAAGCTTGAGAAAAGCTTTGCTGATTCTTGAAATTATGCATTTGGTACCCAAAAGTCCTCAGTATGGGGAGTATGGGATTATATTGATTTAGATTAAACTATTGTAAATGATTGTCTAAAAAATAAAAAAATAATAATAATAATAATAATAAAAAAAAAAGGTGATATCTTAAACTGAATAATAAAAATGATCAATAAAATGTGTAAATATAGTTCAGTTTCCTCTTGAAACACTGCTAAACAAATAGTTGTCCAAAAATTCAGGAAATATTTTCTGACAGGGCATTTTTTTTAACCCAACTTAAGCTTTCATTTAATGTATCATGAGTTATTGTACCATTTGTTCAAACACAGATATTCAACAAATAATGAAAACCAGATATTTATTCAAAATATAATGCAAAAATTTAAATGAAGGTGTGTTTTAATTGTATCTATTGTTTTGTATTTTATTACAGACATTTCATTTAATATTAAATGTATGTGCCTTACATTTGTGGTGTGTCTGTTCTGTCTTATGTTATATCTCATAATCAGGCAAAAAGACCTCTAACGGCGACTAAAAGCAGATCATTATTACATCGGACAGGTTTATGAGATCTTAAGAATGGTCAAACAATGCCATCTTGTGGTGATTCACTGAATATGCATAAATGGTAGCATTAAAAAATAAAGCAGTGTTGCTGATAGCCTGACACACTGCAACATATACAGTATTTAACTAAAAAAGGGTCACATTTCCATTTATATTTACATTTGTGCACATTATTTCACTCACCCACAGCTTCCAGCTAGTGCTGTAATGTTAGAGAATTAGATACACCTGTGACATGAGAGCTATGATGCTCGCGTGACGTCAGTAATGGGCGCCGTGTTACGCACATATAAGCGTCACACACCTGGAGCTCAGGTAAGCGACTGTCCTCTGGGGGTGTTGTCTCTTCTGTTGGTTGGGTTTGTGATTGTAGTGAAGCATTTCAGGTAGGAAAAAGTGATGTATTGGTAGCTAAGAGTTGATGTGTAAACGCTAACGGGAGTGTTTTGTTTAGGTAGCTTCATTTCCCATCTGCTCATCCCCTCACTTGTGGCTTTGTCACTCCTCAAGCGAGTTTTATACTCGTATGTGTGCATACCCTCTAATCTAATCGTGCCTTTCACTTTGGCGTGGTATCTTTCTCTGTTGGCCTGGTACGTATCTTTAATTAAGATCTTATGTAGTTTCAGCATTTGGCAATGGTAACGACTGTTAATCTGGCTTTAGGGCGTTTAGTGTATGGGAACGCACACCGGATCATTATTCTTTTTAAACGGAGTGTTTAAACGTTTTGACTATTCAGAGTCCCGCAACGACTTGCTGGTAAGTGTAAAATATTTTTGTTCGTAAGTCTCGACCAATGATTTTGCGGTCTGTTCCTTTTTGTTTGTGTAAATTTTAGGAGAAAGTGTGGCTTCGCTTTCGTGACTGTATCGCTGTTTTGTTCCCACGAGGAGGACACGTCCAGTGTTCTGTCTTCATCAGGATTGCTTTGAGCATAATCCCGTCTACTGGGGCGCGTGGAATATGATTTTCTTCCTTTTTGTTTGTATAGTTGAACTCATGTTAAGGGCTTTTATTTTGTTTCATATTGTCAGTGGATAATTTCTTTTCATTTTGGAAACTTTTTATTTTTTTTTTTGAGTATCTGGTTTATTGCTGATTATTCAGCTGACTTTATAATTTCAATTTAACTTCATTATGGGTCTGATTTAAATGGATTGGTTATAGCTGTCTTACCATTTTCAGATATTTTTTTTTTTTTTTTTTTTTCTTTTTGTTTTCTGATGATTGTTAGTGGTTTATTCAATTTAATTTTGTTGTTGGTAATTTAAACTTTGTTACTAATTTGTTTTTGTGTGTGTTCCTCAGGAGCGGCAGGTTTACTCGGGACGAGGGTGTGTGACATGCGGTGGTGGTGTTTCTCACGGATTGCAGTGCTTTGCTGTGTGTATGAGGTCTCACATTAGTGTGTGTGTGTGTGTGTGTGTGTGGTACAAACCGGAATTGGTCTTTTACCTAGTTAACCTGAAGTAAGGTTGCAGCCCTGTGTGTGAGTATGTGGGTGTGTTAAGCACTGGATTGTTATTTTAAACTGATTAAAATAGTTTTTTTTTGTAAATTTGTACGCAGGCCTGTGTCTCCAATTTATAACTACCTTGGTGGCGAACCTGTTTAGCCTTTAGACATTCCTTGGGTGAAATTCCCATGGTGGTGTAGTCGGTGTTCTGGTAATTTTATTCAGGCCTGGTTTTGGGTCTTTTGTAATTGACTCGGATGCCACACACCATTTAAAAAAAAAAAAAAAAAAAAATATGAATCAACATTTTAATGCATGAAAAATCTAATTTAACTATAGTTTCCATTTAGAAAATAGACAAAGGAATGGTTCATTGTTTTTTGCATACCACTTAAAGGGATAGTTCACCCAAAAATGAAAATTTTGTCATTCACTCATCATCAAGGGTTTTTTTTTTTTTCTCAATACAATGAAAGTCAATGGGGCTAGCAACTGTTTGGTTATCACCATTCTTCAAAATATCTGCTTTTACATTTAACAGGAGAAATAACTCATAGGTTTGGAACAACTTGATGAGTTGATGTGTAAATAGTCACAGAATTTTCTTTAACAAACAATGCATGCTAGAAAAACACTCATCACTTGATTCAGCTTTATTATATATTTTATTAAAGCATGCAAAATCTTTTGCAAAACAAGCTTTAACATAAAGCTAAATCACCTAAACTAGCAGTATTAGAGATTAACTAATTTGTTTTATACTGTGCATCATAACTATATGAAGTTCCAAACGTAGGTTCGGGAGGAGCCTAATCATTCAGTCCTGTCAATCATCATTACGAGCCTATATAAGCAGCTCTCACTGCACAGTCCAAGCCTCAGTTCTTCTGCCATCCCTCCTCCTCTCCTTTCGCCTCCTCTATTTTTGTTATTCTCCCTCTAGGTATTTTTGGCAGTGTGGTGCTGAACTTGGCGCTTAAGCCAAGCCTCGAGTTCGAGACAGTAAGCCAAGTTTGTTTACCATTGCCCATCAGGACTGGATGGGCAGGTGAACTCGTGAATACCCATTTGTTTATATTCTACATTATGATTAAAGTAAATCTTGCAGGTACTTTCAATATCAAGCAAACAGCATTTAAACATTTCTTTGTATGTAATTTTGTCAAACATGGAGCATTATTATGATCTGATTAAATATAGGCAAGTAGCATTTCTTAGTTTAAACCTGCAAAATAGCACTTATTACAACAGGGCTTTCATAATAGAGTTGTTGGTGCAGATGCGGATAAGTCTGTTTCTTGTCAGAGTTCAGTTTTAGTTTGAATATATTCTTCCACGCTCACCACCAATTATGCTTGAAACCATGGGCTAGGGTTCGGTTCATGTGAAGTCTGGCGCAGGATGACATTTGATTACAATTCTCCCTAAATCATGAAAGTCCACCACTCTTCAAGTGCAATATTCAACTATGCATGCTTTTGGTCATGTTTATAATAGTAAAATTGCATTTCTCATAGCTGCATGTCACTGAATAATTTACTTTTGTAAAGCAAATGCAGTGCAGCTTATCCTTAAATATTTGCATCTATTCTGTGAAATGCTTTTTTGCTAAGTGGTTTTATGCTTAAAAAAAGAAAACTGGAATATGTCATTGTCAGTGACGTGTGGAACAGATGTTTATTTCAACTGTCTTTGTATCACAGTCTTTGATAATTGTTGCTTAAATGTATTTATCCAGACTCTCAATAGCATCCTCCTGGGAGTATTTTCTCCATTCATCTGGGATCTTGCCACTTCCCTCATAGGTTTTTTTTAATAGTAATTTTCCAGATCTTCTTGGAATCTGCAAACAAACCACTTCCAGTACGGCAGCTCAGAGAGATCTGGTGTGATGCTCCATGAAGCATATTCAGGACCTCCTTTTCTGTATTCCTTCCAGGGAACTTTGACATCATCTGAGCTATTTGCACAAAAAAATCCATCACTTGCTACTGATGATGTGCAGATGTTGATAGCTAGGTTTGTTGTTCCTTTGTAAAACCACCCATTCAGACCATTATTACGATGGAAAGGCACACTGTGATCTCCATCATGGTTTTCTATTGTGTTGGTGCAGATGGATGCACAGAAAGGACACTGAACCCAACAGCACTGACAGAAGTGATCGATCAGAATCTCATCTGGTCTGTCTTTGTGTTCCAGCTTTACTGGAAAAGTTTCTGTGCTGAAAGTACTGCATATTTCAGATATTACAGAAGGAAGTTCTTCTTGTATCACATCTTCTAGAAAGCAGACTTCAACATCATCCTGATTCACTCCAGTGAGATCACATTTACCAGCACATCAGACAGCTGTTGTGTGAAATGATGTAACCACAAATCAGCATTAGCCTGATTGGCAGATTCATGTGCTGCGTTTGTGATCTTTTGCTCCAGTAGTTTAATGCTGTTTTCCATCTTGGGTTGAACACTGTCTTTAAATCTCTCAGTGATGTACTGACTGACTTCATCTCTGATGAAATTCTTGAAGTGTTCCCTAGGATTTCTGATGTAGGTCATGTATGCTTCAAAATCTTGTTTTTCTGCCAGTGTTTTCAGGATACGTTTCTCCAGGTTTGATCGGTTCCCATTTAGTGATTCACAGTTTGTCCTCATTTCATCTGCTAAATATCTGGCAGTTTTTTTGTAGACATTCTGTTGAATTGAATCCTTAAGTTTATTACAAACAAACTCACCAAAAATAGCAGTTGATGATGCTCCTTGACAGTATTTCTGGAAAATTCTGTAGTACTCTTCACTCTTCCTCTCAAAATAGAGAACAGGATCATTGGCTTCCCTGAACATTTTGTATTGATCACTGAATGTATTTTGTGATCTTTTACATAACCAAAGTACCAGATCCATGAAGAATTCTGCCTTGAATGCATATTTCATTTCTGGTTCTTTCTGATGCTCTGTTATCCTTGCTTTTATGTAATCTACAAGCTGCTGAATGCAGCTATCGTTGTAGCCCATTTTAACAATGTTATATGAATGAAACATTTTATCTGTGTGCTCAGTAATATCTGTGATTAAGGCTCTTATCTGAACTTCTTCTTCTTCAGATAAAGCATGTCTAAACATGTTTTTACCTCTTATGTACATATGTATCCAAGGTCCTGTAAATCCTTTATATTTCTTTAAATGTACATATTCTGAATAGCTTGGCAAACAGATCATATCTTTGTAGTTACTGCTGTCATTAATACGGTCCAAAGGGAGACTTTCATAGGTCTGTGTGAGGAGCTTTTCCACATCTCTTAATATGTCAATGTCTTTGACTAAAGAAATGTCTTTGATTGCAGCTGTATGTTGTTTCCAAAAGGAATCAAACTGTGTTTTCATGACATTTTCAGCATTTGCTTGTCCTTTCAATTTTAAGGCAAGTTCTTTGCTCTTTTCAAAGAGAGTGTTTTCATGATGTGTCCTCTCAGCATCCATCTTTTTCTTCAGGTGACACTGCTGAAGAACTCCATTTAGTTTCCTCTTAGTTTCCCTCACAATGTTTTCTTGGAGCTCCTTGATTTTTATCTCAAATGAACCTTCCCATTGATTCAGTATGGCTGCTTCTATGTCTTTTTGAAAGAAATAAGACATTGCCTTTTTCACTTCTTCACTTTTAGCATTTAGTTCACTTTGGAGATCAGTTTCCTCAACAATATGAATTGCTTCATTTTGTATTTTATTGTGAAGCTTGTTTTCAATTTCCAGCATAGCACGCCGCAGACTCCAGGTCCATTTGCTGTATTCTGTCTCTAGTTTCTTGTATGTTGCAATTTCCAGAGAATTTTTGAAGCTGAACACAAACTGTTCATTAAGCAAAGCCTGCCATAGATCTTGAATACGGTCTTTTAGGTGTGTCAGCATTACGCCATCTGATTTTGAAGCATGTGTTAGAATAGTTTCCTTCAGTTCTAGAATGTTCTCGCAGTAGTTTGGGTTTGGTGGCGCCATGGGTGGGCTGCCCTCCCAGAGCTGAGCAAAATACTTCACATCATTCTGCACATCAAATGAAATCACATCACTAAAACTATCTACATAGTAGACTTCCTCTTTGGCAGCGATTTTTGTCATTTCATCCAGTTTTCCCTGTAGTCGTCTCCTTCCCTCCATGTTTTTCTCTCCAGCTGTAATATCTGACACATTCTGATGCACAAACATGCAGCTTGGATTCAGTCTGACCTTCTTCATCCTCATGAAGGCCTGAACAACAATCTGAAGAATGTCCTGCATCTCAGATGGATTTTCTCCAAATATATTGATCAGGGTCATATTTCCAAGACCAACAACAAATGTGGCCATTTCATTGTCACGACGTGTTGTTGACCTTCCAGCCAGTTCTGGTGCACGAAGTCCCTCAGTATCAACAACCAGAATGTAGTCAAACTTCAGCTCTGTTTTCATCTCCTCTGACACTTTGATCAGCTGCATGAAAGCTCCTCTGGTGCACCTGCCAGCACTGACAGCAAACTGGAGTCCAAACATGGCATTCAGCATGGTGGATTTGCCAGAGCTCTGAATCCCTAAAACAGACAGCACAAAGACTTTCTGGTCTCCCAGTTTCTTAACAAGTTCATCGAGAACAGCAGTGATCCAGGTGAGAGGAACATGAGCAGCATCTCCATCCATCAGCTCCATGGGAAATCCAGAGATCATCATCTCTGCTGCAAGACTTGGGAGAGAACAAAAATCAAACTGCAGACCTTGCTTGATTTTCTTCACAGTTGTCGAGGATTCATAGATTTGACCAAACTCTCTCAGGATGTGCTCTAGGCCAAAGGTAGTATGATTGACTTTGTCTTTGATGTTTTCCAAGTTTATTTGTTCAGTCTGCAGTTGAACTAGTTTATCAGACATCTTTTTCAGTGCTGAGACTTCATGCCATTTTTCATCATATTGCTTATGAAGTTCACAGAGCTTCTCTGAAATGAAGTCATCCAACAGGTTCATCATCCATTTGAGGAAATAGTTTTTTTCATTGTCTTTCTGTGATTTCATTATGTCAATAAATTTCCTCATAAATGCACTCAGTGTTTGTGTCACTTGATTTTCTCTTAAATCTCTCATGTTCTTCAGTTTGGTACTTTTATCTTCCTCTAGATTTTCTCCTTGTAGATGATGCAGCTCTTTGTTCATTTTACACCAGTCATGCCACAGTTTCCCCTGACAAGGCAGGATTGTTTCTTTTACTGTTGATGGATCTTTTCCTCTCAGTAAACCCATAATCTGATCTGCTGCTTGTTTTCCTCTCTGGCACTCTGGATCATCCTCATCTACTCTGATTCCTGTGTGTTTGGCCACATCTTCAAGTTTGAAGCGCTTTTTCTGCTTCGTTAAACCCTCTCTGATAGTGTCTTTTATTTGCTTAGATACATCAGATTGGTTTTTGTTCAAAAGACCAATTATGAATTTTTCATTTCCCAGTTCAGTTTTATCACAGTCATTGTCAGTGAGCAGACAAATGAGAGGCTGATGAGATTTGAAGAGTGATCTCACCAAACCCTTGTAGTGGTTCTTCTGTCCAAAATCTGGTAAGAAGAGGACATTTACTGAAGCCATACTGGTCAAAATCTCATGTTGTTTCTCACTGGCTGCTGCATCACCATGAAGATTACAGAAAGCAACACAATCATCAAATGTGTCCGTCTTTTTCCCAGAAGGACAATACCAGGTGATCTCCACCACTCCATCCATCAGTAATCTGGTTCTGCTGCCACCTGGGCAGTTCCTGTGGAAGAACGTGTTGTGTTTCTCATTGATGAGGCTGTTCATCAGCTGAGACTTAGATGACGACACAGAGCCAAACCTGAAGAAAGCCACCATTGGAGTCTCAGCCTTGTAGACTGGCTGGGTTTGACTGATGATCTCATTGTTGTGTGTTTTAAACTTCCAGCTCTTGTTGATTTGTCTAAATGTCCAGAGAGGAAACTCAATCTGTTGTGTGAATAGATCAAGAACAAGCAGAGGCAGCGCATACTGACACTGTGAGAGTTTAGTAACCATCAGCTGCTTCAGGAAACCATCAGCACAATGAAACACGGCCATCTGAACATCCATTGGGTGAATATCAGGTCTGTAATTTGCACTAACATCTGTTTCTCTGTGTCCTATTATTGTGTTTCTTGCTGTGTAGTCCATGTTTAGCAGCTTTTGTAGGAATGAGTTTACCAGTTCATTCTCTTCCTGTGGCTGCTGGGACTGAAATGATGATCTGGTTATTTCGAGAATGTCGGCTGTTCTCATTTTATCTTGTCGTCTTTTTGTCAGATCTAGTCTATCATAAAGTTCTTTGAGCTGTTCATTGGTTTTTGGTTCAAGCTTCAGGTTTTGATCAGTTCCATCTCTCTGAAAATAGATATATAAACAAAGTTGTATAAGTGTGAAAGTTTGAAAAGTAAAAAAAACACAAAATTGAACTGTAAAATTTTAAAAATTTAAAAATCTGATTCAAACCACATTTGGAGGTCTGATATGCAATCCTAATCATATTTTTACAGATACATCTCAGTCTAGACACTCTGGCTGTCCAAGTCAGATTTCACATCACACAATAATGAAACCAAATGATGAAACAATGATGGAAATGCCATAAGTATTTCAACGTGATCTAATGATAATTCGTATGCATTTTACGTAAAATGTGGTTCTGCAAAATGTACATTTGTTTACGTTTTTCCAGACACAACACTGACGTTTTTACAGCATCTAAACGTACAAATACTTATGTATTTTCAGCATTTAAACGTACAAAACTGATGTATTGACGACACCTAAAAATGAATTCTTATGAATATTGAAATCACGGCATTAAAGGAGAAGTCAACTTCCAGAACAAAAAATTTACATTCACCCCCTTGTCATCCAAAATGTTCATGTCTTTCTTTCTTCAGTTGTAAAGAAATTGTTTTTTGAGAAAAAACATTTCAGGATTTTTCTCCATATAATGGACTGATATGGTGCCCCGAGTTTGAACTTTCAAAATGCAGTTTAAATGCGGCTTCAAACAAATGATCCCAGCTGAGGAAGAAGGGTCTCATCTAGCGAAATGATCAGTTATTTTCATTAAAAAATGCAATTTAAACACTTTTTAATCTCAAACACTCGTCTTGCTCTCCCTGAACTCTGTGTATTCTGGGTCAAGATAGTTAGGGTATGTCAAAAAACTCCAATCATATTATCTCCATAAAATCATCCTACATCACTGCAGAAGTATCGACCCAGTCATTGCAAAGTGAACGTGCAAAGAAGATCAAACACCCTTAACAAAAAAGGTAAATATATATGTATATATGTGTCACATAACGTGTGAGTAAGGGGCGAATGAAGATGGTCAAAGATAAAGTCTTTATTATATTCCACAGGTAAATCCAAAACAGTTAAATCCACAGTAGGAGGGTAAAAACACGCATACAACGACGTTCACATTGACAAGACCAGACGACAAACACTAAACTGAATGCAACTTATAAAGACAGGTAATAATGATGAACTTAACTAATGATGATAAACGAGGACATGAAACAGGAACGACCAAATATGGGCACAAGGGAGAAACCAACATAAACAGTCCACAGGGGTGTGACAATATGTAAATAATATAGGACGATTTTGAAGTTGAGCAAAAACATGAGATGGGAGTTTTTCGACATACCCTAACTGTCATGAACCGGAAAAAAACAGAGTTCAGGCAGAGTAAGACAAGATGAGCGTTTGGCATTAATAATATATAAAGTGTATTAATTTAGTCCAGCAGCAACAGCAGTAACACCGTGCTGAAGTGCATTTTACAAATTTAAATAGTGCTGCATCAAGAAATTACAGGTTTTATGGCAGGAAAATCGAACGCTCATTGGCTCTCACCTGCATTCGTCACAGATTATGACATGCCGTGTTTCAGGTGACTATAAAAAAATATTTTTATTCTATATAGTTACTAAAATGGTAATTTCCCTTCATATTTTGGTCAGTTACATTTTATAACCTTTTATATTCGCTATAAAATGGGTAGGTTTAGATTAAATCGCTTGTTGATGAAATTATGAAAAGGCATTGATAAGAATATCTTAACGATATAAAAGATATGTAAATATTTAATGTTTTGTAGCGATTTGTACATTTTAAACATTAAAATATGTCTAAACTGTCCATTTTAGTTTTAAAAAACGTTACGTATAAATACCAGGCTGAGTATTCATACAGTATTCAAACGAAGCTGAAGCTGGCTGTGACTACAGCACAAACATCACAATATATACCAGTCTCCTCCGTCCCTATGTTTCTCTTGTGCGACAGAGGAGTACTATACTGTCTCGCGACAGCGTGCTTATTTTGAGATCGAGATGATGCACTTCCATTTTTCCTGCATCTGTTTTGAAACCTTCTTTAAAAACTTAGGTATGCCTATATCATAACCAAAGCAGCCCATGATAAGTTGGTTATGACTAGACACACAAATCTGATTTGATCATTTTTAATTAATAGTGTGGACAATCTGCCTGAAAAGATCTCATCTGAGAAAAAGTTTGATTTGCTTGTGGTATGGATATAGCTTTAGATTATGGTTAAGTTCTAAAATTAAAGAAGCTATAGAATTGCTCATATACAAAAAGTTCATTCAGTGACTGAATGAACATGTCCCCAGACTATTACAAGAATATCTTCTAAATGTCCCCGACCCTTCTCATGTTTTCTACTGATCACTTACCTGTAGAAATAAGCACATTTTCATGTTCTCCATGTCTTTTCTTCTGTCATCTTCATACTTTTTTTCACTACATCCCTCTGTTTCACTAAATTTCTGTTCTCTTTCTCTTCTGTCTTTTTCATGCTGTTGGCTTTTCTCCATCTCCATCTTCATTTGATCTGTTTCTGCTTTGAATTGTATTTCTTTTCTCCTAATTTCTGTGTTATAATTCTCTCTTTCTTCCTCCATCTTTGTCATCATTCTCTCTTTCTCTTCTTCATGTTTGGCCAGGAGTTCTTCTCTCTCTTTCTTCAGTTGCTCCACTTCGTCCATTATCATCTTCATTTGCGCTTCTTGTTTTTCTCTTTCCATATGTCTGAACATCTTACATGTGTAGTAACTCCCTCCATTTGCTGTCACCATGTCATTGATCTTCTGCAGTAGTTCAGGCACCTGCATACTGTCTCTAGTCTCATTATTATTGAACACATGATATCTGTTTCCACACTGTTCAATGAGCTTCATCAAAGCAGATCCTGGTTTTCCCAGGTATTCTTCAATGGTCTTCTTCTTCTTCAGATCATCTCCTCTGGTGAAGAGCACCATGGTGTACCTTAATGAGTTTTCACCAAAAGTCTCTTGAATGATCTTCACTGTGTCTTCCTTCTCCTGAGTGAAACGTCCCACTGGTATCAGTAAGAGAAACGCATGTGGTCCTGGCAGAATGCAGTTGGTGATCTCCTGCTGGATTTCTTCCTGACTGAGTTGAGTATCAAACAGTCCTGGAGTGTCAATTACAGTAATGGTTCTGCCATCAATTTCAGCTGTCTCTTTCTGACATTCTTTAGTAACTGACTCTTGACACATGTCTTCATTAAATGCTTCTCTCCCTAAGATGGTGTTTCCAGTTGCACTCTTTCCAACTTTTTCCCAGCAGGACAATCCTCACATCATCTGAATCTGAAAAAGAGTCATAATTGTGTAATGTAGTAGTGCAGTAAAGTGATACAAGATAACACATCGGTGGTTTTCAATCCTGTTCCTGGATTGAAAACCACTGATGTGTTATCTTTTATTATGTCTCTCAGTGTTGACCAACAAAACAGGTGTTTTTATGTGATACACAACTAGTGGGATGGAAACAATTGTCAACATGTCAGCTTGGTTTTAAAACAAACAATTTCAAACAATCCCAGATGCAGTTGTAAACGATCCCAGCCAAGGATGAAGTGTCTTATCTAGCGAAACGATCGGTTATTTTCATTTAAAAATGTGTGTATTCTCTGTGTATTTTGCCTCATGACAGTTAGGGTATGTAGAAAAACTCTGATCGTATTTTCTTCAAAAATCATTTCAAAATCATCCTACATCACTGCAGAAGTACCAACCCAGTCTTTGCAAAGCAAACATGCAAAGAAGATCAAACACCCTTAACAAAAAAGGTAAAACAGCAATATATTCAATATAGGACGATTCTGAAATTGAGGGAGAACATGAGATGGGAGTTTTTCGACATACCCTAACTGTCATGAACCGGAAAAAAGAGAGGTCGGAAGAGCAAGACAAGACGAGCGTTTGACATTAAAAAGTATATAAATTGTATTATTTTTATGAAATTAACTGATCGTTTCAGCTGGGATCGTTTACAACCGCATTTGGGATCATTTTAAGCCACATTTAAACTGCATTTTGAAAGTTCGAACTCAGGGCACCATAGCAGTCCATTATATGGAGAAAAATCCTGAAATAGTTAGTTATTTTATTCTTTTATTGCTGATAAGTGTTTGTACGGTGGCCGAGAGAGCTCCATGCACTGCAACTTAAGAAAACACATGCAAACAGAAAAAAAACGACAACAAATTAAGAAAACATCTCAATTAATTTGACAACACAGGTGCTGCAAATCCTCGCAACGCAAACACAAATACCGAGCCGGTGGGACGGAGCGACGAGGCGCAGCCAAAGGAGTGGAGTCCTGAGGCGATGGCGGGATGACGACCGACCAAGGCGGAGCCGGAGGGACGATGGAGCCAGGTGGAGCTGGTGGACCAACGGGCGACGATGGAGATGAGGGCGCTGAGAGCTGGGGTTGAGCCGCTGGGTCGAAGGGCCGAGGCGGAGTCCAGGACTCAGAGGCTGGAGGCGGAGAAGAGGGATCCTCCAGCCATGACGCCGATGGAAACTCGCAGACCCATGGCGACTCCACCGCACAGATGGTGGGCTGAGGGTGAGTAGCGGGGCTGCCAGGAGACAGCGGTGGTAAGGCTGATGTGGCAGGTCCAACAGGAGGAGAATGCAGAGGGAGGGAGGGAAATCCAGGCCGGTATGTTGTTCAGAGCAGGCAGGAAATTTCACATGTATATCCTCAGTGACCTTGGTTAAGTCCAGTTCAATTTCTAACAGTCCCAGTTCCAGACTCCTCTCACCCTCAGCAATGCAGTGGGCGGTGCTGTCCTCAGCACCCTCACGCTCCACTGAAACATCCCCCGTCACGGGCATAGTGGCCGGCTCTCGCACCTGGTCGAACTTGATAGGCTCCGGCTCCGTAGCGTTCTTTAGCTCTGTCACTCCTCGTGATGATGGCTCTGTCGCTGTCGGCTCGGGCTCTCCATCCACGGTGGGCTCGGGCTCAGGCTCCGCGAGTCGGGGTGGTGGTGGGCTGGGCTCTGGGTCTTGTTGCGAGATGTCTGCCCAACGTGAACGTCGATCCGCTCATCCACAATGCGAGGTTTATGTAATCTTGTAGAGTCCAGCAGGGATCTCCGTGGGGCATGACGAAGCAGAGGTCATCGTCCAGACCACACCTAAATCCCTCCATCCGTCATCGCAACTGGCACGATGGCAGGTGTCGACAAACTCCTCCACGTAGTCCTCCAGGTCCCTGCCATTCTGGAAGATAAAGATGGTAATTCCTCCCAGAATCGTGTTACCCCTCCTTGGAACAACGTTAATAGAGGCGATGTCCATATTGCAGACGGGAAAAGAAAAAAACTAGTGAAAACAAAAATAAAACGCAGGGAAATCTGGTGTATAAATATTGTTTCAGTCGGACCTTCTGTCACGGTTGTGTCAGATAGAGTCAAACAAAGACGAAATATAATTAACAGTCTTTAATAAAATCCAAAAACAAGGGTAATCAGGAACAGCAGGACGACACACACCAAACAGACAACAAGGTCCGACAACAAACAGTGAACTCAATACAACTTATAAAGAGGTGCAAACGATACAAGGACAGGTGTGGGTAATTAACCAATAAAGACTTAACAAGAAGCGGAACAGGAAAACCATATATGGACATAAGGGAGAAACCAACATAACAGTCCAACAGGGGTGTGACAAGGGCAAAACCAACACAGAACGGTGCAAAGGGTCTGACATTTACAATATAAACCTGTTTATCAGAAAAAGAGGGGTTTTGAAAACAAAGTAAAATATCATGAAAATCTAAATTAAGGGGTTTGCTTTATTTCCTTGTTATATCTATTTTAAAGTCCGTCCAAAATGAAATAGCATAAGGGCAATAGAAAAATAAATGTTCAATATCTGGACCTGATTATTTTGTTTAGCATCCTGATCATACGATTCATTGGTCTTTTGGATATTATTAGACTAATATGACGAATTACACACTTAACTGTGAAACGTTATTAACTTAATTGCGAATAAATAGATAAATAAATAAATATATGCAAATAAATGTAACGTTCAAAGTTCACGAAAAAAAAAAAAAAAAAAAACTGCAATGCTTCATTAATGATTAAAATCAGGTAAAATTTCAGGTCCCATCTGGGTTTGTCACTTTTTGAGGTCCCCCTGAAACATTTCCGTTGTGGTCCGTGCTATTTGCAGTGCGTTTGTGTGATTGCAGGGTGTTCCTGAGTTTGCAGCACATTTGTGTGTTTGGTTGTGTTGTGAGAATTTGCAGCACGTTTCCGTATTTGTGTTTGCGTTGCGAGGATTTCCAGCGCCTGTGTTGTCAAACTGATGAAGATGTTTTCTTAATTTGTTGTCGTTTTTTTCTGTTTGCATGTGTTTTCTTAAGTTGCAGCACATTGGGCTCTCTCGGCCACCGTATGTTTGTGTATATATATATATATATATATAAGTTCAAATGCAAAACCAGCTAAAAGCCAGAGTGAATGCTCCTGACACATAGTACACGTCCATCAAATACTTTTACTTCAAACTTGCTAAATTCCAGCTTCAGCCCAATCAGAAGTGCCAGTACTTACATAGAAACCTATACAAAATAGCCAGAAAGAAATGCTCATTTTAAAGAAATACGTCAGATGGATTTAGCTGGTTTTGCATCTCAACTCTTCACACATATATACATATATATATATATATATATATATATATATATATATATATATATATATATATATATCTATATATAAAATATAATTCTGGGCTGCATGTGCAACTGATATAATTTCAGGGGCAGAGGGCTTTACTTCTGCCTTTCCATGTAGTTTTCTGCCCATGAGGAGTGGCAAAGTATGAATGTTGTGTTTACAAACAGCAACGGAAAATGTCTGCATAGTGCAACTTTAAACATTTGCAGCATTGAATATTATGAATTAACATATAATTGTTGACTTACTATTAGGCCGCTCAATAGGTGGACTATGCCGCCCTCTTTTAACTGCAAATAAAACAACATGAACAATTTCAAATTTCACAAATCCTTTTACCAAATTGTTATCTGCATTTAAATTTATAGTGCAACTTTAAACTTTTGCAGCATTGAATATTATGAATTAACATATAATTGTTGACTTACTATTAGGCCGCTCAGTAGGTGGACTATGCCGCCCTCTTTTAACTGCAAATAAAACAACATGAATAATTTCAAATTTCACAAATTCTTTTACCAAATTGTTATCTGCATTTAAACTTATATGTTCTTTCTTTCATAAAACACAGAAGTTGATTTCCGGCTAGAAAATAATATGGTGATTAAATAAATGACAGATTTTCATTTTTCAGTATATATATTATATTATCTGTACTAAATATATATTTACCACCAGCCATTTTATTCTTGTCGGGAGGATCTTTACATTGCACTTCTTCTCCCTGCGGATAAAACAAAGTAAAGAATATTTATAACTGCACTGCAAGTGCAAGTGCCATATGTCAATCACTTGGGGAAAAAAAAAAAAAAAAAAATTTACCTCAATTGGAATAACTAAATTTTATTGAGGGCAGGATATCTATTCAATAAATATGTTTTGATATGTTTAAATATGTCTGTAAAAATAAATAAATAAATACATAAATAAATAAAAAGTTCAAAACAAACTTCAGTTAGTTCAACTCAAAGTGGTCAAAAAGAGTTTACATCAGAGGTGTCCAGACTACGCCTGCCTGGAAGTTTTTAGTATGCCTAGTTAGTAAGACCTTGATTAGCTGATTCAGGTTTGTTTGATTTGGGTTGGAGCCAAACTCTGCAGGACAGTGGCCGTCCAGGACTGAGTTTGGACATACCTGATTTCAATTAAATTAAATATATTTATGAAATCATTTTTTTTAATGTTTGTTGTAGTCAAACAAAAAAATTTAAATTGTATAATAAATGATTAAATGGGGGAACAAAATTAAAATCTAAAGATGAGAAACAATGCTTGGTTGAGATGTTTTTATTTAAAACTTGTATATAAAACTCAAGTAAAAAACAGATGTAAATAATGTTATTTAACCTAAAACAAATTGAGCATATAGCATTAGTTCTGGCAGGTCACGTGAGTCAAGCTCGCATCAGCTGAATCTCAGCTGATCACATCTACCTATAGAAATACGACACATGGTATTCCTATATAAGCTCTATTCAGTATTATTCGGCAGCTTTGTCGCTTGCTCAGGAACAAAGCAGATAGTAGGTGATTCCGTTCTCTATAAATCAGAGTTTTTCACCAGATTCAAGTTCCTGAACTCGAACGTGAATTCGCCATGTTGATTGATATAAGCTGATAGACTCGGAAGTGACCTGAGCAAGCACTGCTTCTCGCAACGATACATCATGATATAAACACTTTGTCCGCGATGCCCGCAATTTTTGCTGAGTTCTGCTAATGTGAAATATGGCAAATATGCTATCGTTAAATATTGCTCATGTTTTAAGGCTAGTAATTCAGTAACGTTTGTTTGCTAGGCATGCCGTTGTTTAGGCTATTGGTTGTATTATGACCACTGATTAAGACTCTTTGGTGCCCCTGGGCAATGACACCTAAAGTACCCCACCTCCCCCAATACTCCACCCACACTTTTTTTTATTTGCAAAATTTCATATTAATAAACTTATCTGATAATAGAAGCCTGCATCAACAGAAGTCATATTAAGCTCAAAGTAGAAATCCTTACAAAATCAGGTTACCACTTTTTACAGTGTTCTAAGATTAGATATAAATCTGAACAGTATGCAGCAAATTCAAAAATGTTTTAACTAGTGAAACTAACTGTTACAGGTATAATAATAATCCAATCTGTTCATCTCATCGGACTTTATGGCCAACAAAGAAAGGGTGGATAGTGTTTTTAGAGTCATTATTGTCCTCAGTTCATTTTTCATTCTTTTATATTTAATTTACAAAATAATTTTCGAATGTTTTACTCCCTTCAAAGAAAGGTGTAAAACGGGCAGTGTTGGGGTAACGCATTACAAGTAACGCAAGTTACGTAATATTATTACTTTTTCCAAGTAACTAGTAAAGTAACTCATTACTTGACAAGAAAATATCTGAGTTACTTTTTTTAATTAAGTAACGCCAGTTACTTTCCCCCCATTTATTGATTAAAGGCTCTCCTTTCTCCATGTTGAGAGAAATCAGGAGTAAGATGTTAGTTCTAGAATAAATGTGAACATGCATTAATTCATCTCACTCACAAAAAACAGATTCAGTATTCCTCAAAATGAATAAAAACAGTGAAATTCAACTCAGAATATGACGCAAACCTCCAATAATTAAATGTGTTAAATAATACAAATATCCTTTATGCATTTAATCCCATTTTATTAACCGATGTCTTTGCTGCCGATCTTCGATGATCCAATTTAACCATACTAATAAACAAAAATTACTCAGGATAATCTAACATTTGTTTTCCTTTTTTTTATTGCTGAAAAGTTGACTTTTTTTTCTCCTGCGGTCTACTGTACAGACATGAATTCTTCATTACTTTTCATAAAAAGTAACTAAGTAACGTAATTAGTTACTTTTTTAGGGAGTAACTCAATATTGTAATGCATTACTTTTAAAACTAACTTTCCCCAACACTAAAAACGGGTGTTTTCAGAAATGTGACAATGAGTGCATTGTCTTGGGCAGTCTTGGGATGGGCAGTACTTCAAATACATGTATTTGAAATACAAAATACTATTTTGTATTTAAATACCTTAGAAAAAAAAATGCATTTAAATATATTTAATCCTAGTATTTTTGTATTTTCAAAATACATAAGGTACTTTGTCAATCAACCTCCTTATTATACTGCTGATTTCCTGCAGTAATGGGCAGTATTTCAAATACATGTATTAAAAAAATACTATTCTGAATCTTTGCATTTAAATACATTCGGAAAAAGTAAAATGTATTTAAATACATTTAATCTTAGTATTTTTGTATTTTGTATTTTGTATACTTGTTGATACAGGAAATCAGCAGTCTAATGAAGAGGTTGATTGGTAAAAAAAAAGTATTTTATGTATTTTGAAAATACAAAAATACTAAATGTATTAGTATTTTGTATTTTGAATTAGGGATGCACCGATACCGATACTGGTATCGGTATCGGGCCCGATACTGAGCTCCTGTACTCGTACTCGTACTCGTTAAAATGCCCCGATACCAAACTCAGATACCACACAGCATGTGACAAGTGCGTATTCAGGCAAAGAAACACCAACAACAGACAGCAGAATTGAGTCATTAGATTAAGAATGTCTACGAAGTATATGTATGCAAGTAATATAATGTTAAACATTCAGTATTAACGCCTGTATAGCCGGTGCGCGCGAGCTGATGCACGCAGAGTGGATTGAGCGCGCGGAGGTGAAGACGTTACTTTACACTCTGCCCCTTTCTTGATTGCCAACGGCTGCAAAGTACAACGTGAAAGCACAAGGCTGACGCTCTGTAGCAAATTCACACATATATAGGTGAGGCATTTTAATTTCAGTTGAAGAGATGGGAGTTGTGTGACACACCGCACATGCTCCTAGAATCTGGCTAAGTAATATATAGGCGTCGAAACAAAAGCGCACGGGTTCACGCAGTTTGTGTGAATCTGGCGATAGATTGTGCATCCACCGATTCAAGCAGGAGAAAAAAAATCTTTCAACAAAATATTCAGCAGACTTCGTACGTTCTGATGAAAGGGTATATATAGGCCATGGCCAAACAGACGTTTGAGAATACATTGCTTACCGGAGAAAATGTATTTGCGTGGTGCCCCCCCCTCGACGTGGTGCCCCTGGGCACTTGCCCAATTGCCCATATGGTTAATCCACCTATGTCTGCAATATATACGGACATAAAGACTGCCGTTGTAACTATAAAACTCTTCATTTAACAGGTTACAATAATAAACAGCTACTGGAAAATGTAAAGATAGAACACAAATTAAGTTAATTATGTAATTGGCATGATACATCTTTACCTGACAAATAAAATATTACATTTAATTTATTCTGATCTCTTGTGATATCATTATTACTAGTAAATTGTGAGGAGCCTTTTGTTACCGCAAATTACGGCCAGGATAGAGCGAACTGCAGGCCAACTGAATGGAGCAGTTGGCACTTCACCTGAGACCTCCTGATTTCTGTCTATCACTGATGTTAGCAAGTTGTACGGGAGAAAACTAAAGCAAACTACACTTTTTGTGAAGGCAAGCATTTGGCAGCTGTCAAAAAGGTATTAGTCACCTACAGACCTCTGACCAAACATTAGACTGGAGTTTTTGTGAACGTGATGATCGGCGCAATGGCCACGGCAGACTCAAATGAGACATTAGGTCCCCAATGAACGAATAATTGAAAGAATTTCCAGAATAATCAAATATCTAAATTAATACATAATCGATATTTGTGATCAGCGTCAATTAGAGAAACCGCCTAAATTTAACGATCACATAAAACTGGAGTCAGATTAAACATGGAGCTAGAACTTTGCAGAAGCGCTGTTAAAAGACCAAACATGCATTAAACCTTCAACCAGGCCACTGGACTCTGCATTTGGGATGGTGGATGGATCCTTACAGCTACTGGCAAACATCTGATCCCTTGAAAACAAATCGGATGGTCTTAGAACCAGGATTACAAAGCAGCGTGAAACTAGAGACTGCTGCGTGCTTATTTTCACAGAAACCTGGCTATCGGAAAATTCAGCAGTTCAACAAGAAATGCACCCTATTCACCGCAAAGACCAAACACTGGTGTCTGGTAAACATGGAGGTGGGGTCAAATGTGTCTATATTAACAATCGGTGGTGTTCAGATGTGAGTACAATCAGTAAACACTGCTCAAGTGACTTGGAGCTTTTAGTAGTAAAATGCAGGCCCTTCTACTTGCCAAGGAAGTTTTCTGCTGTCTTCTTTGTAGCTGTTTACATTCCGCCAAATGCAAATTCTGTGGCAGCGCTTATGATACGTTATGACAATATAAATGCGCAAGAAAGCACACATCTAGAAGCTGTATTTATTATCACAGGGGACTTCAACCACTGTAATTTATGGGTAGTGCACATACAATCAGTATGTTATATGTTATATGTCATATTTCCCCATAAGGGAAAAATACTTTGGACCAAGTATATAGCAATGTAAAGGGAGCATACAAAGCTGACCACATATCTGTGTTTCTCTACCCTGCATACAGACAGATCCTCAAGTAAGCCCCTCAGTTAATAAAAGTGTAAAAATGTGGTCTGCAGAATCAGATGCTGTGCTTCAAGACTGCTTTCACACCACTAACTGGAAAGCTTTTAAGGATGCTGCTAGACGTGAGGATGGTACTGTTAATCAAGATGATTAAACGTCAGCTGTGACCAGCTATATTAGTACATGCATCAATAATACAGTACCATCTAGGAAGATCCGGTAATTTCCCAACCAAAAACCAGTGAAGTTCGATCCTTGCTGCGCACACGCTCTGCTGAATTTGTTTCAAGTAATGTCATCAACTACAAGATGGCTAGGTACGAAGATGAGCCATAAGGAATGCCAATACATATTACAGCCAGAGACTTGAGCATTACTGCACCACTTCAGACACCCGGCGCATGTGGCGGGGATTATCGAATATCACAGACTATCAGAGCAAGAGCAGGTATGAGAACTTTGACAACTGCTTTACACCCGACAAATTCAGTTAATTCTTTGTACGTTTTGAGGCTTCCATCAACAAACCAGCAGGCGTCGGTTTTGTCGAAAGGAACACAGAGACCTCACCATCATTTACAATTTCATCTGAAGTGACAAAAACTCTCAGAAAAATAAAAACACAGAAATCAGATGGCCCAGACAGCATCGCTGGTTGGGTCCTCAAAACCTGCTTAGCTGCACTATCCGAGGTCTTCGCAGATATATTCAACCTGTCTGTCACACAAGCCACGATTTCCACCTGCTTGAAGAGTACCACCATCCTTCCACTGCCTAAAAACGGCAAAGCAGCTTGTCTCAATGATTTCCGGTCAGCTGCACTAACATCAATAGTAATGAAGTGCTTTGAGAGGATCATCACGAATTACATCAAGACCTTTATTCCAGATACCTTGGATCCACTTCAGTTTGCGTACAAACCAAATAGGTAGACAAAGGATGCCGTTAAGGCAACAATTTACACTGCCCTCACACACTTGGAGAACATAGACAACTATGTTCGAATGCTATTTATATATTATAATTCAACATTTAACACAGTGATTCCATCAAAGCTTACCCAAAAGCTTCACATTGGTATGCCACCCACCCTTTGCAGCTTTCTAACAGGCAGACCACAGACTGTCAAGATTGGGAATCACACATCCAAAACCATCGTCACAAACACAGGAACTCCACAGGGCTGTGTACTGAGCCCCATGCTTTACACACTCTTCACCCATGACTGTGTAGCCTCCCAGAATAACACCGGTATCATCAAATTTGCAGATGATACAACAGTCATTGGCCTGATATTAAGAGGGGACGAGACAGCATATAGGAAAGAAGTGGATGACTTAGTGGCATGGTGTCAGGGCAACAATCAGATCCAATCAAAGGAGGAGAAAAGTGCAGCACTCTGCATTGTATATCAGTAGGATGGAGGTGGAGAGAGTTAGCAGTTTCAGATTTGCCGAAGATCTGACTTTGGTCTCATAATACTACAGAGCTGGTCAGAAAATCACGCCAACGTCTGCACCTCTTAAAGAAGCTGAGGAAATGGAGTGTCAAAAAAAAATTCTCAACAACTTCTACAGGTGTGCAATTGAGAGTATTAAGTCCTGTATCAGTAATGGTACATATATTTGTAAGGCTCCTCCCGCTACGGCAAGCCTAGCGGTTCAGCTGAAGGTTTCTTGCGTGTAGGTCTTTTCCGGCACTTCTGTAAAAATTACCTTGAAATATTAAAATTTAGTTTCCAAACACAAATCTGACTCCATGAATAATTTAGTCTGACTCCAATTATGAATAATTTGTTAATTCTGGTTTGTACTCTGTAATTTGCCGATCGCGGCTATTTTTTCTGTATAATGATTTAGACATTTGAATATTCTGGAAGTCCCGCAGCCTTAATATTTTCGTTCCTTAGGGACTAGGTGCCACTTTCGATTTACACCCCGGCCGTGGCGAATTCGTCGACACAAGCTCACCAGTTCTGACTTACTCAGAGGATGCAGAGCGATTATAATATCTTAAAGTGGGCCGCGCCTGCGTGCTCTCAACAAAAAGTATATATTTCCTCAATAACCGCGAGAGCTACATCGTGTTAAGTCAGTGACAGCTCAACATCCAGAGCCCTAGTGATGTCCCTATGGCTCATCAGTCGGTACTTCCGGCGTGGTCTGCCCTGGACACAGTCTTGCGGTAGCACCATTACACATTAACCTACTAGAAAATCATTTCCAATAAGTCCAGGTTAACATTTTATTAGCAGTCAGGTAAAAATGTATCATGCCAATTACATAGCTTAACAATGAAAATCCAATTCAGAATTAAATTCAGTTCCAATTAAAATGAATACATAACATACTCCAAGATAAATCAAAGAGTGAGAGATGCATTCCTGACCGCATAGAGATACACAGCAGCATGTGAGAGATTTGGAGGCAAAGCTCCAGAGACTCTCACACACAGTGTGGGGGTTCTTCTGAATACAGAATCCCAAAGTAATGTTTTGTCACTTCGCTTATATACCCAGACCAAAACAAACAAATCTTCCAATCAGTTGTAAAAACATAAAAGACCTTTTGGTTTGTCAGGAGATCTCATGACCCAGGGTCACACCTGGCTGGAGATTCTCACCCGACCCTAAGGGGAAAACACACCCCTCAGCAGCAAAACACAATTCTACAAAAGTGTTCAGTCTTCCTCATAATATAAGTGACTTCTGTGAAATTGAGACCATTTTACCAATCGCACTAAGACCTTTAGAACGATACCAAACATGAAAGGGAAAATTCAACATATTCACAAAATGTAACACATGTAGTATATGGACATTCTTAGTGACTTTCAGTGGAACCTTTTGGGGGAAAAGTGTGAGATGCAGGGAGGGGAGAGGAGAGGGAGGAAGGGGGTTGTAAATGAGCAATAGAGGTGGTGTTGTTTGCCCTCTTTGAAGATCTCTTCTCCAGATTAGTTTTATTGTTTTGTTGCATGGCATCTGTTTTTGTCAGGGTTCCTGGACTTTGAATTCATGAGGAAATAATTTCACATCTTACATATTACCCAAGTACTAATGTGAATGACTGACGTAGCATTACTCTTTGTAAACCAAATTCTTGCTAAATCCTTTGTCATTACTTAAGATTGTAAGAATGACAGACAATGTGCATTAAATGATATAGTTTTGTAGTGGGCCCACATAGGGTGACCTCCTGTCCGGCTTTGCGTTGTACCGCACAGCATTTTCACCCCTTGTCCCGCACGACTGGTTCTAGGACCACCGACGGAAATGGTCGAGCGCACACAGAAAAACACAATTTTTTCCTTTCATTTTAACCAATAAAAAAAAAAAAAAAAAAAAAAAATTTGAGGCAGCTTTCAGACGTGACTTTCTTCTTATTTTAAAAGTTTGTTTGAGGCTGTTTCTATGACTTTATTTTAATGACATGAGCACATTATTGTAATGCGGGGCGCATCAAAATGCGCAAGCACAAATCTATTCTCTCGCAGGTGGATTCTCTTAACTCTCATAAAACAAGACACGCTTTCTCTTGCTTGCTTATGCGTGCTCAGAAACACAGATCAGCGCATATAACAACAAATGTAATCAGTATTTACATAGCATAACAGTAGAAGGATGTATCAGTCTCACACGTGTCCCACATTGTCCCACAAAATCACATCTATGTCCCACAACAGCCCTATTGCCAGGTGGTCACCCTAGGCCCACAGCTGAAAAAAAGGACTCTTTCAGTAAAACAGTAATAACATTGGTTAGCCAGAGACCCACAGCTGTGCTAGATTATTTAGTGTAGCTAGATAATATAAAACACAAAATCATGTATTTTGAATACTCATTAGAATATAAATACACCAATAATTAATCCTCTTACAGGTTGTGATTCAGAGCAGCATTTTTTCTTTAAGTTTCTTTAAGTGTAATTGCAAACTATTAGATCATCCACTTGTTCTATGTAATGTGTAATGTGTTCATTTTTATAGTAAGATTACACTTTTTGTATAATTCAATAATAGTATTTAATAATAGCTCAATAATAATCTCTTTTTTTTAAGAATTATTTTTGCCTTATTTTCCTGACTTTATTATGTATAGAGGTGGCAGGAAGCGAAGTGACAGAGAGAGGGGGCTGGGATTGGGAAAGGTCCTCGAGCTGGGATTCGAACTTGGGACTCTTCCCAAAAGGCTGTCAGTGGCAACATAATAATACAGTTTTATTTGTATGATTTCAGTTTTACTGAGTTTGGAGCACTGACAAGCGATGTTTAGGCTGCTGACATATTTATGCTTGAAAACAAGCAACACATTTGTTACTGCAGAGTTTCATGCAGTGTTCTTAATGAAATTAATTAATTATTCATTTAAATATCAATACTGAGGTATTACATTCTCGTATCATTCCAAAGCCAAAACTGTGGTATTGAGCCAACCTTACTTCTGCTGAAGCCTTATGTTGGCAAACAATCTGCAGTTTCAAATTGTAAAGTGAAACAATAAACAACTGTGCTTTGTACTCATACTTTAATCTGCTTCAGGGACATTCTAGGACATTTTCCTTATGGCTACTTCATAAAACTTTTTTGCCCGTATCATGACTTTCCAATACACCAGGTGTATGATCTACTTTTGATGGTGTTTCTTTGTCCTTTTTGTAAATCATTTGCTTTTATTATAGAACTGGAAAAATATGTTGTCTGAAAAAAGAAGCCATAGACACTTTATCTGAACTATAAAAAAAAACATTTAACATTTTCTGTATTGGAAGAAATAATATTATTTATCTTTCTTTGTCTATACTGTGTTGATTTTGTTATTAATTTATGCATGTCTTATTGCATTGTTTTTGTTTCAGTCCTTGGTAAATTAAAATTTTTAATAAGCGTTTTGCATAAATGTTACTGAAATTCTTGTTATCTTGATGATTCACTTTGTCCTATTACTCCTATGTATAAACTGTATCACATAGAATAATATTCACATGATTTTTAAACAAAACATATAATTTTTCGCACAAAATTTGCATGCCTAAAAAGCAGTGAGTCGGCCTGTGCATATTACAGCAGCAATACAAAAAACAATTATTTTAGCAGTTACATTTATTATGGTAAATTAACAATGTGCGTCTTCTTTGTATTTTTAAGAATGTCTTTCTAGCTTGGTAAACATCGATTTGGTCAAGTTAGATTCTTACCTGAACTGAACGCCATTACATTTTCATCTCTGAAGTTTAAAAGAGAAAGTTTGTTTAGCAGACAGAAGATGGAGAGGAAAACAGCACACTTGCGTGCATGTCAGTGTTGTGTTTGCGCTCTCAAGAATCCGCAGTGTTCGAGTGTTGCATACAGGGGTGTGACTTGGACTATGAATCCATGGGCCATTTTAGACATCACAGAGATCATGCTTCAGTTCAATCCCTGTTCGATTTCCCCACAATTGTCTGGTATTTTTGGGCTAATTATAATCTGTTCACTAATTATTCTCTAAACAGTCACCATTATGCACAACATATATAATAAAATCCAAAATCAAATATATGCTCTTAATTAACTAAAAGAATGAAAGACCTAACATACCCATTGCATATTAATTTAATTATTTGCTGGTAAATCATATAAATCATAAGACAGAGAAGCACCTTAAAAAAATCATATTGTTATCTTTGACACAAGCAGTGTCACACCCCTGTGGACTGTTTCTGGTGTTTCCTCTTGTGGTGTTCCTGTTCCGTTTTCAATTGTTACGTCACTGTTTAATCGATTTCACCTGTCTCCCCCTGATTGGTCTGTGTATTTAAGTTTGGTTGTGTTCACTGTTTGGTTGTCGGTTCCTGAAGTCATTTTGTTTTGTTATTCATGTCAGTATTGTCTCCGAGTCTTTTGCGTGCGTGTGGATTCCCTGCTGTTCCTATTCATTCCTGTTCCTTTTGTGGATTGTCTAATAAACGTGCAAGTTCTGGACCCCCTCGTCATTACTCCTCATTCCCCGCACACCACAACGTGACAAGGAGTGGTTAAAATCATTAAGTTTCATAAATTATTTTGGCTATATATTTTCTGCCTAATTGCGACTAATTGTGTGTGAAAAGTCCTATGATATTTTGTAATGGAGCAACGAACAATTGGAGCAATTGAGATCACAAATTAAGAAACAAGATTTTCAAATCCATCAAGTCCCTTCAAAACTGTCAATGGAAATTAAACACATTCAAGGCCTGTTTGATTTTCTACATAAAGTGCAAATCTCGATGCACAATATATAAAGTCTCTCATTGTTTAACTTGTGTCTCACTGCAAATCAAAAGCATGAATCCTAAGGATTCACTTACATTGGAAGGTAACTGGTGACAAATGTCCAGTTTTTTTAGTGGTTGTGGTTTCTGTGTAACACTGAGACAGCTGTCATGAGCTGCACAAACACAAAGAAGGATTCATAAACAATGAATTCAATTTGTATTACATTAAATTGTTACCAAAATCTCAGAACATTATTGTTAACTCAACTGCTGTGAGTTAAACACAAACAGGCCTCAAGTATCAACACTGTGATTTCTGTACTGTTAAACAGCATCTAGTTAAAAAATATATATATATTATAATTTCTTGGATCAATGTCAATGTAGCATTTTGAAACTTTTCTAAATTAAGCAACAGTTTTATACATTTTTATATTATATTATTATATATACTTTATATTATCGTTTTATAAATTTTCCAAATCCATTTCTTTCTTTTTTTCTGTCTTTCATCATTATGGTGTATGGAGTGTAGACTCATGTGAAAAAATAAAAAAAACAAAAAAGTAATTTAATACAGTTTAACATATGACAATAAATCGGAAAATGTGAAGAAAAAAAAAATTGAAGGGGTACGAATACTTTTGCAAGGCATTGTAGATACATATATACATACTCGCTGGCCAATTTATTAGGTCCACCTTGGTTTTTACCCCCTTTTTGCCTTCAAGACTGCAGATCTGTTGGCTGCAGCTGCACATCCATGATGTGAATCTCCCATTCCACCAAATACCAAAGGTGCCCTGTTGGATTGAGATCTAGTGACTGTGGAGGCCATTTGAGTACAGTGAACTCATTGTCATGTTCCAGAAACCAGTTTAAACCAGTTCAATTAGGACCTCCTTTTTTATAATCCTTTCAAAGAACTGTATCATCTGAGCTATTTGGATAAAAATATTCATTACTGGCTACTGCTGATGTGCAGATGTTGATAGATAGGTTTGTTGTTCCTTTGTAAAACCACTTATTCAATCCATTATTATGATGGAAAAGCACACTGTGATCTCCATCATGGTTTTCTATTGTGTTGGTGCAGATGGCTGCACAGAAAGGACACTGAACCCAACAGCACTGACAGAAGTGATCAGTCAGAATCTCATCTGGTCTGTCTTTGTGTTCCAGCTTTACTGGAAATGTTTCTATGCTAAGTGTACTGCCAATGTCAGAGATTATAGGAAGTTCTTTCTTTATCACATCTTTTAGGAAACTGACATCAACATCATCAAGATTTACTTAGTCGTTTTTAGAGAATACTAGCACATCAGACAGCTTTTATGTGAAATTGTAGGGATCCATCCACCGGCCCAGTCCAGTGGCCTGGTTGAAGGTTTAACGCACATTCGGTCTTTTCACAGCGCTTCTGCAAAGTTCAATTAATTTATCAGGATTTAGTTTCAATTTTAATCTAGCTCCATGTTTAATTGGGGACCTAATGTGTCATTTGAGTCTAGCGTGGCCATTGCGCTAATCTTACGATCACAAAAACTCCAGTCTGATGTTTAGTCAGAGGTCTGTAGGTGACTAATACCTTTTTGATAGCCGCCTGCTGCTTGCCTTCACAAAAAGTGTAGTTTACTTTAGTCTTCTCCTGTACAACTTGCTAACATCAGTGATAGACAGAAATCAGGAGGTCTCCAGGTGAAGTGCCTACTGCTCCATTCAGTCCTGAGCCTGCAGTTTGCTCTATCCTGGCCGTAATTTGCAGTAACAAAAAAGATGCATATCTGACCGCAGAGAGACACACAACAGCATGTGAGAGATTTGGAGGCAAAGCTCCAGAGACTCTCACACACAGTGTGGGGTTCTTCTGAATACAGAATCCCAAAGTTATGTTTTGTCACTTCACCTATATACCCAGACCAGAACAAACAAATCTTCTAATCAGTTGTAAAAACATAAAAGACCTTTTAGTTTTTTAGGACATCTCGCGACCCAGGGTTCTCACCCAACTCTAAGGGGAAATACGCCCCTCAGCAGTAAAACACAATTCTACAAATGTTTTCAGTCTTCCTCACCATATAAGTGACTGCTGTGAAATTGAGACCATTTTACCAATTGCACAAAGACCTTTGGAATGATACCAAACATGAAAGGGAAAAATCAACATATTCACAAGATACAACACAAGTGGTATATGGATATTCTTGCTTTGGTAGAAGAAAAGTGAAATGCAGGGAGGGAGGAGGAGAGGGAGGAAGGGGGTTGTAAATGAGCAATAGGGGTGGTGTTGTTTGCCCTCTTTGGAGATCTCTTTTCCAGATTAGTTTTATTGTTTTGTTGCATGTCATCTGTTTTTGTCAGAGTTCCTGGACTTTAAATTCATGAGGAAATAATTTCACCTCTTACAAAATAATTAACCCGCAAATCAGCATTAGCCCGTTTTGTGGATTTATGTGCTGCCTCTGAGATCTGCTGCTCCAATGCTGTTTTCCATCTTGAGTTGAACACTATCTTCAAATCTTTTAGTAATGTACTGACTGACTTCATTGCTGATGAAATTCTTGAAGTGTTTTTTGGGATTGTCTATGTAGGTCTGCCAGTGTTCTGCCAGTGTTTCCAGGATGTGCAGGTTTGATTGGTTTCCTTTTAGTGATTTACAGTTTGCCCTCATTTCATCTGCTAAATCTCTGGCAGTTGTTTTATGGACATTCCGCTGAATGGGCACTTTGACTTTATTGCAAACAAACTCAACAAAAATAGCTGATGATGCTCCATCACAGTATTTATGTAAAATTTTGTAGTACTCTTCACGCTTCTTCAGGAACAGGATCATTGGCTTCCCTAAATATCTTGTATTAATCAATGAATGTCTTATTTGCTCTGTGACATATGCAAAGTACCACATCCACAAAGAATTTTCTTGAACACATATTTCACTTTTGGCCCTTCTTCATGCTTCCTTATTCTTGTATTTATGCATTCAATGAGTTGAATGCAGCTGATGTTGTAGCCCATCTTTGCAATGTTAAATGACTTTAAATGACTCTTTAGATAAAGCAATACCAAGCATCTCTTTCATTCCGTTTAAGTTATTTTTAAGTAGTCTTGAAAATAAACTGGATTTCTTTAACAGTACATATTCTGAATAACTTGTAAATCTGAACATATCTTTGCAATTACTGCTGTCTCTCATATGGTCTAAAGCAGGGGTGTCAAACTCAATCAGAGAAGGGGCCAAAATTTAAAACACAGTGTAAGTCACGGGCCAAACAGGTTAACATTTTATTGAACAGACTAAAATCACTTTTTGTTTAATCAGAAATCTGAATTTGAACAACCAGAATACTGTAAATATTCTCAATAACACAAATTAAATAATAAAATAATACATTTTATAAAATAAATTAAATAAAAAATAATAAAATTATTTTGTTCAAATAATTTTCAAAAAGAGGACATTTCAGATATAAACAAGCTTGTGAAAATTGTGCAAATCTTGCAAATAAAACTGTATTTTGATTTCAGGAAAAGGTGCAAAAAAATAAAAATAAATAAACAAATAACAAAAATATTTTCTTTTCTTTTTTATGTCATTTTGTCCTTGTGGGATGTTTGGCATCTTTTCTTGGCTACAAGTTCATTAATGTTTGGGGTTAGGTTCTGAGCTGTGGAAACTCTTAGAGTGGAGTGGAGGTGTTCATCAGTGAGACGGCTTCTGTGTGCGTTTTTGTTCATCTTCATCAAAGAAAAAAGTTGCTCACACAAATACGTACTACCAAACATGCAGAGCATTCGAGCAGCTTGCAAGCGAAGTTGAGGCATCGTTTCGGGAATGAAGCTGGGGAACTGTGCGGGCCCCACAGTGTCATACTTTGCCTTGAGTGTGCTGTTACACTGGAGTTCTATCAGCTCCATCTGAATGTTTGCTGGTGCTTTTTCAGCGTCAACTGCAAATTAAATTAAATTTCTGCACTTCAAAGTCCGCAAAGCGTCGCGTGAACTCAGCGCGCAGCATGCTCAGTTTATCAGCAAAATGCGCATTTGGAAATGCGGCGTTGGAGGCCTGGCTTGTAATTGTTTGGCAACACGGAAAGTGACATAAATTTCCTTGCTGCATCTGAATCTCCCACAGGCGTAGCTTGGCTTGAAAAGCTTTCACTGCATCATACATGTCCGTGATCACACGGTTCCGTCCCTGCAGCTGGAGGTTTAGTGCAGTTAGATGCTTAGTTATGTCACACAGAAATGCTAACTCGTGTAACCACTTTTCATCCCGGATAACTGTGGAGTCTTTTCCTTTACTTTCCATGAACTGGCAGATTTCCTGTGTCTGGACACACGACATCGCACACTTTAACCATGCAGCTCTTCAAAAACTCTCCTTCGGTGAATGGCCGGGCAGATTTTGTGATCTCTTCTGCCACTATATAACTAGCTTTCACGACAGCTTCACTTTGCGATTTAGCTTTTTTAAACATAGTCTGCTGTGACACTAGACTCTTTTTAAGCTCTTCGACCTTCTGTTGCTTCTGCTGTATGTTGAGGTCTTTGTACTTGTCCTCGTGTTTCGTCTCATAGTGCCGTCTTATGTTATATTCTTTATTTACGGCCACATTACCACCGCAAACAAGGCATACAGGTTTACCTCCAATGTCAACAAACATATACTCTGCCTCCCAGCGTTCTTGAAAACCCCTGTTTTCAAAGTCTACTTTTCGTTTGGCCATTTCTTTCGGAGATATTTTAAGCACTGAACCATTTATCCGCTGAACACCGATGAGGCTATGACAACAGCGCAGCAGGGAGGAGGGGCTGATGCTGCGATCTGTTGCTTGGTGATTAGAGGTCATGACCGCACGGTAACTTTTGTTGTGCATTATGGGATTTGTATTAATAATATTAATCAGCGGGCCATTGATAATAGACATATGAAATTGTCTCGCGGGCCACATATAATTTTATCGCGGGCCGGATGTGGCCCGTGGGCCTTGAGTTTGACATGTCTGGTCTAAAGGGAGACTTTCATAAGTCTGAATGAGAAGCTTCTTCACACCTCCTAATATGTCAACATCTTTGACTTTAGGAGTGTCTCCTATGATCGCAGCTGTCTGTTGTTCCCAAAAGGAATCAAACTTTATTTTCATTACATTTTCATTATTTGCTTGGTCTAAGGCAAGGTCTTTGCCCTTTTGAAAGAGAGTGTTTTCATGTTGTGTCCTCTTAGAATCCATCTTATTCTTCAGGTGATGCTGCTAAAGAACTCCATTTAATTTTCTTTTAGTTTTCACTTTAGTTTTCTATTTTGTTGTGAAGCTTGTTTTCAATTTTCAGCATGGCACTCCAAAGACTCCAGGTCCACTTTTTGTATTCAGTCTCTAGTTTCTTGTATACGTTGCGATTTCCAGGGTATTTTTGAAGCTAAATACAAACTGTTTATTCAAGTCACCATTATTTCTATACAGCTTTTAACAATACAGAATTGTTACAAAGCGGCCGTACAGTATTAAATAGGAAATAGTGCATCAATAATGCAAAAGGGCAACAGTAAACACTCAATTTTTTAAAGAAATCCAATGATGTCATCATCTAGCTCAGTTCAGTTAAAATAGTATACAATATCATTTGAAGAAAAAGTGTCCCCAACTAAGCAAGCCAGAGGTGACAGCGGCAAGGAAGGTCTCGGTTACGTATGGTAACCCTCGTTCCCTGATGGAGGGAACAGAGATGTTGTGTCTAGTGTACGACACTAGGGGTCACTCTTGGGAGCCCAAACACCTCTGATATTTTTGAGAAAGGCCAATGAAATTGGGTGTGCAGATTTTGCATAGCTGGCCGCGCCCCGGCCATCCGGGTATAAATAGGGCAGCGCGTGCATCTGCTCACTCGTTCTGATCTGAGGAGTGGAGTGTCTCAACTTACTCAGAGGCGGTCCAGAGTTGTGGCATGGAGGACACAATGTCTCCGTTCCCTCCATCAGGGGACGAGGGTTACCATACGTAACTGAGACGTTCCCTATCTGTCGTACACTCTGAGTTGTGTCCAGTGTACGACACTAGGGGTCCCTATAAAAACACGCCACAAGTCTGGCCGCGTCACGAGTGATCGGGCGCAGATAGTAACAAGCCAACGTGTTAACATAAGTGCAGCTCACCTCTTCGTGATGTAAGATGTGAAATTATTTCCTCATGAATTTAAAGTCCAGGAACCCTGACAAAAACAGATGCCATGCAACAAAACAATAAAACTAATCTGGAGAAGAGATCTTCAAAGAGGGCAAACAACACCACCTCTATTGCTCATTTACAACCCCCTTCCTCCCTCTCCTCTCCCCTCCCTGCATCTCACACTTTTCCCCCAAAAGGTTCCACTGAAAGTCACTAAGAATGTCCATATATTACATGTGTTACATTTTGTGAATATGTTGAATTTTCCCTTTCATGTTTGGTATCATTCTAAAGGTCTTAGTGCGATTGGTAAAATGGTCTCAATTTCACAGAAGTCACTTATATTATGAGGAAGACTGAACACTTTTGTAGAATTGTGTTTTGCTGCTGAGGGGTGTGTTTTCCCCCTAGGGTCGGGTGAGAATCTCCAGCCAGGTGTGACCCTGGGGCATGAGATCTCCTGACAAACCAAAAGGTCTTTTATGTTTTTACAACTGATTGGAAGATTTGTTTGTTTTGGTCTGGGTATATAAGCGAAGTGACAAAACATTACTTTGGGATTCTGTATTCAGAAGAACCCCCACACTGTGTGTGAGAGTCTCTGGAGCTTTGCCTCCAAATCTCTCACATGCTGCTGTGTATCTCTATGCGGTCAGGTATGCATCTCTCACTCTTAGATTTATCTTGGAGTATGTTATGTATTCATTTTAATTGGAACTGAATTTAATTCTGAATTGGATTTTCATTGTTAAGCTATGTAATTGGCATGATACATTTTTACCTGACTGCTAATAAAATGTTAACTTTGACTTATTCTGGACTTCTTGGAAATGATTTTCTAGTAGGTTAATGTGTAAGGGTGCTACCGCAAGACTGCGTCCAGGGCAGACCACGCCGGAAGTACCGACTGATGAGCCATGGGGACATCACTAGGGCTCCGGATGTTGAGCTGTCACTGACTTAACACGATGTAGCTCTCGCGGTTATTGAGGAAATATATACTTTTTGTTGAGAGCACGCAGGCGCGGCCCACTTTAAGATATTATAATCGCTCTGCATCCTCTGAGTAAGTCAGAACTGGCGAGCTTGTGTCGACGAATTCGCCACGGCCGGGGTGTAAATCGAAAGCGGCGCCTAGTCCCTAAGGAACGAAATATTGAGACTACGGGACTTCCAGAATATTCAAATGTCTAAATTATTATACAGGAAAAATAGCCGCGATCAGAAAATTACAGAATACAAACCAGAATTAACAAATTATTCATAATTGGAGTCAGACTAAATTATTCATGGAGTCAGATTTTTGTTTGGAAACTAAATTTTAATATTTCAAGGTAATTTTTACAGAAGCGCCGTAAAAGACCTACACGCAAGAAACCTTCAGCTGAACCGCTAGGCTTGCCGTAGCGGGAGGAGCCTTACAGCCTCGTGTTCTGGTGTGGATGGAGGGATGGCTAGCTGGGGTGGTGTGTCTTTACTGGATTTCCTTGAGCGAATTAGGTTATCAATACAGATAGCCAGATTAATCAGTTCATCCAGGGTCTTTCCCTCATCACGGCAAGCTAGCTCAGCCTGTAGATCGTGACTCAAACCTTTTCGGAAATGTAGCTTCAGCGGGTCATCCGGCCAACCGGTCTGTGCAGCTAGCATGCGAAACGTGAGAGCGAATTCTGCAGCGGTAGTCTTTCCCTGACGCAACGTCAGAATTCATTCTCCCGCGCTGTCTCCTCCTTCGGGGTAATCGAAGACCTCTTTAAAACGACAGAGAAACGTTTCGAAGGAGGGAAACGTGGGGCAATTTAGATCCCACACAGCAGTAGCCCAGTCCAAAGCTTTGCCGGTTAGCAATGAGCAAACAAACGCAATGCGGCTCTCCTCTGTGGGATATAAAGCGGGCTGTTGCATGACAAATAGTGAGCATTGGAGAAGGAAACCCTTACATTTAGCGGGAGTGCCGTCAAACTTGTCCGGGTAGGCCAGGCGAGGGCTGGCTACAGGTGGGGTAGATGATGAAGGTTGAGCTGCCGTCGCTACTGGTGACTGAGCAGCTTCAGCTGTGGGTAATCGCAGTGAGTGTAAAGTCTTTACCATCTCCTCCATAAGGGTTGTGAGACGAGTGAGTTGCTGTTGGTGAGCCGCTAGTACATTGGCTTGGGCTGAGACCTCCGAAGTCAATCTGTATACCGCTGCTGGATCGATGTTTGGCGAAGTCTTCTGTAATGATGGGTCAACAGAGTTGGGATCCATTTGCAGCGTTTAATAGAAAGCAGGGTCAGACAGGCAAAGTCAGTACACAATATAACAGGGCAATCAGAGGATAGACAATACTCAGAGTCGGTAAACAGGCGAATGGTCAGGTCAGGCAGCAGACAGCGTACACAATAGTCTGTAAACGAGGCGAAGAGTTCTAAAGGCAGGCAGCAGGGTTCAAACAACGAGAAAGCAGTCCAGAGTCAAACCACAGTAATCCAACAGAGTAGTAAACGCTCAGAAATGTGAGCCGGGGCAAAACAAGACTTCGCAACGGTGATGAGGAACCCGGAAGTATTCATAGGGGAGGAACAGGAAGTGATAGTCCATAGGGTCAGAGTCAGGTACGGGGTTATGGGAAATGGAGTGAGGAGTGAAAACTAGAATTCCGGTGATGATGACCTCTGGTGGCGATCGGGGGGAACCACAGAGGTCGGGATCATTACACTCTACATGTGAACCACATGTATTAGTGTGTGCATTCAAACACTGCATAACTAGCACACTACATGCATACACTGCAGGTACACTTAACAAACAAAAAACATCAAGTCTTGTTTTCTGAGAAATTTATCAAAGCGAAGTGAGTTTATTATTAAAACAGGAACCAATGAAGGATTTCTCTCCGTGTAATGGACTTCTATGGTGCCCCCAAATTTGAACTTCCAAAATGCAGTTTAAATGCGGCTTCAAAGGGCTCTAAATGATCCCAGCCGAGGAATAAGGGTCTTATCTAGTGAAACGATCAGTTATTTTGTGTATAAAAAAAAAATAAAAAAAAATCCAATTTATATTCTTTTAACCTCAAACACTTGTCTTGTCTAGCAGTGTGAAATGTTTCTTTCTTTTTTTTTCTGTCATGACAGTTAGGGTACATCTAAAAACTCCCATCTCATTTTCTCCTCTAACTTCAAAATCATTCTAAATCACTGTTTTAATTTTTTTTTGTAAAGGATGTTTGATATTCTTTGCATGTTCACTTTGTAAACACTGGGTCGGTACTTCTGCAGCGATGTAGAAGAAGAAATGAAAATGAGATGCAAGTTTTTAGACGTACCCTAACTGTCATGACCGGAAAAAGTTCACACAGAGCTAGACAAGACAAGCATTTTGAGGTTAAAAAGTATAAAAACTAATTTACAAAAAAAATAAATAAATAAAAATAAACATGACAGATCGTATTGCTAGATAAGACACTTCTACCTTGGCCGGGATCATTTAGAGCACTTTGAAGCTGCATTTAAACTACATTTTGGAAATTTATATTTGGGGGCACCATAGAAGTCCATTATATGGAGAGAAATCCTGAAATGTTTTCCTCGAAAAACATAATTTCTTTATGACTGAAGCAAGAAAGGCATGAACATCTTGGATGACAAGGGGGAAAAGAAAGGGAAAAAAAATATGTATTTTTTGCATTGTATGCAACAGTTAATTTCATGACTTTATGAATTTAAGACTTTGTGCTCTTATTTAAATGTCTTCAGTCTTTAGTTTGTGGAAGGGTGAATTAAGACTTTATAAGACCTGCAGACACCCTGCATGAGACTGCATTTAAACACGCAACATTATTTTCATTATTTTGACAGAAAAAAATAATAACACACTTTTGTTTTGTATGTATATAGCTGCATAATAAGTACTACTTCGCATACTGTTTATCTAAAATATAGCAATATTCTGTTCACTGTATTCTGTTCAGCTGTTTTCCATGATTAAAAATCCAAATAAATGTTCATAATGTACCGTATCATGAATTTTTATTATCAATAAGTATTTCTGTAAGTATTTCACCCCAAACACTTTCTCATCAGATCTATGCAAATATTGCAGGTGAGCTATTTTGATTTCAAAAAGGTGAGGAGTTTGCATGTATGCTTTACCTATGTATAGTGTAGGTCTCAGTCAGATGCCTCAGAACTGACCATGTCACTCAAGGCTTACGTTTTATATGGTTTTCAAGCAATTATCATATTACAGGTTTTCTTCTCCCAATACTCCCCAACTCCTTTCCCATGCTTATTCTGAATGAATATTTTCAACACATTTCACCTGTTTAGTGTTTTTCGACACTCTTTCGACATTGACTATCACTCAATATAGACAAATACAATCAGAAACAACAATAACTGAAATATTTATTACAATATATACTGATAATTTTAACATTCACTTCAGAGATGACTGGATGGTTTCAGCTGATTTCCTTTTGATCTATGTAAAATATACTTAAATAAGCCACAAACTCAATCATAATGCACAATGTTTCAATCTAACATGCATTTTAAGGTACAGCTCGTCATATTATTAGAGTGTTTCACTAGTTCAGTGGTTCCTCACCTGAAATATGTTTGTAGGTTTGTGTTGGATGTTTTGACGAGGAAAGCAGTTATATTCGTAATGGAAAAATGTATATTTTATTTAGAAAATACTGTTTTTTTTTGTTTTTTTCTTCTTTCAGTTAATCTGATAGCAAGCTAAGCCAGTAGTAATACTGAATATGCAGTATGTAGTATTGTTCAAAGCGTGAAATGTGCAGGAACAGACAATCCGATTCAATTAAGTGAATCATTTATGCTGGAACTGCTCTGATTCATTCAAACTCCTTCTCGTGACTTCAAGCTATTCACTAATAAAAACCAAAATAGCCATTCATTTTAGTTGGTGACTAGTGATTGTAAAATGTATTTAATATCTGAATCATTCATTTAGGAGATTCGTTCAAAAACTCTGGACGAAACAAGTCTTCATTCAAATGCTTTTTTACATAGGCTAATGAATTCATTTAAATTAATAAATATTTTTAATCAGACACATTTAAAACATTTTAGACATTTGTAAATAGACTCGTAACATTAAATAAAAGATTTTGTTAGAACCTGAAGTAAATTAGCCTACATATTATTTTGTTTGGTCTAATGTTTTGTTTACATAATCATGGGTGAACCCTAATCTCTATTCTAAAAATCAACTATCCAGGGGTGCGTTTCCCAAAATCAACTAAGGTCGCAAGTTCCGTCGTTACCAATAGAGTTCAATGGACCTAACCACCATAGTTAGCTAACGATGCTCTTGGGAAACGCACCCCAGACTAATAGCTTAAAAAATATAGATAGATAGATTCTGACTGATTTCTCACTGAAATTCTCATCCTCTATTAGTAGTTCTAAAATGAGGCCTTGGAATTAGTTTTGAAGGCTTGACCTGTTTACATGATGTAAGAACGTAGTACACATTTTCCTGTCATTTGCTTAGTAAATATTTGATTTGTTAAGAAAAAACTGATGGAACAACCTGTCCTCTTCCTCTTATGTTTTGCCAAAAGAACTTTAGGTTTTTCATTATCAACACTTCAATGATACAAAAATGTAATGGCATCCATTTCAGGTAAGAAATTTGTCAAATTTAAGAATGCAATGGTAGTAATTATTTTTCTTTACTTATTGAAGAAGACAGTAGGTAATTAACTAAAGAAATGTGTTGGTACAATGGTGACTAAGTTGTGAATATTAAGGTAAGAAGGCATTAAGGTAAATGTAATGTAATTTATTTTTTGAATTACATTTTCTGTTTGTTCGTGTGCTTGTCGCATTTCATGACATCCCAGGTATTCATCACTTTGGTTATTGTTTTTAGTAAAAACAGCGGATTCTTTAAAAAAAAAAAAAGAAGAAGATATACCTACTTACCATGTTAATAATAATCAATCCTGAATATTGACATATAGGCCTGTGTCTTACGTATCAGATAAATACAGCCAGGTTTACTTCACTATACTACAATTACATCCTATTCTCTATCAAACTCTATCGGAAAGGTCTAAGACTTCTAAATAGATATTTTACCACTGTTTTTGTTACAAATTATGTATGAACAGTAAAAGATTAATATATGACAATAGTGTACTTCAAAAATCTACATCACAACAGGAGTTCCGATCTTTGTTACCAAAAGTCTTTTTTCATTGCCTTTTTCCCTATCATGTTTTTAGAAATTATCATAAATTATATATCGACTGAAAGTTTGAAACCTCAAAATTAAAACCCATTTTAAAATCTGACATTGCATTACCATCGAAATGGTACTTCAAAATCATATTAGAAAATGTATTTGTTCATGAATTATAACAATTTAAGTTTGGATAGTGCACTTTCATATCTATGTTCAAAAATGGGTATGACAAATAAAAGGTTAAAAGGTTAAATGTGCAAATAGTCTGTTATTGTTTTTCATTTTAAATTGAGTGATTTTATTTATAGAGTGCAAAAAATCTATTGGAAATTTCTTACCTTTAAATCATGAAATGTTTGTCATAATAACATGAATCTATTTTTTGTTTCATCATAGCCAGTTATTGACTGAAAACCTTTGGCTTTTTGAACATATAATAGTTAGCTGTAATACCTACAGTTTGCATGACATAAACACTGCTCCTAGAAGTATATCTAATGCAATTTCCACTTTTTTCTTTTGCTTCAGATGACCTGAGGATTGTCCTGCTGGGAAAAACTGGAGTTGGGAAGAGTACAACAGGAAACATTGTCTTAGGAAGAGAAGCATTTAAAGAAGACGTGTCTCATGATTCGGTTACTAGAGAATGTCAGAGAGAGATGACTGAGATTGATGGCAGACACATTACTGTGATTGACACTCCAGGACTGTTTAATACTAAAGTTAGCCATGAAGAGATCCAGAGAGATATCACTGAATGCATCTCAATGATATTTCCAGGACCACACGTGTTTCTCTTACTGATACCAGTGGGCCGTTTCACTCAGGAGGAGGAAAACACAGTGAAGATCATTCAAGAGACTTTTGGTGAAAACTTATTAATGTACACCATGGTGCTCTTCACCAGAAGAGATGATCTGAAGAAGAAGACCATTGAAGAGTATGTGAGAAAGCCAGGATCTGCAATGATGAAGTTCATTGAACAGTGTGGGAACAGATACCATGTGTTCAATAATAATGAGACTGGAGACCGTACGCAGGTGTCTGAACTACTGCAGAAAATCAATGACATGGTCACAGCAAATGGAGGGACTTACTACACATGTAAGATGTTCAGACAGATGGAAAGAGAAAAACAAGAAGCACAAATGAAGACACTAACAGACAAAGTAGAGGAACTGAACAGGGAAAGAGAAGAACTCCTGGCCAAACATGAACAAGAGAAAGAGAAGATGGAGGAAGAAAGACAACAATTCAAAAAGAGTGAAGAAAAATACAAAATAGACATGAAAAGACAACAAGAGGAATGGGAGAAGAAAATACAAGAGGAAAGACTGAGAAGAGAAGAAGATAATGAGAAAAGGAGGAAGATAGAACAACAAACATGGGAGCAATGTGATACAAAAGAAGAGACAGAGAAAATCAAACAAGAGAAAGAGACAATAGAATGTGAGAAAGAAGATCTTCAGGCCAAACATGAAGCAGAAATTAAAATAATGCAGGAAGAAAGACAACTTCATGACCAAGAGAGAAGGAGAAGAGAGGAGGAATTCACTGAAAATAAAAATAAAAAAATTAAAGAAATGGGGCAACAGGTGATAAAATCCAAGGAACTGAAAATGGAACTACAGGACTTACAGAGACAGCATGAGCAAACACTGAAACAGATGCATGAAAATGAGAAGATGAGGGAAGAAGAAAAGCAGAACTGGAATAAACATCAAGAGATTCTTGAAGAACAAATCCAGCATGAGAAATATCTGAGAGAACAACAATGTAAGATTTATGAAGACAAAATTAAGTTAATGGAACGAAAGCAGCAAGATAAAGAAATGAGAGCGAAACCAATGGACTATGAAGAAGACAGAAGCAAAGACATCGAGAACATGAAAATCTGCTGCTCCCAAACAGCCTCATCTCTACAGGTAAGTGATTAATAAATAACGACAAAGGTCAAGGGAATTTGGCTGATGTATAATTATTAAGAGCTGAGTTCAGATTCTTGTAGTGGTCTAGGGATGGATTCGTCCACAATTTAATTTTATTCTGTATAATTTTATAACCTCAAAATGTTATCAGAATCTATCCACTTGACTTAGAATGAAGTTATTCGAAAGAAAGATTAAAAAAATTTTCTTTGCAAAACTCTCTCATCTAAGCTACTTATGAAAATGAATATGTATAAATAATAATGCATTTTTCATAATTTTTCATAAATATGTGTTTTTCTAATCTAAAAGTGAATACTAGGATACAGGATTCACAAAATTTCTAAATACCTGGTAGCCACCCTTTGGGCTCGCACTCTCCAGGTTTTTGTATCCCAAAATAAATGTAACTAGCCCAAATAACAAATGTTGTTCATATATCTATTTACAGAGAGATGGCCAAAATCCAAAGCAGGAACCAGAAATCAATGAACAGCTCAAAGAACTCTATGATCGACTAGATCTGACCCAAAAATGCCAAGATAAAATGAAAACATTAAACATTCTTGTAATCACCAAGTCTTCATTTCAGTCTCAGGAACCACATGAAGAGAAAGAACTTGTAAACTCATTCCTACAAAAGCTGATGAACCTGAACTACAGAGCAAGATACACTGTCATAAAACACAGAAAGAAAGGTGAGGAAGACAGTGCAAAATACAAGCCTGATATTCACCCAATGGATGTTCAGATGGCCGTGTTTCATTGTGCTGATGGTTTCCTGAAGCAGCTACTTGTGACTAAACTCTCACAGTGTCAGTATGGGCTGCCTCTGCTTGTTCCTGATCCATTCACACAACAGATTGAGTTTCCTCTCTGGACATTTAGACAAATCAGCAAGAGCTGGAAGAAGAAAAACCCCAACAATGAGATCATCAGTCAAACCCAGCTGGTCTACAAGGCTGAGACTCCAATGGTGGCTTTCTTCAGGTTTGGCTCTGTGTCTTCATCTAAGTCTCAGCTGATGAACAGCCTCATCAATGAGAAACACAACACGTTCTTCCACAGGAACTGCCCAGGTGGCAGCAGAACCAGATTACTGATGGATGGAGTGGTGGAGATCGCTTGGTACTGTCCTTCTGGGAAAAAGACAGACACATTTGATGATTGTGTTGCTTTCTGTAATCTTCATGGTGATGCAGGAGAGAATGAGAAACAATATGAGATACTGACCAGTATGGCTTCAGTAAACATCCTCTTCTTACCAGATTTTGGACAGAAGAACCACTACAAGGGTTTGGTGAGATCACTCTTCAAATCTCCTCAGTCTCTCATTTGTCTGCTCACTGACAGTGACTGTGATAAAAGTGAACTGGGGAATGAAAAATTCATAATTGGTCTTTTGCACAAAAACCAATCTGATTTATCTGAGCACATAAAAGAGACTATCAGAGAAAGTTTGACCAAGCAGAAAAAGACTTTCAAGCTTGAAGATGTGGCCAAACACACAGGAATCAGAGTAGATGAGGATGATCCAGAGTGCCAGAGAGGAAAACAAGCAGCAGATCAGATCATGGGTTTACTGAGAGGAAAAGATCCATCAACAGTAAAAGAAACAATCCTGCCCCGTCAGGGGAAACTGTGGCATGACTGGTGTAAAATGAACAAACAGCTGCATCATCTAGAAGGAGAAAATCTAGAAGAAGATAAAAGTACCAAACTGAAGAACATGAGAGAAATAAGAGAAAAGCAAGTGTCACAGGGAATGAGTGAGTTTATGGGGAACTTTATTGAAAAAATCAAATCACAGAAAGATGATGAAAAAAAGTATTTCCTCAGATGGATGATAAACCTGTTGAATGACTTCACTTCAGATAAGCTCTGTGGACTTCATAAGGAGTATGACATGAAATGGAATAAAGTCTTAGAACTGAAAAAGATGTCTGATAGACTAGACCAACTACAGATGGAACAAACAAGCCTGGAAAACATCTCAGACAAAATTAATAGGACAAGCTTTGGTTTAGAGCACATCCTGAGAGAGTTTGGTCAGATCTATGAATCGTGGTCAACTGTGAGGAGGAACAAAGACTTCTGTTCTCTTCCGAGTCTTGCAGCAGAGATGATGATCTCTGGATTTCCCATGGAGCTGATGGATGGAGATGCTGCTCATGCTCCTCTCACCTGGATCACTGCTGTTCTTGATGAACTTGTTAAGAAACTGGGAGACCAGAAAGTCTTTGTGCTGTCAGTTTTAGGGATTCAGAGCTCTGGCAAATCCACCATGCTGAATGCCATGTTTGGACTCCAGTTTGCTGTCAGTGCTGGCAGGTGCACCAGAGGAGCTTTCATGCAGCTGATCAAAGTGTCAGAAGAGATGAAAACAGAGCTGAAGTTTGACTACATTATGGTTGTTGATACTGAGGGACTTCGTGCACCAGAACTGGCTGGAAGTTCAACAACACATCGTGACAATGAAATGGCCACATTTGTTGTTGGTCTGGGAAATATGACCATGATCAATATATTTGGAGAAAACCCATCTGAGATGCAGGACATTCTTCAGATTGTTGTTCAGGCCTTCCTGAGGATGAAGAAGGTCAGACTGAATCCAAGCTGCATGTTTGTGCATCAGAATGTCTCAGATCTCACAGCTGGAGATAAAAACTTGGAGGGAAGGAGAAGATTACAGGAAAAACTGGATGAAATGACAAAACTTGCTGCTAAAGAGGAAGTCTGTGATGCAGAAAGTTTCAGTGATGTCATCACGTTTGATGTACAGAATGATGTGAAGTATTTTGCTCAGCTCTGGGAGGGCAGCCCACCCATGGCACCACCAAACCCAAACTACTGCGAGAACATTCTAGAACTGAAACAAACTATTCTAACACATGCTTCAAAATCAGAAGGCATAACGCTGACACATCTAAAAGATCGTGTTCATGATCTCTGGGAGGCTTTGCTTAATGAACAGTTTGTGTTCAGCTTCAAAAATTCCCTGGAAATCGCAACATATAGGAAACTAGAGACTGAATACAGCAAATGGGCCTGGAGCCTTCGGAGTGCCATGCTGGAAATTGAAAACAAGCTTCGCAACAAAATAGAAAATGAAGAAATTCATGATGTTGAGGAAACTGATCTTCAAAGAGAATTATATGCAAAAGGTGAAGAAGTGAAAAAGATGATGTCTGATTTCTTTGAGAAAGACAGAGATGCAGATATACTGAATCAGTGGAAAGCTTCATTTGAGATAAAAATCAAGGAGCTTCAAGAAAACCTTGTGAAAGAAACTAAGAGGAAATTAAATGGGGTTCTTCAGCAGCGTGACCTGAAGAAAAAGATGGATGCTGAGAGGACACATCATGAAAACACTCTCTTTGAAAAGAGCAAAGAACTTGCCTTAAAATTTAAACACCAAGCAAAGGATAAAAATGTCATGAAAGCACAGTTTGATTCCTTCTGGAAACAACAGACAGCTGATATCATCAGAGACACTCCTATAGTCAAAGATATTGACATATTAAGAGATGTGAAGAAGCTTCTCAATGAGACCTATGAAAGTCTCCCTTTAGACTGCATGAAAGACAGCAATGAGCATATTGATATGTTCTTTTTGCCCAGCTTTTCAAAATATGTACAGTTGAAGAAATCCAGTGGATTTATCAAAAATGTGTGTAAAGGAGCTAAAGAGATGTTTGGTTTTGCTTTATCTAAAGAGGATGAAGTCCAGATAAGAGCCTTAATCATAGACATTGCTGAGCAGACAGAAAAAATGACTCAGTCATTTAACATTGCAAAGGTGGGCTACAATATTAGCTACATTCAGCTACTCACAGATTACATACAAGAAAGATTAAACAAGCATCAGGAAGGGCCAAAAAAAGTAAAGTATGTTTTTAAGAAGGAATTCTTTATGGATTTGGTAATTTGCATATTGTGTAAAGCAAACAAGACATTCACTGATCAATACAAAATGTTTAGGGAAGCAAATGATCCTGTTCTCTATTTTGAGAGGAAGAGTGAAGAGTACTACAGAATTTTCCAGAAATACTGCCTAGGAGCATCATCAACTGCTATTTTTGGTGAATTTGTTTGTAATAAACTTAAGGAGGCCATTCAGAAGAATGTCTACAAAAAAACTGCCAGAGATTTAGCAGATGAAATGAAGACAAACTGTGAATCGCTAAATGGGAACCGATCAAACCTGGAGAAACACATCCTGAAAACACTGGCAGAAAAACAAGATTTTGACGCATACATGACCTACATAAACTATCCCAAAAAACACTTTAAGAATTTTATCAGAGATGAAGTCAGACATTACATCACTGAAAGATTTGAAGATAGTGTTCGACCCAAGATGGAAAACAGCATTAAACTATTGCAGCAGCTGATCGCTAGTGCAGCACATGTATCCAGCAAACATGTTAAAGAGAAAAATGGAGATGCTGATTTGTGGTTACATCATTTTGGCCTTGTGCTCTCTGATGTGCTAGTATTCTCTGCAAGTGACTTCAGTGGAGATGATGTTGAAGTCAGTTTCCTAGAAGATGTCATAAAAGAAGTACTTCCTTCTATAATGTCTGACATACGCAGAAAATTCAGCACAGAAACATTTCCAGTAAAGCTGGAACACAAAGACAGACCAGATGAGATTCTGATTGATCACTTCTGTGATTGCTGTTGGGTTCAGTGTCCTTTCTGTGCATCCATCTGCACCAACACAATAGAAAACCATGACGGAGATCACAGTGTTCCTTTCCATCGTATTATTGGACTGAATGGGTGGTTTTACAGAGGAACCACAAATCTAGCTATCAGCACCTGCACATCAGTGGTAGCCAGTGATGGATATTTTTATCCAAACAGCTCAGATGTTAGAGTTCTTTGCAAGGAATACAGAAGAGGAGGTCCTGAATATGCTTCATGGAGCATCACCCCAGATCTCTCTGAGCTGCCGTACTGGAAGTGGTTTGTGTGCAGATTCCAAAAAGATCTGGAAAATCACTATGAAAAAACTTTTCAAAGGAGAGGTAAAATTCCATATGAATGGAGACAGTACTCTCAGGAGGACGCTATTGAGAGTTTGAATAAATACATGTAAAGCAACACATAAAGAATAAGGAGCCTGACACACACACACACAAAACGGTTAAAACAAAAAAAAAAATTTTCTGTTCCACCCTTCAGTGACATATACTAAAGTACATATAGCATAATAAAATTGCTTAGCAATGACATTCACCGAATATAAAGTTGATGTGTTGAATTGACTAAAATCTTACAGTAACGCATATAACCTCCAGCATCCATTGCACACACACAAATGCGCACACACAGAGAAAAGCAAGAGATATTGTACTGCAGGATATGAGAAGGCATCTTTTTAAAAGGACTGAGTTTGGAAGAATGCATTTACACCCAAAAAAAAAAAAAACACCACACACACATGCAACAGCTATACTAAAAGCTCTAGTGTGAAGGCAGATGCTGTAAGAAATGCTAGTCACCTGATTTAAACTATATAATTGATTTTATTTGCCTAGATTTAAGCAAAATAAAATGTTGTTTGATGCCGAAACACCATATAAAGAGCTGCTTGAGTGATATTTGCTAGGTTTGAAAAGTACTTGTGAGATACTTTGTTTCTAATATAGAATATAAACAAATGGGTAAAAATGATTATGATGCTCAATATAAACAGTTAGCTAAAATCTAGCTTTTCTTTAGCTTTTATTTTACATTAACTGCTTATTGTAAGTTTGTGCATTAAAATAAGTGCTTTACTGTTACAGCTGCCTTCTGTGATATTTTTCTTTACTAACCATTAAATAAGATCCACACACCATGTAATTCTAGTAATTACTACTGCATGTAATTTGAAATCTTACTGTTTGTAAAGATCCTCTAATTTGGTATTTTATAACATTTTTGTCTCATTGATGTTCAGAAGTAAAAATACACACATTTTCTAATTGTTTGGGAAATAAACATACTTACATTGAACATTACAGTGAAATTTTAGCTACTAGTACAGAGTGCAAAACCTTATAAAATGACATATTGAAATAGTGGGTGTTCTTAAAGTAAGACTTTATAGTAAGACTATATAAAAGCTGTGATTGTTTATTGTTAAAAGGTGGTAAATGTAAATCCAAAGTTGGGACCATTGCCTATGGAGCGGTCCACATATACAGTGTTTTTGGGGTCTTATAGATACACAGATACACTCAATTTTCAGACAGCCATTGCAGTTGGGGGCAAAGATTTGTATCCTTGGTCTCAGTGATGAGATACCCTTAGATTTACAGAATAATGATCTCCTCCATAATTTAATATATTCGACTTGGAAATGCATTCTGAGCAGATGGATTGAAGAGGACCCTCCCACGTTAAATCAGTGGCTGCGTACAGTATTGGATATTATGCCCCTTCAGTCCTTTTCGACAGCCATGAAGGATAAACCTTTTATTTCCTACAGAAACTCTTTTTTGTTTTGGGTTTTTTTTTTGTTTTTTTGTTGTTGTTTTTTTCCTTGGGGAACGGAGAGAATAATCTGTTTGTTATACATATTGGCTTAAGCTTTGCACAAGAAAAAGTTCAATAAAAAAAATAAAGATGTAGAGGGATATTTAGATATTTTAAACTTGGTAAACCATTGCTTCAGGCTAAAATAAAAAGTCCTCTATCCATAATATTGCTTTCTCCAATGAAAAATCTGTCTGGTGTGAATCAGAAACAGAGAACAAGAAATATAAACAAGCACTGTTTCTAAACAGTCTAAAATAGTTCTAAACACATATGTTGGTGGATTTTAATGTGGGAGGACAACAAGGAATGGATTAATAATGGGCTGGTCATTTGGATTACTTATGCATTGTTGTGATGCTTTTGTGAGCTGTTTGGACTCTTTTTTGGTGGCATCTAGTCACTGCAGGGGGGTCCGTGGGTGGGCAAGTGATATAATGTTGCTTTGAGGAGACAATCCCATCTATGTCTTGGATGGCCTGACAGTTAAAAAAAAAAAAAAAAAAAAAAAAAGGGTTGTGGTGCCATCTAGTGGTAAAGCTGATTTCACTACCAGTGTGTCACTTCCTTATAAAAGTCACAGAGACTGAATCTTCACTGAATGTTCATCAGATCGTCAGTTTGGGCATCAGGTGCTTCCTCCAGAGAAACAACACCACTTTTCTGCTAATTGTTTAAAATGTCCATAGGCATGTGGGTTTTCATTGTATTTTTCATCAGTTTAGAGGGTAAGATAACATTTTCTTTCTTTTCTCAAGCTGAATATTTTTTAGTTGTTGTGGTCACTGGTCAAGGGGCTTACTAGAACATTTTCAGTAGTTTGTAGTCAATGCTGCATACACGTTTCCAAACAATGCAACAAGTCTCTAATGTAAGTGTTTCTGAAATCTAAGCTAACTTGCGTTTACTTATGCTATTACTATGCTATTTCAGAAAAGTCTATAATTCTCTATGATATTCTGTTTTCTAGATATTCTAGATATATTCGACTCAAGTCCCTCCTTCAGTCTTTAAGATTTCTTGATGAAATCACTAACTCTAAATATATGAAAAAGTAAGATATTCAAATTATGTTTAATATATAGCTTACTGTAAAAATACTGCCACTAATTGCATGAAAAAATTAAACAGGTCAGTCTGTGGGTGTTCACCACAGCAGCAGAATATAGACGATGCCTAATAATAAATACAATCAATCCATTATCTATGTGGAAAAGGTGCTTTTGTGACCATTCAAACTTTCAGTTTCTTTTGCACTTGTATTTTGTGTCTGTCTCAAATGTCTGCTTGCACAAAAGTAACAGACTCTGTTTCAGGTTTTGTTGAAGTTTTTTGTAGTTTACTCAAGCTCTCAATGTAACCCACGTTTAACCCTCATTCATCTTGTTTCAGATCTGCTGAATTGTGAATGGGATGAGTTAAAGACAGTGATGGAGGGAGATGTTCTGACTTTGCGAACAGGAATGCCTGAAATAAAAGGAGATGATGAAACAATGTGGCTGTTTACAAGCACCAGCCAAACCACCCGCATAGCACAGATGTACCGTAGTAAAGTATGGTTTCATAAGACACTCGCTGACAGATTGCAGCTCGACCAACAGACAGGATCACTGACCATCTGGAACATCAGCGTCAGTGAATCTGGTCTTTATAAGCTTGAACTCACCATCAATGATTTGATCTCTAGGAGGACATTCAGAGTTGATGTGTATGGTAAGTTTTAGCTACAGCCAACACAAAAAATGCTAGTGCATCGGTCACATTCTGGGCCTGTGTATTATGTTACTTAAAGTATGTTAGTCTTGAGTGTTAAAAATCTAAGAATTATTTTGACACTTTGTTTCACCTCAGTTAACATTTAAAGAATAGTGTTCAGCTTCTTTAAATAAAGAAGGTCCTAAGATTTTTTTTCTTTTTTCCAAGACCCGTTTTAAGAGCAATTTGTATAGATATCAGGCCAAATTTCATTGGGAGTTGAAATTGCCATCTCTGATGTTATTCCTATATGTTCTGTTGCCCTAAAGCACCTGTTTCTGTACCTGTCATTAGTAGTGGCTTATTGGTTAGTGCAAACCATGTTCAAGGTAAGTCCCCTTATATTGACTAACTGACTTTTTTCATGCAATTTCTGATTTCTGATTTTTTCATGCAATTAGTGGCAGTATTTTTACAGTAAGCTATATATTAAACATAATTTGAATATCTTACTTTTTCATATATTTAGAGTTAGTGATTTCATCAAGAAATCTTAAAGACTGAAGGAGGGACTTGAGTCGAATATATCTAGAATGACTAACTGGGGCCCAGGTCAGGAAGCAGACAGACTGGCTAATCCGACCGTCTGCTAGCCGCCTCACGTCACCAAAATCAGTTAATTCTCAGCACATAGAGACCCTTACACCTAGATATCATGCTATAGAGAATGTGTCTGTTCCCCGAGCTAGACAATACAAAAGACGTCCAAACCAATTTAAGAGTAACAATCTAATCAACGTTCAACAAATTAAAAATTTACATAATACAGAGAAACAAATGATAAAACTCGGCCTTTTGAATATCAGGTCCCTTTCCACAAAAGCGCTTTTTGTAAATGATATGATCATTGATCATAACCTAGATGTGCTATGTTTGACAGAAACCTGGCTAAAATCAGAAGATTACATTATCTTAAACGAGTCTACCCCTCATGATTACTGTTATAAACATGAGCCACGTCTAAAAGGTAAAGGGGGAGGTGTTTCTACAATTTATAGCAATATTTTTAGTGTTTCACAGAGAGCGGATTTCATGTATAACTCGTTTGAAGTAATGGTGCTTCATATAACATTATCCAGAGAAACAAGTGTTAATGATAAATCCCCCATGACGTTTGTACTTGCTACTGTATACAGGCCACCAGGGCACCATACAGATTTTCTTAAAGAATTCGCTGATTTTATATCTGAGCTGGTGTTGGCTACAGATAAGGTCTTAATAGTAGGCGACTTTAACATCCATGTTGATATTGAAAATGATGCACTGGCAGCTGCATTTACAGACATTCTAAATTCTATTGGAGTTAGACAACACGTGTCAGGTCCCACTCATTGTCGAAATCATACTCTAGACTTAATACTGTCACATGGAATTGATGTCAATGCCGTTGAGATTCTGCAGCAAAGTGATGATATCTCTGATCATTATCTAGTCTCGTGTATACTCCAGATAACTAAAACTGTAAATTCAACTCCTTATTACAAGTATGGTAGAACCATCACTTCTACTACAAAAGATTGCTTTCTAAGTAATCTTCCTGATTTATCTGAATTCCTCAGCATGTCCAATAGCTCAGAAAAACTTGATGATGTAACAGAAACTATTGACTCTCTCTTTTCCAGGACTCTAGATACGGTCGCTCCTCTTGCGCCTAAGGAAGATTAAGGAAAACTGTCCGACCCCGTGGTATAACGAGCACACTCACGCCCTAAAGAGAGCAGCCCGGAAAATGGAGCGCAGCTGGAGGAAAACAAAATTAGAGGTTTTTCGTACTGCTTGGCGGGAATGTACCCTATCGTACAGAAAAGCGTTAAAATCGGCCAGATCTGATTACTTTTCGACTCTTTTAGAAGAAAACAAACATAACCCTAGGTATTTATTCAATACAGTGGCTAAGTTAACAAAAAATAAAGAACCAACAGGCACTGACTGTGCCCATCAGCATAGCAGTAATGACTTCATGAACTACTTTACTTCTAAGATCGATACAATTAGAGACAAAATTGTCACCATGCAGCCGTCAATTACAGTGTCGCATCAGATAGTGCGCTATAGATTTCCTGGGGAACAATTCCACTCATTCTCTACTATAGGTCAGGAAGAATTGTATAAACTTGTTAAATCATCTAAACCAACAACTTGTATGCTAGACCCTATTCCATCTAGGCTACTAAAAGACTTGCTTCCAGATCTCATAGATCCTCTGCTAAATATTATTAATTCATCACTGTCATTAGGATATGTCCCCAAAACCTTCAAACTGGCTGCTATTAAGCCTCTAATTAAAAAACCACAACTTGACCCCAACGAATTGACTAATTACAGACCTATCTCGAATCTCCCATTTCTATCAAAGATATTAGAAAAGGTTGTATCCTCACAATTATCTTCCTTCCTACAGAAATATGATATCTGTGAGGATTTTCAGTCAGGTTTTAGACCATACCATAGTACTGAGACTGCTCTTATTAGAGTTACAAATGATCTACTCTTGTCATCTGATCGTGGTTGTATCTCTCTGTTAGTGCTACTGGATCTTAGTGCTGCGTTTGATACTGTTGACCACAACATTCTCTTGAATAGACTTGAGAATTATGTTGGCATTAGTGGTAGTGCATTGGCATGGTTCAAATCGTACCTATCTGACCGCCATCAATTCGTGGTAGTAAATGAAAAGGTATCATATCGATCACAAGTGCAGTATGGAGTACCGCAAGGCTCAGTACTAGGGCCATTACTCTTTACGCTTTACATGTTACCCCTGGGTGATATCATCAGGAAATATGGTGTTAGCTTTCACTGCTACGCTGATGATACCCAGCTCTATATTTCTTCGCGGCCCGGCGAAACGTACCAATTTGAAAAACTAATGGATTGTGTAGTTGAGTTAAAAAATTGGATGACAAGTAATTTCTTACTGCTAAATTCTGAAAAAACAGAGGTGTTAATTATTGGGCCTAAAACCTCAGCGTGTAATAACCTACAACACTGTCTAATACTGGATGGCTGCTCTGTCAATTCTTCGTCATCAGTTAGGAACCTAGGTGTGCTATTTGATGGTAATCTTTCCTTTGAAAACCACATCTCTAGTATTTGCAAAACTGCATTTTTCCATCTCAAAAATATATCTAAACTACGACCTATGCTATCAATGTCAAATGCTGAAACATTAATTCATGCATTTATGACCTCACGGTTAGATTATTGTAATGCTTTATTGGGTGGTTGTTCTGCCCGCTTAATAAACAAACTCCAGCTGGTCCAAAATGCAGCAGCTAGAGTTCTTACTAGAACCAAAAAGTATGATCATATTAGCCCGGTTCTGTCTACACTGCACTGGCTCCCTATTAAACATCGTATAGATTTTAAAATCTTGCTAATTACTTACAAAGCCCTTAATGGTTTAGCTCCTCAGTACCTGAGCGAGCTCCTATCACATTATAGTCCCTCACGTCCGCTGCGTTCTCAAAACTCTGGCAATTTGATAATACCTAGAATATCAAAATCAACCGCGGGCGGGAGATCATTTTCTTATCTAGCGCCCAAACTCTGGAACAATCTACCCTACAATGTTCGGGACGCAGACACACTCTGTCAGTTTAAATCTAGATTAAAGACCCATCTCTTTAACCTTGCTTACACATAACACATCAACATATTCTTATAATTCAAATCCGTTAAAGGATTGTTAGGCTGCATTAATTAGGTCAACCGGAACCGGGAACACTTCCCATAACACCCGATGTACTCAGTGCATCGTCAGAAGAATGGCATCTACGCTAATATTAGTCTGTTTCTCTCTTATCCCGAGGTCACATTAACCACCAGATCCAGTCCGTATCCAGATCAGATGGTCACTGCAGTCCCCCGGATCCAGTCCGAACCCAGCCCAGATGGTGGATCAGCACCTAGTGACGACCTCTACAGCCCTGAATGTCATCGGAGTCCACATCAACTAGATGAGCCCCAGAGACGGATCCACAGTGAAGACCTCGTCACCTAGACGGCTGTCGGCACAAGACCACGGGACCTTTGGCCAGAGGAGAACTGGCCCCCCGACTGAGCCTGGTTTCTCCCAAGGTTTTTTTCTCCATTTGTCACCGATGGAGTTTTGGTTCCTTGCCGCTGTCGCCTCTGGCTTGCTTAGTTGGGGACACTTTCTCTCAACACAATATTGCATTTTATTTTATTGTTTTTGATTAACTACCTTTACCTAAAATGTGAGTGTTTACTGTTGCCTTTGGCATTGTTGATGTACTGTTTCCTATCTAATACTGTACAGCCGCCTTGTCACAATTCTGTATTGTTAAAGGCGGTATATAAATAAAGGTGACTTGACTTGACTTGACTATTCCCATATATTTAGGGGTCCAAGCATTGAAAATGCTGCAACCCTATCGTACATGTACTGATTTTCTTATTATTATTCTTTTTATGCCCTAAAAGTGTCTGTCCAGCCAAAACTGTAAGTCCTAAATGATGCAGGAAGATCCCAAATGATCCCAAATGACGATCGGCGGTTACAGCTATATTCATTTAAATGTATTTCTAAGGCCTCTGAATGATCAACATGTTCAAACTTTTGCTGAAAAACCCATCACGCAATCTATTGCATGTCTTCTGTCTTAGGTTATACACATTAATCAAGTAAAAAGACTTTAAGTAATTGTACAAATGTCAACCTTTTTGCTATGAAAATATTTGTTTTTTTTATATTGTTAGTAATATTTCAAGATGAACACTTACTAAAGCAACTTTACTTGATAATCCTAACATAATTTTTTAGAAAAATCATGTTCAAATGTGAGTCTCAAAAATTATCATCAATCATCATTGTACTGCATTGCATTAAGTTTTGAAACTATAGAGCTTTGATCATTAAAGGATTAGTTCACTTCCAGAACAAAAAATTACAGATAATGTACTCACCCCCTTGTCGTCCAAGATATTCATGTGTTTCTTTCTTCAGTCGTAAAGAAATTATGTTTTTTGAGGAAAGAATTTCAGGATTTCTCTCCATGTAATGGGCTTCTATGGTGCCCCCAAATTCCAAAATGCACTTTAAATGCATCTTTAAAGGGCTCTAAACGATCCCAGCTGAGCAAAACAATAGGTGTTTTTTTATTTTTATTTTTATATTACAGTTTATATACTATTTAACCTCAAACACTTGTCTCGACTAGCTCTGTTTTTTCCAGTCATAACAGTTAGGGTACGTCCAAAAACTCCAATCTCATTTTCTCCTCCAACTTCAAAATTATCTACACTGTAAAAAATAAAAAACACAATTTGTTGAGTCAGCTTAAAATAATTTGTTACCCTGCTGCCTTAAAATTTTAAGTTCAGTCAACTAAAATAAGTTTAGTCAACTTGAAATGTTAAATCATACTAAGTAACAACTTAGATATTTGTGTTTGCTAAACTTAACAGATGGGTAAGTAACCCAGCTACCTTAAAATTTTAAGTTGATTCAACTCAAATATCTAAGTTGTCACTTAATATAATTTAACATTTCAAGTTGAATAAACTTTTTTTTGAGTTGACTGAACTTAAAATTTTAAGGCAGCCAGGTAACAAATTATTTTAAGTTGACTCAACAAATGTTTTTTTACAGTGTACATCGCTGCTGTAAGGTCCACGCAATTGGCCCAAGGAAGGTATCCAATGGTGGCCGAAGGTTTTCTTGCATGTTGGGTCTTTCCAGTGCGCAAAGTTATTTAATTGAAGTTAAATTCAATCTGACTCCATTTTATCATCTAATCTGACTCCATTTTATTATGACCTCGAATTTAGGTTGTCATACGAATTGGTTGTTTCTCCATTTGTAATTGTTATTATTCTAACATTTGCTTATTCTGTTTAACTCTTTACTTTATATTTACTCTTTCATTAGGAATCTATGTCGCTCAGGGTACCTCATGTCGGCCGATTTACATGGGCCCCACGATCACAAACCCTCCAGTCTGATCATTAGTCAGAGGTTATGGCTAACTATTTAATAGACCGCCTCATGCTTGTCATGTTTTAAATAGTGGTTCTGTTTAGCCCCCTACAGTCACCTATGTAACAACTTAGTTAAAGCTCAAACTAAATCAGAGGTTATGGCTAGCACTACGAAGTATGCTAATACTTCAGTCGTGTTTGATCTAGCCCCCTATAGTTAGTCTAACTATATAACAACTTGAATAAAGCTGAGACAATAACCAGAGGTTATGGCTAGTACTATGATATATGCCCGAACCATGCTAGTACTCCAATAGTATTTTGTCTAGCCCCCCATAGTTAATGCAACTGCATAACAACTTAACTAAGGCCAAGCAGTTAGTCAGAAATCTAGAATCTCACCTGATGTACCCCATGCTCCATCTAACCTGAGATCTAGTATGTACGTAACCCTGGACACGTATTTGCGGTAACATACGCCTTCACTTAATCTACTTGAGAAAATAATTTCAGAGTAAGTCAGAATAAAATCAAATGTAACAATTTATTAGAAGTCAGGTAAATATGTATTATGCCAATTATACAGCCAATTCAAAGATATCAAATCAATACAAGAAATCTCCAAGATGAATCTAGGAGTAAGATGCATACCTGACTTGAGAAAAATACATAGCATGAAGTGTGTCAACACACTTCGTACCATGGGCTCATTCTGGCTACAGAAAGCGCCCTGATCTTCTTGCTACACTTCTTTAAGTACTTCAGACTCAGACCGACATCCCCCGAAATGGAGACAGGAACTAACAATTTGAATTTGCATTGATCAAGTCCTAGACTTGGTCGTTTGCACCTTTTGGGACAGATGGTAATTTGCATGAAAGACACTGGGAAATAGTATGCCCTCAACAGTGAGCAAAATATCTCAGAACTCTTAGGATCTGTTCACCTTTTAGTTTACTTCTTGTGAGAATGAGACCATTGTACCAGACACACAGTGACAGTTTAAATGATACCAAACATGACTATGGATATCACTTATATTCATGTAGAATATATTATTATGCTATTGACCATTCTAAGTGAGCTGAGTGAGAGGAGATGGGTGAGGGGAAGTGGATGGAAGGAATAGGTGAAAAGGGACTTTTCTCACATCTTCTCTCAGTGAGATGTGGAAACAAATGTCTGTATCTTAATACACCGTGTGTGTATTGTCCGTGTCAGAAGATCCAAGTGTCTGAGGTTCTGTAAACCTTACACTGCAGAAGAACCAACTGCATTTAACCTGCATTTTGGTAGTTCAAATTTGGGGGCACCAATGAAGTCCATTACATGGAGAGAAATCCTGAAATGTTTTCCTCAAAAAACATGATTTCTTTATGACTGAAAAAAGAAAGACATGAACATCTTGGATGACAAGGGGGTGAGTACATTATCTGTACATTTTTGTCCTGGAAGTAAATTAATAATTTAAACTAAGCAAATAAATATTATCTTACTATATTATTGAGAGATATAGCGTGATGAATGATGTTTATATCATTTTTGTGAAAGTACTCTGCTGTGCTCTTATCAGATCAGAATTTCATCTTAATTTTTAGTCATATGTGACCCTGGATCACAAAACCAGTCTTAAGTCGCTGGGGTATTTTTGTAGCAATAGCCAAAAATACATTGTATGGGTCAAAATTATACATTTTTTTATGCCAAAAATCATTAGGAAATTAAGTAAAGATCATGTTCCATGAAGATATCTTGTAAATTTCCTGCAGTAAATATATCAAAACTTAATTTTTAGTTTTGATAGTAATATGCATTATTAAGAACTTCATTTGGACAACTTTAAAGGTGATTTTCTCAATATTTTGATGATTTTTTTTTTTTTTTTTGGCACCCTGAGTCCAGATATTCATATAGTTGTATCTCGGCCAAATATTGTCCTATCCTAACACTATACATCAATGGAAAAGCTTATTTAGTCAATTTTGAAAAATTGACCCTTATGACTGGTTTTGTGGTCCAGGGTCACATATAAACAAAAATATCAGCATTAAATTGCATATTTTTGCTCAGTTTGGGCCTTTAAATAAAACCAGGGTTTTTTTCCTTCTCAGAATTTCCGAAAACAGAGTTCTGCTCTGTGGTCTGCTTTGTAAAAAATGATAGAGGTGTGTTCATCTCATGGTATAAAGAGGCTGAAATGCTGAACCAGACCAGCAATCCTGATCTCAGCATCAACCTCAGTTTACCATTAGAGCTTCATTATAATGATCCAGAGACCTACAGCTGTACGGCTGCAAATCCAGTGAGCAAGAAGAGTGTCCATCTGCACATGAAAGAGATCTGCACACAACATGAAGGTACATGAAATCAAACTATTTACCACAGAACTCTCTTCCTGTCACAATAACCACAATGAAAAGATGTGTATTATGTATAGCTATTGTCAGTCACAGCATGAACCTATACTGAGAAAATTGATTCTGTGTCCCATGGCACATTATGTGATAAGTAATGGTTAAATGATTACAGAAAATAGTGTTGAAGTGTTTAATAAATGTGATCAAAATATTAAAGTCTGCTTGAACTGGAAGTTGCATACTTCGGTATTGTGACGTATTTCCAACTGAAACTGACAGCAAACTAATGATCGGTTGGGCGTGGTTATGTTCTGCTCGAGCCATCAAACTGACAGGATCAGAGAAGGAATGCCATTCCAGAGTGGAAGTAAAGATTCAGATTTTGATTAAAGATTACCACAACAAACTATTTTTTCAGTGGATTAACTTAGGTCAGTAATGATGAAAATGTACCATACTTTTATTAAATAATACTTTTCAAAAAAAAAAAAAACTTTTTTTGGAATTCAAAAGGACTTTAAATCCTACCTGGGCACTCTTCTTACATCCAGCAATTCTAATACCCCTAAAACTCACCCCGACATAGATTTTTGTATGTTATTCAAAAAATTGTGCCCGAGTCTCTTGTGCAGTATCAAAGTCTCGCCTACACTTTTGCAGACCCAGTGGCAAGCACACAATCATGATGCCACACCCCTTTTTATAGCATTAAATAACTAACTGAAAGCATACTTATTTGAAAAAACGAAACACTTGAACATACATCAGCGTGATAAGAACTACCTAAAATGACAGATACCATCTTTAGGAAAACTATATTAGAAGTGTAATTAGATTTTTAGTTTGGCTCAGCCTCAGTCCCATTTGTTTACATGGAGAGGGCGTGGTTTATGACCTATACTGCAGCAAGCCACCAGGTGGCGATCAAAATGTTTTGGCTTACTTTTTCAGGACGTGTGCGGCACACTTGAGAAAAACTCTCGCCCTGCGTCCTAATGTGCATACTATCCGCATACTATCCACCTTATCTGCCCTAAATAGTAATGAAAATGACCACGATCACACAGAATTTAGGATGAATAGTATACACATTGGGGCGCAGGCTCGGTATGGATTTTTGGCCGTTAACGGATTGTTCCAAATATGGACCTCAATTTTCAGCAGCATTCAGCACAAAATAACTACTTAGAATACACAGCGCATTACAAAACAATGCAGACCCTTACAAAATGTTTTTTTTTAATTATTATTTTTTTTTTTTTACCACAAATAAAATAAACTATAGTTAAGTCATGGTAACCACAAATTAACTATGGTTTTGCTACACTAACCATAGTTAAACCATGGTATTTGTAGTAAAACTGTGGCTATGCAAATGGTTGTCTGTATACCAAAAAACACAGATACTATACTTTTAATATAGTATTGCTGCCTTCTCGTGCTATCGCAAATATACAAATTACATCATTAGAAGTAATTACCAGGTAAAGTAACTATTGTGTTATTGTGTTAATGTAAAAAGAAAAAAAGAAAAAAAGCTCTAATATGTCAAATAACTTGGATGTACCTAATATTAAATATGTTGAATGAAATGGTCACTAAATAGAATAAATTATTATTATAAAACTCTACACTAATCTACTATAATGTATTTTAATGTTGATGTGGGACAACGTGAGAGACACCTATCAAATAAAAAAAATATTGCAAAAATGATCACCCTTCTACAGGTACCTTGGCAATAGAAACGCCATTGGTTAGTAAATGTTTGAGTCAAGCATGATAATATGATATTATAATAATTTAGCATTAAACTTTAGTTATTTCAATAACCATGTATGAATGCATATTTGTCATGTTGACTGAATTTAGGACTGGTGGTGGTGCTTAAGATATTGTTTGTCATTTATTGTTTCTATAAAACAGGGAAAAAACTAAAAATAATACTGAAAAAATAAAACTACTACGAATTCTACTACTAATAACAATGTAATACGCACTAAGGATTAATGAGCTGCTGGGTTAATGAATATTAATGTCTGCGTTCGCTCGAACTGATTTGCTGAAATCAAAGCAGGGACGATAATAGGTGAACGCCATCCAATGAGATTGCCGTTTGTGCATTAGTTCCACCTACTAATGGAGAAACCGGCAGTTCTTAAAAGCTGAAGAATTCTGAAGGAAGTCCGTTATTTTGACAGGAAAATACAATAAAGAATATCATTTACATATAGCACGTCAATTCTGCATGGTATATAAGACTTTCTCACTCTGTATCTTTCTTTGCGTGTGTGTGTGAGAAAAAGCGACATCTAGTTGTGTGCCTTCACACTAGAGTCTACGGTTCATCAAATACAGGTACGCTGCGCATCCATTCAGATGAACTAAAAAATGGGTTAAAAGTTATAATAAATTATAGTAACGGCGCATTTCATTGTCAGTAACTGTAACAGCGTTTTAACGGGGGAAACAGTAATTCATTTGATTACTTGTCACTGAAAATACTGATTACTCATTACTGTTAATAACAGCGTTTATTTATAACACCGTTATTCCATCATTGATTATGAGCTTGTCGAATTCAAGTGCTTAAATATCGGAAAGAATAAAATGTAGCATCCCATTGGTCAGTGCAAGCAATGCTGAAGGTCAGTCTCATATGTATTCCTATATATTAATTGAAATGTATTTCAAATGTGTTCCGATGTTTCATGTTGCTTAGTTTCCTGTTTCCTTTGCTTGTTTTGTAGTCCTTTGTAGTCTTCTTGTTTATTGTGACTTAGGCATCTTAACTCTTTAAAGCCTTGTGTATCATATTTGAGATGCAAATTCCAAAGACCTCTAAATGATCAACGTTATCAAAATTTTGCAAACATACACTACTTAACCCACTCTTGTCTAATTCATAGTTACAACAGTTTACACTTTAAGTTATATAATTATGTAAATAAACTTACATAAATAAACTATCTTTTTAACGTCTACACCTACCCAACCCTAAACCTAGCCCTTACTATAATACAAAAACAGTTTTGTTGTTGTACGGTGTGACAAAAATACCGTTAAATTGATGTGCGCATGTCCAGTAGCTAGAGCTGTATTCCTTCTATCCTTAACCACGACACACCGACACCGGCCGCTCCCACTATAGTTGATTGACACGGTCATCTTACCTTAGACCCGCCTTGAATGAGCAGTAACAGTCCAATCACCATTGTTTCTATGCCAGAACAGGGAAGTAGACAAGAATGGCTCCTAAGCGATTGAGGTGTTGTGTTGCTGAATGTCATAATGAACATAGTGGTCGTCATTTAATCCCGACATCTGAGCCGCTGAAGATGCAGTGGATTACGTTTGTTGGTGAAGGGAATGCATCTCCCGATCTACATATATCCGTCTATGTTCGCGCAAATCATTCGTGATCCGGCTTCACCTACAGCAGAAGTGATTATAAGTTTTTTTTTTTTTTTAAAGAAACTTGGCGATCGCCTTTCCTAATAACGTGCTAGTTAGCAAGTTTAGCGGCTAAAGTAAACAGGCTCGTCATTCCACAGAGAGAAGAGAGGGGCGGGGTGAGCAGAGCTTATTTGCATTTAAAGCAACCTTGACCAGAACAGGATGATTTTTGCAGAGCTGATTTTGGCAAGGTAAAAGTGTTGTTTTACATTACCATTTGAGAAATTTTAACCAAAGCATGTTATAGTCTTTTCATTAAGACCCTAAAGAATCATATCAACTTGTGGAAAATGGACATCAGATGACCCCTTTAAACTTAACAGAAGAGCTCTTCTAGACCCCTTCTAGACCCCAAGTATATGTCTGTTGCGATTTAGCTCAAAAGGGAAATGTATATAAATAATTACAATTAATTCTGATTAATTACAATTATTTATATCAGCTGCCAGTAGTAACTGTAGCAGAATTAATTTTCCATCAACTAATCTGCTCGTCCAGCGAACATTCAGTATAAGTTTTATATCAACTCTAAGAAATGATATTTTCTTGGGCACAGAAAATAACTTTCTTAAAGTACTGTTGCATTAGAGCATGTAGCTCGAATTGGAATCGTAAAGGGACATTAATTTGCAAGGCAGAATCAGAATCAAAACTCATGTAATTTGTGCACAAGAGTTTATTAACGAAGGACTAACACATAACTAATCTAAACAAACAAACATGAAATCATTCATACATGGGGGAAGGGTCAGTGAGAAGCAGTTAGAGAGACCAGAGAATGTAGCTATGAAAAGAGTCAGTTAACCACCTGAGTGAAACCATCAGTGCTGTCTACAGCTTGTACTAAACCTGAAACCTAAACTGTTTTGTTTAGTTAAATGTACGATACTTGCATTGCCTTGATCGATGAACAATTGTCCGAATGCAGTCTCAGGTGAAAGTCTCGATGGTTTGGAGCAGTGGTGGTTTTGGAATGGCGATCACGTTCTTCCGGGTCCGAAGAGTGATGAACTCCAAAGATGTTCTGACTCGATGGTGACTGGGAGTTTCTTCCCATGTGAAATTGAAGAAGAACCAAGAGCTGAGAGGGACCCAGCTGAAGTCCTGTGGTCTTTGGGGAATGGAAAGACAAGGCCGCAAGGCCTGGCACAGCTTAGAGTCCTGACGAGTTCTAGCTCATCCTCCTCATCCTCTTAGGTTCTGAAAGAACTCACGTGAGACGAGTGAAGAAAGCTAAACAAACGCGGAAGAGAGAAATGTCAGTTCGAGGACATTTCATGAGGATGAATTCCAGGGTTGAGTGAAAGTGTCTGGCTCTTTGTGGTCGAGAGCCACAGCTTTAAATGTTGGGGCCTGTCGGGCCCGCCGGGCACGCCCTGTGTCGGCTCAGGCTCCCCGTGGGAAGAGAGGGAGGCGTTCAATCGTTTGAAGCCTTTAAGCCCCCAGGAGGTGCGCGAACCAATGGTAACTTTCACCTTTGGAGGGAAAGTTTACGACTCTTTGTCTGTGAGCATGGTATTTTGCATATGTAATTCGATTGGGTGTTGATGCAAAAACTACTAAGGTTTCTTAAAACACTAACGTGTTGCAAAGGTATCAGCATCTAATTTACACCATCTTTTAGATCATCAAAATACGAATTCAAAGAAACCAAACATGACATAGGTGGGTAAACGAATAGTCATCTATCATAACGCATGCATAAAACAGTAGAAAGACAAATACAACAGACAAAATTAAAATACAATGCAGTAATACTGTACACAATGACCTGGGCTATGTGTGATAGGAAGGTCAAAGAAAGGTTTGTCTGTGAATGAATAGGAAAGAGTCCATTTCTATAGGCATTGTGTCTTTCCTATAAGGAAATGTAGTGTGCTCTGCTTGCATTCCTTGAAGCAATAAAACCTCTTATCAGATAGTCGTCCTGGCAACTGAGCCCTTTTGAGGTGTTAGTTGCTTTGGGGGGGTTGTCTCCAGAGCTCCAGCATGTAGCTGGCCCTTTTGGGTTTAAATACTATTTGTTAAATGTAACAAATAACTGTATGTCTGATTGGTCCAGATGGTACAATGATAAATGGTTACAGTGGTTACAATGGTTACAATGATAAACGGTTACTGTAAAATAAAAACAACAACAACACAAAATCGTTTAAACAAAAAATTAAATCACCTAAACTATAGCAGTATTAGAGATTCTGTTAACTGATTTGTTTTATATAGTGCATCATAACTTTTACCTATTTGTTTATATCCTACATTATTATCAAAGTAAGTCCTGCAGGTACATTCCATATCAAGCAAACAGCATTTAAACATTTCTTTATATGGCATTTTATGTCAAACACAGAGCATTATTTTTAATCTGATTAAATATAGGCAAGTAGCATTTCTTAGTTTACACCTGCAAAATAGCGTTTCTTACAATAGGGTTTTCACACTAGAGTTGTTGGTGCAGATGTAAGTCTGTTTTTGTCAGAGTTCAGTTTATTTGGTCTGAATATATTCTTTCAGGCTCACCACCAATTGTGCTTAAAAAGATGGGCTAGGGTTCGCTTCATGTGAAGTCTGGTGCGGGATAACGTTTGATTGTAATCCTCCCTAAATCCCTAATGGTCCCTAAGTCCACCATTCTTCAAATGCAGTATTCAACTATGCATGCTTTTTGTCATGTTTATAATAGTAAGTTGCATTTCTCATAGCTGCATGCCAATAATAATTTACTACAGAAAGCAGCTCACATTCTTCTTATCTCTTGCAATATATTAACATCCCATTCTGTCTGTGTGTGTTTTGGTAAATGCAGTGGAACTTATCTTTAATTATTTGCATCTATTCTGTGAACTGCTTTTTTGCTAAGTGGTCTCATGCTTAAAAAAGAAAACTGGTATATGGCATTGTCAGTGACATGTGGAACAGATATTTATTTCAACTGTTTTTGTATCAGAGTCTTTGATAGTTAATTATTAATCCAGACTTACAGTAGCATTCTGCTTAGAGTATTTTCTCCATTCATCTGGAATCTTGCCACGCCCATTATAGGTTTTTTTATAGTGCTTTTCCAGATCTTTTTGGAATGTGCACACAAACCACTTCCAGTACGGCAGCTCAGAGAGATCTGGGGTGATGCTCCATGAAGCATATTCAGGACCTCCTTTTCTGTATTCCTTCCAGGGGATGCTATCATCTGAGCTGTTTGGATAAAAAGATTGATCACTGGCTACTGATGATGTGCAGATGCTGATAGATAGGTTTGTTGTTCCTCTGTAAGACCACCCATTCAATCCATTATTACGATGGAAAGGCACACTATGATCTTCAACATGGTTTTCTATTGTGTTGGTGCAGATGGCTGCACAGAAAGGACACTGAACCCAACAGCACTGACAGAAGTGATCAATCAGAATCTCATCTGGTCTGTCTTTGTGTTCCAGCTTTTCTGGAAATGTTTCTGTGCTGAATTTACTGATTATGTCAGATATTATAGAAGGAAGTTCTTTCTTTATCACTTCGTCTAGGAAGCTGACATCAACATCATCATGATTCACTCCAGTGAGGTCATTTACGGAGAATATCAGCACATCAGAGAGCTGTTGAGTGAAATGATGCAACCATGAATTTGCATTATTCTGTCTGCTGGATTCCTGTGATGCATCTGTGATCTTTTTCTCCAGTTGTTTAATGCTGTTTTCCATCTTGGGTCGAACACTATCTTCAAATCTTTCAGTGATGTACTGACTGACTTCATCTCTGATGAAATTCTTAAAGTGTTCTTTGGGATTGTTAATGTATGTCATATATGCTTTGAAATCTTGTTTTTCTGCCAGTGTTTTCAGGATGTGTTTCTCCAGTTTTGATCGGTTCCCATTTAGTGATTCACAGTTTGTTCTCATTTCATTTGCTAAATCTCTGGCTGTTTTTTTGTAGACATTCTGCTGAATGGGCTCTTTGAGTTTATTACAAACAAATTCACCAAAAATAACAGCCGATGATGCTCCTTCACAGTATTTCTGGAAAATTCTGTAGTACTCTTCACTCTTCCTCTCAAAATAGAAAACAGGATCATTGGCTTCCCTGAACATTTTGTATTGATCAGTAAATGTCTTGCTTGATTTATGGCATATGCAAAGTACCAGATCCACGAAGAATTCACTCTTGAACACATAGTTCACTTCTGGCCCTTCCCCATGCTGTGTTATTGTTGTCTTTATGTAATCTACAAGTTGTTGAATGCAGCTGATGTTGTAGCCCAACTTTGCCATGTTAAATTTATGAATCATTTTATCTGTTTGGTCGGCGATGTCTGTGATCAAGACTCTTATCTGACTTTCATCCTTTTTAGATAAAGCAAAACCAGCCTTCTTTTGAGCTACTTTGTACGCATTTTTGATAGTTGCCATAAATCCACTGGATTTCCTCAGCTGTACATATTTTGAATAACTTGGCAAGCAGAACATATCTTTGTACTGACTGCTCTCTTTTATATGGTCTGGGAGACTTGCATGGGTCTCACTGAGAAGCTTCTTCACATCTTTTATTATGTCAATATCTTTGACTAAAGGAGTGTCTCTGATTATTGCAGCTGTCTGTTCTTTCCAAAAGGAATCAAACTGTGTTTTCATGACATTTTGATCATTGGCTTGACCTTTAGATTTTAAAGCAAGTTCTTTTCTCTTTTCAAAGAGAGTGTTTTCATGATGTGTCCTCTCAGCATCCATCCTTTTCTTTATGTGACGCTGCTGAAGAACCCCACTTAATTTCCTCTTAGTTTCCCTCACAATATTTTCTTGAATCACTTCGATTTTTATCTGAAATGAAGCTTTCCACTGATTCAGTATATTTGCATCTCTGTCTTTCTCAAACAAATCAGACATCGTCTTTTTCACTTCTTCACTTTTTGCATTTAGTTGTTCTTGAAGATCAGTTTCCTCAATGTCATGAATTGCTTCATTTTCTATTTTGTTGTGAAGCTTGTTTTCGATTTCCATCATGGCACTCCGAAGACTCCAGGTCCACTTGCTGTATTCAGTCTCCAGTTTCTTGTATGTGGCGATTTCCAGAGAATTTTTGAAGCTGAACACAAATTGTTCATTAAGCAAAGCCTCCCAGAGATCTTGAATACGGTCCTTTAGGTGTGTCAGCATTATGCCGTCTGATTTTGAAGCATGTGTTAGAATAGTTTGCTTTAGTTCTAGAATGTTCTCGCAGTAGTTTGGGTTTGGTGGTGCCATGGGTGGGCTGCCCTCCCAGAGCTGAGCAAAATACTTCACATCATTCTGCACATCAAATCTAATGATGTCACTGAAAACTTCTGCATCAGAAACTTCCTCTTTAGCAGCAAGTTTTGTCATTTCATCCAGTTTCTTCTGCAGTCGTCTCCTTCCCTCCTTGTTTTTCTCTCCAGCTGTAATATCTGACACATTCTGATGCACAAACATGCAGCTGGGATTCAGTCTGACCTTCTTCATCCTCATGAAGGCCTGGACAACAATCTGAAGAATGTCCTGCATCTCAGATAGGTTTTCTCCAAATATATTGATCAGGGTCATATTTCCAAGACCAACAACAAATGTGGCCATTTCATTGTCACGACGTGTTGTTGACATTTCTGTCAGTTCTGGTGCACGAAGTCCCTCAGTATCAACAACCAGAATGTAGTCAAACTTCAGCTCTGTTTTCATCTCTTCTGACACTTTGATCAGCTGCATGAAAGCTCCTCTGGTGCACCTGCCAGCACTGACAGCAAACTGGAGTCCAAACATGGCATTCAGCATGGTGGATTTGCCAGAGCTCTGAATCCCTAAAACTGACAGCACAAAGACTTTCTGGTCTCCCAGTTTCTTAACAAGTTCATCTAGAACAGCAGTGATCCAGGTGAGAGGAACATGAGCAGCATCTCCATCCATCAGCTCCATGGGAAATCCAGAGATCATCATCTCTGCTGCAAGACTTGAGAGAGAACAGAAGTCAAACTGCAGACCTTGCTTGTTCTTCTTCACAGATGACCATGATTCATAGATCTGACCAAACTCTCTCAGGATGTGCTCCAAGCCAAAACTTGTCCTATTAATCTGCTCTGATATGTTTTCCAGGTTTGTTTGTTCAGTCTGCAGTTGAACTAGTTTATCAGACATCTTTTTTAATGCTGAGACTTCATGATATTTTTCATCATATTGCTTATGAAGTTTACAGAGCTTCTCTGAAATGAAGTCATCCAACAGGTTCATCATCCATCTGAGGAAATAGTTTTTTTTCATTGTCTCTCTGTGATTTCATTATGTCAATAAATTTGCTCATAAACTTACTCAGTCTTTGTGACACTTGCTTTTCTCTTATTTCTCTTATGTTCTTCAGTTTGGTACTTTTATCTTCCTCTATATTTTCTCCTTGTAGATGATGCAGCTCTTTGTTCATTTTACACCAGTCATGCCACAGTTTCCCCTGACAGGGCAGGAATGTTTCTTTTACTGTTGATGGATCTTTTCCTCTCAGTAAACCCATGATCTGATCTGCTGCTTGTTTTCCTCTCTGGCACTCTGGATCATCCTCATCTACTCTGATTCCTGTGTGTTTGGCCACATCTGCAAGTTTGAAGGTCTTTTTCTGCTTGGTCAAACTCTCTCTGATTGTCTGTATAATTTGATCAGATAATTCAAATTGTTTTTTGTCCAAAAGACCAACTATGAATTTTCCATTCCCCAGTTCAGTTTTATCACAGTCACTGTCAGTGAGCAGACAAATGAGAGGCTGAGGAGATTTGAAGAGTGATCTCACCAAACCCTTGTAGTGGTTCTTCTGTCCAAAATCTGGTAAGAGGAGGACGTTTACTGAAGCCATACTGGTCAGAATCTCGTATTGTTTCTCATTGTTTCCTGCATCACCATGAAGATTACAGAAAGCAACACAGTCATCAAAAGTGTCTTTTCCAGAAGGACAATACCAAGCGATCTCCACCACTCCATCCATCAGTAATCTGGTTCTGCTGCCACCTGAGCAGTTCCTGTGGAAGAACGTGTGGTGTTTCTCATTGATGAGGCTGTTCATCAGCTGAGACTTAGATGAAGACACAGAGCCAAACCTGAAGAAAGCCACCATTGGAGTCTCAACCTTGTAGACTGGCTGGGTTTGACTGATGATCTCATTGTTGGTGTTTTTCTTCTTCCAGCTCTTGTTGATTTGTCTAAATGTCCAGAGAGGAAACTCAATCTGTTGTGTGAATGGATCAGGAACAAGCAGAGGCAGCGCATACTGACACTGTGAGAGTTTACTCACCATCAGCTGCTTCAGGAAACCATCAGCACAATGAAATGCGGCCATCTGAACATCCATTGGGTGAATATCAGGTCTGTAATTTGCACTAACTTCTGTTTTTCTGTGTTTTATTATTCTTGCTCTGTAGTTCATGTTCATCAGCTTTTGTAGGAATGAGTTTACCAGTTCATTCTCTTCCTGTGGCTGCTGGGACTGAAATGATGACCTGGTGATTTCCAGAATGTCTGCTGTTTTCATTTTATCTTGTCGTCTTTTTGTCAGATCTAGTCTATCATAGAGTTCTTTGAGCTGTTCATTGGTTTTTGGTTCAAGCTTCAGGTTTTGATCAGTTCCATCTCTCTGTAAATAGATATATAAACAAAGTTGTATAAGTGTGAAAGTTTGAAAAGTAGAAAAAACACATGAAATTGAATTGTTAAATTTTAAATTTTTAAAAATCTGATTCAAACCACATTTGGTGGTCTGATATGCAATCCCAATCATATTTTTACAGATACATCTCAGTCTAGACACTCTGGCTGTTCAAGTCAGATTTCACATCACACAATAATGAAACCAAATGATGGAAACAATGATGGAAATGCCTTAAGTATTTCAACGTGATCTAATGATAATTCATATGCATTTTACGTAAAATGTGGTTCTACAAAATGTACATTTGCTTACGTTTTTCCAGACACTAAAACATACGACACTGACGTTTTTACAGCATCTAAACGTACAATACTGGCGTATTGACGACACCTACAAATGAATTCTTATGAATACTGAATTCACGGCATTATAGGAGAAGTCCACTTCCAGAACAAAAAACTTTACACTTACCCCCTTGTCATCCAAGATGTTCATGTCTTTCTTTCTTCAGTAGTAAAGAAATTGTTTTTTGAGAAAAAACATTTCAGGATTTTTCTCCATATAATGGACTGATATGGTGCCCCGAGTTTGAACTTTCAAAATGCAGTTTAAATGCGGCTTCAAACAATCCCAAATGATCCCAGCTGAGGAAGAAGTGTCTCATCTAGCGAAATGATCGGTTATTTTCATTAAAAAATGCAATTTAAACACTTTTTAATGTCAAACACTCGTCTTGTCTTGCTCTTACTGAACTCTGTGTATTCTGGCTCAAGACAGTTAGGGTATGTCGAAAAACTCCAATCATGTTATCTCCCTAAAATCATCCTACATCACTGCAGAAGTACCGACCCAGTCGTTGCAAAGTGAACGTGCAAAGAAGATCAAACACCCTTAACAAAAAAGGTAAATATATATGTATATATGTGTCACATAACGTGTGAGTAAGGGGCGAACGAAGATGAAGGTCAAAGATAAAGTCTTTATAATATTCCGCAGGTAAATCCAAAACAGTTAAATCCACAGTAGGAGGGTAAAAACACGCATACAATGACGTTCACATTGACGAGACCAGACGACAAACACTGAACTGAATGCAACTTATAAAGACAGGTGATAATGATGAACTTAATTAAGACACAGGTGATACAAGGTTAACTAATGATGATAAACGTGGACAGAGAACAGGAACGACCAAATATGGGCACAAGGGAGAAACCAACATACAGTCCACAGGGGTGTGACAACAGTTTTTCGACATACCCTAACTGTCATGAACCGGAAAAAAACAGAGTTCAGGCAGAATAAGACAAGACGAGCGTTTGGCATTAAAAATATATAAATTGTATTATTTTTTATGAAAATAACCGATTGTTTCACTAGATAAGACCCTTCTTTCTCAGCTGGGATCATTTACAACCGCATTTGGGATCATTTGAAGCCGCATTTAAACTGCATTTCGGAAGTTCAAACTTGGGGCACCATATCAGTCCATTATATGAAAAAAAATACTGAAATGTTTTTCTTTACGACTGAAGAAAGAAAGACATGAACATCTTGGATGACAAGCAGTGAGTACATTATCTGTAAATCTTTGTTTTGGAAGTGGACTTCTCCTTTAATTTCATTATTGTTGTTTTTATTTGTCATACCAATGACCTTATGTTTTCAACTGCATTATTAAATTGTTAATCGTTTATTTAATATGAAATTATAACATTTAATTCTGTTCTGTGTTAATTTCTGCTGCCTGCTCGTTTCCAAGAATAGGCATACATAATGTTAAACAAGACTGCACTTTAAACCCCTAAAATAAATAACATTTCTGCAATCGTTTAACCATTCATGTAATATTAAGGCGATGGGAAACAAAAGGCGTTTTCTCCGACATGCTGTGACTAACAATAGAACGATAAAATGCACCAAACACGCATCATAACTACAAAATGAAACAATTTTATTTGTGTGCTGTAATCCAGATCTTGAGAACCCATACAATTGTGAGGAACGGACCCAAATTCAAGCCTTTATCCAGCGATCTTCATCTCTATCCCGAGCAGCGAGTCCAGCAGCAACAGCAATAACACCGTGCTGAAGTGCATTTTACAAATTTAAATAGTGCTGAATCAAGAAATGACACGTTTTACGGCAGGAAAATCGAACGCTCATTGGCTCTCACCTTCATTCATCACAGATTACGACATGCCGTGTTTCAGGTGACTATAAAAGATATTTTTATTCTACATTGTTACTAAAATGGTAATTTCCCTTCATGTTTTGGTCAGTTACATTTTATAACCTTTTATATTCGCTATAAAATGGGTAGGTTTAGATTAAATCGCTTGTTGATAAAATGATGAAAAGGCATTGATAAGAATATCTTAACGATATAAAAGATACGTAAATATTTAATGTTTTGTAGCGATTTGTACATTTTAAACGTTAAAATATGTCTAAACTGTACATTTTAGTTTTAAAAAACGTTACGTATAAATACCAGGCTGAGTATTCATACAGTATTCAAACGAAGCTGAAGCTGGCTGTGACTACAGCACAAACATCACAATATATACCAGTCTCCTCCGTCCCTATGTTTTTCTTGTGCGACAGAGGAGTACTACACTGTCTCGCGACAGTGCTTATTTTGAGATTGAGATGATGCACTTCCATTTTTCCTGCATCCGTTTTGAAACGCTCATTAAAAACTTAGGTATGCCTGTATCATAACCAAAGCAACCCATGATAAGTTAGTTATGACTAGACACACAAATCTGATTTGATCATTTTTAATTAATAGTGTGGACAATCTGCCTGAAAAGATCTCATCTGAGAAAAAGTTTGATTTGCTTGTGGTATGAATATAGCTTTAGATTATAGTTAAGTTTTAAAATTAAAGAAGCTATCCACCTTATTTTTCCCATAAGAGTGGGTGCAGCCATTTGTAATTTTTTTGTGTCTGGCTTCCGGTCTCATCCACTGCTAGCTATTTTAAACTGCACAAAAAACTCATTTTGCTGCTTGATATTGCAAACTGGTGTGTCTTCCCATATTATTTTAATGTATTATCTCAATTATGAACACACTGGTTTGTAGTGCAAACTGTTTTACCGTTTACTGCGCTTCGATATTCTTCTCGTTATTTCCCTATGGCGGATTATGAACCGGACGTCTAACACATTACCAGAAAACGGCTTACTTCCGCATTGAAAAATAAGGTGGATAGAATTGCTCATATACAAGACAAAAGTTCATTGTGACTGGAGGAACATGTCCCCAGACTATTACAAGAATCTGAAAACAGCTGGTTTTAAATCTTCTAAATGTCCCCGACCCTTCTCATGTTTTCTACTGATCACTTACCTGTAGAAATAAGCACATTTTCATGTTCTCCAAGTCTTTTCTTCTGTCATCTTCATACTTTTTTTCCATGCTTCGTTCTATTCCACTAAATTTCTGTTCTCCTTCTCTTCTCTCTTTTTCATGCTGTTGGCTTTCCTTTATCTCCATCTTCATTTGATCTGTTTCTGCTTTGAATTGTATTTTTCTTCTCTTAATATCTGTGTTATAATTCTCTCTTTCTTCCTCCATCTTCATTCTCATTCTCTCTTTCTCTTCTTCATGCTTGGCCAGGAGTTCTTCTCTCTCTTTCTTCAGTTGCTCCACTTCGTCCATTAGCATCTTCATTTGATCTGTTTCTGCTTTGAATTGTATTTCTTTTCTCCTAATCTCTTTCTTATAATTCTCTCTTTCTTCCTCCATCTTCATTCTCATTCTCTCTTTCTCTTCTTCATGCTTGGCCAGGAGTTCTTCTTTCTCTTTCTTCAGTTGCTCCACTTCGTCCTTTATCTTCTTCATTTGCGCTTCTTGTTTTTCTCTTTCCATCTCTCTGAACATCTTACATGTGTAGTAACTCCCTCCATTTGCTGCCACCATGTCATTGATCTTCTGCAGTAGTTCAGACACCTGCGTACGGTTTTCAGTGTCATTATTATTGAACACATGGTATCTGTTTCCACACTGTTCAATGAGCTTCATCAAAGCAGATCCTGGTCTCTCCCAGGTACTCTTCAATGGTCTTCTTCTTCAGATCATCTCCTCTGGTGAAGAGCACCATGGTGTACATTAATGACTTTTCACCAAAAGTGTCTTGAATGATCCTCACTGTGTTTTCCTCCTCCTGAGTGAAACGGCTCACTGGTATCAATAAGAGAAACACATGTGGTCCTGGAAGAATCATTGAGATGCAGTTGGTGATCTCCCACTGGACTTCTTCCTGATTGAGTTGAGTATCAAACAGTCCTGGAGTGTCAATTACAGTAATGGTTCTGCCATCAATTTTAGCTGTCTCTCCCTGACATTCTTTAGTAACTGACTCTTGACACATGTCTTCATTAAATACTTCTCTCCCTAAGATAGTGTTTCCAGTTGCACTCTTTCCAACACCAGTTTTTCCCAGCAGGACAATCCTCACATCATCTGAATCTGAAAAAGAGTCATAATTGTGTAATGTAGTAGTGCAGTAAAGTGATAAAAGATAGCACATCAGTGGTTCTTAATCCTGTTCCTGGATTGACAACCACCGATGTGTTATCTTTTATTATGTCTCTCAGTGTTGACCAACAAAACAGGTGTATTTATGTGATACACAACTAATGGGAAGAAAACAATTGTCAACATGTCAGCTTGGTTTTAAAACAAACAATTTTCTCATTATTACCTTGTTGGTGAATCTGTTTCTCTAATAAGTTTATTTTCTCCCTCATTTCTTAAATTTTTTTTATGTGTTCATCTAAAAATGTTTCTGTGGAGTAACAGCTTCTGCTATTTTCTTGCACCATCTGCTCCAGTTTTTTCACCAACATGGACAGCTGTGGGTTTGGACCAAGGAAATTGTGCCTTCCACCAAAAGGCTCAGTGAGAGACTTCATTTCTTCATTCAGTTCTGCTGTCTCACATTCTGACTTCTGGATTATGAGGACCATTATGTGGTTGTTGATCTTTGAGCTGAATATTTTCTGGATCTCTTCTGTTTCTCTTTTGTCTTCATCAGTAAGTGGACCATCAGAAACAATGAAGAGGAAAACATGAACTCCAGGATCACAGAGAGACACACACTGCAGAGTCTGGTGCATCGCTTCCTTCTCTGAGAGCTGAGTAGGAGCTGGAAGCTCCACCAGAGTGATCAGATGTCCATGAACTTTACCCTCCAGCTTCACACACACAACTGAGCTCCGAACGTTTGTCTGTCTGGTTCAGGATGAGGTTTGATATGAAGGATTTTAATGTTTTGTCAGTCCCACAAAGAACCACATTTAGCTTTGATAACACGTTGACATTCTCTGCCACTGAAAAACACACATAACAATAGTTTGGTGGGTCAATTACATGAATTTGTCATATGGTTCATACAATTTGTAATGATTAATTTATTTTGAACAGTCATTATACAATTTGTAACAGCAATTAACTAATCTACATTGAAATATGAATTAAAGGAGAAGTCCACTTCCAGAACAACAATTTGCAGATAATGTACTCACCCCCTTGTCATCCAAGATGTTCATGTCTTTCTTTCTTCAGTCGAAAAGAAATTATGTTTTTTGAGAAAAACATTTCAGCATTTTTCTCAATATAATGGACTGATATGGTGCCCCGATTTTGAACTTTCAAAATGCAGTTTAAATGCGGCTTCAAACAATCCCAGATGCAGTTGTAAATGATCCCAGCTGAGGAAGAATGGTCTTATCTAGCAAAATGATCGGTTATTTTCATTAAAAAAAATACAATTTAAATACTTTTTAATCTCAAACTTTTAATCTTGTCTTGTCTTGCTCTCCTTGAACTCTGCGTATTCTGCCTCAAGACAGTTAGGGTATGTAGAAAAACTCTGATCGCATTTTCTTCAAAAATCATTTCAAAATCATCCTACATCGCTGCAGAAGTACCAACCCAGTCTTTGCAAAACAAACATGCAAAGAAGATCAAACACCCTTAACAAAAAAGGTAAAACAGCGATATATTCAATATAGGATGATTTTGAAATTGAGGGAGAACATGAGATGGGAGTTTTTCAACATACCCTAACTGACACAAACCGGAAAAAACAGAGGTCGGAAGAGCAAGACAAGCGTTTGACATTAAAAAGTATATAAATTGTATTATTTTTATGAAATTAACTGATTGTTTCACTAGATAAGACCCTTCTTCCTCGGCTGGGATCGTTTACAACCACATTTGGGATCGTTTGAAGCCGCATTTAAACTGCATTTTGGAAGTTCAAAATCGGGGCACCATATCAGTCCATTATATGGAGAAAAATCCTGAAATCTTTTCCTCAAAAAAAAAAATTTCTTTACGACTGAATAAAGAAAGACATGAACATCTTGGATGACAAGGGGGTGAGTACATTATCTGTAAATTGTTGTTCTGGAAGTGGACTTCTCCTTTAAGCTTCCACCCTAATATAATTAATCTAATGATATAATAATGTTTATTAAGGTTATTTGCTTTTCAGTTTATTTTTTCCAAATCTCCCCAAACTAACATGCAGTCAAAGAAAAAAAAAAAAAGTTTACTATATCAGTTTGCTGCTGAGTTATTTTATTCTTTTATTGCTGATAAGTGTTTGGGCTGCAGTGTTTGACCAGTGGGCTTAGCCAATAACAACACACAGAGCAGGTACATTTATATATATATATATATATATATATATATATATATATATATATATATATATACATATACATATATACATAAATGAAGAGTTCAGATGCAAAACCAGCTAAAAGCCAGAGTGAATGCTCCTGACACATAGTACACGTCCATCAAATACTTTTACTTCAAACTTGCTAAATTCTAGCTTCCAGTGGTGGGCAGTAACGAAGTAGTTGTACTTCGTTACTGTACTTAAGTACATTTTTCAAGTATCTGTACTTTACTGGAGTAGTTTTATTTTGAGTAACTTTCACTTTTACTTCACTACATTCCAAAGCGTAAGATCGTACTTCTTACTTAACTACATATCATAAAACATATCGTTACTCCTTATAATATATCACATGCTCTGAGACGCAGAAGCGGTGTCTGATTCATGAACAAACTGATTCTTTTCAATGAACCTGTTAAATTGATTCGCCAATTGCACCAAACGATTCATTCACGAATTGGAATGATCCGATTGCAGCTGTTCTTGAGTCGACAACTCACTGATTCAAACGATCCGTTTAGAACGAGTCTCCAGTCAGCTGAATTCTGAATACTGAAGTAAGAACCGGGAGATCTTGTGATCACGCGGGACTGATGCTGCGAAAAGTAAGTTACTAATGTCGAACTTTAGGATTAATTATTGTAACTGAAAATCATATTTAGGTCAAAGCTGTCCGTTGTTTGTGAATTACATCTGCTGTAAAAGGTGATCTGTTTAAGCACACTGAAATGCTTGAATTCATCAACATCAGTGTCTCCGTTTTAGGTCAAAAACAAAAAATGTAAATAACAGTTTAAAAAAATAACTCATGCACGTTCATATTCCCCGCTGCTGTAACGTTAGCAGTTTTATTAAAATGCTATGCGTGTAACCCTACGTGACGCCTGTTTTATATTGTTTAGCAACATTATACATTTTTATATTGTTTGGATCAACTAGAGTAGACAGATATGAATGTTTATTCATAACCATACTGAAAATAAGTAAATATTGTTAGCTGATGCTAACTGTCTAGCTAAGAAGCTTGCTGGTGCTAAGATGAGGTAATTTTCAGACATAAAGTCCAAATATTTTTATTCAACCACCTAGATAGATTACATCCAAGGGAAAAAGATGTGATGTTCAGAACATGGTAACTACAGTAATTATGGAATTGGGAAGTGATGCCCTCTTGGGGCATTTGGCCAGGGGTGTTTGAAAGGAAAAAAATCATTATGAAAATATAATTATATTTTCCTTAAATCTTAACTATCTGTTTTCTCTCAGGTACATCGCAGTGTAAGCTTCACAGTGAATATTATTACATCACTCTCATCAACATAGTCCATATCAACAACAAAAATGTATTTTGACTCCATATAGTGGTTATTTTGGGAAAATCCCAGGTATTTTGAGCAGTAGGATTATAAACAATATGTGCTAATATAAAATTCAATGAAGTAACCTATATAATGTTGCAAAATAAATCTATCAGTACTTTTTTTACTGAAGTACCTAAAAAATTGGGTACTTTTGTACTTTCACTCGAGTAAAATTGAAAGAGGAATACTTTTACTTTTACTGGAGTAATATTTTATTATACATATCTGTACTTTTACTCAAGTACTTGACTTGTGTACTTCGTCCACCAATGCCAGCTTCAGCCCTATCAGAAGTGCCAGTACTTAAATAGAAACCTATACAAAATAGCCAGAAAGAAATGCTCATTTTAAAGAAATACGTCAAATGGGTTTAGCTGGTTTTGCATCTGAACTCTTCATATATATATATATATGTCACGAATCTGGTCGGTGTCCCGCTGTCCGCTCACCACCAGATGTCACTCTCGCCCTTTCACACACAGACTGTTGCACCACACCCCGGACTACATTTCCCATCAGCCATTACACTTGACCCACGACCAATCAGCGGCGCTATAAAAGCCCCTGTATTTCGCCGTGCTAACCACGGATTGTTGTATTGTTGTTTGTTAGCGTTTTCCTGTTTCCAAGTTCCTAGTTCCCGTGGTTTTTGACTTCTCGCCTGCATTATCGTTTACGTCTGTCTAGCCGCCTGCCTTGTGGATTATCGCTCTCGTTTCCTGGACTATTCTTTCCTACTGCCTGTGTTATTCCTGTTTGCTCCCGTCTCGACCTTGCCTGTACGACCATGTCTTTGTCTCGCCCAATAAAAAGCTTGCATATGGATCCGCTCGCCTCTCGTCTCACTTCCCCCGTTACAGAACAATCCGTCACTACAGGATCCAGCAGCTTTTCACCCGGACAATCTTCCGACATGGACACAGACCTGATCTTAGCAAGGATCAAGCAAGGACAACGTACACTCGAACAATACATCCGTGAGTTTTTGGCCATTACTAACTACTCTACCCTCCCGGACTGCATTATTATTGAACTGTTTGCTGATGGCGTCAATGAGCCACTAAGAGCGAGGCTGAGACGCGAGGGCCCGCGCTCTTCGCTAGTGGCTTTTATGAACTTTGCGTTTTTGTGTGTGGGCTCGTCGTGTACTGTGGGGGTCGCGAAGGAGGTACGCGACAACGCAGACAGATCAGCCGCGCAACCCTCTCGCAGATTGGCGGTAATGCCGGATCACGACGCCACAAACAGGTTTTCTGCCTGGATCGCTCGTGAAATGGCGGCCGTAACAGAGCGTGCTCGAGCGATGGCGGCGTCAGCAGAGCCCGCGCACAAGATGGCGGCCGCGTCGGAGCGCGTCCACACAATGGCGGCGACGGCGGAGCCCGTTCACAAGATGGCGGCGATCACAGAGCTCCGTCACGTCACAGCTGCCATACAAAAGCCATTTAAAGGTACTGTGTTTCCTGAGTCAAGTCAAGTTTCCAGGTCGAATCAAGTTGCAGCTCTGTTTCCTGAGTCCAGTCAAGTTTCTGAGTCAAGCAACATTACAGCTGCTGTTGCTGTGTCAAGTCAAGTTACAGTCATCGTTCCTGAGCCAAGCACTGTCAAGATGGCTGCCACGCCAGAGCCACTGCACAAGATGGCTACCACGCCAGAGCCACTGCACAAGATGGCTGCCACGCCAGAGCCACTGCACAAGATGGCTGCCACGCCAAAGCCTCCGCCCGCTAAAGCCCCGTCAGTCAGGCCGGCGCCCGCTAACGCCACGTCAGCCAAACCACAGCCTGCTCAGGACATCTCCGTCAAGTCACAGCCTGTTCACGCCATGTCTTCTGCTCCTGAGTCTGCACCCATCATGGCCGCCCTCCCTGAAGCGGTTCCCGAGTCAAGCAAAGTCACAGCCGTGGTTCCTGAGTCAAGTCACGTCCCGCCTGACATCCCAAGATCGCGGCCTATCATGATGGCACATGTGCTGGATTCACCCCTGATGGCTGTACGGGCAGCTAAAATGGCGCTCCTTCACGTCGCGGCTGCTACCCCAGGGTCAAGTCAAGCTTCCAAGTCCGGTCAAACAACGGAGTCAAGTCAAACCAAAGCTCTTGTTCTCCACGAGTCAAGCCAAGTCACAGCTGTTCCTCATGAGTTAAGTCACGTTACCGCTGTCGTCCCTGAGCCAAGTCACGTTACAGCTGTTATTCCTGAAGCAAGCCAGGCCTCTGCAGATCCTCGTGAGTCAAGCCTTGTTGTCAGGTCCTGTCATAATGCAGCTTCCGTCTCCAGTCAAGCTTCAGCGTCCAGTCAAGCTTCAGCGTCCAGTCAAGCTTCAGCGTCCAGTCAAGCTTCAACGTCCAGTCAAGCTTCCAAGTCCCGTCAAGCTCCAGCGTCCAGTCAAGCTCCAGCGTCCAGTCAAGCTCCAGCGTCCAGTCAAGCTCCAGCGTCCAGTCAAGCTTCCAAGTCCAGTCAAGCTTCCAAGTCCAGTCAAGCTTCCAAGTCCAGTCAAGCTTCCAAGTCCAGTCAAGCTTCCAAGTCCAGTCAAGCTTCCAAGTCCAGTCAAGCTTCCAAGTCGAGCAATGTCAAGGCGGCTGTTCCAGAGTCAAGCCACGCCCCGCCTGACGGCCCGGACTCAGGCCACGCCCCGCCTGACGGCCCAGACTCAAGCCACGCCCCGTCTGGCCACCCAGAGCCTTACCATGACCCGTCTGACGGCCCAGAGTCAGGTCATGCCCAGTCCCCAAGTCAAGTCACACCAGACCCCAAGTCAAGTCACATCTCGTCTGACATCCCAAGACCACAGCCTATCGGGATAGCCAGCGCCCTGGACCCACCACAACCTCCCGCTGCTGCTCTACCCTTAATGGCTATTGCCATCTGGTGTGTGTGGGCTGCACATTGTGCTTCTGGGGTCACGTCTGCTCCCAAGCCTGCTCCAGAACTCCTGTCCAAGCACAAGCCTACTCCAGAGCCCCCGCCAGTTGGAGAGGCCGCGCCAATGCCTCCTGAGGTGTCAGCTTCGGCTGTGGATCCTCCCGTGGAGGCGGCGTCCCCCTACAGACTCTCTGCCTCTCCCCATATTCTCTCTACCTCCTCTGTCTCTGCTGTTTCCAGGTCCCAGGCCATAACGCGGTTTCCTGCTCCGCCCCAGCTCCCGTCTGGTCACAAGCCTGTTCCAGAGCTCCCGTCCGGTCACAAGCCTGTTCCAGAGCTCCCGTCCGGTCACAAGCCTGTTCCAGAGCTCCCGTCCGGTCACAAGCCTGTTCCAGAGCTCCCGACCGGTCACAAGCCTGTTCCAGAGCTCCCGTCCGGTCACAAGCCTGTTCCAGAGCTCCCGTCCGGTCACAAGCCTGTTCCAGAGCTCCCGTCCGGTCACAAGCCTGTTCCAGAGCTCCCGTCCGGTCACAAGCCTGCTCCAGAGCTCCCGTCCGGTCACAAGCCTGCTCCAGAGCTCCCGCTGGGTCACAAGCCAGCTCCAGAGTTTTCGCCTGGTCACAAGCCTGTTCCAGAGTGCCACTTGGTCGGAGAAGCTGCGCCAATACCTCCAGAGGTGTCAGCCATGGCTGTGGATCCTCCCTTGGAGGTGGCGTCCCCCTACAAGCTCTCTGCTTCTCTCCCTTCTCTGTTTGTCTCCTCTGTCTCTGCTTTCCCCAGGTCCCAGATCGTAAAGCGGGGTCCTGTTCCGCCCCGGAGGGCCGCTGCGCCTCCTGTTCCGCCCCGGAGGGCCGCTGCGCCTCCTGTTCCGCCCCGGAGGGCCGCTGCGCCTCCTGTTCCGCCCCGGAGGGCCGCTCCGCCTCCTGTTCCGCCCCGGAGGGCCGCTCCGCCTCCTGTTCCGCCCCGGAGGGCCGCTCCGCCTCCTGTTCCGCCCCGGAGGGCGGCTTCGCCTCCTGTTCCGCCCCGGAGGGCTGCTCTGCCTCCTGTTCCGCCCTGGAGGATCGCCCCGCCTCCTGTTCCGCCTCGGAGGGCTCGGGCGTCGCCTGTCCCGCCTCCGGTTCCGCCCTGGAGGGCTCCTGCGCCTCCTGCTCTCCCTCCGGCTCCGCCCTGGAGGGCTCCTGCGCCTCCGGCTCCGCCCTGGAGGGCTCCTGCACCCCCTGCTCTGCCTCCGGCTCCGCCCTGGAGGGCTCCTGCGCCTTCTGCTCTGCTTCCTGCTCTGCCTCCGGCTCCGCCCTGGAGGGCTCCTGCGCCTCCTGCTCTGCCTCCGGCTCCGCCCTGGAGGGCTCCTGCGCTTCCTGCTCCGCCTCCAGCCCCTCCCTGGAGGGTACCTGCTCTGTCGGTTCTGCCTCAATCACCGGGTCCTCCGCAGGGACCTGGTCCTCCAGCCCTCGCCCTGTCTCACTCCCGCCCCACCGCTCCCCTGGACTGTTACTCTGTTGGAGCGTCTGGAAGCCGCTCCTTGGGGGGGGGCTATGTCACGAATCTGGTCGGTGTCCCGCTGTCCGCTCACCACCAGATGTCACTCTCGCCCTTTCACACACAGACTGTTGCACCACACCCCGGACTACATTTCCCATCAGCCATTACACTTGACCCACGACCAATCAGCGGCGCTATAAAAGCCCCTGTATTTCGCCGTGCTAACCACGGATTGTTGTATTGTTGTTTGTTAGCGTTTTCCTGTTTCCAAGTTCCTAGTTCCCGTGGTTTTTGACTTCTCGCCTGCATTATCGTTTACGTCTGTCTAGCCGCCTGCCTTGTGGATTATCGCTCTCGTTTCCTGGACTATTCTTTCCTACTGCCTGTGTTATTCCTGTTTGCTCCCGTCTCGACCTTGCCTGTACGACCATGTCTTTGTCTCGCCCAATAAAAAGCTTGCATATGGATCCGCTCGCCTCTCGTCTCACTTCCCCCGTTACAATATATATATATATATATATATATATATATAAAAATATATAATTCTTGGCTGCATGTGCAACTGATATAATTTCAGGGGCAGAGGGCTTTGCTTCTGCCTTTCCATGTGGTTTTCTGCCCATGAGGAGTGGCAAAGTATGAATGTTGTGTTTACAAACAGCAACTGAAAATGTTTGCATAGTGCAACTTTAAAAATTTGCACCATTGAATATTATGAATTAACATATAATTGCTGACTTACAATTAGGCCGCTCAAAAGGTGGACTATGCTGCCCTCTTTTAACTGCAAATAAAACAACATGAACAATTTCAAATTTCACAAATTCTTTTACCAAATTGTTATCTGCATTTAAACGTATAGTGAAACTTTAAACATTTGCACCATTGAATATTATGAATTAACATATAATTGTTGACTTACTATTAGGCCGCTCAAAAGTTGGACTATGCCGCCCTCTTTTAACTGCAAATAAAACAACATGAACAATTTCAAATTTCACAAATTCTTTTACCAAATTGTTATCTGCATTTAAACTTAAATGTTCTTTCTTTCATAAAACACAGAAGTTGATTTCCGGCTAGAAAATAATATGGTGATTAAATAAATGACAGATTTCCATTTTTATATATATATATATATATATATATATATATATATATATATATATATATTTATATATATGTACTAAATATATATTTACCACCAGCCATTTTATTCTAGTCGGGAGGCTCTTTATATTGCACTTCTTCTCCCTGCAGATAAAAAAAAGTGAAGAATATTTATAATTTATTCATATGCAAGTTTCATATGTTTCATAAGTTTCATTTGTTTTAAAAAAAAACGAAATTGGAAAAACTAAATTTTATTGAGGGCAGGATATCTATTCAATAAATATGTTTAGATATGTTTAAATATGTCTCTAAAAATAAATTAATAAATAAAACAGTTCAAAACAAACTTCAGTTAGTTCAACTCAAAGTGGTCAAAAAGAGTTTACATCAAAGATGTCCAGACTCGTTCCTGGAGGGCTGGTGTCCTGCAGAGTTTGGCTCAGCACGCCTGCCTGGAAGTTTTTAGTATGCCTAGTTAGTAAGACCTTGATTAGCTGATTCAGGTGTGTTTGATTTGGGTTGGAGCTAAACTCTGCAGGACAGTGGCCGTCCAGGACTGAGTTTGGACATCCCTGATTTAAATGAAATATATTTATAAAGTCATTTTTTTTTTATGTTTGTTGTAGTCAAACAAAAACATTTAAATTGGATAATAAATTATTAGATTTTAATTTAAAGATGAGAAACAATGCTTGGTTGAGATGTTTTTATTTAAAACTTGTATATAAAACTCAAGTAAAAAAACAGATGTAAATAATGTTATTTAACCTAAGACAAATTAAGCTTATAGTGTTAGTTCTGGCAGGTCAAGTGAGTCAAGCTCGCATCAGCTGAATCTCAGCTGATCACATCTACCTATAGGAATACGACACATGGCATTCCTATATAAACTCTATTCAGTATTATTCGGCAGCTTTGTTGCTTGCTCAGGAACAAAGCAGATAGTCGGAGATTTCGTTCTCTATAAGCGTTCAATCAGGATTTCGCAACAGGGGTTCATTTCCCACAGTGGTTCTCACCAGATTCAAGTTCCTGAACTCGAACGCGAATTCGCCGTGTTGATTGATATAAGCTGATGGACTCAGAAGTGACCTGAGCAAACACTGCGTAAACACTTTGCCCGCGATGCCCGCAGTTTTAGCTGAGTTCTGCTAATGTGCCTGCATTAGGAGATGCATGGCAAATATGGCTAATATGCTATCGTTAAATATTGCTCATGTTTTAAGGCTAGTTATTCAGTAACGTTTGTTTGCTAGGCATGCCGCTGCTTAGGCTATTGGTTGTATTATGACACGCTGGTAGTATTACTAGTTAAACTTACCACAGCTAGGCTTGTTTTTAAATCTGTTGTCAAGGCTGTCGGATGTGAAACGGGCTTGCTGTTTAAGTATTTGGAATGCGGTTTCATTAAATTTATCCAACTTTTATTCCAAAATACTGTGTTTTAGTCGGTGATATGCTGTTGATTAAAAAAGCTATCTAGTGTATTGGTAACATGCTTGATATGATAGTTAACATGCTGTATTTAGATTTTGCTACTAAAAAAAAATATTGTTATTAAAGCTAACAATTATGTGGATAATGGCAACATGCCTGTTGCACCATGCTGTGCTGCATTAAGGGGCATGCTGCTCTTCTCAGCTTCTTATAAAGAAGAGCACACCTTCGCAGCTTTTCTTCTTTTGTAAAGGGCATGCTGCCCCCAGTCATGCTATTTCAGAAGGTCTTGTTTTACACTATCACGATATTGGGATTTTGCATGCTTGTTAAGGCTTATCTAGTGTTCAGTATCATGTTTGTTGCTAGACCTGCTTGTATGTACCTGCTGGTACGCAAACAAAATGCTGAGCTTTGCCATTTGTTTAATTCTACCCCAATTTCAAGCAACATTTAAACGGAGTATGTATTTCTGATAAGCAAAATAACGCTTTTAGTATAAAATAGGAAATTGGAGTGTCGTAAACGGTCAAATGACATCAAATTACCTCATCTTTTGCGTCAAAACTGACTGCATCCACAACAGCAGCGTGCCTATGATAGGATGCCCACAAAGTATGCTGCTTTAGCAAATCACGCTGCTGTTCATTGTATTTTCAAAGTAGATTTGTAGCACTTAATAGCATGAAGAATATTAACAGACTGTAAATATCAATTGATTTAAGAAACTCTTTGATGGGGGTTATTATTGCTGCTCTCCCTGCTCATTCATGACATGCTGCATGGATGGGAGTTTTTTGCCCAGAACAGAACCATGCCGCCAAACCAAACTGTATGCTAACTGTCTATCATTTTGACGACAGTGGTCCTGACAGAACCTCGGGATTAGAAAAAGGAAGATATTCAATAGCTGTCAAAACAGTTTGTTGGTGACTTACGGTATTTAGAACTTTGAAAAAAATTATTTAACCAAACAAGCTATTGTGGCAGTGAAAGCAGTACTTCAGCATCCATTGTTTTTTCCTTTTTTTAGCCATGACAAAAAAATGAAAAAAATAAATAAATAAATAAAAAATGCATTTTTAAATGCTATGTTGAACTAGGGCTGGGCGATATGGCTGAAAACTGTATCACGATATCAGTGTTTCATATCGGTCGATATCGATAATTATTGATATTTTTTATGACCCATTTAAAATAAGGACCAGGAGAAAAATATATTACATTTAAAATATATTAATAAAATATATTACAAACCGTTTACAGTTTCGATTATCTGTAAAGAGTCGTTTCCCCTGTTAGAAGGAAAAAATCAAGTGATTGCGCCGGCGCCGCACGCGCACACACAATCAGCCAAACATATGGGGAAAAAAAAAAAAAAAAAAAAATCACACTGCTTAATCATTATCAACGTACTGCCGTGATATTATGCCAAACATTTTTTATGTGGATATTGTAATGCGAGAAGTACAAAACCAGGTTTACATAATAAATAATATTTTAGCATTCAAATACATCTTGAATACAGAGACATTGGATTCGTGTCGTATGAGAGACCCAATGTTAGTTTCAGTTTCGCTTTAGCCTAAACGGTTTCGTTTTTGCTTGTCCCCTAGCTTCTTATATTTTTCATTCTTGTTCTTTTCTAAATACTGTTAAATTGAAATGATTTTTTGTGGAGTGAGGGGAACTAAAATAGCCTAGCCTATGTTTACAGTGTATTGTAAATATTTCGCGACCTGGTGTCTTTCTGAATGTAATAATAAAATGCGACTTAACGTTATAGGCCTACGCGATTTATCTTTTTTCTCTCAAAAATGCAATTTCATTTTATTTTAACCATCCAGAAAATGTTTTAAAACGTGTATAAGCTTTTTATAACCTGGCTTCTCGACCGTGCTAAGCGGAAGCATGTCTTTGGCTATATGATATGCCACTGCCTCCATTATATCTTTGTACCGTTTAGATTCTTTGTCATAAGGCACTGATGCAGAGTACCTCTCCATTATGTCTGCTGCTTGTGCGGTGTTGCAGCTACAGATGTTGTTGGTTGAATACGGCTGTGCTCCAAAGGGTGGTACATCAAGTTCGTGGTATTACCAGTCTTGGCGGGGACGACGGTCTTGCATAATTTGCAGACGACACTGGTCTGACTACGGTCAGACTTGTAATATCCAAAAAAACTGCCATACTGGCGAGCTGACTTTTCCTCTTTTATTTACAATTTCCTCGCTCGCTGCGGCACTCATTTTCTGCTTATGAAGAGGAATCCAGCAGACCAGCACGAGACAACGATATGGCGCAACCAAAATTGATACTGTTACATGATTGGCTGTTAGCGTGTCTCTCCCTACGTTGCTAGGTTACCAGAGAGCGAGTGCCTTTGTTAATGAACCAAACTTGCTTCGCAACCTCTGTTTTCTTCCCACGAAGAATAAAAAATATCGAACGTTTTATCAAACACATTTTTTATTGATATCGATCACGTGTCTATCGCGATACATATCGTTATCGTTTTATCGCCCAGCCCTATGTTGAACACCTAAATCAAAATTAGAACCTTAATTAAAGTATTGACATTTTTTCAGATTTTTTTGTATGGCTTGTTTGTTTAATAAACATTTTCCACATGCACAAATTAATATAGAAAAAAAAAAAAGGATTTTACACTTTTTTGGCCAAATGAGAAGTCATACTTCTCCCGCACATTCAATTGAGAATTAGAGCCGCTGTGTGTAGGTAACATAATTCGACACCAAAAAATGCTACCTATCAAATTGTGCTTCCATATTAATGTGGTTTGGGGCCTTATGAACATCTACACCTACCCGAACCCTAAACCCACCCTTACAGTATTAAAAATGCATTATTTGTTAGAACACGTCTCTAGAACAATGCAGAGACAGGGCGCATTCTAAAATTATTGAGGGTGCTCTAGTCTTAATATACATTTATTTTTGACATATTTATGTCCTGTCCATTGTAATGGTTATCACTATCATTGCAATGATAGTGACATCCACATATAAAGGCTATATGGGAAGTCAGTTCTGAAACTTTGCAGCGTGTAAGTGCTACTGGTCTTAGCATCACGAGAAACAAAACTTATTAAAATTCTGAATGGATCACAGATCAGACCCAAGAAAGTGTGCAAATAGCGGTCCCTTTATAATCAGAAAAAAACTGCCACTCACTTAAGTTCATCAAGATCTCACAAAGTTTTGATTGGCTACATTGCTCAATGCTGTAAAAACACATTATATATAGAAACCTTTAAAACTCTTCAGAGTACAAATGCAAAAATATAGGCCTACTGGAGTGTTGGCAAAATATATTTTTTGCCTATTTTTACAGCTTCATCTGAAGGTGCTCTTGCTTTCTTTTGAGGATCCAGCACCTCTAGCACCCCTGTAGAACCTGGCCTGGATACAAACAGGTAATTAAATGCAAGCCGCTGTATTCAATTGACAACAAGTAGATATCAAGCCAGCTGCAGTCAAAGTCTGAATTTTTAAGACCATGCTAATTTGTACATCATGTGAGTCTGAACTATTTCAACGATACTGCATATTTCAATCAACAAACACATTCTGTGACAGTGAAGTTTAATTTATTTATTTATTTTTTTTTTTTTTAAGATTTTAGCTTTTTAGTCTTTATGTCTGAATCTTTTTGCCAATAAGAATTTATTATGCCGATAAAGGACTGCAACAGACCTTATGGATATCCGATTACAGGTAAAATAAATAGCCCCGTGCAAATTAATTGAATCTGTGTTGCTGTCATTGTGAGATTTTGTGTTCCCTCACACCAGTGATGGCACTGATGGCTGTATAATTTTAATTTTACATGGTGACAAAGGTTGATTTATTATTATTAATTTGACCTATATCACACCCTGCTGAAAAAAACAGCTTAAACCAGCTTAAGCTGGTCAACCTGGTTTAAGCTGGTCTCCCAGGCTGGTCCTAGCTTGTTTATCAGTCTGGTTTTAGAGGGGTTTTGACCACTTTTTTTAGCTGGTCAAGCTGGTCTTAGCTGGTTTAAGCTGGTCAGGCTGGTTTTAGCTGGTCAGCCAGGCTGGTCTTAGCTGGTTTAAGCTGGTCAGGCTGGTCTTAGCTGGTCAAAATGTTTGTTTGATGATTCATTGATTACATGGTGTCTGCCCCAATTTTCCTGACAAATAATGCAACAAATAAGTAATATGTTTAATTTTAATAATCTGCAGGACCACAAGCAGCCATTAAAACATTTTTTATTTGATCTTACAGCCCCTTTAATAACAAATATTTACAAAACATTTACAAAATAATTGGAATGATTACAATTCTAAAACTATATTAACAATTAATGGTGAAGATGAACAATAACAGAATTCTAAACATATTATGCATTTTCATTTTTCTTTTCTTTTTTATTATATCATGTATTTTTTGGGGATATGTAACGCCCCACTTGTTTCTCCCTCTTCTCTCTCTCTCTCTTCTTTCAGGCTCCTTTCGTTTCCGCCAGTCACTGAAACAGACTTAAAAAAGAAATAATTTCGATTATTAATTTTCAACAAGTAAAACTACTTAAACAAACTATAGTGTCATGTCTTTGTTGCACATTTTCCGTTTTTTCCAGACATAGCCTGCAATAATTTAGAAACATGCCCCTGATGGTTGTTCCTTTTATTGCTAAAATAAAGCTAAAATTGATATATCCAAATGGAAGTTTTGTAGATATTTCTGTAGGTGTTTCATTAATGTAGCTATTTTATTGATAAGTGAGTATACATAGATGAATATGAATAAGAATATCTTAGCATGAACAATTTTTAGCTGTTTTTAGCTCAATTGACTATGGTTACAAGGGCTGCCTCCTGAGTTCTGATCATCAATTAACCATTAGTCTATCAAAATTTCATTAGATGCTAGAAAAAAAATCCACAGGAAGTGGTGAAGTCCATGATGTAATTCTGGCCCTAGGTCTCTATGAACTTGAGGGTGTCAAAAAAAACAGAAACTCCATGCTTGCTTCACAGACATGAAAAATGTAGCTATATAAAGCAAAATGTCTACTTTTAAATAAGCCAGTTAAAATGGAAAACAAATATTTTCAGATCGTGTAATCCATTCAATCAAACGTGCACATCCACTGTAGAGATGACAGGTGTTATCGACTTTATCACTGCAGCCGAAAATACAGAAAACACTTATTAATGAATTATTAATATGTTAAGACAGTCTTCTTTGCTGTTTTCTTTACCTGACACATTCATAATCATTACTTCTGCCAGTGTTCTGTGGCAAGCTTTGTGTGCGCTTGAGTGCTGATGGGCTATAGACAATTAAAGGTTCATTATTATAAATTATATAGTTTATTAATATGCAATTAGTCGACTAATCTCTTAAAAATAAATGACAGGCCAAAAGGTTACATATAGTGCATGCATGAATGAATAGAAAAATTAGATTACCTCTCAACAAATAAAAAACAGAAAATAGAAATCTTATCTAACAACAGAAGTCTTTACTATCAATTCCAGTTTAACACATACATGTTGGATAAAAGTAAAAAAAAAACAACAAAAAACTTTTTTTATCCATGAAAGAATCCTGAAAAAAGTATCATATATATATATTCCAATATATATATACACACACATATATATATATATACACACACACACACACACACACACACACACACACACACACACACATACACATATATATATATATATATATATATATATATATATACACACACGTATTAAGTAGCACAACTGTTTCTATTCTAAAATTGATAATAAATCACAATGATTTATAAAGGATCATGTGACACTGGAGTAATGAAAAGTCTAGAGTAATGATGCTGAAAATTCAGAAATAAATTACATTTTAAAGTATATTAAAATAGACAAAAAAAACTATCTTTTAAATTGCAATAATATTTGTGTGTGTGTGTGAAGAATTTCTAATCCCCCCTTCTTCTAGTATAATGAATACCTATAGTTTTCTTAAAACTAGTGTATTCTGATATGTTTACGGCAATGTCTGTATTTGGTGTCTGAGAGGGTCTGATCCATGTCAGGAATGTAGTAACAGTGTTTACTTATTCATAACGAATAACTATGTATTTGTTTTATGATTCTTTTTAGGGCTTATAGCATCAACAATTGCTATATGTTAAACTATAACTGTGAATAATGAGTGTAATTTGTATCAGTGCTCAGTGCAAACGTATTGCTCAGTTCCAGTGATGTGCTGTAGCTCAACCTTGAAGGGAAAATATTTTGTTGTTGGAGTTGGGGTTGAATATAAACAGTCTCCAGCAGAATCAACAGCTGCTCAGATGAGAAGTGCCCTCACACGCTTTAAGACTCACCTACCACCCTTACGATGGTTTCTTATGAACTGAACTTTAAATAACCACATTGCGTATCATGTTTAGATGTCACTACAATTATCTGTATAGTTAACCTATCAGAAACTGTAACAAAACAAAACTGAGCTGTGCTGAAATTCTGATGTGCTTTACAGTGTAAGTTGGGAGCCTTTCTTTTGAAATTTGCATCTGTAACAAACTAAAAAAGCTTAAATAAAATTATTGGTGGCAAACACATTAGCTCTTGCATGCTCTATTAATCATGAAATAAACATCTGAAATGGTGAACTGGAGGCCTTTTGATGTTTCCACAGTTTGTCAACAGAAAATCCATTCAATCAGTCAACTGACTGCAGTTAAGTGTGACTGGTGGAACAAAAAACTAAGAGAGAGACTATACTGCCAAGTAAAGTTTTACATTCTACTAGATTTATAGTCTATATTAAATTACAAATCCTCTGATCTCTTATTCACTAAGATAAACGACTGTTAATGAATTGTTCATTGTTGAATTTATGCTATACATTTTTGCTGCTATGCATAGTTGGTAACATCTGATTTTGTGGTCAGTGTGTCACTTCCTGATGAAAGTCATATAGCAACCTAAAGTCTTCACTGAATGCTCATAAGATGAGTCTGAACTTCAGAAGGATCATCAAGATAATCAACCCAACATATAATAATACAATAATCGTTCAATATGTCTATCAGCATGTGGGGTTTCATTGTGTTTTTCATCAGTATGGAGGGTAAGACAAATCTTTAATACATGTTTTCTTTTCTCTTTTGTTTTAGTGGTTGTGGTCACTGGTCAAATGACTGGAACATTTTCAACAGTTTGTAGTCAATTCATGCTACTTACAAGTCTTGTATTTTAAGTCTTTGACATCACTGTTTCTGAAGTTTCTCTCTGATCTGGAAACAATAAGTTACTAAACTTACTGGAAAACATGTTCTTAAATATCAACATAGAAATATTAAGACTACCTTATTATGAGGATGACAAACCTGATTTGTCCTTTTCGGTTTTGTATAAAGAGATTTTGTCACTAATTTTGTGAAATCCAGGTCATTCTACACAGCAGCATAATGGAAATTCACAAATATTATAAATGCATTATTTATTTGGAAAGGGGACCACTTCCTGCCACATTACTTATTTGGAAAGTAGACCACTTCCTTTGTACCTTTTTTGTATAGCATGCTTTAAACTTTACAGCAACATTATTATAGTTTTTAATTTAGTTTTATGTACATTTTATTTTTAATATAACATTTCAATATAACATTAATATTCTTTCAGATCTTGTGAATGGCGAACGGGATGAGTTAAAGACTGTGATGGAGGGAGACGTTCTCACTCTTCAAACAAAAGACACTGATATTCTCAGTGAAGTAACATGGCTGTATAAAAGTGGTGATCAAACTGTTCGTATAGCACAGATGTATCAAGGTTTTGACCCCTTTTATGAGAGACTAACTGGCAGAGTGAAAATGAACCCAAAGACTGGAGCACTGACCATCTGGAACATCAGCACCAGCGATTCTGGACTTTATGAAGTTTCTCTCCACAGTGGCTCAGAGAAAAGGTTCAGAGTGGATGTTTACAGTAAGTTTTAGCGTCATAAGAAATAGTAAAAACTATCAGTAATATTCCGGATAATGAGGGAATGTCTGGCAATATTGTCTTTTCATTTTAACTGGACAGCAATACATTCAGTCATGTCTGGCACAATGTTTTCAGCATCATTAGGACTTTTTGTCATGAGGGTCTGGGGATGAAGTGTGGCAAGTTTCATTTGAATCAAGCCAACAGCCTAGATGGCTGAAAAGTGGATTTTTTTAAAAAGTTCAAAACGGCCAGAAAATTTCCATGACAGAAATAAAAAGTGTACCTCAAGTTTATTTTATTAAGTATACTTAAGTAAAGTACAAGTATATTTTTAAGTGTACTTAATGTAGTAAGTATACAAATATTAGTGTACTAGAAGTATACTCGTAAGTGTACTATTTCAATACTCCCACCTTGGGACCAAATTGGCCCACTTTCTAGTGTATAAAAGTATACTTTTAAGTATAGTTTAAGTATAACAGTACTAAACTTTGAGTGCACAACAAGTTTACATTAAAAGTTTTTACCTTGTACTGCAACTACACTAAAAGTGAACTTATAGGTATACTGAGAGTTTACTAATTAAATACGTGTAGTAGTATTTTTAGTACACTTTAAAGTATATTCTCAGTAAACTACTAGTTTAGTAGTTTCATACTGCAATTATACTTGTAAGTTTTTTTTAAAGGGGTCATCGGATGCCCATTTTCCACAAGCTGATATGATTCTTCAGGGTCTTAATGAAAAATCTATAATATATTTTGGTTAAAAATTCTCAATGGTTGTGTGAAACAACACCCTTTTTACCTTGTCAAAATCAGCTCTGCAAAAATCATCCCATTCTGGTCGAGGCTGCTTTAAATGCAAATGAGCTCTGCTCGCCCCGCCCCTCTCTTCTCTCTGTGGAGAGACGAGGCAATTTACTTTAGCCGCATTCAGCAGCGTTTAGCTGCTAAACTTGCTAACTAGCACATTATTAGGAAAGGCGTTCGCAAAGATTCATTAAAAAAAACCTTGTACTCACTTCTGCTGTAAGTGAAGCAGAATCACAAATGATTTGTGCGAACATAGACAGATATATGTAGATCGGGAGGTGCATTCCCTTCACAAACAAACGTAATCCACTGCATCTTCAGCGGCTCAGATGTCGGGAGTAAATGATGACCTCCATGTTCATTATTACATCCAGCAACACAACACTTCAATTGCTCAGTCTGAGATATTCTTGTCTAACTTACATCCCTGCTCCGGCAACAAAACAAAGAGGTCTGACTGTTACAGCTGATCTGAGGTAAAACGCTCATGTCAATCAACTATCATGGCAGTGGCCTCTGTGGGTGTGACGCCACACGGACAGGCATCTGAGAATGGCTCAATTTGAAGAAGGGGATATTATTTTTACAGATTAATTAAAAACCACTGCATGAATTTTTATCATTATAGGGTTTGTACATACACTGCCAACACACATTAATGTTCAAACATGTAAAAGTGAACTTAGCATCCGATGACACCTTTAAGCGAACTTTACAACATACTTCAAGTATACTACTATCTCCTTATTTAGGTATTAATTTGTATATATTTTGTTATATTATTTTATCTGAACATACAAAACATCAAAAGAAAGAACAGGCTATCTGCTTGTAAACAAAAATATTTTATTCTAGCTTCATGAATTCTTTTTTAAACACTTGAATATGGCTAAGTTTCATAAAAAAAAAAAAAAAAAACTAAGAAATAAACAAATTTTAAACAAAAAACTGAAAAAGACTATGAATTGGATTCAGAATGATAATCAAAACATAGTAGTCGATTATTGGTCGACATTTTATTTCATAATAAATATTCCATGATGTTTTATGTCTGATGATCATGTTAGATTACATGTGGAAACATGTTTAGGTTTCTTCTTCACTTGTGTGTTTTGGAAATTCTGCACAGAAAATCTGTAATAGCGCCCCCTACCGTAAAACAATGAAAACACAGACTCTAGGAGCACAAGTATATCTTAAATATATTTAGGCTTTTTCTAAGTAAACTGCCTCCAAAAGTCTGGAAACACCCCTGGCAAAGTGTGGTTTTGGACGATGTCAGCATAAATTCTTATCATATTTTGGTGCAAATACATTAAAGTAACTTGACATTATCATTAAAGACCAGCAATAGTAATTTTCATTTTGATTACATAATAATGGCAATATATATATATGTCAAAGTCAGACATGCCCCTTTGCGAGCTGTGATGCCTGGTTACTGGTTTAAGCTTGGCCCAGGTTTTTAAAAGATTTTTGGGTCAGGACACCTTAGTAGCTTCAACAATTGATTGTTAATTAAGTTTAGAATACAATGAATTTAGACCCAGATTATGCAGAGCTGTAATAGCTGCTAATGGTGGATATGTTGATGAATCAAAAATTTAAGTTTTTTCTATGTATAAACTGATTTTTGTAATAAAATATGTTTTCATAGTTTGTGTTGTCCCTCATCAGTGCAAAATTATCACAAATTAAAAAGGATTCATGCCAATATTGTGCAAAACCCCACTTTTCTAGGGCGTTTCCAAACTTTTGGAGGGCAGTGTATACTTAAATATATTTCAAGTATAATTCTGAGAAGTACATGAAGCCCGTTTCTGAGAAGTATATTATAAAAGTAGACTAAAAGTAAACTCTCCTATTTTAAGTGTAAAAGAAGTATACTAATAGCACACTTAAACTTCTTTTTCGTAAGGGTATGGTAGAGCATGAATCAGGGATTTCATCACCTTTAGGGAATTGAACCCCTACATCTTGTCCCTTTTTTTTAATTCATAGATAATAACAAGTGATATTTTGATCACTGAACTTGGAAATGTCCCTATTTCCATTTCAGAAAACTGGTCATCTTACACTAATCACAAATTTAAAAACATACAGTTGCTTTAATACATTCAAGACAACAGTGAAAATACAGTAGACTTGTATACAGCATACCTATGCAATAATTAGTTCAGAAGCCACTATTCGTGTCAGTTCCCAGGACAAGTTCTTATTTCATTGTTTGCCAGCAATCACTGGCAAACATTCATACACTGTTCATCTTACATTTTTGTTTTTCCTGCAAATTCACCTCAAAGTGTCTTCTTTTCTTAAAGGGCCAGTTTCTGTGCCTGTCATTAGGTCTCTTGTTAGCCTAAACCAAACTCAAGGTGAGTCAACAAATTCCCTATCAAACCAAAATACAAAACTATGTCTGTGTCTAATGAAAAATGTAAAAACTTAATTTAAAAAAGAAATGGCACCCACACCCTACAGCCTCCAAGTATAGATAACAAAATGACAGAAAATAAAAAGGTTTTCTCAAAATTAACCTCACAAAACAAATCTCTTCCAGGTACTTTAAAGCAGCCACAGTCAACAGAAGAGTTCTGCTCTGTGGTCTGTTCTGTAAAAAATGATCGTGGTGTGTTCATTTCATGGTATAAAGGGAGTGAAATGCTGAATAAGACCAGCAATCCTGATCTCAACATCATCCTCAGTTTACCATTAGAGCTTCATTATAATGATCCAGAGACCTACAGCTGCATGGCTGTGAATCCAGTGAGCAACAAAAGCGTCCATCTGCTCATGAAAGAGATTTGCACACGACAGGAAGGTGAGAAGTTAAACTGCATTTATCACAGAACTCTCTTTCTGCCACAATGACCAAAGTAACTGAATGACAGAACTGTTTACGAATAACTTCATATCTCCATCATTTCTCTTCTCTTTCAGATTGTCTGGATCATTGTGGCATCACTGAGGCTCTGATTCGTCTGGCTCTGTCTGGTCTGGTGGGAATCACCACTGTTGTGTTCCTGATTGAGCATGTGAGGTTCTGCTCACTTCGAAGAAGAGCTGCTTTTGCTTGATGATGGTTCTTTCATGACACGTCACAATGGCCAAAAACACGATGGTGATGAAATGCTGTGAGAACTGTTGGCAACGAGGCTGAAAATATAAACTGAGCGCACCATTTGGGACAGGGCCATAAAGTATTACCATTTTGACATTTAAGTTCATGTTCAGGAAGAAAGATCTGAATATTGATCATCTTTTACGGGTTAAAAAAAAAATTATATATATATGTGACGCGATCTAGGAAAACCCAACACATGGTGAAATTTTACCTTTTTTAGGTTTTTCTGCGCTAATCAAGTGAATTTCACCGAGATATTTTCAGAGATGATAGACAAGATGTTATAGAATAATAATTTAACGAAAACCTAATTTTGACCAAAAAATGACATCGACCTATTTTTCGAATTTACTGAAAACGTCCCAGCACGACATCCGACGGGTTTTCCCAGATATATATAAAAAGGGATGTTTGTCCCCTTCTAAATATGAAAATTCTGCTCATATTTATCCACTAATTACAGAGCAAGTAATTACAAGTAAGCACTAAATTAAATAAATAAATACATTTTAAGTGTTGATTTGTCTTATCTGTATTTTGTCTGTCTTTTATAAGCCTGAGCAGGGTTTCTGCAGGATTTTGAGGCTTAAATTTAAGACTTTTTGAGATATTTTTAAGACCTACACAAATAAAATAAATACTATATGAGTGGGGTAGAGCAATGTCTACAGTAACATATTAAACTGTAAAATCACTGTAAAGAGCATAATTTACAGTTCACATACAAGTTTTCACAAAAAAAGTTTTATAAAATGATAAACTTCACATTTCAGCCTTTAAACTATTTTTAAGAAAGGAGTCAAAAGTATTATTATTATTATATTAATTTAAACATTCATCAATAAATTATTCCAGTAATTAAATAGCATAAATTAGGAGTGTGCAGTATTCACAAAAAATATTATATATCGATATTTTCTGGGATTTTGTTGATAAAGATCAGTAGTATAAGACTACCATGAACTGATGAAACCTGAATGTTTAGATATTCTTCATATTCTGTGTGGTCAGTTCACAGCATTGACAGAAATGAATCTTTTCCAGTTTAAACTGATTTTTACTTTTTATGGGCATATTTATCTTGTAAAGTCATTTAAGTCATTTACATGTGCATAATCTCTTTAGTCAAATTCTTACATTTGGGCTGTTACCAGGCAAATGAAATCAGTATCAACAAAATTAATCTTCACGATGCAGAGGAAACACAGAAGCTGCCTCTGAAGTGACATTTAGATGTATTTACACACTGTTCATTGCTTTAACCTGCGGTTACAAATATATGAATGTTTTGACAAGGTCTAACACTGATAGTTGAAATGATTTTAAAATTAGAAGATACTTTAAATGTGAAGTTAAAACTGCCAGTAGGTGGCAGCAAGTGACTTTTAATAAAGGAGTCATTGCGATTGAACCGAATCATTTAAACGGTTGATTCATTCAGGAGCGAAACACAGTCATGTTGCTCAGAGAGGCAAAACAGTGCTGTGCTGTGTTTGGGATGATTTTTGCAGTGCTCATGTTTATTTAATGAAATCGTAGCCTTTTAAAGTTTCATCGTCACATTAAGCCATATCACAATTCTGGCCTTTCCGTCCCCAAATTTGAGAGATCTCTTGAAATCATAATTAGGACTTTATGTTTTTTTATGGCCTTAAATTTGATACAACAAAATTTTATAATTTAATAAAAAACCTGCGGAAACCCTGAGAGTGACAGAGGAAGCCAAGTACGAGCAGAAAGCTGGAGACTAAGTCATGATGATATGATGAATAGTCATGATGAATAATCTTAATTGACTTTAGTGGACTTCATCTGACCAGCACAAATATTCACTACGATATCACATATTCCCACTTGTTTGCATATTCCCAACACTGATCTACAACAGACAGTCAGGACTGCCGAGAGGATTATTGGTGCCCCCATGCCCAATCTCTAAGTGAGGAATAGGGCTAAGAAAAACACTTTGGACCCCTCACACCTAGCCCACTTCCTTTTCAAAATGTTGCCTTCTGGTCGGCGCTACATGGCACCGAGCACTAGAACAGCTAGGCACCAGAACAGTTTTTTTTTTTTTTTTTTCCCCACAGGCTATATTCAGCTTGAACAATTAAAACGTTTATAACTATAAATCACAATGTTTATACACAGAATCCAAAAATTGTACATTTGTAAACTACACACTTGTAAATAACATATCTGTATGTTAATTTAAACAATGTTTTTTCTCTACATTTCCACTTCTGTATATAGTGCATTACTTAATTTTCAATTTTTCTTATTTTAGTGTTATATTTCACCTCTACTGCGTAATTCCTAAGTACGCCATCATGTATGTTTGCACTATGTCTGTACTTTCTTCTGCACTAAAAGCTTTTGTCACCAAGTCAAATTCCTTGTGTGTGTAAACGCACTTGGTAATAAAGCTCTTTCGCTTTCATTTTTAAGACATTCCATAAACCCAACAACCATAAAAATGAACTACAATAGCAAGCATTGCAAGATCAAGGAAAATAATTTAAAAAATTTAATAAAAATTAATACAAAGACATTTTGTTACAATTTTTTACATCATTGGAACACATATTCATATGTATAATAACATGAGCATCACAATCATTATTATTATTGTTGTTGTTACTATTGTTATTATTATTATTATTATTATTATTATTATTATTATTATTATTATTAATAATATTATTGTTATTATTGATTAAATTGAGTGCATATTGATTTGGTCTGTGAAGGTCTTCTGGTTTCTTCTCTACCAAGCAGTGCTCCTCAGAAGATGTGTCTGTGTTGTGTTCATCTGTTGATTATAGGAAAAGGAGAGTTTTGCACTGTTAGTACTTATGTCAGTGAAGTGACACAATTTGTTTTACAGGGCTATTAAGGTTAGGTTACTTTAACTACATGGAAATAAAACAAACAATATATTTACTTTAATGGCCACTTTTCACAGTTATGTAATATATATAATGTCTTGCTCAACAAATATTGATAATCAATTTCAGGATAATTCAGCAAAAACTCCATTTAAAAATTTACAATCAGTCACCAGCTTTACCAAAAATATATAAAAATGCAATTCATACAGACTGAAAGCATGTCTGTGAAGATTGCTGTTTTTGAATTACAATACATTTTGACACTTTTTTGTAAGGGCTTGAACAACAGCGTAATTATCCCACAATTCTAATAAAGAAAATCTTGCAAATCTAAAAAGGCACTTGTCAATTTTTTGTCAAAAACTTGAGGTTGTTTGACGTAATGTAAAAACTCGTTTGACATTAAGAAAAAAAAAAAAAAAAAAAAACTCAAATAATGAAACTGTTTTGGTTTAAATATTTGAAAAAAATACAGCACTGACGCTTGACTGTCTGACAATGTCAGAATGTATTTTATAAATTGAAATTTAGTTTGTCACAGGTTGTAAAATGTTAAATCCCAATTAAAATACCTAATGTTTTTGATCATGACTCAAAACCCAAGGACATCTAGTCTAGTGGACTGACCTCCAGTGATGCTTGATTGACTGTCCGCCACAACTGAATCCACTGTGCTGTCACAGGAATCAAGTTCCTTCAGGTTTTTCTGTATAGGGATGAGAGATTTAAGTCACACTAAACTGCATTGTAAAATATATAATCACTACTGTTACGACTGAGTGACAATACTTACCTTTTTACGTAAGCATACAAGGACCATGATTAACACTGCAATGATCACGCCAACGGCACCAATGATCACACCAATGACCACACCAGTGATCACTGTGTTGTCGTCTGGTGGTGGGCTGACTGTGGTGTACCGGCTACCAGAAGACTCTAAATTGATTTTGATGGGGAATAGTTAGTTTTGTTGTTGTTGTTATTATTTGTTAAATTATGTCACATTCACCCATCATGTCCAAATAAAGTTACAGTATCAATACATTTTTTACAGCACTTAAGAATACTAACCGGTGAATACAACGGCGAACTCTTCCTTGACCGTGTTGTTCCCGATCACTTCGACAATGTATGTTTCCGCGTCAGTGGCTCTGGCATCATGAATGATTACAGAAACATTCTCAGATCCAAGGAGTGAGATTCTGTCGTTGTCGATAGCGGGGCACCCTCTATCCTTCTCTTTGTTGGAACAGTTGCGGAAGATTATATCTTGTGTGCCGTTATCGTAACGTCTCCACAGTGTCACTCGATTGACATCCCCCATGACATGCTTTTTGACTCGTAGGATGATTTTTTCTCCCCCTTTTACATCCACTGTCATGGCTCCCACGGCTCCTGATAAAATACATATGTATATTGTAAATTGCTGAGTGACATATTTACACCTTTAAAAAAACTCACTAGACTCAAAAAGCGAAATTACTAAGGTCGTACTAAGATGTCACGCTATCCGGCATCTTTTTAAAATACATAGTTCTACATATAACAGATAATATATCCAAAATGTAAAAATATGTAATCTACTACACCTACACATTTAAAGTTTGCATTCTTTTAATTCAGCACGCCGAACTTCTATTAAAGACACATTAAAGACTAGCCTACTTGATACGAATTCACAAGGCAGTGTTGAACTTTGTAACAGACGAAATTCTCTTCCAAGCTTGCGTTTCCGCTTTCCGGCATTCGCATGCGTAGTGTGACTAGTACTTCACAGAGATCAACACCACGGAGAGCTCTTAAATGCTACTTACCGGTGAGGCCAACGCAGGTTATGAGCGTGAAGAAGCGGCGGAGTTTCATGGATTTTGCTCGGTTTGTCTCTTGATGTAGTAGTAAAAATCTTTATCAGCGGCTACGTGTGATTTGATTGTCACTGAAGCTCCAAACTATGGCAAAACAGACGCCACGGCAGGTGTATTATAGTAGCTAAGCGGGGCGGGCCGAATGGTTCCAAAGCCGCTTTAAAGAAAACTCCGGATCCGACATTTTATACCTTATGTGTAGGTACTTTCAAAAAGGTAGGCTAACTATAGTTTCGGCTTCTCGCTGAATTATGCCTATACTAAAGTTTACCTTTCATAAGAGTTCATGCTATCGTCTATGACTGAATGACAGACATTCCCGTAAGGTTAGGCTACAGCCGCGCAACCTTTAGCTATTGTCTACATTGATTTATTTCAGTTGGTTGTGCTCTTCCTTTCTGTACCTTGCGATATTTTAAAACATTTATTGGTTCTATTGGTTATTTGTTATTTATTGTGTTTTATTGAATACGTCACTATAACAACTGAAATAAACCGGTATAACGAATTTATGAACTAATGAATGAATATTCTAAAATTCTTGATCATTTTGTTAATTAAATATAATATATATTGGATTTATACACGTTGCCCTTCAAAACTTAAGAGTACTAAATAAGACACTTTATGTTCAAGGCAGCATTAATCAAAATTGTCAAAAACCGTAATGTTGTCAAATAACTATACAACAACGTAAAAAGCTCCATTGCTTCAAGGTGTGTTCGGCTTGAAGCGGCGCTGGGCACACCGATCGGTGTTTGACACCAAAGTATCGCGAGCTATAGCTAGAGCTATAGCAGAGGACTCCTCGCGTTTTTGAATCGTTCTCGCGGTTCTTTGTCAAACACCGGTAGGTCTGCGTAGCACCGCTTAAAGTTGCTTCAGAAATCATTGGGCTCGGTTGAGGTGCGCCTCGCCTGAAATGTAGGCGAGAGCAGAGCTGTAGAGCTCTCTCTCTCTACGGCTCTAGGCGAGAGTAGGCGGCTGCAGTGAGGGGAGGAGTGAAATTAGCGCAGTCAAGACGGACAGTTTTGAGCTCTGGAAGCTGAACAGATACTTGAACGAGATCAAATGCGGATATGGCGTTATTCCCTTTCAGGTGCTGTGTTGCTGATAAACATGATATAATTTCAGTTCTGTTGCTTTTATATGAAAATAAATACGTTTGTTTAATTCAATACGAGAGGCGTATTTGTCATCCATTGTTTACTTTAACAGGAACATGTGTTTTATATGTTTATAATATGACAACAATCACATATCTCAAACAAAGATCGCACTGTCATAGTGTTTGGGAATATCATGCATAATTTAAACACATAACCACATAATATTAGATTAAAAAATAAATTTTAAAAGAGAATGGCAACATTACAGTTGTTTGAACCAATGAGTATTAATCTGTGTCCTCAGCCATTTGTTTACCATTGTGCTTTTGGTCAGCTCAGTCGTTGGAGAGCTGCTGCGCCCGACTGCTCAATCCGACAAAGCCGCCAGCTTTTGGGAGTTTTTTTGGTACACAAAAGCATGACATCAGAGCAAGTCGGACCTAACCGCAATTTGGACACATTTCTAAACAGCATGCATCTCGCGGAGATCACCGATCTCAAATGAGCCTATTCTAATATGATGATTTACTGCTCAGGAAACATGCATTGTTGTTGTTATTATTCGTGTTATGACAGCTGAAAATAGTTGTAGACGGTATTTATTTAAAATAGAAATCTTTCGTAACGTAACTGTCTCTTTGACCAATTTAATTAATATGGATTAAAAGTATTAATTTCATTATACATATAGCGATTCCAGACTTTTGAATATTTTAATGTGAATACATTTATGCATTTTATTTTGTCGCCAAGTTTGCAGACACTTTTTTTGGGCCACTGCATGCAAAGGTAATTTTTCATCGTTGTAAAAAGTTTTAAATATAATACAATTTACATTTTTCAGAGCCAGAATCATTTAAAACAAAATGTCATTCATTTTTTCCTTTATTACGAAATGGTCTATATAACAAGCATAAATAATGTGGTTTTAACTTGGAAAAATTAATTTAAAAAATAAATAAATAATAACAACAACAATATTTTCCCCACCAATAGACTAATTTCATGGAGTATGTTCATGGTGCATAAACCCCTGTTTGCAGTTTGTTATTAATAGGAATATATTACAGGTTTCAGACCCACTGGAGGAATTACTTACCACAGAAATCCTATAGCATGTGCTTGGCTTGTGTTGATCAATATCTCTATGCAGCAGTCATAGCAAACACTTGTGTATGTAAAGCCTAGTATGTTTTCACTTGTGTGTGTGTGTGTGTGTGTGTGTGTGTGTGTGTGTGCGTGTGTGTGTGTTTTCCTTTTCATACAGGTGTTTTGTATGTCATTTTGTGTCATGCCTTCACCACATCTATGAATAAAACTTTAACACAGAAACAGTTGCTCTCTTTATTTTTGAAAATGGCAACTACTCCCATGAGTAACTTCTTTGACATGAATATTTACTAATTATTGAATGGTCTATTTTAGCCATTTGTTATTAGAATATAAACAATATACCTGTTATCATAAGTTTGTAGGATAAAACTAAAACTGCAAGGTCACTGATTACACATCTTGACAAACAGTCAAAATGATTTTCATCTGAATAAGCGCATCACGTGGTTAAAGATTGGTTTCACATTCAGCTGCCTTAGGCAAATCATTACATCAATAATAAACCAAGACACAATCTAGTCTAAATAAACATGGCAGAGGAGGGAAACATTATTGTAGTACTGAGTTTTTAACCAAGTTTTATTTGTTTTCCCCACAACACCTACATTGCTTTCTTTTGCTGTTTTAATCATGTATATTTACACACAATCATTTGATGCATATTGTATGTAATGAAAACAGTGAAAACAACACTTTTTAACGTAATTTTGGAAGAAGTGCGAGACCGCAAAGAAAGCTAGCTTGCAGTTTCATATTCAGGGCCCATATTCAGTGCAAAGAGCTGCTCCTAGTGACAATTCTAAGAAAATTCTTAGAAAAGTGGCCATTTCCTCTTCAAATTAAAGAGAAGATCCTAGAAAAAGGTAGGTTATTCATAAAGCATCTTCGTAACCCTTAAAAGAGCTCTTAAGATCAAAAAGTGTTAGGAGTAGGGAGGAGGGCAAACAAGGATATAAAATAAAAACAAAATATGTACCATTTTTGTTCTTATGTGTGAATACAGACTATTTAGTTGTTTCAGTTTGTTATTTGCCCAAGAAATGACAATACAATTTTTAGCTTTAAAAAGGTTTTTGACAGAATCCTAAAATAGTTGTTTTCTCTCTTTATTATGATAGGTGGTACAATAAATTTGTTAAGCAAAAAATAAGTCCTATTTAAAAACATTCTTTTTTCTTCTTGGAAACTAATCACAGTTTTCAAAAGAAAATTTTGTTAGTTAAATTAAGAGCTCTCTGAGAGTATTCTTAGAAGCTTTAAGAATATGGACCAGATTTCAATTGGCTATTGAACCACATTGGGATGTCTAAGACATGAAAATAATAATGCATGCCATTCTTCATGATTTGTGAATTCAGGTCCGAAATCAGTGTTTTTTTGTTTTTTGTTGGCTCTTAATTTTATAATGTGTATTAGTTACTTCAGTTACAGACTTTGGACACTGAAATCAGTGCCATGTTGACCTATGTGATTTGTGAATTTTTTCACAGCAAATCTCTTGTCAATCAACCCCTAGTCAGGAATGTGCAAAATAGGCATTCTTCATGTTTAATGGCTATTTCCCATAAATAAAGAGCCTGGGCCCATACAAAACCAGATAAAGCCTTATTTGTGAAACTTTCACAATCGCCTTTTTAATCAAGTTTCAGCGTTTTTCACTGCTCTGTCGATACTTCCGTCACACTTCTCGTGTGTGAATGTAATGATGGCTGGGCCATTGAATACAACAGTCCAAGCCATTCATTTAATCAGCTTATAAGTAATATGTAGTTGTGTCATAATGGGGTCTAATGAGATTTGTAAAATATTTCACAGTACAGTTTTAGTTATCCTTTCTGGAGTCATTAACATCACTATTCTGATTTGTGAAATGTTTCACAGAACAGTTTTGGTCAATTAACCCTTTCCAGACTCTTTAACTTTGCTATTCTGATTCTCAATGCAGTTTTGGAAACTTATTCCTTCCCTGAGCGCTTAACAATACTATTGCGATTTGTGAACACTTTCCCAGTACGTTTTTGAAAATGAAAGTTTCCACAAATCAATAGCGATGTCAAGGATTTAGAGAAGGGTTAACTGACCAAAACTATCCTCTGCAAGAATTAACAAATCACAGTGGTGAAGTTCAAGGGCATTCAAGGGCTCAACCAGCTAAAACTGTACTTTGAAAGTTTTCACAAATGAGAATAGTAATGATAGGTACTTAGGCAAAGATTAACTGACCAAAACTGCACTGTGAAACTTTTCACAAATCAAAACAGTGAAGTTAGGGAGACGAAGTGAAGTTAGGGTTAAATGACAAAAACAAAATAAAAAAAAATAAATATTGTACTACAAAACCTTTCACAAAACAGAATAGTAAAGCTAAGCACTATATGAAGGATTAACTGACCAAAACTGTACTGTAAAACCTTTCACAAATCAAGAGTGAAGTTAAAGGTTAACCGATTTTTAAAAAAAAAAAAAAAAAAAGGAAAAAAAAGGACTGTGAACCTGTTATGAGTCATTTGCTCATTGATTCCATTCTGTCCTCTTGTGTATAATGTCTCTGCATATGTGCATGTTTGTGGTACAGATGGGCGGTTGCTTGTAACAATTTGCTGGAGGCTGTTGTTTGTTTAGTCTTGGTGTCGTACCAGAGAGATTGTAAGTGTGTGATTTTGTGATTACGATCTGCTATACTACTTGTTAACTTATCCCACGCCTGATTAACTATGGTTAGGATCCTGTTTTTTTTAACTGCTTGCTATGGACTTGTGTATATATATTCTGTAAATGTTCCTGCATATAGCTTTAACAAAAAAAGGGATTAAGGGATGTGTGTGTTCACATAGGAAATGTAGATGTGTAAAACAAGATTGTTTGGATTGTAATTCTGGCCTTGTCTGCCCCTGACGCAAAAAGCTTGTTAAACACCCCCCATCTCTCTGGTAGTGAGACTCTTTCTCTTGCTTCTTGTTTTGGCTGACCCCTAGTGGTCGTTAACAGAAATCTTTCATTAATCAGAATAAGAATCTGGACTCAGGAAAGGATGCCCTGATCAAAACTGCATTTTAAATAGTTTCACAGATCAGAAAAGTGATGTTAAGACACTCAGGAAAGCGTAAACTGGCCAAATCTATACGTGGGCAATTCCGTGTCAACTCAACCAGAGGTTCCCAGCTCAAATTTTAGATTTTGCTAACATTTTTTCTTTCTTAAGAATAAATATTGGCCAAGTAAAACATTTGAGTCGAGTACGCGGAATGACCCCACTGTGAAAGTTTTCACAACTCTGAATAGTAATGTAAAGGACTCAAGAAAGAATTAACTGACCAAAAATGCACTGTGAAAGGTTTCATAAAACAGAATGGTAAAGTCAAAGACTCAGGGAACAGTTTGGCTGTTCCAAAATTTTAGTGGTTCATATTCCTCTTATTTATTGGCATTTAATAATTTGTTAATTGAATTTTAATATATTATAATAAATTACAGTAAAACATTTCCGATGGGTCTGTAAAATACATATACATTGTTTGTGTGTGTGTGTATATATACAACGTTTTATATGCATTATAAAACTGGGAGTAACATGGGGGGGGGGGGGGGGGGGGGGGGGTTGAATGATTTCGGACCGGAGGGCAACGTCACTTGAATTTAAGAGTCATGATGAATGACATGCGATACTATTTGTACATCTAAACAGCGCACTGCGGATTTATAGCCAAACGAAATCTCAATATAAACACGCAAGCTACTTTACTGCCATACACCAATGAATGCGTATATGGTTACCAACACTACATTTTATTCAAAACATGTTCGATATTGACTAAATATCTTTTGGCTTTAAAAATACTCACAATCAATAAACAAGAATGAACTGATGAATGAACCTTCCTCCGTGATAACTGTTCTTTCCAACCAAGCACTTGAACGCGACAAATAAGTCATTACAACGCGGAAGTAAATTTCCGATAGCATGACATCGCATATTTCAGAACAGCGGCCTGTGTGAGCTAACTAAACGATCACAGCGCCCGCGTAACTTGAACTGTCTTTAGCACTTCTTGTGTTTGAATGGCTTAAAGTCAATTGAATTTTTAAACTGACAAGTCTTAAAAACACGTGAAAGCCTTTTTGAGGAAGCAGCACTGGTCCGATCGTTCAGAAAGGTGATTACAGTTTTAGGGGGGGCTGAGACGACAGACAGGGGCGCTTAAGACACACACATAACATGTCTAGAACCGCACCTGCTGTCAAATATTATACTTACTTGAGATGAGGAGAACTAGCAGAAAATGGCGCATCCTCCTTGGTGTCTGGCTCCGTCTATGACACTGTTGTGCCAAAACTCACGTACAGGTAGTGGAACGTGTTACCTAATTGGTCCCTGTCTGTATTAAACCCCACCTGCTTATTCTTCTGATTGGCTAAAATCCACAACACCTCCACTAGGGACTTCCCCAACAACCAGCGGAAGTTCGAGAAAGTTCCGTCAACTCTTTTACGCAGACCCATGTTTCCTTGGTTTCTTCTGACAGGTTTTAGAGTGTAAGAATGGTGATAGGCTACATTTATATTTACGTTTTGTGTGCATTGTTTCACTCATTTTAGTGCTGCAGTGTTACAGACCACTATAGAGGACAAGATGTGCCACTTAAAAACAAAATGTATGAATTAAATGTCTTAAATGAAAAATAACATGTAAATTAAAAATATTTTTTAATTTAATAAATAGGCATAAAAGAATGGGTCATTGTTTTTTTTTTTGTTTTTTTTTTTTTTTTTGAATGGCACTTAAAAGCATAGTTCACTCAAAAATGACAATTCTGTCATCATTTCTCAGGTTATTCCAAACCTTGAATTTCTTTCATATATTGAACACAATATTTTGAAGAATGGGTACTCAACAGATCCCTTTCTGTCGTTCACTGCGACGTTGTGTCGAGTGTACGACACTAGGGGTCGCTCTTGGGAGCCCAAACACCTCTGACAACATTGAGAAAAGGCCAATGAAATTCCACACTTTGGAACATAGTGACGAAAAGTACATTTTTCTTTTAGAAAAGTATTTCTTTAATAACAAATGATGTATATTAGAAATACGGCAAGACATTGGAAGATCAGTTCTTTTCAAATGACTTCAGTTTCAGTGTGGAAAGGTCTGAAAGCCATTACAAACTACAAGACACCATCCCCCAGCACTGAGGTGAATCAACGACTTGCTGAAGACCTGAATGAGTTTTATTGTGGGTTTGAAAACCCCCACACCCATTCTGACCATCTCTTTCCACAACCTTTAACACCTCCAGCGACCCCCCTCTCCCCCCCTCCTGCTCTCCAGATCAGTGAAGACGAAGTGCGCCAGGTCTTCAGAAAGAACAAAAGAAGAAAGGCACCAGGCCCAGACGGTGTCACACCAGCCTGTCTGAAAACCTGTGCTGATCAGCTGGCCCCCATCCTCTCACAGATATTTAACAGATCCCTGGAGCTGTGTGAAGTCCCATCCTGCTTCAAACGCTCCACCATCATCCCCGTCCCAAAGAAACCCAAAATTACTGGACTTAACGACTACAGACCTGTTGCTTTAACGTCTGTGGTCATGAAATCATTTGAAAAACTGGTTTTGGCCTATCTGAAGAACATCACTGGACCCTTACTGGACCCCCTGCAGTTTGCTTACCGAGCAAACAGGTCTGTGGATGATGCAGTGAACATGGGACTGCACTTCATCCTGCAACATCTAGACAAAACAGGGAATTATGTGAGGATCTTGTTTGTGGACTTCAGTTCGGCCTTCAACACCATCATTCCAACACTCCTCCAGTCCAAACTAGCCCAGCTCTCTGTCCCCAGCTCTATCTGTCAATGGATCACCAGCTTTCTGACAGATAGGCAACAGCTAGTGAGACTGGGTAAATTCACATCCCACAGCCGCACCACCAGCACAGGTGCTCCTCAGGGTTGCGTCCTCTCTCCACTGCTCTTCTCCCTGTACACCAATGACTGCACATCTAAAGACCCCTCTGTCAAGCTCCTGAAGTTTGCAGACGACACCACACTCATTGGCCTCATCAATGACGGAGAGATGAGTCTGCTTACAGACAGGAGGTTAAAGAGCTCGCTGTCTGGTGCAGTCACAATAACCTGGAGCTCAACACGCTCAAAACAGTAGAGATGACAGTGGACTTCAGGAGGAACCCCCCTGCTCTCCCCCCACTTACTATCATGGACAGCACTGTAACGTCAGTGGAAACATTCAGGTTCCTGGGCACTACACTCACTCAGAACCTGAAGTGGGACAATCACATTGACCTGATTGTCAAAAAGGCCCAGCAGAGGCTGTACTTCCTTCGCCAGCTGAGGAAGTTCAATCTGCCGAAGGAGCTGCTGAAACAGTTCTACTCGGCCATCATTGAATCCATCCTCTGCACTTCAATAACTGTCTGGTTCAGCTCAGCTACCAAAACTGATCTTAGAAGACTTCAGAGGATAGTCCGGACTGCTGAGCGAATCATTGGTACAACACTCCCTACCCTCCAAGAACTGTACTCATCCAGAGTGAGCAAAAGGGCTGGCAAAATCATTCTGGACCCCTCACACCCAGCCCACATTCTCTTCGAACTGTTGCCATCTGGTCGGTGCTACAGAGCACGGACTACCAAAACAGCCAGACATAGGAAAAGCTTCTTCCCTCAGGCCATCTACCTCATGAACAGTTAAATATTCCCCCTATTGTGCAATAAAATGTGCAATACCGCTATCCATACCTATATTTATTATAGATTCCATACACTCAATTCTTTTGTATAATTTGTATATAGAACATCTGTATTTACATTATATTGTCTTGTGTATTGTCTTTCACATATTTATTCTAATCACTCATTTATTTGTCTATTGTTTGTGTCTTTTCATATATTTATTCTAATCACTTGTTTATTTTTGTTATCTGTGTCTTGTCACTTGTGATCCTGTCTGTGTACTGGAAGCCTCTGTCACCAAGACAAATTCCTTGTGTGTGTAAGCACACTTGGCAATAAAGCTCTTTCTGATTCTGATTCTGAAATGCACTTATCACTTGATTCAGCATTATTATATATTTTATTAATACATGCAAAATCTTTTTAATAGAGAGATGTACATTTTTACTGTTGTTTATTGTGGATGCAGATTTTTAGAATTCTCTCTATATAACTTCTCTGCCATCACTGTACTTTAACTGCTGCTTTAAGTGCAAAACTGTAATGTAGGACACTTATCAAAACCGAATGAATATCTGTTGTACAGATATAGAAACGTACAGGATCTCTGAATGAAACGCAGATGAAAATAAACACCCATATGAACAAATTCATTTAAAATAATAATAATAATCTGCAATATGGACGGACATAAAGCCCAGGCAGTTGTAACTATAGAAATCTTTTTTTTAACGGGTTACAATAAGAAACAGTTACTGCAAAATGTAAAGATACAACAAATTCAGTTAAACAAAAAGCTAAATCACCTAAACCAGCAGTATTGCAGATTCTGTTAACTTTGCACTTTTTTTTTACTCAGTAGTTTTGTGTTGAACAGCATAATCCTTTTTACCTTTTTGTTTATTCTAGGCAATATTACGATCAAAGTTAGTCCTGCATGCTGCACTTACCAAATGAAGCAAATAGCATTTAAACATTTCTTTATATGACATATTATGTCAAACATGTAGCATTATTTTGACTAAATCTAGGCAAGTAGCATTTCTTAGTTTAAACCTGGCAAATTGCCAGGTGCTTACAACAGGTGCTTTCACACCAAAGCATTTGGTGCAGACCAAAGTCAGTTTGCTGATCCTCCCTAAATCATGGAAGTGAACCACTCTTGAAGTGTATTTTTCAATGCCTTTGAGTCTGTGAGATATTTATTTTTATCCATCTTGTTGTTCCTTAAATGTATTTATCCAAACTCTTAATAGCATCCTCTTGCAAGTATTTTCTCCATTCATCTAAATTCACACTTTTTCGCTGAAAGCCTCGTAAGGTTTTTTTATAGTGATTCTCCAGATCTTTTTGGAATCTGCACACAAACCACTTCCAGTATGGCAGCTCAGAGAGATCTGGGGTGATGCTCCATGAAGCATATTCAGGACCTCCTTTTCTGTATTCCTTCCAGGGGACTTTATCATCTGAGCTATTTGGGAAAAAAGATCGATCACTGGCTACTGCTGATGTGCAGATGCTGATAGAAAGGCTTGTGGTTCCTCTGTAACAGCACCCATTTACTCCGATAATACGATGGAAAGGCACACTGTGATCTCCATCATGGTTTTCTATTGTGTTGGTGCAGATGGCTGCACAGAAAGGACACTGAACCCAGCAGCACTGACAGAAGTGATCAGTCAGAATCTCGTCTGGTCTGTCTTTGTGTTCCAGCTTTACTGGAAATGTTTCTGTGCTGAATTTACTGATTATGTCAGATATTACAGAAGGAAGTTCTTTCTTTATCACGGCTTCTAAAAAGCTGACTTCAACATCATCCTGATTCACTCCAGTGAGGTCACTTGAAGAAAATACCAGCACATCGGAGAGCTCTTGGGTGAAATGACTTAACCACAATTTAACATTATCCTCTTGGCTGGATTCATGTGCTGCGTTTGTGATCTGTTGCTTCAGCAGCAAAATACTGTCTTCCATTTTGGCACGAACACTATCTTCAAATCTTTTAGTGATGTACTGACTGACTTCACTTCTAATGAAATTCTTGAAGTGTTCTCTGGGATTGTTAATGTAGGTCATGTATGCGTTAAAATCCTGTTTTTCTGCCAATGTCCTCAGAATGTGTTTCTCTAGGTTTGATCGGTTTCCATTTAGCGATTCACAGTTTGTTCTCATTTCATTTGCTAAATCTCTGGCTGTTTTTTTGTAGACATTCTGCTGAATGGGCTCTTTGAGTTTATTACAAACAAATGCACCAAAAATAGCAGTTGATGATGCTCCTTGACAGTATTTCTGGAAAATTCCGTAGTACTCTTCACTCTTCCTCTCAAAATAGAGAACAGGATCATTGGCTTCCCTGAACATTTGGTGCTGATCAGTGAATGTCTTGTTCACTCTTTGACATATGCAAAGTACCAAATCAATGAAGAATTTACTTTTGAACACATATTTCACTTTTGGCCCTTCCTCATGCTCTTTTACACTTGTCCGTATGTAATCTACAATTTGTTGAATGTTATTATTACTATAGCCTATCTTTGCAACATTACCTGAATGGATACTTTTATCTGTGTGTTCAGCTATGTTTCTGATTAAGGTTCTTATCTGAGCTTCATCCTCTTTAGAAATAGCAAGACCAAAATTCTCTTTCTCTTCCTTGTGAGTATTCATATCAGTAAATTTTGGGTATTTCTTCAATTCTACATATTCTGAATAGCTTTGCAAAGAGAACAAATCACTGTGCTCTCTGCTCTCTTCCATACAGTCTAAAGGGAGACTTTTATAGCTATCACTGATATGTTTTTTTACATCACTTAATATGTCAATATTTTGGATTATAAGAGTATCTGTAAAGATCTCAGCTGTCTGTTTTTTCCAAAAGAAATGAAACTCTTGTTTCATTATGTTTTCATCATTTGCATTATCTTTAAATTTTAGAGCAAGTTCTTTGCTCTTTTCAAAAAGAGTGTTTTCATGTTGTGTCCTCCGATTATTGATCATTTTCTTCATTTGACGCTGTTGCATAACGGCATTTAATTTCCTATTAGTTTCCCTCACAATGTTTTCTTGAACCTCTTTCATTTTTATCTCAAATGAAGCTTTCCACTGATTTAATATACTCGCATCTTTGTCTTTCTCAAAGAATTCAGACATTGTCTTTTTCACTTCTTCACTTCTTGCATTTAGTTGATACTGAACATCAGTTTCTTCAAGATGATGAATTGTTTTATTTTCTATTTTGTTGTGAAGCTTGCTTTCGATTTCCAGCATGGCACTCCGAAGGCTCCAGGTCCATTTGCTGTATTCAGTCTCCAGTTTCTTGTATGTTGCAATTTCCAGAGAATTTTTGAAGCTGAACACAAACTGTTCATTAAGCAAAGCCTCCCAGAGATCCTGAATACGGTCTCTTAGATGTGTCAGTGTTATGCCTTCTGATTTTGAAGCATGTGTTAGAATAGTTTGTTTTAGTTCTAGAATGTTCTCGCAGTAGTCTGGGTTTGGTGGTGCCATGGGTGGGCTGCCCTCCCAGAGCTGAGCGAAATACTTCACATCATTCTGAACATCAAACACAATGACATCGCTAAATCGTTCTGCATCAAAATCTTCCTCTCTAGCAGCAAGTTTTGTCATTTCATCCAGTTTCTCCTGCAGTCGTCTCCTTCCCTCCAAGTTTTTCTCTTCAGCTGTGATATCGGAGACATTCTGATGCACAAACATGCAGCTAGGATTTAGTCTGACCTTCTTCATCCTCATGAAGGCCTGAACAACAATCTGAAGAATATCCTGCATCTCGGATGGGTTTTCTCCAAATATATTGATGAGGGTCATATTTCCAACACCAACAACAAATGTGGCCATTTCATTGTCACGATGCGTTGTTGAACTTTCAGCCAGTTCTGGTGGACGAAGTCCTTCAGTATCAACAACCAGAATGTAGTCAAACTTCAGCTCTGTTTTCATCTCTTTTGACACTTTGATCAGCTGCATGAAAGCTCCTCTGGTGCACCTGCCAGCACTGACAGCAAACTGGAGTCCAAACATGGCATTCAGCATGGTGGATTTGCCAGAGCTCTGAATCCCTAAAACTGACAGCACAAAGACTTTCTGGTCTCCCAGTTTTTTGACAAGTTCATCTAAAACAGCAGTGATCCAGGTGAGAGGAACATGAGCAGCATCTCCATCCATCAGCTCCATGGGAAATCCAGAGATCATCATCTCTGCTGCAAGACTCGGGAGAGAACAGAAGTCAAACTGCAGATCATCTTTCTTGTTCTTCTTCACAGATGACCATGATTCATAGATCTGACCAAACTCTCTCAAGATGTGCTCCAAGCCAAAACTTGTCCTATTAATTTGCTCAGATTTTTTTTTCAGATTTGTTTGTTCAATCTGCAGTTGATCTAGATTGTCAGACATTTTTTTCAATGCTGAGACTTCATGCCATTTCTTGTCATACTCCTTATTAAGTCCACAGAGCTTTTCTGAAGTGAACTCATTCAACAGGTTCATTATCCATCTGAGGAAATAGTTTTTGTCATTGTCTTGCTGTGATTTCATTGTTACGATAAATGTTTTCAGAAACTCACTCAATCCTTCTGTTACTTGCTTTTGTCTTATATCTCTCATAATCTTCTCTTTTCTAGTTTTATCTTCCTCTGGATTTTCTCTTTGTAGATGATGCAGTTCTTTGTTCATTTTACACCAGTCATGCCACAGTTTCCCCTGACAGGGCAGGAATGTTTCTTTCACTGTTGATGGATCTTTTCCTCTCAGTAAACCCATGATCTGATCTGCTGCTTGTTTTCCTCTCTGGCACTCTGGATCATTCTCATCTACTCTGAGTCCTGTGTGTTTGGCCACATCTTCAAGCTTGAAGCTCTTTTTCTGCTTTGTTAAACTCTCTCTGATATTCTCTTTTATTTGCTCAGATACATCAGATTGGTTTTTGTTCAAAAGACCCATTATGAATTTTCTATTTCGCAGTTTCGTTTTATCACAGTCATTGTCAGTGAGCAGACAAATGAGAGGCTGATGAGATTTGAAGAGTGATCTCACCAAACCTTTGTAGAGGTTCTTCTGTCCAAAATCTGGTAAGAAGAGGACATTCACTGAAGCCATGCTGGTTAGTATCTCATATTGTGTCTCACTGACTCCTGCATCACCATAAAGATTACAGAAAGCAACACAGTCATTATATGTATCTGTCTTTTTCCCAGAAGGACAGTACCAGGCGATCTCCACCACTCCATCCAGCAGTAATCTGGTTCTGCTGCCACCTGAGCAGTTCCTGTGGAAGAACGTGTGGTGTTTCTCTTTGATGAGGCTGTTCATCAGCTGAGACTTAGATGAAGACACCGAGCCAAACCTGAAGAAAGCCACCATTGGAGTCTCAGCCTTGTAGACCGGCTGGGTTTGACTGATGATCTCATTGTTGCTGTTCTTCATCTTCCAGCTCTTACTAATTTGTCTAAATGTCCAGAGAGGAAACTCAATCTGTTGTGTGAATGGATCAGGAACAAGCAGAGGCAGTGCATACTGACACTGTGAGAGTTTAGTCACCATCATCTGCTTTAGGAAACCATCAGCACAATGAAACACAGCCATCTGAACATCCATTGGGTGAATATCAGGATTGTAATCTGCTACCTCTTTATCGCATGCTTTCTTGGTGCCAGTTGTTTTCAGTTCTTTGTCTTTCTGTTTGAGTTTTATGACAGTGTCTCTTGCTGTGTAGTCCATATTCATCAGCTTTTGTAGGAATGAGTTTACCAGTTCATTCTCTTCCTGTGGTTCCTGAGACTGAATTGAAGACCTAGTGATCTCAAGAATGTCAGCTGTTTTTATTTTATCTTGACGCCTTTTTGTCAGATCCAGTCTATTGTAGAGCTTCTCCAGCAGTTGGTCCATTTTTGCTGCAAGCTTAGGGACTTCACCAGTTTCATCTGTCTGTAAATAGACACATGAACACATTCATGCATAACTCGTTTATTATTGTCTCACATTAGCGGAGAAAATATCCCAAAACATATTGCCATATGATGAGTAGATAAATAAGTGTTTTGTACCAAGAATCTGTGTAAGGACATTAATTAAGGGTGGTATATGTACAAGTCAAGCATATAGATTGTTTGTTAAAGGAAAAAAAACTGTAGAATTGTCCATAAAAAAAGGATAAAATTGAATCACCAATGAGGGACGACCAACCAAACTAGAAGAAACTGAATTCTCCTTTTATTGGTTATAAATCTTCCAATTGCCCTGGCCCTTTTTATATTCATTGATTACTTACCTGTAGAGAAGAGCCTGTTTGGAAACAGCATATTATCATGTCCTCCATGTCTTTCCTCGTGTCTGTTGAATCTGCTCTCTTTGGCTCATCTTGCTTCTTTTTTCTGCATCTTTCTTTTTCACTAAATTCCTCCTGTTTTCTTCTTTCTTTGTCATGATCTTCCCTTTCTTCCTCCATCTTCATTTTTTCTATTTCTGCCTTTTGTTTAACCGTAGGATCTTCTTTCTCTCTTTTGATTTCCTCTCTCTCTTCTTTAAGTTGCTGGTCATTTTCATCCCACATTTGTTTTTTTTCCACTGTCACTCTCTTATTTTCTTCTCTACTCATTCTTTCCTCCTCTAACATTTTCTCCTCTTTCTCTTGTTCTCTTTTCATGTCTGTTCTGTATTGTTCTTTACTTTCTTCGAATTGCTCTTCTCCAATCACTGTGTCTTTATCCTGTCTTTCTTCCCCCATCATCAATTTCTTTTCATCTTTGGCCAGGAGTTCTTCTCTCTCTCTCTTCAGTTGCTTCACTTCGTCCATTAGCATCTTCATTTGCGCTTCTTGTTTTTCTCTTTCCATCTCTCTGAACATCTTACATGTGTAGTAACTTCCTCCATTTGCTGCCACCATGTGATGAATGTAATGAACTTCATTAAACCAGATCCAGATTTACCCAGGTATTCTTCAATGGTCTTCTTCTTCTTCAGATCATCTCCTCTGGTGAAGAGCACCATGGTGTACATTAGTGAGTTTTCACCAAAAGTCTCTTGAATGATCTTCACAGCATTTTCCTCCTCCTGAGTGAAACGTCCCACTGGTATCAGTAAGAGAAACACATGTGGTCCTGGCAGAATCATTGAGATGCAGTTGGTGATTTCTCTCTGGATCTCTTCTTGACTGAGTTTAGTATCAAACAGTCCTGGAGTGTCAATTACTGTAATTTGTGTGCCATCGACTTTTGCCGTCTCTCTCTGACACTCTCTAGTAACTGAATCATAAGACACATCTTCTTTAAATACCTCTTTTCCTAAGATGGTGTTTCCAGTTGAACTCTTCCCAACTCCAGTTTTTCCCAGCAGGACAATCCTCACATCATCTAAAACCTCTCTTGAACCTGAAGAAAATAAAGCATTTGGACCATCAGTAACAGTGTCTTGCATTTTGTAAAATTCATGAACAGACAAAATAGTTCTTGCCAAATAGGGATGGCAATGTTTAGACATGATTTTAAAATGATCTTAAATGCATCTAATCTTTTCATCAGCATTGTGGAAATTCAGAGCTGAATGTGTCCTGTTGCCAAATTTACAAACAGTAGTATAAAAGTGAAAAAAATCTATAATATATATAATATTATATTAGATGAACATTTGACTATTACCTTTTTGCTGGATCTGCATCTCAAATGAAATTATTTTCTTTCTCATTTCTTCAATTTTCTCCACCTGTGCATCCAAAAATGATTCTGTCGAGAAATGACTTCTACTATTATCTTCCACCATCTGCTCCATTTTAGTCACCAACATGGAAACATGTGTTTTTGGCTCAAGGAAATGATGTCTTCCTCCAAAACGCTCAATGACAGACTTCATTGCTTCATTTAGTTTATCTGTCTCATGTTCTAACTTTTGGATTATGAGGACCATGATGTGGTTGTTGATCTTTGAGGTGAATATTTTCTGGATCTCCTCTGTTTCTCTTTTGTCTTCATCAGAAAGTGGACCATGAGAAACAATGAAGAGGAAAACATGAACTCCAGGATCACAGAGAGACACACAGCGGAGAGTCTGGCGCATCGCTTCCTTCTCTGAGAGCTGAGTAAGAGCTGGCAGCTCCACCAAAGTGATCAGACGTCCATGAACTTCCTCCTCCAGCTTCACACACTCTCTGAGCTCCGATCTGCTGTCTTTCTGGTTCAGGATGAAGGATGATATGAAGGATTTTAATGTTTTGTCACTTCCACACAGAACCACATTCAGCTTTGGTGAAGTATTGACACCCTCTGCTGCTTAAAAAAATATTTATATATTTAATTGACGGGTCAGTTATGTGAATTCCACATAATTACATGTGCTTTTTATTTATTTACACTAATATGTGTTATTGTCAATGTGAAACTCATTACCAAACATTAATATGTAACACATCAATTCATGTACATTAAAAAAAAGAAATAGTATGATTAGGAACCATTCTCGGTTCTCCGCTTGGTTCGGCCCGGTTCGGCCCGACTATGGAAAAGTAGCTAATGTTTCATCGCATTTATTTCAAAGCAGCAAAGGTTTTTTTTTTTTGTTTGTTTTGGTTTTTTTTTATATAAAATAAGCAGATGATGTGTATGTGTAGTATGTACAGGTTTGTACATGTTTTTTGCAAATAAAACTCACACAAGATTCTCCTCTGGAAAACAATTTCTTTTTTCTCATTGTTGCTGTCTTTGAGTTTTCCACCAGATTTGTGTCCAAATTCTTCCTCTTCTTCTGCTTTGACTGAACCTCCAGACCTGCTCTGCTCTTCATCCTCTGATGTTTCTTCTGTTTCCACATACAAGTCACAGATGAGAAACTGAACATCTTTCTCATTGAGCATCTTCTCCACTCTTTCAAGTATCTGAGAGTGCAATTCTGATTTTCGTTCATTGAACTGAAGATGTCCACCTCCACATTCCTGTACTAATTGATAAATATAGTCATTGTTTATTTCTTCCTCATTAGTCAACACTATAGTGTTTTTACAACCATCCTCACTGAATTCATTCAGCACATGTTTCACCCTATGCCAGTCATTCTCACTGAAGTTGTTCTGCTGCAGTACAAGTATGATCACATGAGGTCCAGGAGCAGACAGATTCACACACACTTTCACTCCATGTGTGATCTGAGAGTCTAATAGATTTGTTTGCAGCAGGTGAGGAGCGCTGATGACTGTGACATCTCTGTCCTTCAGTTTTCCTCTGTGTTTCTCAATGTGTAGTTCTCCATCAGCAGGTGGTGCTTCACTGCCAATTGCTACTCTTCCTAAGATGAAGTTTCCCACTCTGCTGTTTTCTGTTAGATTCTTTCCCAGCAAAACAATCCTCAAATCACTCACTGAAACACAGAATACAAATAACACAAAGACTGTACCAAGTGAGCAGATTTCAGATGGTATACTTTCAGGAGTTTTGGACCAGCTGTGTAATTTGAGATGGAAAGAAGTTTTAATGGATACCTTTCTTTAGGTGTTATATAAATGTCCCGATGCCTACATAGTTTTTCTAGAATTATGATGAATTACATATAATTGACTTACTGTTTGGCCAGTCACCAGGTGGACTTTGTCGTCCTCTTCTAGCTGCAAACAAAACAACACACACAATGCTGTATTTCTCAAATTAATCCATTTTGTTGTCATTTTTATTTATAGAAACAGTTCACACGCACACACAGTTTTGTCATTGCTTAACTCCATGTTATTCTACCCCAGTATTATTTTCTTTTTTTCAAGAAACAAAAAAGTTGATTTTCTGCTAGAAAATAATATGAGAATTGATGTTTTGTTTTGTTTTCACCACAAGTTCTTGATGCATCTGTCATTTTTTGCAACATCTTTTATGTGGTTTAGCATAACATCTATTTTTATTCTTTAACATCTCATATCTTGCTTTATAAATCGTGCTGCATTGTTTATTATTGAAGTATGTTGTTTTTTGTTTATTTGTTTGCTCTTCAAGCAACAAATAAACAAATCCAAAGCTGTATATAAAAAATTAAGACAGGCACTGCAGTGGAATCTCTCATCACAAAATATTATCTCTGTAATAACCTTATTTTAAACATTTGAATAACAAATCAGTGAATAAATAAAAATCAACTGAATCTAAGATTTCATTTTGAGATTTGATGTTTTCCTCACACTACATGCAATGACTATCTACCTGATATTACTGACTAGTCAACTATCGATTGTTAAATATGTGTTTATTATTTCTTGCTTTCATTCCCATTCAGAATGTTGCTGCACATGAGTAAGTGGATCTCTGTAAACATACAAAAAAATTTTATTAATTAATTAAATAAACAAAAAGGTTGAATGAATCTGCTTCTTTTTACTATATAAGCAAAATACCATAGGAGTAGGCTACTATATGAGTGTTGGGAAATGCCAAAATTGAAAATTAAACAGTAAACCCTTTGATGAAGTGGTTAGTTATGCAATTAATTGTTAAAAATGGTCAACAGTATAATTTCACATGGTGACAAACTTTTTGTTATTAGCCACTTTGACTTAGGGTACAATTCACAAGAAAGAAAGAATATTCAAACAAACTGCATTGCTTCATTAGTATACAGAAGAACAACATATAAAAAGCAAAATACTGTACTTCTGCTTTATTTAGCCTAGTAGAAATGAGGTCTTTTAGCTTGTTAACATATTTAATCGGTCTGATTTGATTCTTACCTGGAGTGGACGCCATTACACATTTCTAAACAAATCGAAAGGGAATTTTTGTTTGACAGACAGATGAAGAAGAAGAAAAACCACATCTGTGTCGATGTATGTGGGTGTGCTCACTAAAATTTGGCTACTCACCAAAGTCTTCTTTCGTACTTCCCAGCTCCTCTCCTGTAATGATTTAAAGCTTTCTTCATGTTTAGTTTTTCTTTACAGCTATCGGAAAAATTATCTTGTTTTCTTAAAATATGTTTTGTCTGATCGTGCAGCGATCAGAAGGAAATTCACGAGTTTCCGATAAATCTCACTTTTAAAATCCATTACGTCATGTTATCTGACAATGGATCAAGTGTTTACCTTTTTAATTTATTTATGTAAGTATGTTTTATGGTTACCTTGTTTTGAAACACCTGCTCAAGCATAGGTCTCTACAGAACAGTAACGATCAGTGTGCAAGACCATACCGAAGGGGCGTTTTTAACCGTGTTAGATGATTTGCTCCCATCACAGTGACCGCATCACGATGGGGCATCGTTTTCATTCAAGTATTACTCACTGCAAAGCCAAATGAGCTCCAGCTCCCCCTCTCTGGATGTCCAGCTCCACCTCTGTGTGAACTAATGGGTGGAGTTATGTTTAGGATAGGGTAAGGGGTAGGGCTAGGGTGTGGTTAGGTGTCCATCTCCACCCATTACCTCCAGCGAGGGGGAGCTAGAGCTCCAGCTCCTCCCATTTAGCTCTGCAGTGAGCACCCTCTCTTTTCATTGCGTAATTTTCTAATCCCACTACAGCTATTTTCAATGGGAATCAAGCACATTTCAATCTTTGTAACTGGGAATTTTATGACCCTTTGACTCACTGATACTGAGTAGTAGCATAGACCGGGTACAGGGGTACATTTGAAACACATTAAATAACTTGGGTGCGCAACAAGTCCAAAGATATAGGTGAAAGTTGTTTTTTTTTTGTTCTAAGGTAGGTTTTTCATTTTACCACATCCCTTCCACATTGAATAGCTTCTCATCCTTATGACTGTTAAAGGGGTCATCGGATGCAAAGTTCACTTTTTCATGTTGATTGAACATTGATGTGTGTTGGCAGTGTATGTACAAATCTACCCTATAATGATAAAAATCCATGCAGTGGTTTTTAATTAATCTGTAAAAATAATATTCCCCTTTTCAAATCGAGCCCTTCTCAGATGCTTGTCGTTGTGGCGTCACACGATAGTTGATTGACATGAGCATCTTACCTCAGATCAGCTGTAACAGTCCGACCTTCATTGTTTCGATGTCAGAGCAGGGATGTAAGTTAGACAAGAAATATCTCAGATTGAGCGATTGAGGTGTTGTGTTGCTGGATGTAATAATGAACATAGTGGTCGTCATTTACTCCCGACATCTGAGTCGCTGAAGATTGGATTATGTTTGTTTGTGAAGGGAATGCACCTCTCGATCTACATAAACGTGTCTATGTTCGTGCAAATCATTCATGATTCAGCTTCATCTACAGCACAAGTGAGTATAAGGTTTTTTTTATGAATCTCTGCAATCATATTTCCTAATAACCTTCTAGTTTGCAAGTTTTGTGGCTAAACGCACTAAATGCGTCTAAAGTAAACAGGCCCGTCACTCCACAGAGAGAAGAGAGGGGTGGGGCAAGCAGAGCTCATTTGCATTTAAAGGAACAATCCATCAGAATGGGATGATTTTTGCAGAGCTCATTTTGACAGGGTAAAAAAGGTGTTGTTTACCACTGAGAATTTTTAACCAAAGTATATTATAGATTTTTCATTAAGACCCTAAAGAATCATATCATCTTATGGAAAATGGGCAAACTGACATATTGCACTTTGCATCATGCAAGGTCACTGTAAAATCTAGAGAAATGTTCGAGGCGCTCAGCGGGGTACAGTTGAGACACAATGTATAATTTCTTTATTATGTTTATTATTATTATATTTGTTAGGTTATTATTTTTAATAATTGAGCAGTCTGCCTTAAATTATTCCTTACAAGATTACAAGTAACTACAATAAATAAAGTACAGTTACTTAACAACATTTATGGTACTGTATGTGATTTGTTTTGTGTAACTGTTTAATAATACTGCAGTCAAACTCATTTTGTCAAGTAAATTTCATAAAATACACAAGCATTCCACTCTTATGAAAATACTTCACTTGCATATGATAATACCTGCATCCATGCATTTTATATGACTGCAGATGTCACACATGGCTTTCCTGAAACACTTCACCCGTGGCAAGGACAAACTTTACAAAATGTAGTTGTTTATCTGTAATCACAGATGTTCTTCTCTCTCTGCAAACTCAATACACTTGCAGTTCTTCTCGTTTCAGTGTTTTAGACAAGGAACACATAGTGTCTTTTAAAGTTTCAAGTGTTTCAAAAGTTTATTAAAAAATAAAACTATAATACAAGACCAGAATCACATCTCCTGAACATGGCTTTTAATAACTGATAAGAATTGTTCACCCAAAAAATTTAAATTCTGTCATCATTTACTAATTTACTCACCCTCATGTCATTCCAAACCTGTATGACTTGTAAGGTTTTCCGGTTTTCCAGTGGAATTATGCGGTTACGTTTTGGCATCTAGCCTGTTTTGTGAGATTTTTTTCACTAACAGTGACCACTTATACAGTGGTAGTACGCATAGTTAACACGGAGGAAGCAAATATAAAGAAAATAAACACTGTTTTAATAAAGAATTTACATACTACAGTTACCGAGAGAATTAAGTTTTAAGCTGCAAATGAAGAATATGGTGTGATAAACAGCACACTTCTCCTGTTAAAAAAAAAAAAAAAAAGTCTGTATTCAGAAAATACAGAAAATGGCAAGATTGAACACCTAACTTCTGTACTCTGAATATGTATGTTTTGTCATTTTGGACAGAGTCTGGCCACTTGATGGTTTACACAGCATTATTTACATCCTTATAAAACAGCAATCCATTTGAATCAAATCTCAATGATTCACTCATGTTAAATTGCATTTACTTTTGCTGTTTGGTTATAGTTAATGAGAAACAAAATGTCTAAAAGTAGAAAGACTTCTCCCAAAACAATTAGCCTAATTGTTTCTGAAAAAGAAATAAAGAAAGAATAAGGCAAATCATGTTCCCTGGAGATCTGTCTGTCTGTTCAATGTGTTTCCTAAACAGCCATGTATATGAACTTTACTATAAAAGTTATAAAGGTAGGTGAGTTGAGGGGTGTTTGAGAGTTGAGTACAGCACTCAAACACTGCCATCTTTTGGTGGAACCATATCCTGCCTATAAAACGTATTTGGTGTCTCTTGATGTTCATGCACAGCTAATTTTAGAAAAGAAAAAAAGAACATTTAAGATTTTTGTAATTTCAGAATTTCAGTAAATCTCAGATGTTAGTGTTGCAATACAGACAGACATACTGACCTGACAATGCAGTGGCTCATTATCTCATTATCTATCTATGATAGCCCTGTAATGAATAAAATGCTATACTTAGAGTGTATGCGTTAACTACATTAAACACAGGCCCACTTGCAGTGACGATAAACATGGTTTATTTAATTTAAACTATAACAGTTTTGGTACTGTGTTCAGTCACAAACTTTATGCCCAGTTTAAAACCTTAGTCCTGAAACAAAACTAATTTTGAGCTACTGGTTGATGGTTGAGAATCACGTGACTATTACTCCTAACAGTTTAGGATCTATCTTGTATAATTAGTCAAATATGATGGAGATAACTGGCTGCAACCAAGGTTTGTTTACCTGTACATGTAAACCTGTTTTCATATTATTTCAGTGGGTGAAGAGGTTGATGATACTGATGCAGTTAAAGTGACGGAGGAAGGTTTTGACCTAAAGGCAGATGTTCAAGTTCTGTGGACATTTAAAAGTGTCAGTCGAAGCACCCGGTTGCACAGATGCATCAAAGCAACATTTACACTCATTACAAGAAGTGCAGGCAGAGTACAGCTTAGATTAACAAAAGGGCTATTGGTGCACAATTCACTGATATGAGATGATGGACAGGCTTTTGGGAGTAAGGTTTCAGAAGAACACATACCATCTCATGAGTGCAGGGCAGGGTTCATTTCCCTTTGATGATGATAGAGAGACAAGATGTACACAAAGTTCATCATTCTCATTTCTCATGTGAGCTCCAGGAGCAGCACAGAATATTTGATACTTGTTAAAAATGTCCATCAGCATGCAGGCTCTCATCTTGATTTTCATCTGTTTGCAAGGTACGTTTTTTTCTTAATTTGTTTAATAATAGTGATTTATTTATTTATGTATTAAATGTCAAGTTCATTTCATACAGGCACACAATTACAAGTAAACAATCATCTGCTGACCATGAGCTCTGATCTCATATTCACTGACAGAACACTAATTACAATGCCAGAATTATAGAAATGGAGTATTTCATATATTTGACGTGTCTGAAACATTATCAGTGTTTTCCTTATTTCCCGCTGTAGCATTTTAAAATAATATGCATGATTTATTCAACTGGTGGTTGGCGTTTATCACAACATTTGCTAAAATATCCCAAAATATTACATTTTTCCACAGTTTAACAGAAACACTTATTGTTTAGGTGCAGGTAATTTCCAGCCTTCTAAACACCGGAATTGATCAACTTCCTTTTCCTCTCTCAAGATCGCTTTCAGTCAAACCACAGACAGTGTCTTCTAGTGCTGCAGTGCAGCAATAATTATGTATTATCAATGACCAAAATTTCTGGTAATCATCTAATAGTCTTATATCCAATAGAAAAAAATCCTTTATTAAGATGTTTTATCACCATTTGCCATTAATACAGCTTTCAACCTTCTTAGAATTAAAATGCCAGTTATTTCAGAGATGTTGAAGGAGAGAATTGGCTTTTTACACTTCTTTTCAAAACTGTCAACAGTGGTTTGATAATATTCAACTCAGGAGATTTGTCTGCTCTGTGGACATTTTTTTTGTGTGTGTGGAAATAGGGTCTTCAAGGTGGATACTGAGGTTTATTGTTCATTTGTTGCAGTAGCTCTGTTTGTTTAGACACAATTCATCTTAGTGCTCAATGGTCCCTATCATTCACTTTCAGTTTTCGCCCACTACCTTCTTCGCCTTGTGTACACAGTCTTAATCGTAAAGACTCAAAACACCAAACGATTGTGCTTTTAAGGTAACAGAGGTTCCTGCTCCTAAACGGGCTCCTATGATTTGTCCTTTTGGGAAATTAGACAAGTCACTCATTTCATCCATGGCTTGTACTAAACACTGCTGAACACACTGATATACAAACTAGAGAATCTAGACAATGAAATATAAAAAAAACATGATCAGAACATTTGTTGTTTATTTTCACTGTAAGTCTGTACAAATTATATTAACCAATATAATAATGCGTGTTTACATTATTTTGTCCAAACCTTATATATATAATATAATATATATAATATATTTCTCACAGCAACTGTTAAAATGATCATAACAGGTATTGTTTTTTTTTTTTACAGAAACAGTGTCAATTTCTTTTATAGGAACATTTGATGAATATAACAGGTCTCATTACCTACCTGTTTATCTACCTGTGTATTTAACCAGTTTTCATATTGTTTCACAGTGGGTGGAGAGGTTGATGGCATTGGAACAGTTAAAGTAATGGAGGGAGGTGTTCTCAATCTGCATACAGCAGTCGATGATCTAAAGGGTGACGTTCAGATATTGTGGACATTTGAAAGTGCCGGTGAAAGCACTCGTGTCGCACAGATGTATCATGGGAAAATTTACACTCATTATGACGAGAGATTCACTGGTAGAGTGCAGTTAAACCAAGAAACAAGAATATTAACCATCACAGACATCAGGACTAACGAATCTGGACTGTATAAAGCAGTAATCATTGTCAATAAAAGGATCACAGTTCAGAAATACAAAGTGGACGTCTATGGTAAGTCACAGCTGCAGTCAGTATGGTCAAAATTAATAATATGTGATCAAAGCAATAAAATAACTAATATAACTAGATCCCAAATGGTCTCACTGTAAAATCTTTGATGTTCATGTTTTCTTTTGTCCTCAAGCGCCTGTCTCTGTGCCCACCATCAGCAGCAGCTCATCAGTTGGTGTTCAACAGTCTATAGGTCTGTCTATGTTTTTTTGCAATGAATGTTACATTATATTGCACGCCATTATATAGGTTGTCATTGAAAAGGAGTACACAAAGTACACTGAAATCATTATCATAAATAAATAGGCAAAAGTACAACAATTAATAGCTAGTGGATTTTCCTGGCTTTCGGTGGGGACAGAGAAATTACAAAACACAGACTTCACAGGTTGCACCTAGTTAAGACTAGTAATGGGAGAAACGAAGCTTTTCGAAGTTCTGAATCCATTGAACCAATTGCTTCTTAAAATAAATTTCCGCTCAAAACACCACATGTTGGCGGCACCTGCTGGTCAAAATATGTATATGCAATGAAAACTCTCACTGAAACTCCTACTTAAAGTGCTCCTATTATGCCTTTTCAAATATGACCTTTCATGCAGTGTGTCATGTAGCTGTATGTGAACATAAACTATCTGCAAAGTTGTGAAGCTGACAGTGCACGATAAATAAAGTTATTGTCTATCAAAAAAAAAGAGTCGGCTCACTATCCTAAGCTGTGAGTAAATTTGTTTTATGTTCACTTCCAAAAGATGAATCCACAAAGATTGTGTTTTCTAGCGATCGTTTAAAAGATGTAGTTGTCCATGTCATGTTGTGTAACAACCCTGCACATGTCTTGCTAAACTGGCTAACTCACGCTTCTGTAGTTCAGTTGTTCAGCTGTGGGCCCACTGTAGTCTAAAAATTTGTGATTGATGCAGCTTGACTGTATGCCTGTCTCATTAGTTGGAGTAATGATAAAGGATGGCGCACAAAGCAGCTTTCACACCGAATGCGGCAAGCCTGCGCTATGAAACCCATTCATTTCAATTGCTTGCGCCATGCGAGGACGGCTTGTGTCTGCGTCTACCAAAGCGCGCCACGCTCAAAGTTCAAATTAGTTGAACTTTTGCGCTCTGAAGGGCTGCACTGAACCCAGTGGCCAGCGCAGCGCTTTCTGTGTCCGGTGTGAAAGCTCCAGGGTTGTCATTCAGTTATGGCGATGGACGTTTAGTTTCCGACTCGCGCTGTACGCAGTAGACCAATCATAAAGGACTGCGCCATCTGACCAGGAGGAGGGGTTTAGAGAGACTGATTCTTCGAACTGCTTCGTACGAGTGGTTTACGAATCATTTAGAAATGAGGTAAAATTAAATCTATTTTTGGAGAAAACTAAAGTGTTTTTTGACCTTGCATACATGTAAACCTGTTTTAGAAGTCTCATAAAACAATATTAGCAACCTTTGAAAGGGCACAATAGGAGCACTTTAACCTTGCAAAATAAAACTGTCCACCAGGTACATCACAGGGATCACAATTGAGCAACAGCACCACATATCTTCAAACAAGAGAATTCTGCCCTAATAATCAAGGTACGATAAACCTTTTGCCTCTTCTCACCACAAAGCATGGTTTTGCCAGACAGACAAAACTACTTATTTGTAGAACTCGTTTTATAAATAACACCCCGCTTGTGTCTGTGTCTCTTGTATTTTCAGATTCTGTGCAGCGCTGTGGTGAGGCTGAAGTTCTGATCCGACTGGTTCTGTCTGGTCTGGTGGGGTTTGCCACTGTTGTCTTTCTGGCTGAGCACATAAGATGTTGCAGAGCTCAAAGAGGGGCTCACTCTTCTGTGTGATGATGATACAAATTTATGCGTCATAACAGTATCAGTATATCCTCATTTTAAGCTTTAAGTAATGTATATTGCCATTTTCACAGAAGGTCACTTCTACTAAAGTACTACTATTATGCACTTAATAAACCATTATCAAATTGCATTTTTTTCTTCTAGTCTGACTTACGTGGAATGTTAATATAAAATGAAAAATACTTAAAGCAAATTAAAATGTACAAATAAAAAAAGGCTTGAACAAACCAAGTTTGTTGTTTATTGCATATTTCTCCACAACAGCACTTTTGGCACACATGTGACATGTGTCAAATTAATTTTAGGCAACAGTCATTGGATAAATATGTTAAAAAAAAAAAAAAAAAAAAAACTTACAAACATTCAAATATCTTCACATTCATCTGAATTATGTATTCCTGAGACAGGCCTTGCCTATGGATCCACCTGCTCCATGTCTCCCTTACTACATTACACAATGAAGCTCATAACACTGCACATTGCATCTATTATTTATACTTATTTTTTATAATTTGCAAGCGTGCAGAACAAAGTACTGAACAAAACACGAGTGTTTTGAGTGAATTATAACTTAAACGCCTGTGCATGTTGAAAACAGAAACCTTTGATGCTCTCCAGAACACAAACACAAATATGCACTGAATCGTTTGTCAAATTTCATCATTATGCCATTCGTCATTATGCTATTATTGCAGCTTCAACTGTGGATGCTCTTGCTTTTTGTTTTGAGGGCTTAATTTAAAGCCTCATTTAAATTTGCTTAACACAGACCATTAGTCCATTGCATTACAGTTTTTCTCAATCGATTTGACACTTTTTTTTTTTGAAATCCTTCAACAGGGAGTTTTGTTTTATATATATTGTGCAAATCTAAATGAAATAAAAGTTATCCAACAATTGCTATCACCCATGAGGAAAAACTAATTGCCCCTTTAAACTAATTGCCCTTTAGCAGCAATAACTGCAAACAAGCTTTTCTAAAAACTACAGATTGGTGTTTTACAGCACAGTGGTGGATAAGAACCACTCCAGTCCTCTGTCCCAGAAATGTAAGACAAACACTTGAATTGGAAAATATAAACAATTTATTTAGGTTATCAAGACAAAAAAGGAAGCAATAAATGTCTTCGGGAGAGGGCCTGGCCAAAACAACAAACAAAACATCAGCTAACTAACAAGAGGAATACTAAATAACCTATCCAGGTAGAAGAAAAAGAAATCAACAACAAAGTCTTCCCTCACTCCCTCACTAACAAAAACAGAGACAAACGTGGAGTACAAAATAAAATGGCACCCTCACCCTACAGCTTCCCACTTAAACATAAGGCAAATAAACAAACAAAAAAAGATACAATACCTTTTAATACCTTAAAGAGAAAGTAAATTAAAGCAATCAGCTTGAAGTTTCAGCACAACACTGTTTGTCAAGAAGAAAGCACCTTAGTATTCACTTTAGTAAAAGTTCAAGTTTGCACCACAAAAATCATAGAGACTCAAAAAGTAACACCCAACACAAGTCTGGAGCAAGAGAGAAGTGAACCTCTCTTTACCTGCAGCACACTCTTTGATGAGCACCACCTGTGGCTATTTGCAACTGCCAATCAAGCAGAGTGTGAGAGACAGAAGGGGAGAAAAAGAGAACACACGGGGAAAAACAGCCGCACCTAAAAGGGGCAGGAAAACACATCTTGTTCATGAATATTAATATAATACATTCTCAGGATGTAACAATAGACGGTATGCATTGACGTCACTTTCCTGAGTGGTAAAAGAGCCATCAGCGTGAATGGATTTAATAGGGAAGATGCGAAAATCAGTTTAAACTAAAGGTTGCTGAACTTGATATAATGTTCCCAACAACTTAACAAATATCCAGTGGTCAATGGATATTGATGCAGCCAGAAATCGTGTTTTCTAACACTTATATGTGTCTGATTTTGAAAATAAATAAAGCAAATTTGCCTGTGAACTTATTTTGCAAATACAAAATAGGTTGGTCTAAACCCCGGTTTAAACTGGTTTTATAAATAACACCCCGCTTGTGTCTGTCTCTCTTGTATTTTCAGATTCTGTGCAGCGCTGTGGTGAGGCTGAAGTTCTGATCCGACTGGTTCTGTCTGGTCTCGTGGGGTTTGCCACTGTTGTCTTTCTGGTTGAGAACATAAGATGCTGCACAGCTTAAAGAGGGGCTCACTCTTCTGTGTGATGATGATACAAATTTATGCATCATAACAGTATCAGTATATCCTCATTTTAAGCTATAAGAAATGTACATTGCCATTTTCATAGAAGGTCACTTCTACTAATGTACTATTATCATGCACTTAATAAACCATTATCATATTGCAATCTTTTTCTTCCAGTCTGACTTAATTAAGTGGAATGTTTTAGTGTTTTAATTTAAGGCAACAGTCATTGGATAAAAATGTTCAAAAAAAACTTACAAACATTCAAATATTTTCACATTCATTTGAATTATGCATTCCTGAGACAGGCCCTAAAACTACACAAAATACTATTAAATAGGGGCGCAGGAGGTAGAGGTGCTGTTTGCACAGGATTGTAAATGCAAGGCAAGTTTTGGTTTATTTACATTTATTTATTTTTCGCATTTAGTCATTTATTTGTGATAAACACTTTAAATGTAAATTGTAGGTGGGCTATAAACCTATGTTCTTTTTCAAAAAGGATTTTACATATGATTTTTTTTTTTCTAAATGGGATTAGACCATCATAATGCTTCCTTTTGAATGTGTGTGTTCATTTTATTTCCTGCCACTGTGCATGCGGCTCTTTTATTGTATATGACAGCAGCCCCAGTTCCAGAATCAAATCACTGAGGGTGCTTTTCTAGTTTGACATACATTTGTGTTGGTTGTTACTTTTTGAGTCTCTATGATTGTTGTGGTGGATATAATGTTCCTAACAACTTAACAAATATCCAGTGGTCAGTGGATATTGATGCAGCCAGAAATCGTGTTTTCTAACACTTATATGTGTCTGATTTTGACGCCGGGGAAAATAAATAAAGCAAATTTGCCTGTGAACTTATTTTGCAAATACAAAATAGGTTGGTCTAAACCCCGGTAATCACTTATATCAATGTTATATATATCGTCATATATATAGTTACGTATATAGTTTTTGTCAGTGTTTATTTAAAAACATCTAGTTATGCAGAATTTAAGATATATATTGTCAATACGATATATTACAATACAATATATAGGATATGATTTTACTGCACAATTTAACATGAAATGATAACGGCAAATCCGTGTTTTGCTGCCTGGAGACCATTTGTTTATTTGTCTTTGAATTGCAGCGATTAATTTGCTTTTCTTTTCAGTAGCTTTCGGCAGTCTGTAAAAATATACCTCAGGTTTCTTGCCAAATCTCTTTGTACAGTCAGTTGCAAAGCTCGTTCCGGTTTTAGAGGTGTTTTGTGTGTTCTGTCACAGCATTTACATTGAAACCAATGTTGGCACTATGGACGTCGCTAGGCCATTTTTAGGGGGACTATAGCCTACGTTTTCGCTGCGTTCCCCCCTCATCACACCTCAGCTGTTTCCTCCAGCAAAAATGAAGCACATAAATGCATACTTTATAAAATTATCATGTTGCCATTTTCATTTGAAAATTTCAATAGTTTTTAGTGCATGTGGCAAAGAGGTTTGCATACTTCAGTTAAAGGGGTCATCGGATGCGAAGTTCACTTTTTCATGTTGTTTGAACATTAATGTGTGTTGGCAGTGCATGTACAAATCTACCCTATAATGATAAAAATACATGCAGTGGTTTTGAATTAATCTGTAAAAATAATATCCCCTTTTTCAAATGAGCCATTCTCAGATGCCTGTCAGTGTGCCGTCAGTTAGGATTTTTGCAGAGATGATTTTGGCAAGGTAAAAAGGGTGTTGTTTTACAAAACCATTAAGAATTTTTAATCAAAGTATATTAGAGACTTTTCATTAAGACCCTAAAGAATCATATTAACTTGTGGAAAATGGGCATCCGATGACCCCTTTAAGGAAAGACACTTGTACTAGAAATGCAAAAAGTAAAATTTGGTATTTGTACAGTAAACAGGTGTGTGTGTGAGGTCAGAAAGACTTGTATTTGGCTTATTCAGTACTTAAATGTTATACCTATCTATACCACACAGTGGAATATTGCAAAAAGTCTAGTATACCACCCCTATTAGTCAAACATAATTTTGTTTGTTTGTTTGTTTGTTTGTTTGTTTGTTTGTTTGTTTGTTAGTTAGTTAGTTAGTTAGTTATACCCTCATTGGGGGCTGAGCCCCCCTAAAATGAAATTCCTAGAATCACCCCTGGCTGGCACTCAGTCTTTTTGCCACTCAGTGGGTGGAGCTGCAGCCACTCCAGCTGACGATGACATCACATGCTCTCAATATATCATTCAGAAATAGAAGATAGAAAAGAGATAGAAAAGTTTATCAAGTAGTGTGACCTAAATCATCTTATTATAAATATTTTTTTTTAAAAAACTGAGGAAATGGTTTTTGACCCAAAGTCAATTGGGAACCACTCACCTGAGAACAAGTGTGCTTATCCATATAAAATACCATTTATATGGATAATTTACTAACCTGGTGACCCCATGTAGATAGTATATGTTCTGCAGAAGAGGTTACACTTTCTACGAAGAGTTTATGGTTAGAAAATTACAGATCAGCCTTTTACAGCACAGTGATGGATATATATATATATATGTATATATACAGGTGCTGGTCATATAATTAGAATATCTTCAAAAAGTTGATTTATTTCACTAATTCCATTCAAGAAGTGAAACTTGTATAATGTATACATTCATTCCACACAGACTGATATATTTCAAGTGTTTATTTCTTTTAATTTTGATGATTATAACTGACAACTAATGAAAACCCCAAATTCAGTATCTCAGAAAATTAGAATATTGTGAAAAGGTTCAGTATTGAAGACACCTGGTGCCACACTCTAATCAGCTAATTAACTCAAAACACCTGCAAAGGCCTTTAAATGGTCTCTCAGTCTAGTTCTGTAGGCTATATAATCATGGGGAAGACTGCTGATTTGATAGTTGTCCAAAAGACGACCATTGACACCTTGCACAAGGAGGGCAAGACACAAAAGGTCATTGCAAAAGAGGCTGGCTGTTCACAGAGCTCTGTGTCCAAGCACATTAATAGAGAGGCGAAGGGAAGGAAAAGATGTGGTAGAAAAAAGTGTACAAGCAATAGGGATAACCCCATCCTGGAGAGAATTGTGAAACAAAACCCATTCAAAAATCTGGGGGAGATTCACAAAGAGTGGACTGCAGCTGGAGTCAGTGCTTCAAGAACCACTACGCACAGACGTATGCAAGACATGGGTTTCAGCTGTCGCATTCCTTGTGTCGAGCCGCTCTTGAACAACAGACAGCGTCAGAAGCGTCTCGCCTGGGCTAAAGACAAAAAGGACTGGACTGCTGCTGAGTGGTCCAAAGTTATGTTCTCTGATGAAAGTAAATTTTGCATTTCCTTTGGAAATCAGGGTCCCAGAGTCTGGAGGAAGAGAGGAGAGGCACAGAATCCACGTTGCTTGAGGTCCAGTGTAAAGTTTCCACAGTCAGTGATGGTTTGGGGTGTCATGTCATCTGCTGGTGTTGGTCCACTGTGTTTTCTGAGGTCCAAGGTCAACGCAGCTGCATACCAGGACGTTTTAGTGCGCTTAATGGAGAAGCAGATTTCATTTTCCAACAGGACTTGGCACCTGCGTACAGTGCCAAAGCTACCAGTACCTGGTTTAAGGACCATGGTATCCCTGTTCTTAATTGGCCAGCATGGCCTTAATTGGCAGAAAATCTATGGGGTATTGTGAAGAGGAAGATGTGATATGCCAGACCCAACAATGCAGAAGAGCTGAAGGCCACCATCAGAGCAACCTGGGCTCTCATAACACCTGAGCAGTGCCACAGAATGATCAACTCCATGCCGCATTGCTGCAGTAATTCAGGCAAAAGGAGCCCCAACTAAGTATTGAGTGCTGTACATGCTCATACTTTTCAGTTGGCCAAGATTTCTAAAAATCCTTTCTTTGTATTGGTCTTAAGTAATATTCTAATTTTCTGAGATACTGAATTTGGGGTTTTCATTAGTTGTCAGTTATAATCATCAAAATTAAAAGAAATAAACACTTGAAATATATCAGTCTGTGTGGAATGAATGTATACATTATACAAGTTTCACTTCTTGAATGGAATTAGTGAAATAAATCAACTTTTTGAAGATATTCTAATATGACCAGCACCTGTATATATATATATATACGTGTGTGTGTGTATAAATATACTAGTGTTCTAATAGCCTAATTTTGGTCACCACTGTATATGCACACGTGTTGCTCCTTCATTTACATCTGGAAGAGAATTACATTGCATTTTATCTAAACTACATATTTGCTGCGCTTCCATCATAGGATAAAAAAAAAGCATCAAAAGGTATCAAAAACAATCATAGTTTAACACATTATTAGTGTTGTGTTTTGTTTTTTTGTTTTTTTGACATACACCATAAAAAATAAAAATCACAATTTGTTGAGTCAGCTTAAAATAATTTGTTACCCTGCTACCTTAAAATTTTAAGTTCAGTCAACTAAAATAAGTGTATTCAACTTGAAATGTTAAGTTGTACTAAGTAACAACTTAGATATTTGTGTTTGCTAAACTTGATGACTTGGTAAGTAACCCAGCTGCCTTAAAATTTTAAGTTGATTCAACTCAAATATCTAAGTTGTCACTTAGTATAATTTAACATTTCAAGTTGAATAAACTTTTTTTGATTTGACTGAACTTAACATTTTAAGGCAGCCCGGTTACAAATTATTTTAAGTTGACTCAACAAATTGTTTTTTAGAGTGTAGTAACTCACTTCTCCCTCTGCTTCTCCTCTCCTCAATCTCACATCCTCCTCTCTACTCATCTCTTCTCTCTTTCCTTTTACTCTCCTCTTTTCTCAAATCCTCCTCTCTGCTCATCTCTGTACCTGTTACACTCTTCATCTTCTCTTTCATTACACCCCTTACCCCTTATAGACTTAGATATTTTAAAATATTGGCTGGTTGCATTAACTAATGTGAAAACATTTTAGAGTTTTGTGCACATTGTTTTGAGAGAATTATTTGCATGGTTTGTAATTTGAATGAAATTAATAAAAACGTACAGTCTGTTTAAGATAGGGAATATCAAACCTTGGAATTCTTTTATGAGCAATCGGTTCTAAGGAAGTTACTAAAATATTATCCGACCCCTCACATAGCTTATACAAGGGGTAGGCAACATCGGTCCTGGAGTGCTGTTGTCCTGCAGATTTTTAACCCTAATCAAACACACCTGAACAAGCTAATCAAGATCCTCAGGATTACTTAAGCTCCTTTTTCAATTTTAGTTTTAGTCTAGTCTTTGTATGAAGCTGTCAGTTTAGTTTTTATTAGTTTTAGTCACGTTCGTACTCTTTTTAGTCTAGTCAAGTTTTAGTCAACTAAAAGTCTGAGCATTTTAGTCTTATTTTAGTCATAATTATCCATGACTATTTTCATCTAGTTTTACTCGACGAAAACTGCTGACATTTTATTCTAGTTTTAGTCAATAAAAATTTTATTTAGTCTTTTTAGTAATGCAATTCTATTTAACCCAGTCAATATAAGGCTTTATTAATCAAAACTCTGTGTGTAAATCATACTGTGTGTGAAAAGGAATCAAAGTTACTGCCTCTAGCATTAAATAGTAAAACTATTTCAAAATTTGACTGTTTTTGCTGTACTTTAACTGGAAACTGCAGTGATTCGTACATATAGGTACATTTTTTCAGGTTTGCAGAAATGTATATAGAGGCATGTATTTCCAATAAGCCTAAGTTGTCAGAAATACTGCAAAATAATAATAATAATAACGCGACTAAACAAAACGAAATAATGTTGTATGTTACCTGGCCTATGTTAATGGCCGTTAACATACTTCAGACATATTTCTACACAAATTACATTTTGGGAAAGGATTGCAATGCACTTTGTGTGAAATTCTGCAATAGAGACTGCGGTCTAGAGGCACCTAGATCAGACTGAGGGTGCACTTTAGCATTGCTAATAAAGACTTGAGCCCTCCCAGAGCCCCCCCTGACTACACCTTGATGAGAACAGTCAGGACGTGCAGCATTTAACTTAATTCTGAATTTAATCTTGTGATGCAAATTCTGTTGTTCCATCTGCAAAACAAATCATAATGAAACCACAATTAATGTAAATTTTCTGTTCAAGAAACATTATTATTATTATTATTATTATTATTATTAACGTTGTGCTAAAAACATTTATAATGTTACAAATTATTTCTAATTCACATAAATGCTGTTCCTCTTAACTTTCTATTCATCAAAGAAACCTGAAAAACCTGAAAAAATTATACTCAGCTGTTTTCATAATAATAATAATAATAATAATAAATATTTTAAGCAGAAAATCAGAATATTAGAATGATTTCTGATGGATCATGTGACTGGAGTAATGATTTTAAAATATATTCAAATAAAAATCAGTCATTTTAAATAGTAAAACTATTTCAAAATTTGACTGTTTTTGCTGTACTTTGGGCTTTGTGAGTGGAAGAGAGTTCTTTAAAAAAAAAACATCTTACAGTCAAAAAACTTCTGACTGGTAGTATATGCAAGCTTGAACACACAATATTTATGCTAAATACTGACACAAGCAGTCAAATTAATGCTAAAATACCATCATTAATACAGTCTGTGTTACCACCAGGGCCTAAAATTAACACTCACCAAGCACCAGTCGCCAGTTGGCGGGTAAAACTTTTACAAAATATAACAATGCAATGTAGTGAAAACAACAGCCAGTTTTTAAAGATATTTCCTGACAAAATAAAAAAAAATTCTTTTCTGAAGATAAGCTCATCGTGATTGAGCGAATCAAATAACAGGACACAAACAGACTGATAAGGTCAGAGCAGTGTGATGACCAGCTTCTCCCTATGATTGGTCATTGTAGTAACTGCCTCTTTTTTCAAAAAGAGTTTCATGGCTGGTAAAAAAAAAAAAAAAAAAAAAAAAAAACACACATATATATACACTACCGTTCAAAAGTTTGGGGTCAGTACATTTTTATTGTTTTTTTTTAAAGAAATTAATACTTTTATTCACCAAGGATGTATTAAGTTAATAATTAAAAGTTTATTAAAAGTTAATAATAAATAATTTACATTGTTATAAAATATTTATATTTTGAATAAACACTGTACTTTTTAAACTTGTTATTCATGAAAGAATCCTGAAAAAAAAAATTACAGGTTCCAAAAAATATTTGGCAGCACAACTGTTGATATTATCCAACATTGATCATTCTAATAATAAATCTGCATATTAGAATGATTTCTGAAGGATCATGTGACACTTAAGACTGGAGTAACAGCTGATAAAAATTCAGCTTTTCATCACAGGAATAAATTCTATTTTAAAGTATGTTAAAATAAAAAACATTATTTTTTATTGTAAAAACATTTTGCAATATTACTGTTTTTTTTCTATATTTTTAATCAAATAAATGCAGCCTTGATGAGCATAAGAGACTACTTTAAAGACTATTACAAGTCTTACTGACCCCAAACTTTTGAACGGTAGTGTATATATTTGTCCAGTACATTTTATTACGTCACCATTGGCAAAAAGTTAGTTTTAGGCCCTGGTTACCACAGTCCACGTTCTTGCATGGGTGATTTTGAGTGAATTTGTTTGTGCATAGTTGAAACATTTTTTAAAAAATCCTATACCAATATTAATATCATAAGACTTGCCTTCTAAGATGTTCTGCTGTAATGACCAAGATAAGGACAACTAATGCAGATACTGCAATTACAGGGATCAACCAAACTAGGGTTGATTGTTGTGGAACCTCTGTAAGGGATGACAAAAACAGAAAAAAAACCTGTAATAGTTCACACATTAGTTATACCTCAATCAGCTCATATCAGAATCAGTCATTAGCTCTGACTGTCTTAATCATGCAGTATTTTAGCTTGCAATGAGGACAGTAACATTTCATCACACAACAAGTGCAGGCATGACCAGTGGTTGAAATCAAATTTTCAAATTTCAATGCAACATACTGACCTTCAACAAGAAGAGTAAAGTTCAGGACATTCTTAATTCCATTGAGGACTACATCGTATTGGCCAGAGTCATTGACGTTGACATTTGGGATGATGAAACATAAATTCCCTGAGTAAACTTGGAAGTGGCTCACCAATTCCGGGGAGTTGTGACATGTCCCGTTACAGCAGAAATACTGAGCACATATGAATCCTTTATTTGAGGCAATGAGCTGGTCATCCTTATTTAGTGTTGCAGCTTTTATTACTGGTTCAGTCACCGTCACTCCCCGATAAACAGTCCTTACAGCCGCGTGAACGTAAGGCCAGGTGGTCAGTAGGACGATCACTATGAATGGAATGATATATAACATTAATATATAAACATATATTGTTAATACATTTGTTAATAGTATTGTTAATGCATTACTTAATAAAATTATGCATTTAAATGACTTCCTATGAACTATTTTATCTAAACTTTCTATTTCCATTTTTTGAACACTTGACAAAAAGTGTGGAACACACAACACTATTTATACACATATTAATGCATTTATCTAACACACATACTTAGTTTACATTTCAAATTTGCACATAATATACCTGTAGTTACAAAATTGTCTATTGTAATTTACCTGTACATACAAATTGTCAGTTTGTATATTGTTATTCCCTATTTACTTGTTCTATGTTTATTCATTTATTATCTGTGTTTTGTCTTGTCGCTGTCATTCGGTTGCACCGTGGAAGCTTCTGTCACGAAAACGAATTCCTCAAATGTTAACATACCTGGCAATAAAGCTCATCATGATTCTGATTCTATTATCAATTTTGTTTCATTTATTTACATTTTTTTTCATAATTTGTAACAACATAACTTGGTTAAGAGAATTTAAACATTTATTAATATATTTTTAAAAATTAAAAAGTTGTACATGTTCTCTTCGGTGCATGCAATATGCGTTTTTTAACATTAACATCAAACATGATTAAAATATTTAAAAATATTACTCATAGTACATTGTACTACCTTACGCATGTGTCAAATGAAATGTGTATATATTGAAATGATTGAAATTATTAAAATTATTAAAATATATAGATATTAATCAAAACCCATATGGTAACTATAGGGCTTTTCACACTGCACTTAACCCCAGGTTAAGGACAATATCTACTTCTCCCTCCATCATCTGTCAGCAGTGTGTTCCAGTTCACTCAACCTGAATGACACACACACATTTGGTCAGTGTCTAAATGATAGACATGATCCAAGCCGAGCCTACCCAGAGTTTACAACTGAGAGACTGTGATGAACAGCCAGGAAAATCAGGACAACATATTTCAGCCTCGGAAACACCAGAGCCACAGCCCCTCTCACAAAGCACAATGTCTCTTTTTTCGAGCACATCGCCACACCTGAGTTTCTTGGAGTAAAGCCCTGCACAGGCCTTTTAAAAGGCAAAGCGTTTATTTATTTATTTTAGTTTTTGTTTTTTAAAGTGTTTGTGCACAGTTTGGAAGCTCCTCATCCTTCCTAGAAGAAATCAGTCACATGTGACCATTCCTTCTACTAAAAATAATTTTCATGGTAAAAAAGTATTTTTTAAAGACCAGATTTTTGGTCATATAGTGTCTAAGTTGTTTGTGTGATGCACTGTAAAAACATAATTTAATAAGTGTTTTCCAAGCTTCTAATATGCATAGCTAGCGTGTGTCAATGATATTGTGCCAAGCTAATATACCAAGTTTTATCACGGCTATCAGTGTAGGGACATGTTGTTGCAACCGTCCCAACATGCTGTCCACAACATTGTTTTAATACATAACTGTAATGTTATGGATTAATAAAGAATCCTTTTCAGTAGTTAGGTAGGCTGTCTCTTCTTTTTTTATTTAAGGAATATGTTAAAAATCTACTTGTTACTTGAGAATGTTTTTCCATTAACTATTATTTGGTTTAATATAGCCAATTTACCTTACTGAAGACCCTGCCTGTGCACAAATAAAATAAAGAAATTGCAAAATGATATTTAAGATTGATTTAATTACATTTTAATAAATGTTGCAACTGTCACCATACTTGCCTGTGTGCCATAAATGATGTTTTATTAACAAGGTTCGGGAGGAGCGCGTCAGATACCTAGCCTAATTAACACAACAGGAGTCCACTCAAGTCAATCAACGCTATGCATTCAAATACAGCTGACTTACCTCTATCCTTTTGACGGTTTATCAGCATCCCTCCACCACCCCATCTCCTCACTCCGAGTTCTCACTACACCTAAGGGGGGTTCTCGGGGTTCGGGCCATTCCCGAGCTCGGAGCCCTTCCCCGGACAGCACGCCAAACATGCATTACTATACTCCGGCTAATTATATGTAAGCGTGAACTCGTGAAATACCTTCTTCCAAAGTTTGCGTGCTTATAACTCAAGAAGTATTAAAAATATTGCAATATAATTGTAAAGTTTCTAGTCCTTATTCAACTTTTCTTTTGGAATCTTTAGTTTCAAGGCCTACACCATTCAGTTCAAGAGATATGGGGATCTCTTCCACACAAGAACATTGTTATCACACAAGAACATTTTGATAGAAAACAAAAAATATTTAAAGTTTTAAATATATACTGTAGATAAAATTAGAATAAATAAAATGGAAATGTCTACATACAGTCCACTATTACTACTATTACTGTCTAAGCAGAGGGATGTTGTGCAACCCTATGGAATATAGTCCACACATGACAAATGAGGTAATAATCAATATTTCAGAATAATTCAAACTCAGATATTGGTGTGTGATATCCGAGTTTATTTTGAACGGCTCTTTGAAAGGAACGGATCGCCAAGATCCGGATCCCCTCAAAGAGCCATAAATCCCATCACTAAATTAGACCTTGCTTGGTGCAACATTTGTCAATACTGTAAACGTAGCTAACAATATATGCCTACAGCACTGCGTTTGATGAAAAACAAAAAACAAATGGCAAATCTGAAACGTCTTGTGTGTGTAATTATGAAATGTAATAACGTCCTATACCTTGAATAATAGGTGGCATCCTAGTCCAAGCGTAACAGCTCCCGACATCTATATTAACGCACACATTCTCCGCGTTGGACTATTGTACGTCCAGTGATGAGGGGCTCTTTACGGCGCGATAAGGATGCTTCAGAGTTGCCAGGTCTGCGAAACAACACCTTATGCTATTCAATCGCTCTTTTCCCCTGCGGGTGTCTCCTCTATCGGTAGCAGACTTGACAACACCACTCACACACCGAGAAGTGAGTCAGCATTTCCTTTGGTGTCCCCACCAGAATCACCGCCATCATGAACATAATTCTGTTCAGTTCTCTTAAAGGGGTAGTTCACCCAAAAATAAAAAAAAAACTGTCAAAAATGACTCTCCCTCATGGTGTTCCAAACCCATAAGACATCTGCCCTCCCTTTTAGGACATTTAGGGTTTTGTCGGTTCTCTGTGTTTACTAACTTACGGTTTCATCCTTCTTCTGCATACAGCTTGTAACTGCACTATGGGGGTTGCAGAAAGAAAGTTTCTCTTCACTTCCCCTTCTACCCTGATCTGAGCCTTTTGTTTCCTTACACATACTTCTACTGCTTTCATAGCTTTATTCACCAATTCTGTATTGCCATTTTAGTAGAGACTGGAAAAACTTAACTGGGTGTGTCTGATTATGGAAACATACAAAATGTGCAGGGCAGGGGGTCCTCCAGGACAAGTTTGAAAACCACTGCTATAGTCTATATAAAGACTGTAAATCAGGATAGCGTTCATCTGACTGCTAGTCATTTGACAGGCCCGTAGCCAGCCTAGCGGAAGGGGTGGTTCTTTTTTTCCAAAAAGTGGACCTTTTTCAGTTCCCACCCATTTTGTATTAAACTATGAGGTTCAAAGGCTTCATTTTGTTGACTACTCATGCACCAATTTGTGCTGCATTATCATGTGTGCTGGTATCTTAATAAGCATGATTTTTTGATTCACCCAAAATATTTACTACAATGTTATCATGTTATTGTTCAGTAAATATACACAAATACCTAAAGCAATAAGTTATTTATTTAAATGAATGACATTTTAATGCAGTAAATTCACAGATTCTTTATACTGACACATATACAAATGGTGGGTGGACGTGTGTCCCTCTAGGGGGGTCTGGGGGCATGGTCCCTCAGGAGAAAATTTTACACATTTTAAAGTGAAATTCATTCATTTGGTGTACTTTAAGAACTCAAAAGTAAGAGCTCCAACCCATGTTCATTGTGCAAATTGAACAAACAAAAAAAGTTGATGACAGTCTGAAAAAACGGTTCTAGAACTGCCCCTGGTCAGAATATACTGTGTTCTTCCTTAACCCATGCTACACCCTTCCACTGAGTTTTCTGAGCCCCCATTCTGGGCCCCTTTCAACCTCTGAGCCCTATGCAGTCTTTCCCCATTTTCAAAATACAAATATCAAGAAAGGAATTTTATGCAGGATTTTTTAAAATCAAATTTAAGGCTTTGTCTTTTTTAAAGACCTGCAGAATTAGAATTAATATGGAAAAAGCAAGTTGTAATATATTAAACTGATATCCTGATTTACAACTCAGATAATGTTCATTATCAAAAACAGTAACATCTGTAAAAATTGTAACAACCTTATTTAAAAAAAAAAAAAACTTTATTATGGACAGGAAGCGATATGGTGGGTGGGATCGGGAAAGGTCCCCGAGTCTGGACTCGAACATGGGAAGCCCGGAGCACAACAGCGCCACATGTCGGCGCGCTGCCCACATGGCCATCGGCGCCGCCAACAACCTTGTTTTTGTATGATGAAATTATTAATAATAATTCTTATTAATAATAGTTATTCACCTCAATACCATGTATAAAAATGAACTACATGGCTTCTAGGTATTTGTATGAAGAATGGTGGTCTTAGTATAAATGCACAAACGTTATTAATCACAAAATACTGTAATTATATTCCATTACTCCTTTAATAGATTTAATACGTCTACATAATAATATAACATAGTTCGATATGTCACACAATTCTGCTGCAATACCATAGTGCAGTCAGTGTTACAGTAAAAATAATCCATATTAAATGATTCTGACTATCGTTGCGCATAGTGTTTCTCCTGTTTGTCAGCGTCATGTTTAAATCGCCATGTCATTGTGTTTTTCACCGAATTCAAGCGCTTCACTCTGAATCTCACAGCGCTGTTTAGTGATCGCGAGTAAACTCATCTGCTCTAGTAAACTTGCGCTCCGCTGTTGTTTGAACTGTGATCCGAGCGGATAAATGGTCCGTGTGCCGCGCTTCAAACGACCAGCACATTTAATCCATAACGCGATTTTTGTCTTTCCGTCCCCAAATTTAAGACCTCTTGAAATTATAATCTTATACTTATTAAGGTATTTAATACTTTTTATGTCTTTAAAAGTGCGTTGTTATTTAAAAGAACACTTGTTTATGAAAAAAAAAAAAAAAAAAAAAAACGTACATAAATTCTGGACCTTTGACTGGATGGGGTGGGTCGTTCGAACCACCCGAACCCCCCCTGGCTACGGGCCTGTTTGAGTCATTTTTGGTAGAGGCCTTGCTTGCTAACACAGAATGTCTGTTGTTCCCTGGCAAAGCAGAGGATAACCAATTTGCTAAAACCATGTAACAGTTATTAACTTTCCTTGAATAAACAGGGCAAAGGGAAGAATTTGTTAACCAATTTCCCATATTACCCATATTAGGGATTTTTTGGAATACATTCCTGGTTATATTTGGGGCTGTCACAATTCCACAATTGAATTTGAGTACTTTATTATATAAATTTTTTTTTTTTTTTAATCCTTGATTGCATTTTGCCCGTGACGATTAATGAAAAGGATTATCAGATTCTAAGGCTGCACAAAATACTAAAGTGGAGATTCAGTTATATAAATATATGCACTGCGGGTTTAATATGTGCTTTATTTCTATGTGTGTAGGTTATGTACATCAGAGCAGTTCCCTTGACAGTAAATGCTGCTCCACACAAACAGTTATCATTTACATGTGCGGACCATCTCAAATTCCATCTCTTCATATGCTGTGAGTTGCTTATAATGCTCATCTGGGAACAATGTGCACTATTTTATCAGATTTATAAACTAAATAATTTATAAACATATGCCAACACAGGAGAATACATCATTATCTTTCTAAATATGCGAACTGTTCACTGTGATTTCAAAATAAAAATTAAACCCTCACTCTGAGTTTGCATGTTTTGATGTCCACATGTTCTATTGCCTCATTGCTATTATGTATGTGAGGCATATTTGTTTATCTGCGAGTACCTCTAAACCTAGTTGGCAGAAAAACGTGGCGTAGCACTTTCTAAAACATCCGCTTTTCAACATGCAACACATGCAAAAATGTCAAATCTTTGCATCGATCGCGGCCAGCAGTGCAAAGTCAATTCTGTGCTTGCTTGATCTAATTTTTTTTTTTTTTTCAAAAATGTTGTAGATTTAAGTAGCAAATGAAAATCGCTAAAATTATTCAATATATCTTGAGACAAGGGTCTTCTTAAATTTTCAGTTTTGTTTAAGATGATTAAAACAGCAGTTTTTAAATAACAAAAGATTGTGTAAACATGGTATTTGGGGTAAAAAGTACCCCTGCTGTTGGGGCTAAAAGGCACAATAATTAACACAGTTAATGGAAGACTGACTTTTCCATTTGTTGACATGACATTGTTAGATTCAGGTGGTAAATATCATATATTATGTTGGGTGTCCATCTTAGAGATAATCACCATGTTTAGAATGAAACCATCATATTTGTTGTTACTACTGTAAATCTATAATAAATTATTATGGGATCTCCTTCGATGCTTTCAGAATCTTTACATTTTAAAATGATTTTGTTTCTGTATTTTAAAATATATGTTTTATATTAACATATAGTTTAATGACTGTATATTTCAAAATTAATTATCAAAATAAGCAGAATATAGTACAAACTTTGCTAAAGTGATTGTTTTGAACAAGTATTAACTTTCATACATTCAATATCAATACTGTATGCCTTTTACCCCATGCTTTTGAGCCTTTTATCCCGATTTTTAAACAAAATAAATAATTTGTATGATTTATTTTCACAAAAAATCTGTTGCTCCATAAATTTTCAATACCAATGTATGTATTTTTCTGCAATCATACACTTAGGGCACAGTGAAAAGCACATTTTTTTCTTAGGGGTGCCTTTAGCCGCGTTGTACCTTATATTTTAAATCTGCATAAACCAGGATGCCCTCAAAGTCTTCAATGAACTCAGGACCCGTTTTCTTACTCTTCTTGTTTGTTTCTTCATCAGAACAAATTTGGAGAAATAAACACATACGTAAATGCATCTAATAAAAAGTGTGGTTTTTCTGCCAATGCATTAGGACAGAGATATTGAAATGACATTTTACAAATAAAAATGTTAACAAATAAAAGTTACATAACCTGGGCATTGCAAAGAATCCTGGGGCCTATGCAAAGTGTGTCGAGGCCCCTTTCCCAACATTCATAATATTTATAGCACTTTTCTTTCCAAATAATAGTGCACAACTATACACATATGTCTCACTTATAAAGTAAGAGTATAGAGTTTGAGGCCTGTTTATACCCAGAGAATTAACAAAATAGTTTTTAAAATTGCTTTAAATTACTAATCAGCAAATAAACATCTGAAATTATGAATTGGAGGCCAATCAGTCTCTTGATGTTGCTACAGCTTGTCAACAGTAAATACATTCAACCCATCAATAAACAGTGAAATTCCTCCAGTTAAAGGTGTAAAATCATATTGTAACTGGTGGAACAGAAGACTAAGAACAATCAATTATACTGCAAGTGGAGTTCTACATTCTTCTAGATGTACTGTATGGTCTATATTTGTCACTAAGATAAAAAGCTGTTAAATAATTGTTCATTGTTGAAAGTGTTTTTGCTGCTATATATAGAAAATGTCTGATTTTGGTCAGTGTGTCACTTCCTGTTGAAAGTCATAGAGACGGAAACTCTTCACTGAATGTTCACCGGATGAGTGTGAGCTTCAGTGGCATTATCAAGAGAATCCACACAGCTTAAAATAACACCTGATCGAAATGTCCATCAGCATGTGGGTTTTCATTGTGATTTTCATCCGTATGGAGGGTAAGACAAATCTTTAAAACAGATTTTCTTTTTTTTTTTTTTGCTAGCAGTCTTTTGTTTTAAGTTTTGTGGTTACTGGTCAGGTGACTTACTGGAATTATTTGAAACCTCAACAAACGTTTAGAAATACTTAGAGGTCTAGAGATACTTGAGTACTTAGATGAAAAATGTACATTTCTTTGCACTTTTTCAGTTCAACATATAAAGACTTTGTCACTAGCTGTCACTAAACTGCAGCGTAATGTAAATACACAATTATAATAGATGCATTGCCTGTTTAGAAATAAGACTGTTTCCTGCCTCACTATACACTGTATGTTTAATTAGCTGTAATAAAAACTACAAAAACATGAGTTAATCTCTGTTCATTTGTGTCACTGAAAATCACGACAAATGTCATAGTTTAATAGGTATTCAATGAATGCAGAAAAAAATAAATAAATACTGGATATAGTACGAAGGGTAGTTGTGGTCTGTATATTTTCTAGCACTAAACGTAGCCTGTATCTAAACAGCTTTTTATGTTTTTAGATCTTGTGAATGGCGAGTGGGATGAGTTAAAGACTGTGATGGAGGGAGATGTTCTCACTCTACAAACAAGAGACACTGAGAGTCTCCATGAAGCAACATGGCTGTTTAAAAGGGGTGATCAAACTCTTCGTATCGCACAGATGTATAAGGGTTTTGAACCCTTTTATGAGGAGAAACTAACTGGCAGAGTGAAAATGAACCCAAAGACTGGAGCACTGACTATCTGGAACATCAGCACCAGCGATTCTGGACTTTATCAAGTTTCTCTTCACAATGGAATAATCTCAGAGAAAAAGATCAGAGTGGACGTTTATGGTAAGTTTTAGCTGCAGCTGATACAAATAATAATAATAATAAAAATCAATATTGAAAAAAGGAGTAAGTTAATAAGTTCATGCCTCTTTGACAAGATCACTTCAATATACTCTGGCCAGCCTTCTTAGAAATGCACTTGTCACTCAAAATGTTTCTGCCAAAAATGTAACTGCAATGCTGACTGAATTTCCTCTTTTATTCTCGAAACTAGTCTTTAATCTTGCTGAAATGTGTTTTTTTTTTTTTTGGTGACAATTTTTTTCATTTTCCAGATGCTTTTACCCTAAATAAATTAACTGTAAGACATTACATCACTAATATGCGACACAGCAAATGTGAGAAATAATAATACAATTAGCAACTGAATGTATTTTTTTTTTTTACAGTGAAATATCAGTTTCAAAATCACTCTGATGGTACCAAGTGAATGGCTTCTGTCTCTGTCTCCAAGCATCTTTTCTGAAATAGTTTGATCACAAGAAACTCCATAAAACAGGATGGATTGCTTTATGTCAGCAACAAATGTGTGTGTGCATAGCCAAAGCCACTTGTGGGCAAGCCTGCAACCTTTAGCCAAAAAAAACATGTTTTACACTAAATAATAGTTTTGGATATTTTCAGAGTTTGCACTGAAAAAAATGCAGTTTTATAAGAGAAATGCAAATTTCCTTTTAAAGATGATGCCAATGTGTCTTTTTTAAGGGCCTGTTTCTGTACCTGTCATCAGGTCTCCAGTTGGTGCAAACCAAACTCAAGGTGAGAACCCCACCCTTTTTTGTTTGTTCATTTAGCAGACTGCAACTGGAAAAATAATAGACAACAAAACTTTTCCTTCACTTTTATTTAATGATGAATGAGCAAAGACCGAAACAAGAAACCAAGTCCCGAAATAACTAAATTCCTTTTAATAAATAAAACAAGATACAATTAATTACACAGCCTATTTGTCTAATAATAGTAATAATAATAATAATAACAAATAAAAGAGAAAAACAAGAGAAAACATCCACCAACAACAGTTTCCAATGAAGATAGGATGTTTATAATCATTTATATATCTAAAAAGTAAAGAAGCTGAATTTAAACTTGTCATGAATCTGGCTGGTGACCTTCTGTCCGCTCACCACCAGATGTCGCCCTCGCACATTCACATTACACTGACTGTTGCACCACACCCCAGACTACATTCCCCATTAGCCATTGCACTGATCACCTGTGACTATTTTTGGAATTCTGGCCCTTCTATTCGGATCACCCCTTTTCCTCGCCCTTTGGATTACGTTTGCTGCTGTTTGACCCTCGCCTGCTTCACGGACTATTCTTTCGTTTCGCCTTCGCTGTACCTTTTTGCTATTGTCCGACCCTGCCTGTTTTTGACCATGTTTTTGCCTGACACTAATAAAGCTTTGCATTTGGATCCGCCCGCTTCACGTCTCCCTCACTCCGTTACAAAACTATTGACATTAAAGCAAACAAAGCAAGGCAAAGCAGACAGAAAAGCAATCAAACTACCACATAAAATAACAAATTAAACAAACAACCAAACAAAACTAAGACTCCAATGTGTATTTGTGTTTGTGCTCTGTACATCAGTGTTTTTGCAGCATTGAGCAATGTAGCCAATCACTAATATATCTGTCGATTTCTTGAACTTCTTGATATGAAGAACTAGATATGTCCACTAGGTTCATCAAAGTGGCCACAGAAGATGGAGGAGATCTGCTCTGTGTTCTGCTCTGTGAAAAATGATCGAGGCGTGCTCATCTCATGGTATAAAGGGGGTGAAATTCTGAATCAGACTGGCAATCCTGATCTGAGTGTCACCCTTAGTTTACCATTACAGCTTCATTATAATGATCCAGAGACCTACAGCTGCAATGCTGCGAATCCAGTGAGCAATAAGAGCGTCCGCCTTTACATGAAAGAGATCTGCCAACAACATGAAGGTACTTGAACTACATTCAAAACAGAACTTTCTTCCTGCCATAATAACTTCTGTGCTGTGTCGTCATAAGACATTCAATTGCACGTTTATGAATAACTGTTCTCTTTCAGATTGTCCAGATCATTGTGGCATCACTGAGGCTCTGATTCGGCTGGTTCTGTCTGGTCTGGTGGGAATCGCCACAGTTGGATTTCTGGCTGAGCATCTGAGGTTCAGCTTATATCAGAGAAATGCTGGTGCTTCTGCATAGTGACTTGCATGAGATGTCACAATGGTCTTTAAATGGAATCCTCAGCCCTTGTTGTCTTGTGAGGCCTCACAATGTCTTGTATTTCCATTTTCATCATCATGCTTTTTTAGGCTCCATGGTTCAGGTCCTTCTTTGAGCGCTGGTTTTTATTGGCCACTGAATACTTTGTCTCATCCACCATCTCTAAGGATTCATCTGTGGCTGGTTTACTTGCTGATTATAGGGGGGGGGAAAAGTATATTTTCAGGGCTATTAGGTTTAAAGATATGGATATAAAACAATATATTTACTTCTATAGCCACTTTGTAATATATTTAATTTAGTCATCTATGACAATAATAATTATGTAAAGTATTTATCAGGAAATACTGACATGGTTTAATTTATTAATTTGAATAATCAGTATATTTTGTTAATAAATTAATTTGCAATGTTAAATGATTAAAACAATTGCTTGACTGAACCTTTACTGGTATGAAGAGTATTTTCATTTACTTCAAGCACCCGCAAAAATTATCAAAATGATTTGTAATTTAGCAGTTAAAAAAAAAAAACAGTAATTTGTAACTGGATTGGTGAAACGGTTCTAAAATTGAGTAATACAAAAATCTGTCTGACAAAGTAAACATGAGAAACATTCTTATGTGCATCAAAAGTTTCTTTAAAATATCTGATAATTTGACAAATCAAGATTAGTCCAGGTATTAAGATTAATATTTGTTCATGATACAAAACCCAGAGTCATCTACTTTACTGACCTCCACCGGTGGTTAAGCTGAGACAAATGACCTCCTCTGGATCCTTTGCACCATCACCAGCATTTTGCTGCTTTTGTAGGGAGACGAGAACATTGAGCTTTAAATCACAATCAACAACCACTGCACATAAACTTTTTAATACCAGAATGGGCTTCTTAAACCAATCAATGTTAATAATTCATATTGGAACATAATGAGTGAAATATTAATGATGTACACTGTAAAAAACAACCTATAGAATCTACTCAATAAAATGAGGTAAACTGAGGTAACAATTTACACTCAGTTTGTTTGGGTAGATTCTATCCTATATGTCTGAGGAAAGAATACCTGAATTTATCAACTAAGACAAACTAAAAAAAGTAGGTGAAGTCTACACAGCAAAAAGCCCAGTGTTAAATGAACTCTCCCGGGAGTTTGAGTCCATACTCAAGAGTATTAAAATTATTAAAGACGCCTGATGTTAATAAGCAGAATCACCAAAAGGAGAAAATCTAATTTTGTAAGTTGCCATTATAGTGGTCAGTGTTAGCATTAGTTTAGCTCTTTACCAGTAACTTCTTAAAATTAGATTTTGTTTGGGTGTTGTAATTGAGTTATAACAGTCAGACAAACCTGAAGAAACAAGATTTTCTGGTTTTGAATATGCTTTGACAAAGTCATGAAGTAGCGATCAGAATAAGTGAGTTGTATTTTGTTTATGTTGGTTTAATCAGACAGGTGTTTCTGAAATTCATTTGACCGGAAAAAATATAAACATTTTTTAGATTTAGACACACAGACATCAACAATCAGCATGAGAATCACAACAATGGTGACCAACAAAAACGTATGTTGTAGCCAATCAAAACTCATCCATATCTCCCATCATGCATTGTGGCATGAATAAATTATGAGCTGATGATTTCCGTGATGTTTAGAGTTGATCTGTTTCTGAATATGCTGTTTGTCACCATTTTTGAGATTCATATGCTGATTCATGATGTCTGTGTGTGCCTAAAACAACAGCTTTTGAAAGTTTTTTTTTTGATCGGAGGAGCTTGTAAGACGTCCATTCAAAATTGTAAAAAAAAATTCAGGCTTTATCATTTTTTTGCTGCTGTGAAACCACAAGGCAGTTGTAATAAATAAAGGATATAGAACTCTAAATGGTTTCAGTGGCTCAAATTAAGTTTATTTTAAAACAGAATTATCACCACTGCATGACTTTTGCTCTTTGGCTTGTCTGGCTAGTTTAACTAAACAGTTGAACAAAAGCTAATGTTAAAAAGCTACGGGTCAAGAGCCCAACTAATGCTAACACTGACCACTATAATGGTGACAAACATTTTGGTGTCTTCAATAATTTTCAATCATCACTCAATGAATCACTTAATTACCTCATTAACTTTGACACTGCTTCAGTGTTCATTTTAACACTCAAATAAACTCCCGCGAGAGTTCATTTAACACTGGGCTTTTTGCTGTGTAGACTTTATCTACTTTTGTTTAGTTTGTCATAGCTGTTAAATTCAGGTATTCTTTACTCAGATATATAGGATAGAATCTACCCAAACAAACTGAGTGTAAATTGTTACCTCAGTTTACCTCATTTTATTGAGTAGATTCTATAGGTTGTTTTTTACAGTGATGATTTTAAATGAAGTCCTTTCTGAGCAAAATATCTCAAGGAAACTTATCAGTCTTTACAAATACTTGTACAAATTCCCCCAAAACAAAACTTCATTGTAAAATACATAGCCTTAAACTGCTGTTAATAAATGTTACAATATTAATACAGAACAGAAATGTTTATTTAATTTGCCTAATAATACTTGCCTTTTTCCATATGCAGTAGATAATCAATAGAAGACTGAAATAAATTACAGAAGCTATCACTGCAAAGGCCCCTGCAATTATGTTTATTCGTTCCAGGCTGATCGACCAGGGAGTCTCCAGTGACCCTACAGGAAATAAAGCAGATATGACAAATAAATGGATGGAGGTTTTTGGCAAATGCTACTGAGCAGTTGCTCTGTATAGAACAAAAACTACAGCTGGAGATACAAAGTTCTTCTTCTTCAAAAAAGAAAAAAGTTGAATCTTAGAATGTAGGCATTTACCCTGACTCACATAAAACATAAAAGCAATCAACTATCATCATACTAAGACAAATTATTGGAGATAGTGCAACGACTGGTATTCATATGCATTATATGCAAGTATCTTCCATACTGCTATAAAGATTTCATTGATTTACATTACAAGCATCAGAATTTCATCTGAATTTGTCCATATAAATCAGCATCTACATCAAATTGCAGATTTTTGATCAGTTTGAGCCTTAGGTGGTTTTGTTTCCTACATGACTATGAGCTCATTTTTATTATATTGTATTATGAGTCATAAAAGCCTGATGTTTCAAATATGATACTTGACAAAAAAAACTTGTGGAAGGCATGTACATAGATGCATACTGGTCAAACAGGTGAGAAAAAGACAGAATAGTAGTAAAGACGTGCTATGCAAAAGTGAAATACTAGTAGTAAATATATCTACAAGCAGCAATTGGGGCCCAAGCACAACAGATGAGGAGCAAGCATGACAGGAAACATCAGACAAACTAAAGAAATTTCAAGACATTTGTTGATTCTAAGCAAAATTGTTATCACTTTTGACCAACAAGTGTTGTGCTGCCACCAAACTGATCTGGTGTTGTCACTGTTAAAAAATTATTTGCATAAACATAAGTGCAACTTTGGACAACTAGTGGCATAATAATAATAATAATAATAATAATAGAAACAATTACAATATGTAGTGTTGGGTCCGAGTCCACCGAGTCAAGTCTTTAACCATTCGGGTCTAAGTCTAACTAAACACTACTGAAAATCAGTATCTTAGGCTTGTTTTAACCCTAAGAACAAGAAAATGCAATGTCAATTTGAATCAAACAAAAGCAAACCTCTATTGTAACTTGCCATTCTTATTTTTGATTTCACATCATCTCATAATTTGTATCCTGCCCAGCAAACTTGAAATGAGTCATGTAACCCACACATTTCTGAGTGAAACAGCTTTCTAAACGTGAAACTATAGAGCAGGACTTCAATTTCATCAATATAAAGCAAATGTAATTTATATATAAAAATTAAATTAAAATTAAAATCTTTTTCAGTTTCTCTAGACTATTTTAAGTCATAAAATGAGTATTATGCATTATGATTCTAAGCGAGGCAGTCAGTGCCTGAGCCCTCCAGTTCTACAGCATTCCTCAGTTATTCCATGGAAATGGAATTTGAGATTTGAGGCTGCTCCCGCTTATTTTCATGTTAGCTTATGTAAACCTCGCCCCAGACAAAGACGATATCAATATGTGTACATTAGTCTGCATCAGGTCAGAAACTATACGGAGCAGTATATCAAATTAATTAAGTATAAATCCCTTATTTTAAACATGCTCACGTCACGTGAATAGCCTTTATATTGCTCTGTTGTGTTGTAATTTGTTATGACAATAGGCACGACTTTTCTTCTCCTCACTGGAATTCCTCCACAAATTGTAACTTTCTAAAACAATATTCGGAGGCGATAAATACTACATTAATATGATAGCATTCTACGTGTGTGTTCTGTGTACTAAAATCATGACAATCAACATATTAAAGCGCCACTCAGGCTGAATAACGTGCTTTGCATGCGTTCAGTTATTAGAATATAAAGCGTACTACAAACGTTCATCATAAACTAGTGGAGCGATGATACACAGAATCGTACCTATTCTAATTTGCGGTCAGGAGCCGCTACCTGGTAATAACTTGGCAGGGAGTCAAAATTCGTCAAAAGACCAAATGCCATAGGCTTGCTGGACCGGACAGTTTACCTACCCCGTACTCACCACACCCCACCCCAGCACAGGGTGCTCAGAGTCGCAACCCCAAAGAAGGACACGGAAAAAATGCCCTTAAAGACACAGACGGAACATACGTGCAATTTGTTTTAACATGTACAGAACATGGTAACTCTTCTGGTTCGCTACAACAGAATATCACGTCCATTTATCAATACTATCCAAATAAAGTTCCAGGTTTTAAAATGTTTATATTTTCAGATAGTATTCTATAGGATTAGGATAGGAAAATACTAACCGGTCAATGCAACGGTAAAATCCCGATAGATCCTGCTGCTTTTGTCATCGATGACTTCAACATCGTAAACTCCTTCGTCACTGGCGTTGGCATCAAGGAAAGTTACAGAGACATTCTTATTACCAATCTGGAGTGAAAGTCTTTCCGAGTTGATTGGTGTGCAGCCGTGATTTTGCTCTTCGCGGGAACAGTGGCGAAAGACCTCTTGTGTCTCGTTTCTTTTTCGCACTGTCACACGATTCACAATCTTCAGTTCAGATGTTCTGACGATTAGGGAAAAGTTGTCTCCCTCTTTCACATTTACTATCCCACTGTCACTCACAGAACAACCGGCGGTGATTACAATACAGGTTATGAACGAGAAGAAGCAGCGCATCCTAAAAAGCACAATTTTCTAATAACAGCAGCAAAGCGTGCCAATGACGCTTTAACCGAGCGCGGTGTGCATGTGCCTGGTTGCTGACTCGACCGTCATAGTGACAACAGCCAATCACTTTACGTCTGAGCTTGGGTATTTGCATAAGGTGATGTGATTGCTGACGACTGCGTTACAACGCCACATGACGTCACCGTCAGCTGGAGTCGCTGCGCTTCGCCAGATGAGTGAGAAAAGACAGAATGAGCAAAATTTCCGTTTTTGACTCATATCAAAAGCACTGTTGTTGCTGAATGTGTTTAGTCACATTTAATGAGAGACACTGTAAACATACAGTGACCACAGAAAAGAATGCAATCACACTGTTGTATTTATCAGCAAAATAATCATTTGAAGAAAAACAGGTTTATAACCAAAATATAAAAGTTTGATGATGGGCATGAGTTTCTAATTCATTTCTCTTGATATCATGAACTTGGTCAATATCAGTGAGTTTAAAACTGAATTCTCAAGTATAGTTTCTTCCAAAACCAAAATTAAGCTAAATTAAACTTTGAACAGCAGAACTAGAAACCTACAGATAACACAAAGCAAAAGTGTCACTTGTGACCGGTTTAATTTAGAAATTTATTTGTTTTTTTAATTTTAGAAGTTTAATTTTGTTTGTTCATTTAGCAGACTGCAAGTAACAGTTCAACATATGGATATAACAAAACTCAATACAAAAAAAGTTGCCATCTGGATTTAAATAAGCAAATACTTAAGATTTTAGGATTTGTATAGGGTTAAAAGAATTGTTGTAAAACATGTAACATGCCAGTAACATATGAAACTTCAGTATTTGCTCATTCAGATCTTTGACCAGGCTGTGTATATACACTCACCCACCACTTTATTTATTTACCACTTAATTTGCATGGGCTCACCAAAAATTGGGGAATAGAAGACTGGAAAAAGATTGCCTGGTCTGAGGAATCTCAATTTCTGCTGCACCATTCGGATGGTAGGGTCAAAATTATTATACCATCTGCTTCACAATGTTATTTATGACACTGGCTAGAGTGAAGCTGCAAAATGACCTGGAACAGACAACAAAACTTTTATATACTGATGAATGAGCAAAGACCAAAACAACAAGCCACGTCTTTCCACTAAATAAAATAAGATACAATTAATTTCACAGCCTCTTTGACTAATAATAATAATAATAATAATAATAACAACAACAAATAAAAGAGAGATACAAAAGAAAACATCCACCACTAACATTTCCCAATGTGGATAAGATGTTTATGTAAGGTGTGTTTGTGTGCATCAACTGAAGCAGTGCATTAATACAGAACAGTGATTAAACTGACTTGAAACTACCTGAGCATTAAACGGTTTTACTGCATACCTGCCAGCCAATCAGAACCCACTATACAGACCATGGAATAAAATCATTTATAAGATATCCACAAAGAAAAGAAGCTGACAGTAAACTATTAACATTAAAACAAACAAAGCAAGGCAAAAGAAAGCACAGGCAATGAAAGCAATCAAACTACCACATAAAATAAATTAAACAAACAACCAAACAAAACTAAGACTCCAATGTTTATTTGTGTTTGTGCTCTGTACATCCGTGTTTTTGCAGCATTGAGCAATGTAGCCAATCACTGATATATCTGTCGATTTCGGCATTGCGGCATCATTGAGGCTCTGATTCGGCTGGTTCTGTCTGGTCTGGTGATAATCACCACTGTTGAATTTCTGGCTGAGCATCTGAGGTTCAGCTCATATGAATGAACCTTTACTGGTACGAAGAGTAATTTCATTTATTTCAAACACCTGCAAAAATAATCTAAACGATTTGTAATTTAGTCATTAAAAACAGTAATTTGTAATTGGATTTGTGTGTCCTAAAATGTAATAAAAAAAAATCTGGCTGACAAAATAAAATTGAGAAAAACCAGAAAAAGAAGTGTTTTGGCATTGAGTTAAGCCAATCTATGTAATATTATTTCTTTAAAGAAATTTAAAGAAGGCTTTCTCAAAGTACAGACCCTGTAAGAATGTGCATCAAAAGTTTCTTTAAAATATCTGATAATTTGACAAATCAAGATTAGTCCAGGTTGTAAAATGTCAAAAAGAAACGCAATAATATTTGTTCATGATACAAAACCCAGAGTCATCTACTGGACTGACCTCCACTGGTGGTTAAGTTGAGAGAAATGACCTCCTCTGGATTCTCTGCACCATCACCAGCATTTTGCTGCTTCTGTAGGGAGACGAGAACGTTGAGCTTTAAACCACAATCAACAACCACTGCACATAAACGTTTTAATACCAGAATGGGCTTCTTAAACCAATCAATGTTAATAATTCATATATGAACATAATGAATGAAACATTAATGATGTACTATGATTTTAAATAAAGTCCTTAATACAGAACAGAAGTGTTTATTTAATTTGCCTAATAGTACTTGCCTTTCCACATTTGCAGTAGATGATCAGTAGATGACTTAATGACAAAAACTATCATTGCAGAGATCCATATAATTATTGGTATGGTTGTCCAGGGTGTCTCTTTGCCTTTGATAGGAAAGTCTTCAGCAGTCTCCAGTGACCCTACAGGAAATAAAGCAGATACAGCAGATGAATGGATGGAGGTTCTGGGCTAATTAGCAGTTGAGCAAAACAAAACCTACAGACACAGCTGGAGAAATAAAGTTCTTCAAGACTAACTTTGAATCTCAAAATGTAGGCATTTACCTTGACTCAAATAAAACATGAAAGCATTTAAATATCAACTTACTAAGACATATTATTGGGGATATAGTGTGACAACTGATATTTATATGCCATTATATGCAAGTATCTTCTATACTGCTATAAAGATCTCATTGATTTTCATTACAAGCATCAGAATTTCATCTTAATTTTTGTCCATATAAATATCAGCACCAAATTTGCAGATTTTTGCTCAGTTTGGGCCTCTAAATAAAACTAAGGTGTTTTTGTTTCCTACATGACTATGAGCTCATTTTTATTATATCATATGGGTCTTAAAAGCCTGATGTTTCAAATATGATACAAAAAAAAAAAAATAAACCTGTGGGAGGCATGTACATAGATGCATAATCAGGTGAGAAAAAGACAGAAAAGTAGTGGAGACTCACAACTGTGAAATAATAATAGTAAATATAGAAGTCAGCATTTGAAGTGGATCAAAAAAGTTAATCAAAGTCGACCTAAGACAAGAACGAGTATTTGGTTTTAGGACAAATTTGATGAAAGGTTTTGATCCACTTCAAATGTTGACTACAAGCAGCAATTGGGGCCAAGCACAACAGAGGTAAAATGAGGAGCAGGCATGGCAGGAAGCATCAGACCAACTGAATAAATTTCAAGACATCCATCGATTTTAAGCAAAATTATCACTTTTGACCAATAGGTGGTGCTGCTACCAAACTGACCTGGTGTGGTCAGTGTTGGGTGACATGAGCCAAGGAATAAAAAATAAATAAATAAAAAAAAAAGTAATTTGTGAAAATTAAATTCAAATTCAAGTCTTTTTGAATGTCTCTAGACTATTTAAGTCATAAAGTCATAAACTGAGCACGTCACGTGAATAGCCTTTATATTGCTCTGTTGTGTTGTAATTTGTTATATCAATAGACACAATTTTTCTTTTCCTCACTGGAATTCCTCCACAACTTGTAATTTTCTAAAAACAATATTTAGAGACGATAAATACAAAAATAAAATTATTTGTGTTCTGTGTACTAAAATCATGACAGTCAACATATTAAAGCGCCACTCAGGCTGAATAACGCAACCTTCGCCAAAAGTGCTCCGCATGTGTTCAGTGATTAGAATATAAAGCCTACTTACAAACGTTCATCATAAACTAGTCTAGCGATAATACTCAGAATCGTCCCTACCTTAATTTGCGGTCAGGAGCCGCGCTACCGGGGTAAGAACTTGGCAGGGAGATCAAATTTGGCACAAGACCAAATGCTTTTTTTGGTGTGTGTGTGTGTGTGTGTGTGTGTGTGTGTGTGTGTGTGTGTGTGTGTGTGTGTGTTAAAGTGTAGCGAAGGAAAAGCTTCAAAAACTGAAACGTGTAAAAAAAAGGCTACTTAATTATTTGTACTTCCTCTCGCTTCACACCGTAAAGTTTACCTGCCCCGTACCCACCACACCCCACCCCAACACAGAGTCCTCAAAGTCGCAACCACAAAGAAGGACACAGAAAAATTGCCCTTAACACACAGACAGAACATACGTGCAATTTGTTTCAACACAAACAGATCATGGTAACTCTTCTGGTTCGCTACAACAGAATATCACGTCCATTCATTAATACTATCAAAATAAAGTTACAGTTTTTAAAATGTTTTTATATTTTCATTTAGTATCCTATAGGATTAGGATATTAAAATACTAACCAGTCAATGCAACGGTAAACGTCTGATGGATCCTGTTGTTTTTGTCATCGATGACTTCAACATCGTAGACTCCTTCGTCACTTGTGTTGGCATCAAGGAAGGTTATAGAGACAGTCTCATGACCAATCTGGAGTGAAAATCTTCCCCAGTTAATTGGCTTGCAACCACGATTTTGCTCTTCGCGCGAACAGCAGCGAAAGACCTCTTGGGTCCCGTTTCTTCGTACTGTCAAACGACTCACACTTTTCAGTTCAGACTTTCTGTCGAATAACGTTAGGGACAGTTTTTCTCCCCTTTTCGCCTTTACTATCCCATTGTCACCCACAGCACCTGATGAAATTAATATTTATTTTGTTAACTGCTGGGTAACGTTTATCCACGCTTGTTTTAAAGACCCGCTATGCATGACAAATAGACATTTAAAGTTAAAATGCTTTACTTACCGGCGGTGATGACAATACAGGTCACGAACGTGAAGAGGCGCATCTTAATTCGGTTGTCACTTGATCTAACAACACAAGTTTCTAATACCAGCTAGATGCGATAAAGCTGTCACTGAAGCCACACCAGCTTCAACTTCTTCAGGGGCTGTACTAGTTTCTGTCTGAGGAGCGGTAACCATGACGTTTGGACAGTTTGGTTCGCACATGCTTTCAGTGATTGCAACTACTAAAACTTAAAGTTAAAATGTATATTTTAATTTATCGATTAACTTGTTTGTTATTATCTTGTTTTTATTTGAAAACTGAACTACAGTTTTAAAATAAATGTTTTATCTCGAATTACGTGTAGTTCGGTGATGATGACGTAGTTGTTGATGCGGAGCATATGCGTATACATGGAAGTGTACAGCAAGCAGGTTGTAGCCGGTTAGGCTGGAAAGGAAAAAAAACAAATTCAACCTGTGGCTACTGGGCATGCGCACAAAAATAACATCTAACGTTATTTTTTGTCACACTGTACAATCATAATAATACCATTGTAATATATTAGTATTATTATTAGTGATACTAATTAGTAATAATAAGTAATTAATTAGTATTCATCTTATAGTAATGAATTAGTATTATTAATATTTAGTATGATAGGTGTTTTTTTATTGCAATTAAGAACAACAAAAGATACACTGCATACACAAACAGTACGTACAAAAAATACAAGCAATCTTTCAATAATAAACAAATTATGGATTAAACATTAACAGAAAGAGTAATATAATAGACAAAATTCTTAAGAAATAGAGAGAAGTCCAAAAGAAAGAAAAAAAGGAAGAAGAAGAGAGGGCATACAAATAGAAATACAAGTATATTAAGGAAGAATATTAAACATGGCACATATTCTAGATGTTTTTATAGCTTTCTTGTTAACAGATGTTGATATTGTATTTAAATACAACTTCAGTTCTTGTTTGAAGATGTTAAAATGGGGCTTACATTTAGTATATTTACATTTATGGACATAAAACTTTCCAATAAACAACAGGAGGTTTATACAAAAACTTGCATTAAATAAATTCTGCTCTTTAGCATAAAACCCAAAAAGAATGTGTCTATAACATAAACAGAAATCATAAAAAAACAATTTGGACAATCAAAACATTAACATTATTCCAAAAGGACTGAACGAAAGGACACTCCCAAAACATGAGCTACAGATTCAGAAGACATTTCATAGAAAGAACAAGACGTATCGATGTCACTTTTGAATTTTTGCAAAAACTGCTTGACTGGATAAAATCTGTAAATTATTTTATAGAATATTTCTTTAACTTTATTTGTTAGGTAAGATTTCTGAGGGAGTGACCAAACATACAGCCACTTAAGGCTATCAAAAAGGTTGTTCCAATAAGAAATGGAGGAAGGATTTGAAATAACAAGGTTGAGTTGGGGTAGACACAATCTAATAGGCAGAAAAAATTAATTTCATCGTTAGTTTCCGGTCTGTGCTGTATCTCTTCCAACCACAATAAGCGGCGCGATTTTGTTAACAAATGAGTACATTCGCACCCGGCGCAGGAGAGTTGCGTGAGCAACGATGGTTTGGCTCCGAGTCTATTTTTGCCGTGCCTCTCACGCTCAAATAAAGTGACAGCACGCTGTTGATGGACAGGTTCTTTAAAACCAACAAGCCAGCTATATGCTGGAGTTCTGGAGACAACCCCCCAAAACAACTAACACCCCAAAAGGGCTCAGTTGCCAGGGCGACCATCTGATATCATAGGTTTTATTTCTTCAAGGAATGCAAACAGAACACACTACATTTGCCTATAGGAAAGACACAATGCCTATAGAAATGGACTCTTTCCTATTCATTCACAGACAAACCTTTCTTTGACTTTCCTGTCACACATAGCCCAGGTCATTGTGTACAGTATTACTGCATTGTATTTTAATTTTTGTCTGTTGTATTTGTATTTGTCTTTCTACTGTTTTATGCATGCGTTATGATAGACAACTAGTCGTATAACCCACCTATGCCATGTTTGGTCTCTTTGAATTCGTATTTTGATGATCTAAAAGATGGTGTATATTATATGTTGATACCTCTGCAACATATTAGTGTTAGTAGTTTTTGCATCAACAGCCAATCGAATTACATATGCAAAATACCATGCTCACAGACAAAGAGTCGTAAACTTTCCCTCCAAAGGTGAAAGTTACCATTGGTTCGTGGACTTCCAGAGAATTTAAAACCATCACGAGACTCTCTTGACTCTCTCCGCTTTTCTTCGCTCTCTTCTTCCGATTGCTGCCCGTGTGGAGGACCCCACGGGAAGCCTGAGCCGGCACAGGGCGTGCCCGGTGGGCCCGACAGGCCCCAACATATAGTTGTGGCTCTTGACCACAAAGAGCCAGACACTTTCACTCAACCCTGGAATTCATCTTCATGACTCGCCTCAGTCAGCCAGGGGTTCTTTCAGAACCTAAGAGGATGAGGAGGATGAGCTAGAACTCTTCAGGACTTCCCTAAGCGCGCGCCAGGCCTTGCGGCCTTGTCTTTCCATTCCCCAAAGACCACAGGACTTCAGCTGGGTCTCTCAGTTCTTCTTCATTTTCTGGGAAGAAACTCCCAGTGACCATCGAGTCAGAGCATCTTTGGAGTTCATCATTCTTCGGACCCGGAAGAACGTGATCGTGATTCCAAAACCACCACTGCTCCAAACCATCAAGACTTTCACCCGAGACTGCATTCGGACACTTGTTCAACGACCAAGGCAATGCAAGTATTGTACATTCAACTAAACAAAACAGAGGTTTAGCACAAGCTGTAGACAGCACTGATGGTTTCATTCAGGTGGTTAACTGACTCTTTTCATAGCTACATTCTCTTGTCTCTTTCTAACTGCTTTTCACTGACCCTTCCCCCATGTATGAGTGAGTTTATGTTTGTTTGTTTAGATTAGTTATGTGTTAGTCCTTCGTTAATAAACTCTTGTGCACAAATTACATGAGTTTTGATTCTGATTCTGCCTTGCAAATGAATGTCCCTTTACGATTCCGATTCGAGCTACATGCTCTAATGCAATAGTACTGTAAGAAGGTTATTTTCTGTGACCAAGAAAATATCATTTCTCAGAGTTGATATAATGATTATTCTGAATGTTCGCTGGACAAACAAATTAGTTGATGGAAAATTAATTCTGCTACAGTTACTACTGGCAGCTGATATAAATAATTGTAATTAATCATAATTAATTGTAATTATATATATACATTTCCCTTTTGAGCTAATTTGCGACAAGTGCTAAAAATGCACAGAATAAGCATGTCTTGTGTGTTTAACAAGTACTGGAGTATGTCAGAAAATAAAATAAAGAATCAAAACTATTTATAGAAGATTAACCTATTTAAACCTATTTAAAAGTTTAAACAGTACACTGCCAAACTATTTGCATGAATGAACAAGAATCAGCAAACAAAGTATTACCAAGAGAATGAGTTTATTGTTTACGCTTCAAAAGATGAATAGCAATCTGTGTTGTGATAAACAGCTCACTGGTACCTGACCCATTGAACTAAACTGGGTCCACAAAATAAAGTAATTGGCAGGAGATCTGCAGCATTTCATGTAGACATGGGTTAATGTAGACAAAATGGCCACAGAGCACAAGATGGCTTCTCAGCTCAACAGTGTCACTAATTTGAATCTTGGAACAATGATAACTTACTCTTTGTTTGATGTTTCGTTTTGGTGGTGATCAACAGCATAAACATAAATAGGTTCCAGTCATTTGTGAATACACATAACAAATGATTTGGACAGAGTTTGGCTACTTTATATCTCACAGATGCTTCATACAATCTCATTTACATGTTCCTTCAATCCATTCAAATCAAATCCTAGTGATTGACTCATATCAAAAAGCACTGTTGTTGCTGAATGTGTTTAGTCACATTTAATGAGAGACACTGTAAACATACCATAGAAAAGAATGCAATCACACTGTTGTATTTATCAGCAAAATAATCATTTGAAGAAAAACAGGTTTATAACCAAAATATAAAAGTTTGATGATGGGCATGAGTTTCTAATTCATTTCTCTTGATATCATGAACTCGGTCAATATCAGTGAGTTTAAAACTGAATCCTCACGTTTAGTTTCTTCCAAAACCAAAATGAAGCTAAATTAAACTTTAAAATTAAACAGTAGAACTAGAAACCTACAGATAACACAAAGCAAAAGGGAGTTGCTTTCCACAGCAAAGTCACAACAAAACAAAATCTCCACACTTGAGTCTGGTTTCGATCGGATCGACTGGCAGGTTTGATCTCAGTGAGATTTAGCTGACATGAGAACTAATGAGAAACAAACGTGTGTGTTAATTTTGTTCAGTAAAGATGCAATAAATTGATCAGAAGTGATATTAAAGACATTTATAATGTTACAAAACATTTATATTTCAAATAAATGCTGTTCTTTTGAACTTTCTGTTCATCAAAAAATCTTGAAATAAAATGTTTTACAGTTTCCATAAAAATATTAAATAGTTTTTAACACTGAATATTATGAGGAATGTATCTTGAGCAGCAAATCATCATATGTGACCCTGGACCACAAAACCAGTCATAAGGGTCAATTTTTTTCAAATTGAAACTTTCCATTGATGTATGGTTTGTTAGGATGGGACAATTATTGGCCGAGATAAAACTATTTGAAAATCTGGAATCTGAGGGTGTAAAAAAAAAAAAAAAAAAATTTAAATATTGAGAAAATCGCCTTTAAAGTTGTCCAAATGAAGTTCTTAGCAATGCATATTGCTAATCCAAAATTAAGTTTTGATATATTTACAGTAGCAAAATTTACAAAATATCTTCATGGAACATGAACTTTACTTAATATCCCAATGATTTTAGGCATAAAAGAAAAATTAGAATACAATTTGACCCATACAATGTATTTTTGGTTATTGCTACAAATAAACCTGTGCTACTTATGACTAGTTTTGTGGTCCAGGGTCAAATATTAGAATGATTTCTGAAAGACCATGTGACACTGAAGACTGGAGTAATGATGCTGAATATTCAGCTTGGATAACAGAAATAAATTACATTTTACATATATTAAAATAGAAATCATTTTTTTTTAAATTGTAATAATATTTCACAATATTACTGTTTTTACTGTATTTGTGATCAAATACTTGCAGCCTTGGTGAGCAGAAGAGACTTCTTTCAAAAATATATTTAAAAAATCTTATGTATTTCAGACACTTAAATGTCATTAAAGACATCCCAAAAATCTATTTTTTTTATTCTTTCCAAATATTTGATTTACCTTCTTCCATAAAACAAAAAAGGAATTTTTTTACAAAAGCGTGTTGTTTTCAAGCTCCAGAATGGTTAAAAAGTACCTTAACAGTATGAAAAGTATCCCAGAAGTTGCCCATATGACTTGGCGTTATATTTAAAGTCTTCTAAAACCAAAATAGCTTTGTGTGAGGAATTAAAACACAAATTAACTCAACTTAAGTTGAAACAAAATTATGACTTATCAGAGAATAATGATGTAATTTTGGTCTTTTTCACCGTCTTTGACAGCTTGTCTGCTGCCTGTTTATCTGCAAAGGACCAAACATGAGTTTTTTTGTAACGGAAACAGGTCAGAGTATAATTTGGATGTGATTTCTATAACAAGAATATAATACATTTTACAAAGTATCTATTAATTGAAACATTTAAAGCATGAATTTTCAAACTCATACATACCAAACACAAATATAAACCCTTAAGCTATTCAACAATTATTAAAAGGACATACACAATGAGTGATTAGAACATAATAGTCAAATGTGTGAGTTACATACATGATATGAAGTCATGCATAGAAATGATTAGTTGCATATAAGTCCTTTTTAAGGTCATTTTGGTGTCTACATATGTAAAATGTCTTTTAAAGTCTGTGAAAATTCTGTGAAGTGAGGATGTGTTCTGTGAGGGAACTAAAAGGTCAAAAGATCCTGCAGTGCTTTCACCAGCTCCTCCGTCTATTGATCATGTCAGTCACACACAATCTTTTATATAAGCCAGGTTCTTATTATATTTGTAGTTGCAATGGGAGGTCAAATCAACTACCCAAGCTTTTTCCATATACATTATATTACAAACATTAATGATATAATACATTTATAAAATTATGTTAATATATTTTTTCTCCCATGAGTCCTTCAGTTTTTTTTTTTTTCGTCCCCCCCCCCTTTGTACTACATACCTCATATCCCAGAACTCCAAATATGGTGCATTACCCATATTCCCCTCCTTAAGGTCTATAAATACACCTCACTTCCTTCCTTTTGTCTAGGGATGAGCCGAAGGAGGCTTTTGAAACAGTGAGGCTTTTACAACAAACTGCGTTGATGCTTAGAAGCTTTTGATACAGTTCTCTACTCTGCCATCTGATGGTCAATAAAAATTCTTACACAAAATGTGTCATTCAGATGTTTTGTTACAGTTTTTCACAACTGCTAAAACACTAAACCCCATTCTCCAAACCAAATTCCCAATAGCCTAAACCAGCATATGCTATTTTTTTTTCACCAGGAATAGCAACATTACATAAACATTTCTAGTTTAACAGCACCAGCTATTCTGGACTTTATTAATAAGTAAGTTAATAAGTTAATGTCTCTTTGACAAGATCACTTCAATGTGCTCTGGCCAGCCTTTTTAGAAATGCACTTGTCACACCACACCACAAAATGTTTCTGCCAAAATGCAATGCTGACTGAATTTCCTCTTTTATTCTTGCAACTAGTCTTTAATCTTGCTGAAATGTTTTTGTTTTCAGTGATTTTTTTTTTTAATTTTCCAAAAGCTTTTACTCTACATATATTAACTGTAAGACATTACATCACTAATATGAGACACAGCAAATGTAAGAAATAAAAATACAATTAGCAACTGAACTTTCTTTTTTTTTCTTTCTTTCTTTTTTTAACCTTGACATATCAATTTTTTAAAAAATTCTGATGGTACAAGGTGAATGGTTTCTCTCTCTGTCTCCAAGCATCTTTTCTGGAATAGTTTGATCGCAAGAAACTCCATGAAATAGGACGGATTGGTTTACGGCAGCAACAAATGTGTGTGTGCATAGCCAAAGCCACTTGTGGGCAAGCCTGCAACCTTTAGCCAAAAAAAGCGTAAACATGTTTTACACTAAACAATAGTTTTGGATCTTTTTAGAGTTTACACTGAAAAAAAAAAACACAGTTTTATAAGAGAAATGCAAATTTCCTTTTAAAGATGATGCCAATGTGTCTCTTTAAAGGGCCTGTTTCTGTACCTGTCATCAGGTCTCCAGTTGGTGCAAACCAAACTCAGGGTGAGACCCCCACCCTTTTTTGTTTGTTCATTTAGCAGACTGCAAGTAGCAGTTCAACATATGGATATAACAAAACTCAAAACGAAAAAAAAGTTGCCATCTGGATTTAAATAAGCAAATACTTAAGATTTTAGGATTTGTATAGGGTAAAAAGAATTGTTGCAAAACATGTAACATGCCAGTAACATATGAAACTTCAGTATTTGCTCATTCAGATCTTTGACCAGGCTATGTATATACACTCACCCACCACTTTATTTATTTACTACTTAATTTGCATAGGTTTACCAAAAATTGGGCAACAGAAGATTGGAAAAAGATTGCCTGGTCTGAGGAGTCTCAATTTCTGCTGGACCGTTCGGATGGTAGGGTCAAAATTATTATACCATCTGCTTCACAATGTTATTTGTGACACCGGCTAGAGTGAAGCTGCAAAATGACCTGGAACAGACAACAAAACTTTTATATACCGATGAATGAGCAAAGACCAAAACAAGAAACCACGTCTGGAAAGAAACAACTAAATTCCCTTTAAAAATAAAATAAGATACAATTAATTTCACAGCCTCTTTGTCTAATAATAATAATAATAATAATAACAAATAAAAGAGAGATACAAAAGAAAACATCCACCAACAACATTTTCCAATGTGGATAAGATGTTTATGTAAGGTGTGTTTGTGTGCATCAATTGAAGCAGTGCATTAATACAGAACGGTGATTAAACTGACTTGGAACTACCTGAGCATTAAACGGTTTTACTGCATACCTGCCAGCCAATCAGAACCCACTACTGAGACAGACCATGGAATAAAATCATTTATAAGATATCCACAAAGAAAAGAAGCTGACAGTAAACTATTAACATTAAAACAAACAAAGCAAGGCAAAATAAAGCACAGGCAATGAAAGCAATCAAACTACCACATAAAATAACAAATTAAACAAACAACCAAACAAAACTAAGACTCCAATGTTTATTTGTGTTTGTGCACAATTGAGGTGTGTTTATCTCATGGTATAAAAGGGGTGAAATTCTGAATCAGACCAGCATTCTGATCTGGGGTGCGTTTCCCAAAAGCATCGTTAGCTAACTGGTGGTTAGGTCCATTGAACTTTATTGGTAACGACGGAACTTGCGACCATAGTTGGTTTTGGGAAACGCGCCCCTGAGTGTCACCCTTAGTTTACCATTACAGCTTCATTATAATGATTCAAAGATCTACAGCTGCAAGGCTGCAAATCCAGTAAGCACTAAGAGCATCCGCCTTCACATGAAAGAGATCTGCCAACAACATGAAGGTACAACAAACAATGCTGTGTCATCATAAGACATTCAATCGCATGTTTATGAATAACTGTTCTCCTTCAGATTATCCAGATCATTGCGGCATCACCGAGGCTCTGATTCGGCTGGTTCTTTCTGGTCTGGTGGGAATCGCCACAGTTGGATTTCTGGCTGAGCATCTGAGGTTCAGCTCATATGAATGAACCTTTACTGGTATGAAGAGTATTTTCATTTACTTCAAGCACCTGCAAAAAAATCAAAACGATTTGTAATTTAGTCATTAAAAACAGTAATTTGTAATTGGATTTGTGTGTCCTAAAATGTAATAATAAAAAAAAAATCTGGCTGACAAAGTAAAATTGATTAAAAAAACAGAAAAATAAGTGTTTTGGCACTGAGTTAAGCCAATATATGTAATATTATTTCTTTAAAGAAATTTAAAGAAGGCTTTCTCAAAGTACAGACCCTTTAAGAATGTGCATCAAAAGTTTCTTTAAAATATCTGATAATTTGACAAATCAAGATTAGTCCAGGTTGTAAATTGTCAAAAAGAAACACAATAATATTTGTTCATGATACAAAACCCAGAGTCATCTACTGGACTGACCTCCACTGGTGGTTAAGTTGAGAGAAATGACCTCCTCTGGATCCCCTGCACCATCACCAGCATTTTGCTGCTTCTGTAGGGAGATGAGAACATTAAGCTTTAAATCACAATCAACAACCACTGCATATAAACTTTTTAATACCAGAACGGGCTTCTTAAACCATATGAACGGGCTTCTTAAACCTTCTTAATACATATATGAACATAATGAGTGAAACATTAATGATGTACTATGATTTTAAATAAAGTCCTTAATACAGAAAAGAAGTGTTTATTTAATTTGCCTAATAATACTTGCCTTTCCACATTTGCAGTAGATGATCAGTAGATGACTTAAATTAATGACAAAAACTATCACTCCAGAGATCCATACAATAATGGGTATGTTTGTCCAGGGTGTCTCTTTGCCTTTGATAGGAAAGTCTTCAGCAGTCTCCAGTGACCCTACAGGAAATAAAGCAGATACAGCAGATGAATGGATGGAGGTTCTGGGCTAATAAGCAGTTGAGCAGAACAAAACTTACAAAAACAGCTGGAGAAATAAAGTTCTTCAAGACTAACTTTGAATCTCAAAATGTAGGCATTTACCTTGACTCAAATAAAACAAGCATTTATATCTCATTTGACATTTAAATGTCAACTTACTAAGACATATTATTGGGGATATAGTGTGACAACTGATATTTATATGCCATTATATGCAAGTATCTTCTATACTGCTATAAAGATCTCATTGATTTTCATTACAAGCATCAGAATTTCATCTTGATTTTTGTCCATATAAATATCAGTACCAAATTGCAGATTTTTGCTCAGTTTGGGCCTCTAAATAAAACTAAGGTGTTTTTGTTTCCTACATGACTATGAGCTCATTTTTATTATATCATATGGGTCTTAAAAGCCTGATGTTTCAAATATGATACAAAAAAAAACCTGTGGGAGGCATGTACATAGATGCATACTGGTCAATCAGGTGAGAAAAAGACAGAAAAGTAGTGAAGACTTGCTATCCATGCAGTTTCACAACTGTGAAATCATAATAGTAAATATAGAAGTCAGCATTTGAAGTGGATCAAAAAAGTTAATCAAAGTCGACCTAAGACAAGAACGAGTATTTGGTTTTAGGATAAATTTGATGAAAGGTTTTGATCCACTTCAAATGTTGACTACAAGCAGCAGTTGGGGCCAAGCACAACAGAGGTAAAATGAGGAGCAGGCATGGCAGGAAGCATCAGACCAACTGAATAAATTTCAAGCAAATTTTAAGCAAAATTATCACGTTTGACCAATAGGTGGTGCTGCTACCAAACTGACCTGGTGTGGTCAGTGTTGGGTGACATGAGCCAAGGAATAAAAAAAAAATAATAATAAAAAAGCAATTTGTGAAAATTAAATTCAAATTCAAGTCTTTTTGAATTTCTCTAGACTATTTAAGTCATAAAGTCATAAAGTGAGCGCGTCACGTGAATAGCCTTTATATTGCTCTGTTGTGTTGTGATTTGTTATATCAATAGACACAATTTTTCTTTACTTCACTGGAATTCCTCCACAACTTGTAATTTTCTAAAACAATATTTAGAGGCGATAAATACAAAAATAAAATTATTTGTGTTCTGTGTACTAAAATGACAATCAACATATTAAAGCGCCACTCAGGCTGAATAACGCAACCTTCGCCAAAAGTGCTCCGCATGTGTTCAGTGATTAGAATATAAAGCCTACTTACAAACATTCATCATAAACTAGTCTAGCGATAATACTCAGAATCGTCCCTACCTTAATTGGCAGGGAGATCAAATTTGGCACAAGACCAAATGCTTTTTTTGGTGTGTGTGTGTGTGTGTGTGTGTGTGTGTGTGTGTGTGTGTGTGTGTGTGTGTGTGTGTATGTGTTAAAGTGTAGCGAAGGAAAAGCTTCAAAAAACTGAAACGTGTAAAAAATGGCTAACTTAATTATTTGTACTTCCTCTCGCTTCACAGCGTAAAGTTTACCTGCCCCGCACCCACCACACCCCACCCCAACACAAAGTCGCAACCACAAAGAAGGACACAGAAAAATTGCCCTTAACACACAGACAGAACATACGTGCAATTTCTTTCAACACAAACAGATCATGGTAACTCTTCTGGTTCGCTACAACAGAATATCACGTCCATTCATTAATACTATAAAAATAAAGTTCCAGTTTTTAAAATGTTTTTATATTTTCATTTAGTATCCTATAGGATTAGGATATTAAAATACTAACCAGTCAATACAACGGTAAACGTCTGATGGATCCTGTTGTTTTTGTCATCGATGACTTCAACATCGTAGACTCCTTCGTCACTTGTGTTGGCATCAAGGAAGGTTATAGAGACATTCTCATGACCAGTCTGGAGTGAAAATCTTCCCCGGTTAATTGGCTTGCAACCACGATTTTGCTCTTCGTGGGAACAGCAGCGAAAGACATCTTGGGTCCCGTTTCTTCGTACTGTCAAACGACTCACGATTTTCAGTTCAGACTTTCTGTCGAATAACGTTAGGGACAGTTTTTCTCCCCTTTTCGCCTTTACTATCCCATTGTCACCCACAGCACCTGATGAAATTAATATTTATTTTGTTAACTGCTGGGTAACGTTTATCCACGCTTGTTTTAAAGACCCGCTATGCATGACAAATAGACATTTAAAGTTAAAATGCTTTACTTACCGGCGGTGATGACAATACAGGTCACGAACGTGAAGAGACGCATCTTAATTCGGTTTGTCACTTGATCTAACAAAACAAGTTTCTAATACCAGCTAGATGTGATGAAGGGGTCACTAAAGCCACACCAGCTTCAACTTCTTCAGGGGCTGTACTAGTTTCTGCAGGGCGGTAACGATGACGTTTGGACAGTTTGGTTCGCACATGCTTTCAGTGATTGCAACTACTAAAACTTAAAGTTAAAATGTATATTTTAATTTATCGATTAACTTGTTTGTTATTATCTTGTTTTTACTTGAAAACTGAACTACAGTTTTAAAATAAATGTTTTATCTCGAATTACGTGTAGTTCGGTGACGATGATGGTAGTTGTTGATGGGCGGAGCATATGCGTATACATGGAAGTGTACAGCAAGCAGGTTGTAGCCGGTGTTGTGTAATATTCAGTTCCCGTGAAAAACGGTCCAGATGGGCGGGCTTGGTACGAATATTCATATGGTTGTTCCGTGGTGGGCGTGGCCTTTTGAACTTCTTCAGCTCTTGTTTGATGAATTATGTCGATAAGGTAATAAAGCCGAATGTTCATACGCCCCGTTTAGATGTACAGCTGTTTATGTTATTCACATAATAGGCTAAAATGCTTATTGTTTTGCATGTGCTTTTATCACAACGCTATATGGTGGCCATATGAAAATGTTTTTGCTGTGTAGCTTACGTGGATGATACTAAAGCACTTTTTTTGTCAAGAACTTTGTAATAATTCAAAAATTAAATAATTAGCAGAGAGATGTTTATGAGAGCTAAAAAAAAATTAATAAAATAAATAAATAAATAAATAAAGCAAAAAGAAAAGAGGGTCTAAAAAGAAAAAGAAAAGAAAGGTAATTTTAAATGTATTGCCCATAAAAGGTTGTGCTTCTGTTACACACACACACACACACACACAAAGAGTTAACTTTTCCTATTTTATTCATACATTAATACATCAGTAGAAATTAGGCATTATCAGAATGCATAGTCATTACAAGAAATTCCATTCGATTGTCATTTAATTATATGGTGCTTTACAATGTTGCATGTTTTAAAGCATGAAGAAAAAAGCAAAACCAGGAAAGAATTAAATATGTGGAGTACATCCAGAACAGCACCACCAGAACCTTGGGATGGGCACTGTCTCTGTGAGAGTCTGGCATCCAGCTGGAGCTGGGGATTATATGGGCATCCTGAGGTAAGGTGGAAGGGCAGACAGAGAGTAATTATCTGCAGATGGAAAAAAAAAAAAAAGTGTTATTTGCATTTTAACTTGTACTTTTAAAGTGCAGATACAGGATGCATTCTGTAAAGTCTGGCTAAAGAGGTGTTTTTAATTTAAGTGATGATTTTAATTTAAGATTTAAGTGATGACTTACAAATCAAATGGTGCATAGAAATCCTATTAAATTAAACAGGGCCTTGGCATCCAGGACAGACAAAAACATCTTTTGTATTGGGTCGGTTTACACATTCCCAGTGAAACCACCCATTACAGCAGTCACACTGAATCTGAATAAAACAATGAAATGACCGCATATTTTAAAGAAACATTCAAAGAACATTCAAAGAGCAATTGCTGGCTGACAGACCCAAGAGTCATGTGTATCTTGTGTGGATGGGTATTTGTCCCCACATGACAAGCATAAGTCTGAAAGGTCATCTATGGAAATAAAAGCACGAACAAAATGCACTTAATATCTTAATATTGATGAAACAAATGATGTGTCAATTTTATAAACATACATACCACTTTTTTGTAGCAGACACAGGCCCATTTCTTTGTGAAACATATCGATATTTGCAGATAAACTGCCACCTGTTAGAATTGCTTCTGCAAACTACAAAAATAATTAATGAAACCCTCAATACTTTAACACTTTTGATAACTGTGCTTTAAAAAAAAAAAAAAAAAAAAACTGCTTTGCATACAAAAATCCCACATGAATTGCCATCCTGTTGAAAGCTGTGTGGTAAAGTACTACATTCCCACTTCCCAGCAATTCCTTTTGTGGCCATAAATTTGCTTTGTTGGGTTCAGAAATATTTTAAATGTTAATAAAAATAAGACAGGCAATTAATAAATGAGGACATTAAGGGCATATGTTTGTTCTGACCTTACAACCTTTTCACATTGAGCAAATTTTTTATGGTCTTCACCAAGAGAATTTAAGTATAGAATCCTCCATTCTTTAGGATATATCACCTGTAAAATGAAAATTATTTAATCTTGCTCTGAATTTCTATCACTTTAGTTCACAGAAGGATGACCATGAGTGTCCAGTGGTTGTTCTCGTTAATTGAACCAATCAAAACATCATATTTCCCTGGATCCAGCTACAGTGGAGATGCATGAAATATTGTAACAAGGTCAGTTTACTAGTTCTCCTACATGAAAAACATGAAAGATCCATTTAAAGAAATCAGGATTTTTGTTTTTACCCTTTTCATTGAACTGCCACTGCCATTCCAGAGGTTTGATGCCTGATAGGAATCAAGTACATAGCCCTTGCCTGTGTAGTTTTTTGTAAGCAAGGTCAAGTATGCATTGATAACTTAAAACAAAAAACAAATAGATTTACCCAACTGTATCCCTTACAGCACATTTATTTATGCCTAGAAAACAATTGATTAAACCAAAATATTTTAAAAGAACAATTACACACACTGTTTGCAGATTTATAAATACTGATGGGTTCTACCTCACTTTCAAGCATTTCTCCAGGTCTGAGGCGTTCAACATCCCATGTAAACACTTTATATGGGCCGATTTTACTACATAGTATGCCGCCTTTTTTCTTGGCCCATATTTCTTCTAACACTGTATGTGAGTAAGAGAGTGAGATGCTCAGTTACCTTTCATTGCAACTTTACAGTTATTTATATGAAGATGTATATGTATGTTGACGGAAGCATACATACAGAGTGAACAGTTTGTCTGGGGCTGGGTGGGTGCAGCATGGGCAGGAGACTGGGTGAATTCAGCACAGGAAGGAGGAGGCTGGGTGAATTCAGCACACGCAGGAGGAGGCTGGGTGAATTCAGCACACGCAGGAGGAGGCTGGGTGAATTCAGCACACACAGGAGGAGGCTGGGTGAATTCAGCACACACAGGAGGAGGCTGAGTGAATGCAGCATACGCAGGAGGAGGCTGGGTGGGTGCAGCATGGGCAGGAGACTGGGTGAATTCAGCACAGGAAGGAGGAGGCTGAGTGAATGCAGCACACGCAGGAGGAGGCTGGGTGGGTGCAGCATGGGCAGGAGACTGGGTGAATTCAGCACAGGAAGGAGGAGGCTGAGTGAATGCAGCACACGCAGGAGGAGGCTGGGTGGGTGCAGCATGGGCCGGAGACTGGGTGAATTCAGCACACGCAGGAGGAGGCTGGGTGAATGCAGCATGGGAAGGAGGCTGGGTGGCAGCAGGGATTTGGGGACATTCTATGAAATGGACTAAATGGTCTTTGTTAATTTTGGGAAAGTATTGTCCTTTGTCATCCTTTAAGTCAACGGATTTTCCCTCCACATTTATTACTGTGAATGGACCAATGTAGTCTGGGTCAAGTTTGCCTCCCTTTCTCTGCATGCTCCGTACATTCTGCCTCAGTACCCTGTCTCCAACTTGGATGGCAATAGATAATCCCTTTTCTTATTTTCTCTTTTTTGTTTTATGTTGGACATTAGAAATATTGTCCCATACTGTTTGGTAAATCCTCTGCTGCCTTTTAATGCATTCTGCAATAAACTCCTCTGCTACAGTGTCCTCGATTGTCTCATTGATCAACGCAAGAAAATATTGTATTTTCATTTGAATTACAGAAGAAAATGTAACATTTAAAAATAATATACTAACCTCATATTTCTCAGGTACTTCGCATGGATACCTTGCTTCACGGCCAAACATTAAAAAGTATGGCGAGTACTGAGTTGTAATTTGTTTTTTTGTACAGAGGCCAAACATTGTGGCCTCCAAATAATCTGCCCACTTGTGCAGCTCCTTTCCCACCAGCTTGCTCAATGCCCTTTGAATAAGGGAGGAGTCATTAATAGCAAAATTTCTCTATTTGCGTGGCAATTTTGACAAATCCTCTGCTAACTGCAATAGCCAATATTTTTAATTGTACTTTAATTAGAAATTGTCAGTTTCATACCTCTGTATTGTACCACTGAGTTTTTCTACCAATCCATTGGTCTGTGGATGGTAGGGAGCACATAAACTCCTTTTGATGCCAAGGATTTCACAGACACCCATATTGATCTGTTAATGTAGGTACAGACAACAGGATTTTTAAAATGTTATTCCAATTCCTAAAACTAATAAAAACAAGCAAATCAGGTTTAACCATTACCTTGTTCACAAATTCCGAGCCTTGGTCTGTCAATAGCCTTTTGGGGGCACCAAATCTGTAAAACAGCTTGATAATACAGTCTGTGACCTCCTCTGCACTTTTAGTTTTTAGTGGGAAAGCCTCACACCATTTTGTAAAGTAATCAATAATTACACAGATATACTGGTAACCATCCTTGGTTGGTGTGAGCTTTCCCACTAAATCCATTCCAACAATGTCCCATGGCTCAACCACCTGTGGAAAAAAAAAAGTTACATGTTCAGTGTTGTTGCTATCATAAGTACAAAATAATTAAATCATCTCATTTACAGAAACTTACTTCAATAGGTATATAATCTGCTTGATTCTTAATTTGTGCTTGCTTTGACTGGCATGCAGCACAGTGCCTGACCTAAACAGAGTCATTTAGTAGAAAGAGAGTGTATATGTACATAAAAAAAAAAAATAAATAAATAAAATTTTACTTACCCAATTTCTAATATCCACAGACATGGAAGGCCAGTAAAATCGATTACTGATGGCATCCGTTGTTTTGACAATACCACAGTGGGCACCGATTGGACTGGTGTGGAATTCTCTGAAAACCTGTTTGGCCTCTTCGCTGCAGCATATCACCTTGGCTAACCAACCCTCTTCCTGTCTTCTTATATAATACAAAACTTCATCTAAAGGCAGTAAGTTTTGTTTATTAAAATCCAGTATCTTTATACACTAGAAGACTCATCCAACCAAGGTCTACATAAAACCAAATATGCCACACTCACCCTTCATAATGAATTTCTTTGCCTTTCTCAAAAGCACATATTTTTGTTTTTTTGTGAAGTCATCAGGGATTGTCCCAGACTTTTTAAAATCACACAACAAGTGGAAAGTTTTTCTATCCATTTTTTCGAATCCAGCTACCAAAATGTTTGGTTGATGGGCATATGCTATTCATCAGAAGCTGTTATTTATTACTATTTAATATAATTATTTAACTCAACACCACAGCTCATTTATGTTGCTTAATAAATTGGATTAATGTAGCTAGTTAATAAAATTGTTAATTACTTATTTTAATGTTTAATTATATGTTCCCCTCAGTGTGCAAGGATGATGAGCAAGGAACAGACATAGGAACAGATATATATATTTGGACTGTTGTCTTTTTTTAATCATTGCTATAACCACCTTTCACATTTTTTGTATTTTGCAACTTGCTTTAATCTTGTGTACATATGTAAATATGAACAACATGAATTTGCCAGCAGTTTCTTGCAAAATCTTATTTAAACAAAACTTAGATACAGCTTAATTTCAGTTTGTGTCATTTATGTTTGTATAATTTATTTTGTAATGTCTTGTGTTTGTGCATCCAGAGGGAACACACATTAGGATAACACCTACAAATTGTAATGCAGCTGCTGCATGTATTTATGCATGAATAAAACTGGAAAAGTTAACTCTTTGTGCGTTTGTGTATTGAAGTACTAGAAGCACAGTCTTTTATAGGACATATATTTAAAATGACCCTTTTTTCTTTCTGTCTCTCTTATCCTAAATTGCCCTTTAGCTCTCATAAACAACATCTCTCAGCTTCGAATGACTTTATTTTTTATTGTTGTAAGGCTCTTAAAAAACATAAAACGAAAACAAAGCAACACAAAACAACACCAGAGAACAACATAAAAAAAGTTGTTCATGAGTCCCTTGTTTGTCCTAAACAATTAAACTGCCTGCTGTTCTTCAGAAAAGTCCTTCATGTCCCACAAATTCTTTAGTTTTTCAGCATTTTTGTTTATTTGAACCCTTTCCAACAATGACTGTATGATTGTGAGGTCCATCTTTTCACACTGATGACAGTTTTTTGTCGATGTTCTTGGGAACTTTCTTGGGGCCTTGAACATGGAAGGACCCTTGCTGTCTATGGAGGGTCAGAAAGCTCTCAGATTTCATCAAAAATATCTTAATTTGTGTTCCAAAGATGAACAAAGGTCTTACGGGTTTGGAACAGCATGAGGGTGAGTAATTACAGTTTTTCACATTTGCTAAAACACTAAACCCCATTCTCTGAATCAAATTCTCAATAGCCTAAACCAATTTGTCAAATAAATCACTCTTTCTGCAAAATCTTAAACAAGTTTAGGCAGTTTAGACACTGTTTGCAGATCTCATCTACTCTTTTTTTCAAAACTCTAAACACATTTCCACTCACTAAGACACAGTTTGCTCTGTGATGAACTTGTGCAAAACCCTAAACACAAGAAAGCAGAAGTTAACCACAACTGCAACACGACTGTCATCGTTTACACACAATAATTCAAAATTCTTCACACTTGTTTCTAAATATTTAAATATACAAAATATAGGCCAGTTCAAAGTGCACAGAAGGCACAAGTGCATCTGTCGATCTGAGAGTTACAGAAGAGTGTGAATACGAGTGTGCATATATATGTTGTGAATTTGACTCATTAGTTTTTTTCCCCTATTTTTTCACCTTTGTACTACATACCCCATAATTCTTAGTCAACTTCATTTAGGGTGAACTCCATATATGGTGCACTACATTACCCATATTCCCCTGCTTACAGTTTTTCACATTTGCTAAAACACTAAACCCCATTCTCTAAACCAAATTCTCAATAGCCTAAACCAATTTGTCAAATAAATCACTCTTTCTGTAAAACCTTAAACAAGTTTAGGCAGTTTAGACACTGTGTGCAGATCTCATGCAGTCTTTTTGCAAAACTCTAAACACATTCTCACTCACTAAGACACAATTTGTTCTGTGATGAACTTGTGATGCAAAACCCTAAACACAAGAAAGCAAAAGTTAAGCACAGCTGCAACACGGCTCATCACACAATAATTCAAAATTCTTCACACTTGTTTCTAAATATTTAAATATACAAAATATAAGCCAGTTCAAAGTGCATATACATATGGGTGTTTATTTTTCCTTTTTTTTTTTTTTTGGTATATTCACCAAACTTAGGTGTGATTTCTTTTGAGTGTGTGTATGTTTATGTATCTTTTTTTTATTGCAAAATAATTACTATATACAGCGAAATTTTTTTTGTAACTACATGCACTGTACACTTTGTTCTCCATTTTTTGATGTAGCGTCTAATGAATGATCTGTAGTGCGTATAGTACTGACTACTATTTGTATGATTTGAAAGCTTTGTTTGATTTTGAGTACAGGTGAAGAGGTTTTAAAACGATTGTTTGATTTTGCCAGAAGAGTCAGGGGTTCATCAAATTTAGTTTGAATATTTGGATTTGTGTTTAACGTTTTGAGAAAATGAGTGATGGTTTCAAAAAATATGTTTTAGCATTTCAGAAAAACTGTTCAAACTAAATTCACAGAACCCCTGACTCTTATGGCAAAATCAAACAAAGCTTTCAAATCATACAAATAGTAGTCAACTATTTGTATGTTACTCTTTCTGTTCAAAAACTTTTGACTGGTGGTGTATATCAACTATGTGTATTTGGAGAGAAACCAATCATTTTAAAGAAGGTAATTATTCCAAAGCATATTCTAAAGCCATGATTGGCTGGTGTTAAGTAAAGCAATGACAAGTGAAGAGTTAAACCACTGAGTGTGAATCACTGATGAATTAGTGTGGTATTTAGATTTTTTGTGTTTGAAAAAGGAAATGAAGATATACTTCCTGTTATATTTTTGTGTGTTATAGAGAATTGTCTTGTGTGTTGTGGTTTGCAAAAAGTGTTCTATGAAGTCAAAAGCCGAGAATTACCATACAGTTTTGAAGATATGGGTTTGGTTCTAGTGCTTAAATGTCAGGTTTCAGAACTTGTGTGACAAGTAAACATACTTAGTTGCATCCAAAGGAAATGACTCGAAGGAAATGTTTGGGTGCCCATTCAAACACCCACACCTCACCAACACAAGAAAGGGACAAAATATATATGCTCATACATATGTGTGTGTGCACGTCTTGATTTTGCTGAGTTAGATGTGTTCCTGGGTCAACATATTTTGTTGACCCTGGAGCAACATTTTAATCCAAAAATTTAATCTTGACCACATCCCTACACCTAAACCTAACCTTACCCATGAGTAATCCCTAAAATCAGAGGAAATGATAGATGAATGACACTGATGTACAAGCACCAAACACTGATTGTAAGCCTAAACTTCACAAAAACTGTAAACTGTTTTTTAAAATCTGATTGGTTAATCACAATGTTGTTCCAGGGTCAATAAAGATGTTGATCCAGGAACATGTCGTACTTGGTAAAATCAGGTTCTGCATGTGGGTGTATTTTTTCCAAACATTTTTCCATACATACACATTTTTTCCTTTTTATTTATTATTATTATTTATTTTATTTTTTTTTTTTGGAATATTCAGCAAACTTAGGTGTGATTTCTTTTGAGTGTGTATATATTTTTTGAGTGTATGTTTATGTATCTTTTTTTTTTATTATTGCTAAATAATTACTATATACAGTAAACATTCTTTTTTTTTTGTAACTACATGCACTGTACACTCCCATGTTCCCCATTTTTTGATGTAGTGTCTAATGAATGATCTGTAGTGCGTATAGCATTGACTAATGTGTGTATGATTTGAAAGCTTTGTTAGATTTTGAGTGCAGGTGAAAAGGTTTTGAAGTGATTGTTTGATTTTGCCAGACGAGTCAGGGGTTCAGTGAGTTCAGTCTGAGCGTTTGGATTTGTGTTCAAGGTTCTGAGAAAATGAGTGATGGTTTCAATTGGTTTGATATCTTAACATCTCATGTATATATATATATATATATATATATATATATATATATACTGTACAGTATATAGGAATTACTTTGCAATGAAACAGATACATAAACATACTCAAAAGAAATCACACCTAAGTTTGTTGAATATATAAAAAGAAAAGGAAAAATACACACATATGTATGAGTAGATAGATAGATAAATAACATCAATTTCATAAAACACTATTTGCAAAACACAACACACAAGACAATTCTCTATGTAACACACAAAAATATAACAGGAAGTATCTTCATTTCCTTTTTCAAACACAAAAAAAATCTAAATGCCACACTAATTCATCAGTGATTCACACTAACTTTTCACTTGTGCAAACACTCTAACCTTAACATCTTAACACCAGCCAATCATAGCTTTAGAATATGCTTTGGAATAATCACCTTCTTTAAAATGATTGGTTTCTCTCCAAACACACATGGTTGATGTACAGCACCAGTCAAAAGTTTTTTAACAGTAAGATTTTTAATGTTTTTTTTTTTTTTTTTTTTAAATCTCTTCTGCTCACCAAGCCTGCATTTTGTGATCCAAAATACAGAAAAAGCAGTAATTTTGTGAAATATTTTCACTATTCAAAATTCTTTGATGAATAGAAAGATCCAAAGATCAGCATCCATCTGAAATAAAATACTTTTGTAACATTATACACTATACCATTCAAAAGCTTGGAGTCAGCTGGTGGTGTTAGAACATATAGAAATTAATATTTTTATTTAGAAAGGATGCTTTAAATGGATCAAAAGTGATGATAAAGACATTTATATTTTTACAAATTCTATTTCAGATAAATGTTGTTCTTCTGAACTTTCTATTCAAATAAACCTGAAAAAAATCTACTCAGCCGTTTTCAACATAATAATAATAATAATAATAATAAATGTTTCTTGAGCAGCAAATCAGAATATTAGAATGATTTCTGAAGTTTCAGCTTTGAAATCACAGGAATAAATTGCATTTTAAAATGTATTCAAATATAAAATAGTTATAGTAATTTAAAATGTTACTGTTTTTGCTCCACTTTGGATCTTGGTGAGCAGAAGAGACTTCTTTAAAAGACAATAAAAATCTTTTAATTGGTAGTGTATTTTTTTCTTTCATACTGCGTAATACTGTATTCACAACCACAAATGCTTACAGTAAAAAAAAAAAAATAAATAAATAATAAATGGTTTCAATCTTACTTTCTTGTTTACTGTGAATTTGTCAACATCTCTCTGCCAATTACTTTCAGTCTTGTACAGAAATGTACATATAGGAGCTCATGAAAGAAGAGCTTTAGGTTTTGAATAACTCTGTGTATATGATATATCCAAAAAATATAATATTAAGGCAAAGGTGTTTGCAACGCATGACAAATGTTTGCTTTTGAGATGTGTTTGTCATATTTTGAATGCAATGCTTCATTTTGCAAGAGATGTAAGGCATTTTGTGTGTGCAATTCATGTGTGTAAAGTTTTGAAAAATAGAAACAAAGTTTTGAAAGTGTGTAAGTAGTTTAAAAAAAAAACAAAAAAAAAAAACAAACAAAAACAAAAAAAAAAAAACAGTGAAATTCCTCCGGTTAAAGGTCTAAAATCATATTGTGACTTGTGGGTCAGAAGACTAAGAACAAGTCAAGTCAAGTCAAGTACTTTATTGTCATTGTGTAGCACAACAAAATTTCAAAAAGAAATAAATAATAAATACTTAATTATCATAGCATACATTATAAAATGTAAAAGAAACAAAATTATCAACAAAATATTAAAATTACGCAAAATATTGCAAAAATACAGTGTTAATACACAAATAGCTTACACTGTTATTGTAGCAACATAATTATCGAGCAGTAAACACACATTGCCGACATATTTTACATGGTCAAACGAGGAGATATCAGAGTTCATCACGGTTATTGCTGTTGGCACAAAACTGTTTTTGAGTCTATTTTTGCGTACTCGGGTGGATTGGAAGCGCCTTCCAGATGGAAGGAGCTGAAACAAGCTATGGCTAGGGTGAGTGATGTCAACAATGTTATTCATCCTTCTCAAACAGCGAGTTTTATGAAGGTGTTCAAGTGATGGTAAGTCAGCACCAATAATGTCCTGTGCTGTTTTTACAACCTGCTGCAGGGCTTTTTTGGCAGCTTTGGTGCGGTTACTATACCAGACAGTCATACAATAAGTTAATATGCTCTCTATAGTACATCTATAAAACTTGACCATCAGCTTCTGAGGAAGAGTTGCCCTTTTTAACTTCCTCAGAAAGTAGAGACATTGTTGTGCTTTCCCCACTATATGTGCTGTATCACCTCAGGAAAGATCTGTGATGCTAACTCCCAAGAACTTATAGCTGTGGACTCTCTCCGCGACCTCGTCTTTGATCATTACAGGACAGTGGGTGATCTTTTTAGTCGTCCTAAAGTCCACAATAATTTCTTTGGTCTTCCTGATGTTTAAGACCAAGTTGTTGGTGTCTCACAATGATGTCAATTTTTGAACCTCCTCCATGTGTGCAGCTTCATTATTGTTTGTGAGGAGCCCAATGACTGTTGTATCATCTGCAAATTTAACCAGAATATTAGATTCATGGGTAGCTTGACAGTCATGGGTAAAAAAATGCATAAAGGAGAGGACTTAGTACACACCCTTGTGGTACACCAGTACACACCCTTGTGGTACACCAGTACACACCCTTGTGGTACACCAGTACACACCCTTGTGGTACACCAGTACTCATCCTTGTGGTACACCAGTACTCACCCTTGAGGTACACCAGTACTCAAAGTTAAAGTAGAGGATGTGTGTTTGTCCATCCACACTGACTGGGGGCGGTTGGTAAGAAAGTCCAATAACCAGCTTCATGTGAAGGAAGTTAATTCTAAAGCATGAAGTTTGTTAATCAGCTGGCTTGATACGATGGTGTTAAATGCTGAGCTGTTAAATGCAAGCAATTATACTGCAAGTGAAGTTCTACATTCTTTTAGATTTTTGGTCTATATTAGTTTAAAAACTCTCAGTCACTAAGATAAAAAGCTGTTAAATAATTGTTGTTGAAATTTTTTGCTGCTATATATAGAAAATGTCTGGTTTTTGTGTTCACTGTGCTACTTCCTGTTGAGAGTCAGAGACTGAAAATCTTCACTGAATGTTCACCAGATGAGTGTGAGCTTCAGTAGCATTATCAAGAGAATCAACAGAGCTTAAAATAATACCTGATCAAAGTGTCCATCAGCATGTGGGTTTTCATAGTGCTTTTCATGAGTATGGAGAGTAAGATAAATCTTAAAACATTTTTTTTTTTCTTCTTTTTTTGTGCTGGCAGTCTTCTGTTTTAGTTTTTGTGGTCACTGGTCAGATGACTAACTGTAAAATTTTTAACAGTTTGTAGTCAGTTCATGTTGCTTACAAGCCTTGTACCTTTCAACATTTTAAGTCACTAACATGACAGTGTTTCTGAAATCTTTCTGAGATCTAGAAACAGTAAGATACTGCTATTGAAAAAAACATGTTCTGAAACCTCAACATAGATATTTAGAGGTCTAGAGATATTTGAGCACTTTAATGAAAAGTTTTTCAGTTCAACATATAGAGACTTTGTCACTAGTTGTCACTAAACTGCAGCATAATGTAAATACACAATTATAATAGATGCATTGCCTGTTTAGATATGAGACTGTTTCCTGCCTCACTATACACTGTATTTTTAATTAGCTGAAATAAAAACTAGAAAGACTAAAAACAGTTAATACTCTCTGTTCATTTGTGTCACTGAAAATCACATGACAAATGTCATAGTTTAACAGGTATTCTATGAATGCAGAAAAAAATAAATACTGGAGAAATAGTACGAGTATGCTATTTTGCACAGGGGTAGTTGTTGTCTGTATATTTTCTAGCATTAAACGTAGCCTGTATCTAAACAGCTTTTATATGATTTTAGATCTTGTAAATGGTGAGTGGGATGAGTTAAAGACTGTGATGGAGGGAGATGTTCTCACTCTACAAACAAGAGATACTGAGAGTCTCCATGAAGCAACATGGCTGTTTAAAAATATCATTGGTGCCCCTCTCCACTCCATTATGGACACGATGCTCCAGTAAATCTACCAGTATCGTGAAAGACCCCACCCATCCTTCCCACAGTCTCTTCCAGCTCTTGCCATCAGGAAGACAGTACTGGTGCATCAGATCCCGCTCTGCAAGACTGCTCAACAGCTTTTCACCCCAAGCTGTGAGAGCCCTTAATTCCAGTCAGCTCACCCCCCTCTGAAACCTTATCCACAACCCTAACTCCTGAAACCAGGATCCTCACCTCGATCCTTGGACCTCAAGGGGTGGAACTGCCCATGAATGAAATGTAAAATGTAAAAATACAAGAAATGTCTCATTTTTAGGACACTTAGACATGTCATATATGCAGCATATTTTGAGTATTGTATATTTGTTTGCATGAAATAAATCATAGAATTATTGATGACTTGGGCTGTTTTTTAGGGCCACGTCCTGGAAGATACAACTCATAAAATCCAAAATATATGCAATATTACAAAAATTCCTTTGAATATGTTTTACTTAAGTCCAGATGATATAAAAAATTACATAAAATGCTTTTTTTGCTGATCATTTTCCACTCTTGTCTGTTTTAGGGTTAAATACCTCTTTTGCGCAATATCTTGTACTGTTATTAGGTAAAGTACTTGTATAGTCTGTCTTGTGTGCATAGTCAACTATTTATAGTATATGTACAGTTAAGATTACAACTTCAGTAAGTTAGCTCTGTGTAGTTTTTTTTTTTTTTTTTTGCTCTTACGTCTAGTGCTGTATGTTTATATTCATGTTTATTTATGTAGCACTGTGGTCCTGCGAGACATGACATTTAGTTCCACTGTACGTCCACACATGACAATAAAGCTCGACTTGACTTGACTTGAAAAGTGGTGATCAAACTACATCGCACAGATGTATCAGGGTTTTAACCCCTTTTATGAGGAGAAACTAACTAGTAGAGTAAAAACGGACACAAAGGGAGCACTGACCATTTGAAACCTCAGCACCTGTCACGAGTCCTGTCCGGTCTGCCCCCCACCAGAGGTCGCCTGTGCTTCATATTAACTCTCACACTACACAGACTGTTGCACTACACCCTGAACTGTATGTCCCATGCTCCACCTCTCTCATTACACACACAGCTGCAGCCAATCACACACTGTATAAATACGAGGTGGTCACCACCATTCTGGGCCCAGTATTGTCTTGTGTTTATCACGCGCCTCGTGATAGCAACATTATGGAACCATTTCTAGTTTCATAGTCAAGCTAAGTCTTGTTTCTAGTTTAGTCATCCGTGTCTTGTTCCTAGCCTGGTTATCTCGTCTTGTCTGCCTGCAGTCTGCCCTGGACTTTTTGCCTGTTGTGGATTTAACCCTTTGTCTTGTCGTTTTGGACTCTGTTCGCCCCTCGTTTGGACTATTGACTGTTTGTTTAGATTACCTGTTTTCCTCGCCCCTTGGATTACATCTCATGGTATAAAGGGGGTGAAATTCTGAATCAGACCAGCAATCCTTATGTCAATCAAATCACATTTAAAACAGAACACTCTTCCTGCCATAATAACCTCTGTGCTGTGACATTCAATAATGTGTTACGACCCCAAAGTGGTCTAGGGGTTCTGGGGTCGGACATTTAAAATATAGACATTAAAAAACACATACGTACAAACAATGTGCAGGACAAAGATATAGCACAACAAAAGTGATTTATTAAGGGTGGAAATTAAATTACTACAAAGGTTTGGTGGAATCAAAGAGAGTGATATATATGTACAATATTTACAGTATTTACATGAACAGAAAAACACAAGACAAAGGGAACGGGAAGAAGGGAAGCGGGCGGTGCTAAATCAAAGAAAATAACAAAATCAAAACCCTCTACCTTCTTAATACCCTCCCTGCCCCCCCAAAACTGACTATGAAAAGAAAATATAGAAAGAAAAAGTCTTCAGTGTCCGAGACACCCTAACTAAACTACACTTTCTAGCCAATAAACAAAAGTACAAGGGGTGGCACTCCCCCCTAACCTAATGTGCTATACAGGATCATATTCCTACGTGTTGCAGTGTATGTCACATGACGTTCTTACCTGTCCGCTTCTTCCCGGCCTTGTAACATATAACACATGCTCAAATATGTTACAGTGGGGGGGACAGGGAACAAAAATATATAACGGGGCAAAAACGTACACGAAAACCAAGCAACATAAAAGGGGATACAACAATAACACACGATGGCAAGAAAAAACAAAGCACAAAACAGCAACAACATGGGGGCTTTAAGGTGGTCTGGCGTGCTCTTTTATTCGGGAGGGTTTCGTCCGATTGGGGATGGCAGGATGGGTGACGTCAGCAGTAAATGATGATTGACGGGTGACAGGACCATTGACCGGTAATTGGGAAAAGTGAAAGTAAACGGGAAAAGATACAGCGGGAAACACGTTTATGAATAATTGTTCTTTTTCAGACTATCCAGATCATTGCAGCATCACTGAGGCTCTGATTCGGCTGGTTCAGTCTGGTCTGGTGGGAATCGCCACTGTTGGATTTCTGGCTGAGATGTCACGATGGTCTTTAAGTGGAATCCTCAGCTCTTGTTGCCTTGTGAGGCCACACAATACAATCTTGTATTTCCATTTTCGTCATCATGCTTTTTTAGGCTCCATGGTTCAGGTCCTTCTTTGAGCGCTGGTTGTTATTGGCCACTGAACGCTTTGTCTCATCCACCATCTCTAAGGATTCATCTGTGGCTGGTTTACTTGCTGATTGTAGGGGGGAAAAAAGGTTTTTTTCAGGGCTATTAAGTTCAAGATATGGATATAAAACAATATACTTACTTCTATAGCCACTTTTTGTAATATATTTAATTCAGTCATCCATGACAAAACTATTTATGTAAAGTATTTATCAGAAAATACTTATGTTGTTTAACTTATTTGAATAATAGTCAGTATATTTTGTTATTAAAATAATTTAAATTTTTAAATAATTATGAATACATTGATTTGATTTGAATACATTCAAATGCAATGCATACAGACAATGGCTTGAAGCACCTGCAGAAATGATCAAAATGATTTGTAATTTAAAATGAAAACATGTCAGATTGGTGTAACCATCCTGAGATTGAAAAGCAGTAAAAAAAAAAATCTGGCTGACAAAAAAAAAAAAAAAAAAAATAGACAAAATTGTTTTGCCATTATATTATGCCAAACTTTGTAATATTATTTCTATAATATATTTGAGATTAGTGACGGTTATAAAATGTCAAAACCCTAAAAAAATACAATATTTGTCATGATACAAAACCCAGAGTAGTGATGGGCGGATTTGTTGTGACAGAAAAGATGACATTTCAGATAAAGTTTGAATGGAGTTACGCCTGTGTTAATGCTGTTGAGTAGGGTAATATGCAGTGGTGTACAGTACCTGCGTATACCCATTTCTTTATCAAATAATAATTATTTATTACTAATTTGAATCAGTACATTATAATGAAAACAATACATTAAAAATGAAAAGAATTAGATTTTTACGATCAAAAATTTCTTAAACTGGGTGAACCCCTGTAAACTTTTGTCCAAGGATCCAGCAGGCGTTCAAACACCCAACCGATTTCATCAGAGATTGCGGAGAGTCACGTCTAGATGTCAGTTAACGTTATTCTTTTTAGCGTGGATTTGGCTTAAAAGCACGCATAATTAAGCTTATATAAGTGTGCAGCGAAGTGTAGATCAGCTGAATCAATCTGCTGTTAAAAATTAACCATCCATTCATCATATCATCATGCAAAACTAAGAATTAGAAAAACTGTAAATGACAATCTGGTGCGGGTCGGGTGCGGTTATCTAAATCAGAGAAAAATACAGGTGCAGGTGGGTGGCGGGCGGATAATTCATTTGAAGCTGCGGAGTCGGGTGAAGTTTGACCTCATCCGCGCATCTCTAACCCAGAGTCATCTACTGTACTGACCTCCATTGATGTTTGAGTTGAGAGAAGTGTCTTCCCTCGAATTGTCTTCATCATCATCAGTATCAGTTTTACATTGCTTCTTCTGTAGGGAGAAAAGAATGTTGAGATTTAAATCACAATCAACTTCCACTGCGCATAAAAGATTTTAATACCAAAATATCATATAAACCAAAAATATATATATATGTACATCAGAAATGACACATTAATTATCTACTATGACCTCAAATGAAATCCTTTCTGAGCAAATTATCTCAAGGAAACTTATAAAACCCAATACAAGTTCCCCAAAAACTAAACTGCATCCTAAAATGCATAGCTTTAACACTGCTGTTAACAAGTGTTCCAATATTAATACAAAAACAGAAGTGTTACCTAATTTTCCTGTGATATTACTTGCCTTTTGCTTTTGGCAGTTGATGATGTAGTTGATGACAAAAATGAAGGCCAAAATCACAACTGCAGTCAACAATGCGATGCCCACTGCAAGCATTATCAATTCGCTGATTTTCCAGAGAGTTTCTTTGCCTTTGATAGGAAATTTTTCAGGAGTTTCTAGTGATTCCACAGCCAATAAAGAAGATATGACAAATGAATAGAGTTGGATATGGAAATTCTGGGCTAATAGAGCAAAAAAAACAAAAAAAAAAAAACAACTAGAGATGCAAAGTTCTTCAATACAAACTTTAAAACTCATAATGTATTAGGAATAGGATCTTGAATAGGACGTGACTAGATGATTTAATGCGTTTTATCACTTATTCATTTATATATTATTACATTTCTATTCTGTTATAATGCTGTCTTAAAGTTATAACCAAGTTTGCTTATATTTATATTTAGAAGTTTGGTGAACTCTGACACAGTTCAAAGATTAATCAACATTAAATGTATATATTCAGTGAACTCTTCAAAAATTGGGTTAGGCTGTAAGGTCTTTCAAAAGACTCAAAAGCATTTTTTACTGTTACTTGTTAAATTACGCCACATTCACCCGACACCGATTTTTTATTTGTATTTGTATTTTTTTTTTTTTACAACACTGTAGATTGTAGATAAACTATGGCGTTATTTATTAACGACAAATTATTAACAATGCTGATAATAATGCTGATAATAACAACAATATAATAATATTACTTACAAATGTCGTGAGTGCATTATTGTAGCGCGAAAGCACATTAATAGAATGCGCGAGCGCGAATCTCTCCGCTTGCACGTGGACTTCCTTTGCTCTCTCACAAAACCGGACGGTCCGGTTTTGCGCTACAATAATGCACTCACGACATTCCTAAGTGCATCATTTTAGCGCGAAACCGGACCGTTACGACATTTTTTAAGTGCATTATTGTAGCGCGAAACCGGACCGTCCGGTTTTTACACCACTGTAGATTGTAAACTATGATGTTCAAATTATTAATAATAATGATAAATCCATGTGCAAACCGGACCGTCCGGTTTTTTTTTTTTTTTTTACAACACTGTAGATTGTATATAAACTATGGCGTTCAAATTAATAATAATGATAATAATAATAATAATAATATTAATAATAATAATATAATATTACTTACAAATGTCGTGAGTGCATTATTGTAGCGCGAAACTGGACTGTCCGTTTTTGTGAGAGAGCAAAGGAAATCCATGTGCAAGCGGAGAGATTCGCGCTCGCGCATTCTATTAATGTGCTTTCGCGCTACAATAATGCACTCACGACATTTGTCATTAAAATAACGCCATAAGAAACATACTAACCGTGGACCGTGACGTTGAACAATTTCTCCTTAACAATGTTAGCGACGTCGATATATGAGACAACGTAACATCCCTCATCACTGACTCTGGCATCAACGAAGGTTACAGAAAAACTCCCTGTGTCGAATTTGATTGAGAATCTTTTTGATTCATTGACGGAGCAGCCACTGTTCTTCTCTTCAGGAGAACAATGGAGAATAATGGGAACTTCTGTCCTGTTTTGGCAGTTTTTTTGTAATGTCACTTTCGTCATGTTCCGAAGCCCAGGTGTTTCGACGCGTAGGGTGACACTTTCTCCACTCTTTACCTCCTCTCTCTCACTGTCACTTACAGCACCTGATAAAAAAATAATATTTGTACTTTAAGAAACTGACTTGACACATATTCACACTTTATTTAGGAACAACCAACAGAGATCACAGATAACTTTTCTTTACTTACCGTCGATGACAAGACAGGTAATGATAAACAGTATGCAACGCATTTCTTTTCGGTTTGTCCTTTGATTCATTAATAAAAAAAATCTTTATTAGCGGCTGTACGTGGTCCACTCGGCATTGAAGTAATGAAGGCGTGTGTTAAAATACACCCCACGCACTCCAGGTATTTAATGGTTGGAACCGCTATGTTGACGCCTTTGTTGGGCGGAGTCTTTGAGGTATGACTCCAGTACAGGAAGGCTTCAAAGTCGACCACACCTTGTGTGTTGTAAATTATTTGGTAAACATTACTTTTTATAGAAAAAAAAACAATTTATAATTATTTTTTAATTAATTTTTAAAATAATAAATGTTTTATCACGGCTGTGATCTGGTCCCTGCCACGACGGACAAAAGAGGAAGTCAAGGCAGGTCTCAAGTAGCGTACAGGCCTGTATTTCTTCTCTCTTCGTAAAGTTACGGGTTTGGATCGAAATTGTGCTGTTATATATCCGTTCTGTCGTAATTACGCCCACCATCGCGACGTCTTATGTGTTTTGTGGCCGAAATTTTTTTATTGACCGCTTACTAAAAACGAGCAGTGGTTTTAAGAACAGTTGACACTACATCAGCATTACATAATGTCACTTTTCAGACATTACACGATGCGACAAACGCCGAAACAGCCTGTTTAATAAATGACAATAAGAAGAGCCGATGAACGCCAGCAGACAAAACTCCACGAACTGTCTGTTTTTGTATGTCTGCGTCTATCGAACTTAACTTTCTGTTGTTGTTTTTATCGTGTACTGTAAGCAGTTTAGGCCTTTTTAATGAATATTCTGTATTCAGTAAATGCTTTAATGTGGTGGTGGATGTGTGGTAATTTGTCTGTTGATGTTTTAAAGAATACAGATACTTTTTTACACCACATCGACACAAAATGGCTAGCAACTGCACTAAAGACACATATCTCAACACACACAAGTAAACATGTTCACCCAGGGTTTTCTTTAGTCATGTTGTACCTTACCAAACACATTCCTTTCTGTCAAACAGACCTGACACCTGTTTGACTGTCATGTGTGTCGACAGTACACTGCTTTTTTCTCCCACTTGCCTGAATGTACAACTTGCCTGTTGACTATGGTTAATTTCGATAAAGAAATAACCAAATAAAATATTACCAAGAGAATGAGTTTATTCTTTATGCTTCAAAAGATGAATAGCAATCCATGTTGTCATAAACAGCTCACTGGTACCTGAGCCATTAAACTAAACGGGATCCAGAAAGTATAGTAAATGGCAGGAAATCTTTAAAATTTGATATGGATATGGGCCATTAATGTAGACAAAACAGCTTTTCTTTTAGCTCAACAATGTTGCTGATTTGAATCTATGATCAATGATGAAGTACAAGAAACCTAGAAAAAGCTTCTCTTTTGTATTCTCTGTATTTGATGGTTTGTTTTGGTGGTGATCAACAGCATAAACACAAATAGGTTCCACTAATCTGTGAATTAAACAAATGTTTTGAACACAGTTTGGCCACTTATGTTTCACAGATGCTTTGTACAATCTCATTTACATGTTCCTCTGATAATACAGCAATCCATTCAAATGAAATCCCAAAGATTCACTTATATAAAAAAAAAAAAAAAAAAGTTGTTGAATGTGTCATTTAATGAGAGACACTGTAAACATACAGTGACCATAGAAGAGAATGTGTTCACACTGTATTCTTCTCACAAATATCAGCAAATCTGTTGTATTTAACAAAATAACAATTTGAAGAAAAACAAGTCAGGTTTGTAACCAAAATATATATCAGTCTGATAACGGGCATGAGTTTCTAATTAATTTCTCTTAATATCACAAACTCAGCAGTGAGGTGTTTAAAACTGAATCCTCATGTTTAGTTTCTTCAAAAACCAAAATGAAGCTAAATTAAACTCTGAGCAGTAAAACTAAAAACCTACAAATATAAGACGAAGCAAAAGGGAGTTGCTTTCCACAGCAAAGTCACATCAAAACAAAATCTCCACACTTTGAATCCGGTTTAATGATGATCGACTGGCAGGTTTGATCTCCACGAGGGTTTAGCTGACATGAGAACTAATGAAAAACAAACGTGTGTGAAAAGCTGAGCTGGTGACAGCAGATCTTCATCACTCGCTCCATTACTGATGTTACTGTCAGTGAGGAGGAACCCAGTGTCTGATCGTACAGGACTGTGAGTCTCATAGAGATGTTCAGTCAGTGGAAAACAGATCTCCAGCGGATGGGAGAGGAGCGAGACCGCCGGTGACGTTCGGTAGGAGAGAAAGGTCTGGAAGACTCTGGATGTGAGACTTGAGCTCTTTCCTCACTTGTGTGACGCGAGCCAGTTTCTGCTTGTATTCCTGCAAGAACGACAGATAATCAGTGAATGATAAATCAATGAATCGATCTTTTTTTTTTTTTTTGAAGAAAGTATTATTTGTTTAGTAAAAGTGCATTAAACTGATCAGAAGTGACATTAAAGACATATAACGTTACACAAGAAAGCTGCATAAATAAGCTTTCCACTGATGTATGGTTTGTTAGGATAGGACAATATTTGGTTGAGATACAACTATTTGAAAAACCTGGAATCTGAAATCAAAATCAAAATATTGAGAAAATTCGCCTTTAAAGTTGTCCAAATGAAGTTCTTAGCAATGCATATTGCCAATCAAAAATTAAGTTTTGATATATTTATGGTAGTAAATGTACAAAATATCTTCATGGAACATGATCTTTACTTAAAGGAGAAGTCCACTTCCAGAACAAAAATTGACAGACAATGTACTCACCCCCTTGTCATCCAAGATGTTCATGTTTTTCTTTCTTCGGTTGTAAAGAAATTTTGTTTTTTTGAGGGAAGCATTTCAGCATTTTTCTCCATATAATGGACTGATATGGTGCCCCGATTTTGAACTTCCAAAATGCAGTTTAAATGCAGCTTCAAACGATCCCAAATGCGGTTATAAATGATCCCAGCCGAGGAAGAAGGATCTTATCTAGCGAAACGATCGGTTAGTTTAATAAAAATAATACTATTTATATACTTTTTAATCTCAAACGCTCATCTTCTCTCACTTGGCCTGGACTGTTTTTGTTCCTGTTAATTCAATAACCATGAGAGTTTTTAGCAGAAAACACTCTTTACTTCATCTTCACGTTCAAAACACCACAGCTCCGCCTACAGGGCCGAACCAAAAACAAAAAGTGCGCGCTAACCCATAAACAGCGCTCTTTACACATGCGCAGAAAATAAAACGTAACTTAACAATTAGTTTTCTGATTAGTTTATTTGTACAATGCAGGGTCTGAACAGTAGCATGCTTTGTATTAGATGCCAAGATGGATGTGTCACACATAATGTCAGGTCTGCTTTGCCTGGCAACCCACAGTATTTGTCCAATCTTTGATTTTAGCATGCCCATCTCAGCATCTGTCAAAGAAGCTTCACGCTGTGTTGCTCTGATGGGGTCCACTGGAATAGGTTGCAGGTTTTTTTATGTACCTTCATTGTTGTACTTGTATTTCATCCTCCAGAGAATGTACCTCCATTCCAATATAGCTGAAACTGTCATGCTCTTCCCATCCGACTTGAAAGGCAGCTTTCAACTGAGGAATGATAGTTGTGGAAAATGCATGTGTACCACCCCAAATAAAGTCATCCACATGAGATGCAAGAATCCCCATCACTTTGCTGGAATCATCCAGCCAGTAAAATACTGCTGGATCCACCTTTGACACTGTAGCTCCAAGTTGCTGCAAGGTGTCTTTCACCCTGTTATACCAGAATAAGGAAGCCTCTGTTAGGCCATAAACACATTTTTTTAACATCCATATAGTTTATTTGCCCTGCGCTTGTGGTGGGTGAATGTAAATGTCTCTGGTTAAGCCTTGTAAAGCCTTGTAAAAAGGCTGCTTTAATGTCCATGGAGTTTAGCTGCCATTTATTCTGACATATGACTGATCATTTTTAGAGCCTCTGAACTACATGTAGGGGAGTCTTTGGGAAGGTCTTGAGTATTAGTTTCTTCAAAGCCTCTCGCAACAAGTCTAGCCTTGGGTACAACTCCATCAGTTGTTTCTTTAAGTGTGCACACCCATCTCGTGGAGATAGACTTCTGCCCTTCATCTTTCACTTCCTCAAAGACGTTATTTCTCTTCCAGGTGCTGAGTTCTGCATTTTTAGCAGGCATGAAGAGATCATCATATACTATCAGTATATCATCCTCACTGTTGTCAGATCTCAACTTAGCATGTTCAGATGGAATCGCCTGAACATTGTCCATTTGTCCTAGATCAACTGATCCAGTTGTGCCAGCAATTTCTTCAGGCTCACTGTACTGCAAATTGTACCAGTTCTTGTGTTTTCCAGTAGTAAGAGGTTCACTGTCATCTTCAGCATTAAGAAGCTGATCATTTGTTGGTGTAACTTCTTCATTTTCGCTTTCAGTGTCATTAAGATCTGCTGCTGGTGTTACTGTAGGATTTTCATCTGTTTTCATTTGTTCCCTTTCTGTCTCCTCCAGTTTTGTTTGTGGGTCATCCACCTTTCTTAGTCTAGACTGATGGACCCATACATAGGTTCCGCCATGCCTGACAAATACAACCACACCATCTTGGCCTATGACCACACCTGGACCTTTCCACTCATTACAATCAACTCGCTTATAATACACTTTGTCCCCCGTTTCATATTTGTCATGAATGGGCCTCAGTTGCTTGCGAAGGGCTCTTCTGATTCTCTCTGAGCATTCGGCTTCTGTGAATGCTTTTCTCATTGAATGTAGTGTTGTGATTTGCTTAGCTATCCAAGTACTCATACTTGTTTCCAGAGCTGGGGGCTTATCAGTGAGGACAGAGGGCAGATTTGGGTTCTGCCCAAACATCAACTGGTAGGGACTATAACCATGGACATTGTGCAGGGAGTTCTTTGCCATTAGTGCCCAATCTAGGGCCGTCTTCCAGTCACAGTTGTTGTCCCTCTTCACCTTCAGCAAAATTTCAGTGAGTGTCTGATTATGCCTTTCTAAAAGGCCATTGCTCCATGGGCTGTACGCTGCAGTTGTTTTAACTTCAATGTTAAACTTTTCGGCCATGTCCTTAATCTCGTCATTATTGAATTCACCTCCATTATCACTAAACAGTCTGCATGGAGGACCATGAACACTTATCCAGCAGTGAATAAAGTTCTTCACTATCTCTTTTGCGTTCTTTGTGGTGACAATACTCCCTGCACTGAAGCGTGTGAAGTGATCAATAGCATGCAAATACCATACTCCCGGCTCAAGCTCATGTAAGTCCACAGCCACAGTCTCATTATAGGCTGATGCCATAGGTAAACCCACTATAGGTTTATGTTTTGGCTTGCTGTATCTGCTACATGTATCACAGTTTTTAACAATGTTCTTGAGGATTGTGTTGCTTTCATTGTCGTGATTACCTGAGCCGGCCAGTAATTTTTTTTTAGTCTATCAGCTGAAGCAAGTCCGAATTGTCTGTGTAGTTTCAACAGGAAACTCTCCTTTTCTTTTGTTGTCATGTTTTCTGTCACAGCAAGTATTTCATTTTCATGTGTTTCACTCTCACTGGTCTCCTTTTCACCTAGATGACTATCATCTCTCAAGTTTACACAATAATGTCCTGAAGATGTTAGTTTGAGTTTAACAGGCTGTTTAAACATTGTTGCTTTGTCATGTGCAATATCCAGAACTGCACTTGCTCTTTTCAATGAAGTCTTGCTTAGGAGCATTGGTATGTCTGCAGGAACAACTTCTGTTTCTATTTTGCATCTGGTATGTCCTATCTTAGCTGGAATGGTAACTTTCCTTGTGGAGTGAACAACTTTGCCATCACCAAATCTGAAAGGTCTTGCACTTTGTTTGTCATCTATTTTCAGTAACTCACTCTGTGGCAGCCCACTTGTGTAATCCTCAAGCCATTTTTCTCCACACACAGTTCTTGTACAGGCTGTGTCAATCACAGCTGATCCTAAAGCCTCAACCATGAAGATTTCTGTGTTAGACAAAGATTCATTTGAAAACAAAGTTGTTACATTCTTCAACGTCCTCTTTTAGTCCTTCAGCTTTTGTCAGTCTCACATGTTCCTTTTTGTTTGGACAGTCCTTTGCCCAGTGATAAGTGCTTTGACACAATGCACATTTGGTTCTTCTTCCATATTTATCAAGGAGGTTTATGCCTTGCGCCACGGTTTGAGGTTGTTGCGTGATGTTTGACTTGTTTCCCCGTTTGCCTGAGTATCTTGTGTAGTAGGCCGTTTCACTATCTGCGCTCTGCAGTGCACTGCTGCCCTCTCGTGGCGAAGTAACATTATCTCCAAAAATTATTTTCAAGGCTGATTTCATATCAGCTAAAGAGACACTGGGACAAGCTGTAAGCGCTAACTGTTTTATCTTTAACAGTAAGTCCTGCGGTATCGAGTAGTTTGAAGGCTAGTACCGCATCTGGGAGCTACATTTTGAACTTACGTAGCCTGTTGTATCAACGTTCAAACTCGACGATGTATTCCACCATTGAAACGCCGCTTTCTCTAGTGATCCGGTCAAACTCCGTGTACGCCTCGTACTGTCGATCCTTTTCTTCTTTTAAAAACACAGAGTCTAGTTTAGCTATAAGTGTTTCCATTCCACCTTCAGCATTCAAATCCTCAGCGGAAATTTCAAGTGCACTGTCCCTTGCTCTGCCCGTTAGTGACAAGGTAACCGCCAAGGCTTGTTTCTTTCTGTCCAGGTCGGTGACACGTCTCCAGATTTCAACCTCATTTTTCCAACTTTCGTAGGCAGTCTTCTCGTCAAACGGTGGGGGATTTTTGTAATTCCCAGCAGCAGCCATCCTCTGCTACCAATGTTAATTCAATAACCACGACAGTTTTTAGCAGAAAACACTCTTTACTTCATCTTCACGCTCAAAACACCACAGCTCCGTCTACAGGGCCGAACCAAAAACAAAAAGTGCGCGCTAACCCATAAACAGTGCTCTTTACACATGCGCAGAAGATAAAACGTAACTTAACAGTTCCGGTTTATGACAGTTAGGGTATGTCGAAAAACTCCCATCTCATGTTCTCCCTCAACTTCAAAATCGTCCTATATCGCTGTTTTACCTTTTTTGTTAAGGGTGTTTGATCTTCTTTGCATGTTCACTTCTGCAGTGATGTAGGATGATTTTGAAATGATTTCTGAAGTTGAGGGAGAAAATACGACTGGAGTTTTTCGACATACCCTAACTGTCTTGAGTCAGAATACAGAGAGTTCAGGGGGAGAAAGGCAAGACGAGCTTTTGCGAATAAAATGTACTTAAATTGTATTTTTTAAAAATGAAAATAACCGATCGTTTCACTAGATAAGACCCTTCTTTCTTGGCTGGGATCGTTTACGACCGCATTTGGGATCGTTTGAAGCCGCATTTAAACTGCATTTTGGAAGTTCAAAATCGGGGCACCATATCAGTCCATTATATGGAGAAAAATCCTGAAATGTTTTCCTCAAAAAACATTATTTCTTTATGACTGAAGAAAGAAAGACATGAACATCTTGGATGACAAGGGGGTGAGTACATTATCTGTAAATTTTTGTTCTGGAAGTGGACTTCTCCTTTAAGACTGGTTTTATGGTCCAGGGTCAAATATTAGAATGATTTCTGAAAGATCATGTGACACTGAAGACTGGAGTAATGATTCAGAAAATTCAGCTTTGATCACAGAAAAAAATGAAATTTTACTATATTCTAAAATAGAAATCAGTTATTTAAAATTGTAATAATATTTTACAATATTACTCTTTTTACAGCATTTTTAATCAAATAATTGCAGCCTTGGTGAGCAGAAGAGACTTCTTTCAAAATGAGACTTCTTTACTTATGTATTTCAGACACTTTTAAGCTCATTTAAGTAGTGCATTAACGTCTTTTTTTTAGTCTTTCCAAATATTTGATTTATCTTCTTTCATAAAACACAAAAGGAAAAGTTTACAGAAGCTTGTTTTCAAGCTCCAAAATGGATACCATAACAGTATGAAAAGTATCCTAAAAGTTGTCCATATGACTTGACGTTATATTTAAAGTCCACTTCCAGAACAACAATTTACAAAAATGTACTCACCCCCTTGTCATCCACGATGTTCATGCCTTTCTTCCTTCAGTCGTAAAGAAATAGTTTTTTGAGGAAAACATTCCAGCATTTTTCTCCATATAATGGACTGATATGGTGCCCCGATTTTGAACTTCCAAAATGCAGTTTAAATGTGGCTTCAAACGATCCCAAATGCGGTTGTAAACGATCCCAAGATGCAAAGAAGGGTCTTATCTAGCGTAACAATCGGTTATTTTCATAAAAACAATACAATTTAAATACTTTTTAATGCCAAACACTCATCTTGTCTTACTCTGCCTGGACTGTTTTTGTTCCGGTTCATGACAGTTAGGGTATGTCGAAAAACTCTCATCTCATGTTCTCCCTCAGCTTCGAAATCATCCTATATTGCTGTTTTACCTTTTTTGTCAAGGGTGTTTGATCTTTCTGCTTGTTCACTTTGCAAAGACTGGGTCGGTACTTCTGTAGCGATGTAGGATGATTTTGAAATGATTTTTGAAGTTGAGGGAGAAAATACGATTGGAGTTTTTCGACATACCCTAACTGTCTTGAGCCAAAATACACAGAGTTCAGGCAGAGTAAGACAAGACGAGCGTTTGAGATTAAAAAGTATATAAATTGTATTATTTTAATGAAACTTAAGGATCGTTTTGCTAGATAAGACCCTTCTTCCTCGGCTGGGATCGTTTACAACCACATTTGGGATCGTTTGAAGCCGCATTTAAACTGCATTTTGGAAGTTCAAAATCGAGGCACCACATCAGTCCACTATATGGAAAAAAATCCTGAAATGTTTAACTCAAAAAACTATTTCTTTACGACTGAAGAAAGAAAGTCATGAACATCTTGGATGACAAGGGGGTGAGTACATTATATGTGAATCTTTGTTTTGGAAGTGGACTTCTCCTTTAAAGTCTTCTGAAACCAAGACCAAGTTTTCTGTGAGGAATTAAACCTCAATGAACTCAACTTACTTATGATTTATAAGTGAATAATGATTCAGTTTTGGTCTTTTTGTCACACAATGCTATCGGATGACTTAGAAAAACTTTGAATACAGCACATAAGTAAAATTGACTACTTATAATACTATTTTGTTGCTTGACGGTAAAAAAAAAAAAAAAAAAAGAAATTTTTCAATGGGAGAAAGAAAATCAGGTTAGGAAAGACACGAGGAGTAGATGACAATGACAGGATAACGAACTGTTCCTCGTACCTCCAGTTTCTTCTCCCTCTCGTTGAGTGCTTCTCTCTGGCTCTGTATGTATTCTGTCAGCATTCGGGCCAGTTGTCTTCTGTCTTCTAACTCAGCTGCCAGACGTCCGTTATACTCGGCCAGCAGCAGACAGGCCTCGTCCACTGTCTTTGATAGCTTATCTGCCGCCTGTTTATCTGCAGAGGACAAAACATGAATAGTTTCATAAGAAAAACTACTTCCTGTTGGGCAGGGTGTTACTTCTTGTTACGTTTCTCCTGCAAGGCACACCTGTGATCTTTTCTAGAAGAGAAACGTCCTGCACTTCCTGTGGAAGAGATGCGATCTTCTGTCTCACGGCAGCGTCACCGGACGCTGCGTTTTCAAGATCCTGCAGCGCTTTCACCAGCTCCTCCGTCTGTGGATCATGTCAGTCACACACAATCTTTTATATAAGTCAGATTCTTATAAATCATATTGGTAGTTTCTTTGAAACGTCAAGCAGTTTTAGCAATATCGAATCAACTACCCAAGATTTTTTTATATACATTATATTACGTACATTAATAATATAATAAATTACAATATTATGTTAATACATTTTTTGACTCTCATGAGTCCTTTAGTTTATGGTAACATTTAAATTCAAGCATTTATTCAAAGAAGTGTGATTCTTACCCTTGATTGTTGACATTTATTGTTTTTATAACATTTTTATTCAAATTTAAGCTTTTAAATTTAGAATAAATTTGTATTCATACAGTTGAAACCAGAAGTTTCCATACACCTTTCAAAATCTGCAAAAAATGCATGTTATTTTTTATTTAGTACTGACCTGAATAAGAGAAAATAAAATACATTTACATATAGTCCACAAGAGAAAATAATAGTTGAATTTATAAAAATGTCTCTGTTCAAAAGTTTACATGCTTGATTATTAATACTATGTTGTTACCTGATGATCCACAGCTGTGGGTTTTTTTTGTTAAGTGATAGTTGTTCATGAGTCCCTTGCTTGTCCTAAACCGTTAAACTGCCTGCTGTCCTTCAGAAAAATCCTTCAGCAAAATCCTTCAGCTCCCACAAATTCTGTGTTTTTTCAACATTTTTGTGTATTTGAACCCTTTCCAACAATGACTGTATGATTTTGAGATCCATCTTTTCACACTGAGGTCAACTGAGGGACTCACATGCAACTATTACAGAAGGTTCAAACACTCATTGATGCTACATTTGGATAAACTATGCTTTAAGAGCTGGGGGTGAAAACTTTTGAAATTTAAAGATCAGGGTAAATTTAACTTATGCTGTCTTCTGGGCAAACATGTAAGAATCTTCTGTAGCTTCTAAAGGGCAGTACTAAATGAAAAAAATATTAGATATAGGCAAAATAAGAAAAATGTACACATCTTTATTTTGTTCAAAAGTTTTCACCCCCCGGCTCTTAATGCATCGCGTTTCCTTCTGGAGCATCAGTGAGTGTTTGAACCTTCTGTAAGAGTTGCATATGAGTCCCTCAGTTGTCCTCAGTGTGAAAAGATGGATCTCACAATCGTACAGTCATTGTTGGAAAGGGTTCAAATACACAAAAATGCTGAAAAACCAAAGAGTTTGTGAGACCTGAAGGATTTTTCTGAAGAACAGCAGGCAGTTTAACTGTTTAGGACAAACAAGGGACTCATGAACAACTATAACAAAACAAAAAACACAGCTGTGGATCATTCAGGTAAAAACACAGTATTAAGAATCAAGCATATGTAAACTTTTTTGCATATCATTTTCTTACGTGGACTATGTGTAAACATCTTTTATGTGAAATATCTTATTCAGGTCAGTACTAAATAAAAAATAACATGCATTTTGTATGATCCCTCTTATTTTGGTAAAATAATTAACATTTTGCAGATTCTGCAAGGTGTATGTAAACGTCTGGCTTCAACTATGTACATTTATATACTGTTATTTTAGTATCATTTTTAAACTTTTTGGACTTCATTAGTCCATTTTCAATGGCCCTGCAAAAAGTGAAAAATGAACTAAAAAAAAGATTCAAACCTTCTATGCAAAATATAATATAATTGAAGAAATACATAGAAATTATAAATCTAGAATCCTGATATTGAACAGAAAATGATATAATAATAATCAGTATCAAGAATCAAGGGTTTTAATCAAATTTCCTTTGAGCAAATGTCATTTCGTACCAGTTGTGGAGCGGCTGCGTCTGTCTCATGCGGAGAATAGTGACCTCTGTAATCATCATCTTCCTCTTCCTCTTCCTCCTGGACCTTCTGGTAGCTTCTCTTTAAATTTTTTCTATCATCCACTACAAAATAGCATGCAACTTTTACTTCACTTGACTTTCATAAAGCGGCAATTCAATTCATGCTTTCTACACTACAAGACATGACAGTAAACAAACATAAACGTTCATTTTGGTGAAAACAATGCCTGATGAAGGTTGCATGACCAAAATGTTATATTAAAATAAGATTTGCAAGCCACAGTAGTTCTGAAAACTGAAAAAACACAAAAGGACGCCTGGGAATGATGTAGTAATGAAAACATATGACACAAATAAAATCCCTCTGGACATTCATCTACCAGCTTCATCAGGTGCATCTTGGGATGTTTTAACTTTTACGCAGTATGCAAGTATTATGCCAACCTGCGGGCTTCTGTTTGGGACTGTCTGAGTCCTCGATAGCCAGTTTGAGCTGCTGGATGAAGTCTGAACGGTAGAGGTTTCGCTCCTGCCAGATGTTCAACAATCTTTCCATGTGCTTCTTACAACCTTCATCTCCTTCTCTGCCAGAGGAAGAGACAAAACATATGTGAGACAGGACACATTCATGCTACTGATCACATAAAGCGTAAATATATGAAGGTGCGTTTACCTGGCCACATGTGAGCAGGCATCAACCAGGACACCCTCGAAATCTTTGGTGAACTCAGGACCCTTTTTTTTACTGTTCTGAATCACGTCATTTGCCAGATACAGGAAGGTCAACTTCCTGCTGCTTTTAGCTGAAAAACAAACATATTATTCTTAACTTTTAAAAAAAAACTTTTTGTGTGTTTCAGCATGTTTCAGAATTTCAGGCGCTTTTGAAGCTTACCCTTGTTTACACAACCAAGATGCCTTGTGAAAACTAAACTAAACAAGTAATGTTTGGTCTTACATTCCTTGATTCCCAGATCTGTTTGTTTCATTTAAAGCAACAGTTTAGCCCAAAAATACAATTTCCTGAAAGTATTTTTAACCTCAGGCCATCTAAGATGTAGATGAGTTTGTTTCTTGGAGAAATATAGCATTACATCACTTGCTCACCAATAGAAGTAAATGGGTGCCGTCAGAATGAGAGTCCAAGCAGCTGATAAAAACATCACAATAATCCACAAGTAATCCACACCACTCCAGTCCATCCGTTATTGTCTTGTGAAGTGAAAAGTTGTGTGTTTGTAAGTAACAAATCCATCAAGATGTTTTAACTAAACCGTTGCTTCCGTAATCCATAATAACATTTCTGCCAGAGAAAAAGTCCATCTCCTGTTGTCTCTCACGTCAAAACCTACTCACATTTTTTTTTGTAGTTCTGTTCTGGCTTGTGAACAGTGCTTGATCTGTGCATATTTCTCTCCCGATTCAGACGACACGAGTTTTTGACTGAAGAAAACAATATTACGGATAGAAACTTGTATTTTAGCCAGAAGCAACCGTTTAAGTGAAAAACATCTAAATGATGGATTTGTTTCTTACAAACATTTTGATGGACTGGAGTAGTGTGGATTACTTGTGGATTATTGTGATGTTTTTATCAGCTGTTTGGGCTCTCATTCTGATGGCACCCATTCACATCTATTGGTGTTCACGTGATGCAATTCTACATTTCTCCAAAACTGATGAAGAAACAAACTCATCTACATCTTTGATGGCCTCAGGATGAGCACAATTTCAGCAAATTTTCATTTCTGGGTGTACTATTCTTTCAACTACCATTGCAAACCCAAAGTTTTAGGTGCTAACCAGTCACCAGTGTCAGCGGCGGTAAAACTATTTCTTACCTTTCTTCAGTTCTCTGTGCCACACGCGTACGATGAAGGATGCATGTTTGCGGTGATGAATGATCCACAGAGACAGAGTCTGAACGCTCTGCTGTGAGTTACTCAGTTCAGACAGCTTTTTCTCCAACGCAGACTCGGAGAAAGACGACATGCTGACCGCTGTCTCTCACCAAACTACCCTGAGAAGACACAACAGGTTATAAACAGTTGAGTTGCATTTTACATACAAAATTTAAAACTGCTACCAACCTAAGAGGCTCACGTGGAAGAGTGGACCCTAAAATTTATTAAAATATAATATATACAGTATATAAGTATAAACACATGGAAAGTTTAATTAATGTCACAAAGGACACCGCTAAAACTGTTTGACAAGTTACTCCGCATCTGAAACTACTTTTTTAGTAGCAATTTTTTAATATAATTCTTAATACGTTATAGGTTAGATATGGATTTTTTGTTTTTAATGGTATATCTTACACCACAAGACCATTTAAAATGAACTACTAAAAAAAAGAAAGTGTAAAAATGGTTCTAAAATTAAAATATACATTCTCTCATACTGTCATATAATTTTTAATCCATAAGAGCTTGATGTTAAATAAAAATGTTGTAATAATCCATTTCACTTGTCAACTAACCACATAATTGCACATTATACATGTAACTGTATGTAGCTACACACCATATTAAACTACTTTCAAATGCATTTTGCTTATTATTTTAAGAATTATTATGCATATAGGATTCATGACCTCATTTTCAGAGTACTACGTGTATTAAAAGAGACCACATGGAATAGTTATGCCTTTAAAATCTAATATATAGTGAGATAAAGTATAAAATAGACATATATAAACAAACTACATATAACGGCTGTGCGGTTGCATATATATGTGATTAATAAATGACATATAATTGAAGAGTTTGAACTTAAACTCTCTGCACTCAATGCAGAGTCTGAGTTACTGATTAGTTAAGGTGATCTGCTGTAATGCATAATTTCTGGGACATGCAGTGAACATGTTCAAGGCTATAAAAGCTAAATAAGCAGGTTAAAGAAACAAACCAAGCATCCCCTAAAAGATAAAAGTAAATAAATTCTCACCTGTCAGCAGTTTTTGTAGCCTAATCTGGATTTAACTTCAATATGGCACAACGCACGCGGAAACCCCTGAAATACGAACTGCCGCGGATCAAAAGGGCGGTTCAAATCGCGATATTAATAAATCGAATTAATATGACACGATCCGTGTGTGTATTCCTCGAAACTTTTGACGAATGTTTGAACACGATGAGATTTTGTTGCAAGTTGGTTGATAAACAAACGAGGGTCGCTTGCGTGACGTCATACTGATGTCATAAGAAAGGCGACACATGCTGGATGTGTTTTGTGCAACACTGTAATCTTTACATGTGTCGTTTTAAATAATAATAGCAGTCATTTGCTGGTGATGTGTGCTTTTTCGTCTAAGAAACCCAGCCTTTGTTTGGGAGCAGGCATAAAGGATATCTTTCTGGACTGAATTTTGTCATTTTATGTTTAATGAAATGAAACAGGAGTTTAATGTCATGATTATGAGCTTGAAACTGCATGTGTGCTGCCGCTGACATGACTTAGCTGGACTGAACCACTCAGAGTAAGTATTATGGGAAATGTTAAGGGGAGGGGCTGTAAGTAAATATTCAGTATGCTCTCTCCTTCTTCCTATGTTAAAATTAAACTTAGCCATAGAAGAATATACTAAAAACAAGTTGTTTTGTTTTGTAACTTTACGACTTGAAGATTTTAAATCTTATTAATCATACACAGTAACAAGAGTGATATACACTTAACAGGAAATTGCACGTTTTAGTGTGATAAGCAGTTCATAGTTTGTAACTGACTCTTTTCATCAATGTTTTTGCCTGTTTGTATGTTTGTTTGTTTTAAGATAACATGCCTTATGTATGCTAGTGAAAACAGTTATGGGAAATATTATTTGAGTTAGAAAATGATCTGCATCTATAGGATTTGCACGTACGTCATGATTTGGTCAGTTACTGGGATGCGCGGCCATATTGGCGATACTCGGATGTAAACAACAGCATGGATTTCATGGTTAATGTACTACAGAATACTTTGTTCTGCTAATTTATGTTGTCTTAACTATGGAAAAACGTGTGGAATCTGCTAAATCATATAGGGATGGACTTAATAAGCATGAAAGGGCGCAATATTTTGCCAAACTAAAGTTAATTATGTAAGTAAAGATATGTACGGGCTGGGCATAATTAATTGAGATATTAGCCTACTATTTCACCTACCTGAATGGAAATGATAGGAACTAACACAAATGTTGTCAAGATTCTTGCCCTGGAAATCCGGGTTCAACTTGGCCACAAACGCCTTTGTTGCTCAAACAGGTTTTTCCACTCTTCTACTTGATTTGTTATAACTTCTGGCAGTCTGTACTACTCCCAAGTGTTTTTCCTAGTCTGACCCATTAGTACAGCCCAAAACATGACAATAATTTACCATTTTCTGCAGCAATAATCAGGAAAATATGCGTTTCGTTCTGTTCAGTGGCATTGTTTATGTTGAGTGCCGCCAATATGGCTGTTTGATGACGTGTCATGAAAAAACTCTATTGTGAAATGCATTTACTGGACTATATAATGAAAATGTAACAAAGTCATTAAATACTAACTGGTGCTGATTAATACTTTGTTTAATTTCCAGAGGTGTTCAGTTAACATTGTTAGCTAATGTTTTGTATGCTTTTTTGTTTGTATTTCAGAAAGTTAATTGTTATATCCCCATTGAATCTTCCTTAACAGATCTCATTGCTCCATAAATGAAGAATGGCTGAACATCAGATCGAAGACCCAAAGATTGCATTTGCATATCTCCGCCCATCCTGTGTCCTCCTTACCAAAGAACCTACGACTGCTAACGTAGAAGCTCTTAGCGGTCATCTCCGCAGTATAAGCGATGGAGCTCTCCAACAGCTCCAGGACTATGTTCTGTTTCCCCTCAGATTTGTCCTCAAAACTCCTGGCTCCAAACGGGAGGGACTCATCCAGGCGGTCATGGAAGCCATGACGTATGTACTGGAGAACACTTGCGTTCAGAGGTGGGATTCCCTGCGGGATCTTTTCTCTGAGCTGTGCCTTTGTCTGTGTTCCCCAAAAGACCCTGGAAAACCTGCCAAGACCTCTGAGGAAATAAAGCTGGCCGTCCTTAGATGCCTGGTCGCCCTTATGCACTCTGCCTACGGTGACATTGTTTTTAAACTCTACGAGCCAAGCATGTTGCCTGGACTTGGAGCTGCTGTGTCGCTACTTCTGGCACTTGCAGAGCACGAAAAAGCCAGAGGAGTTCAAACAGCTTCTCTTAAATGTCTCCTTTCGTTGTTTCAGCAGTGCAACTGCGAAGAGGAACACATTGAGCCGGGACAGGATGAGAGGTATCTGCTTGGACGCACCCTGGCCACTTTTTTACCTGGGATTTCTCAAGCCCTGAGTCACATAATAAGTGGAGACTTAAGACAAGGCCATGCGGTTACAGTGAAGGCCATGAGGGTTTGGTACAAAGCGGTTGGTCTGGTAATGGCCGATGAGCAGCTTCAGAAGACAGACAATGATGTCGCAGCTGGTGATCTGGGAAGGATTGCGGAGCTTGTTGTAAAAAGGACTCCATCCTGGCGGAAAGCCACATCCCAACGCCTTGCTATGGTCTTACAGAAGATCATTTCTTGCACATCTGCCCACCCGCATTGGAGAGTCAGACTTGAGTTGGTCAATCTATCCCATTTCCTCCTTTCTCAGTGCAGCCAGTCTGTGGGTGAATGTGTCGGTCCTCTATTGGAAGCATTGGTAGGCGCCATCAACGATGAGGAACCTGAGGTTAAGGATAGGTGCAGTGCAGCGCTGGATGAAGTAGCACAAAAAGGTCAGGACTTTACTGATATTCTATCCGAAAACCTCCACAACTTGGTGTCATCCTTACCTAGACTCATGAGAACGTCCGATGACCAGCGCAAGCTCTTTGTTCTTAACGTGTTCCTTGGGTACCTCAAGATTCTGGGGCCCAAAGTGGATGTGGTACTAACTTCAGCAGTACATCTTGAGCGTATCTCCAAAGCACTGATGCAAGTGATGGAGCTGGACGTAACAGATGTGAAGATCATCGAGGAGAGAGCTCTAACATCTTCAACAGACTTGAGACCTGGCCTGCACCAAATCCCGTCCCAGAGGAAATACTTCCTCTACTTCACAGACGACAAGATATTCTCAGCACTAAGGAAGATATGCCGCATGTTGGGATACTACGGAAACCTCTACCTTCTTGTTGACCGCTTCATGGAATTGTACAAGGAGTCTTTGGTTTATAGAAAGCAAGCTGCTTTGGTCCTCAACGAGGTTGTTGTTGGTGCCGCAGGCATTGGCGTAGAGATGGACAGTTCTAGGATCGATTGTTTTGGAACAAATCAAGACGACTTGAAATCTTCAATCATGTCCATCATTGAGGAGTACATCAGTTTGAGCAACTGGCATCTCCCTACAGTCTCCGAAGCCTTGGAAGGGAAACTTGAATCTACAACCTCCTTGTTTCCCAACAATCTAGAACAAAATTCTCTGCAACTGCTTCCAGCATCCAAAACTCCAACGCTCCATCAACTCAACAGCAACATCTGGCAAATCTGTATCCAGCTGGAAGGCATTGGGGGCTTCGCCCTGGCTTTAGGCATTGATTTCCGTCTGCTTCTAATGACGTCACTATACCCTGTCCTGGAGAAGGCTGGAGATGAGTCGCTTCTTGTCAGCCAAGCAGCTTTTAGCGCCATGTGCGATCTCTGCAAGGCTTGCGATTATAGTTCACCCAAAGAGCTGGTCATCAAGAACTCAGACTACCTTCTCAATGACGTTTCTCTAAACCTAACCAGACCCAGCATTCACCCTCATGCTCCGCGAGTGCTTGCGGTCATGTTTACTCACTCAGATGCCAGTCTGCTACCTCTAGTGGCCGATGTGGTGCAGGATGTGTTAACAGCACTTGATCTCAGCTATGACCAGAGAACGCCACAGTTCTGTAGTGTTCTACACTCACTCATGAAAGCACTTGGTGAGTCTTACTTTTCCTTAGTTTACTTAACAGTTTTTTTTAACGTAGTTACTCTTAAAGGAGATGTCCACTTCCACAACAATTTACAGATATGTACTCACCCCCTTGTCATTCAAGATGTCCATGTCTTTCTTTCTTCAGTCGTAAAGAAATTATGTTTTCTGAGGAAAATATTTCAGGATTTTTCTCCATATAATGGACTGATTTGGTGCCCCGATTTTGAACTTCCAAAATGCAGTTTAAATGCAGCTTCAAACAATCCCAAATGTGGTTGTAAACGATCCCAGATGAGAAAGAAGGGTCTTAACTAGCGAAAGGATTGGTTATTTTCATAAAAATAATACAATTTATATACTTTTTAATGTCAAACGCTTGTCTTGTCTTACTCTTCCCGACCTGTTTCTGTTCCAGTTTATGACTGTTAGGGTATGTCGAAAAACTCCCATCTCATGTTCTCCCTTAACTTCAAAATCATCCTATATCGCTGTTTTACGTTTTTTGTTAATCGTGTTTGATTTTCTTGGCATGTTCACTTTGCAAAGACTGGGTCGGTACTTCTGCAGTGATGTAGGATGATTTTAAAATGATTTTTGAAGTTGAGGGAGAAAATACGATCAGAGTTTTTCGACATACCCTAACTGTCTTGAGCCAAAATACACAGAGTTCAGGGAGAGCAAGACAAGACGAGTGTTTGAGATTAAAAAATATTTAAATTGTATTTTTTTTTATGAAAATAACTGATCGTTTAGCTAGATAAGACCCTTCTTTGTCTGCTGGAATTGTTTACAACTGCATTTGGGATCGTTTGAAGCCGCATCTAAACTGCATTTCGGAAGTTCAAACTCGGGCCACCATATCAGTCCATTATATAGAGAAAAATCCTGAAATGTTTTCCTCAAAAAACACAATTTCTTTACGACTGAAGAAAGACAGACATGAACATCTTGGATGACAAGGGGGTGAGTACATTATCTGTAAATTGCTGTTCTGGAAGTGGACTTCTCCTTTAAATATCAGTGGCTAAATGTGTTTTTAGAGTTTGAAAAATCAACACGTGTTTTACCACAGTGAGATGGTTCCCCTCTACTATGGGATGCCAGAAGACACCCAAAAAAGAGACCCAGAATAAAGAGTGTGTGAACTTGAGGCAGTTTCTCCTGGACTATAAGAAGCAGAAGGAGCTTGCAGAAGGCATTGGAGTCGAGGAGGAAGATCCTAATGATTTAGGTTGGTAATTTACATTCATGTTTGGTTAAATGTCTATTTCTTTAGTATTAAACTTAAAGGGATAGTTCACCCAAAAATGAGAATTGTGTTATTAATTACTCACCCTCATGTTGTTCCAAACCCATAAGATCTTCGTCAATCTTTGGAAGACAAATTAATATATTTTTGATGAAATCCGAGAGCTTTCTGACACTCCATTGATAGCCAGGGTCCTACCACATTCAAGGCCCAGAAAGCTACGAAAAAACATAGACAAAATTAATCCATGTGACATCAGTGGTTAAACCATAATTTTATGAATCTACAAGAATACTTTTTGTTGCACAAAAAACTAAAATAACTTTATTCAACAATTTTTCTCCTTTGCATCACCCATTTCATAAATTTGATTTGTTTGTGGGCAGAGACATGCAACTCAGGAGGGATATCACTTTTGAAGCACCTGGATGCGACCAAGAAGATTAATTTAATTAATCTGAGCCGAAGCAGTAACAACACAGCTGATTGCATGAGGTTTCAATGTTATGTCCGAATCCTGAATCTTTTTTTTTTTATATGGAAAAAAATAGCATCGACCTTTTACTGCAGATTCTTTTAATTTTTTAATTTAGTTAAAAAATATATTTTATATATATATATTTTTGGAAATTTTTGGTACACTCCAAAATGCTGCTAGGGTGACGCAGAGGAGACGAATTGTTTTTTTTTTTTACACATACAATACAGAATGTATTCTCGTAGCTTCATAAAATTAAGGTTGAACCACTGATGTCACATGGACTAATTTTGTAGATGTTCTTGGTACCTTTCTGGACCTTGAACATGATAGGTCCCTTGCTGTGTATGGAGGGTCCAAGAGCTCTCGGATTTCATCAAAAATATCTTAATTTGTGTTCAAAGATGAATGAAGGGTGAGTAATTAATGACAGGATTTTCAATTTTGGGTGAACTATCCCTTTAAATGTAAATGTTCTTACCTTTCTAAGCAATCAGACTGATTTTTTTTGCCTGGTGGATGATAAAACTTTCAAGGCTCTTCCGCCAAATCTAGCAGAATTGTGCATCACTCAAATCTGAATTGAGAATGTCTTATAGAAATTTGTATTTACTTGTATACTTAATTAAACTTTTTAAACCTATATTTCCTAGGATGCATTATCTGTATTGACTTTCTCTGAAATGCAGTTCAGTAAGTTTCTCTATGACAGAAAATAGTTGTGCTTTACAATTCCTACCTGTAATTTAATTCCTGCATGGCAGACGACAGTAATGATCCGGTGGGTTGTCGCAGCATAAAAGTAAAAAGTGCAGGAACTGTTACGTTAATCCTGCTGAAGGTTTAATCATAACCGCAGACCCGTAATAGGGGTGGTCGGTTCCCCTGGAACAAGCTGCGGTAAGTGCTTTGCACAAGGGTACAGATGTAATAGACCAGAATTATGATCGTACGAGCTCTGTTTTTGGCTCATCTTCAATCCTCCACATGCTGAGACTTTCAACTTAGGGCATAGATTTCTGATCATTAAACCAACGCCACACAGAGCGAATTCCCCGAATGATCTGTTATTATGGCTTTTCTACTATCACGCTGAAGGTTTGTAGCTGATTTACAACATGCATTTAGCTGTTTGCATGATGATGGTCTCACCTAGCCAGACTTTTGAGCATGCAGTCGAATGCACAGGAATGAATTAAATTCTCCTTTCCATAGATGTTCCTCCACCAGCTTCTGATGAGGACATGGATGGTCCTGCAGAGAAAAAGGAGCTTCCTCTTCACATCCAGATTGCAAAAGACGTAATGGAGCGATGCATCCACCTGCTCTCAGACTCCAACCTTAGAATCCGGCTCAAGGTTGTAAAATCTGTTCTGTTGGCATATTATAGTTTTGGCATCGCTGCAGGCCTGTTTTCTTTTCTAAAGTCAATGCATGTGCATTTACAGGTGTTGGACATCCTGGAATTGTGTGTGTTTGTTTTATGCGAGCGTGAGGACGAGCTGCTTCCCATGGTGCACCGGTGCTGGCCTGCTCTCCTCCATCGTCTCACCAATGATGACCCTCTTGCTGTACCGCGAGCATTCAAGGTGACATAATGTCCTTGCAACCGCCAACAATACCCTAGCAATCATGTAAAATCATGCAAAAAAACATCTTAACAACTACGACCATCCACAATATCCTAGCAATTTAAAATTACGTAATAAACAGAATATAAACAGAATATTGTAGTAAAATGATCTGCATTAGTAATATATATTTGACTAGATACTGTACTTGAGTAAAGCAAAGCTTGCTAGCCATAGTGATGCACTTTGTGAGCAAATTGAGTCGGTTCTTTTCATTGGTCTTCTAAAGGATTCATTAGTGAATCAGTCCGAAACAAAATTGGTCAAAATGTGTGTAAACCATGTAGTTTAATATTATTGCATTGACTGTGATGGTCAGATTTAAAAAAAAAAAAAAAGGCTGTTGTTTTGAACTTTCGATTCATACTAAAATAGAATGCTGAAAAATAAAATGTATCAAAAATGCTTCTTGAGCAGCAAATCAGATTAGAATGATTTCTGAAGGATCATGTGACACTGGAGACTGGAGTAATGATGCTGAAAATTCAGCTTTGATCACAAAAATAAATTACATTTTACAACATATTTAAACAGAAATCAGTTATTTGAAATTGTAATAATATTTCACAATATTACAAATTTTACTGTATTTTTGGTCAAATAAATGCAGCCTTGGTGAGCAGAAGAGACTTTTTTTTTTTTTTTAAATCTTACCAACCTCAAACATTTGAACTGCAGTGTATATTAGTTGGAATACAAATATTGATGCCGCAGATCATCAAGTTGCTCTGTTTTTCTTCTGTGGATCTCATTGTCCAGGTGTTGTGTGTTCTGGGCGAGTCGTGTGGAGATTTCCTGAGGAAACGTGTGTCTAAGGAGGTTCTGCCCCGTCTCACCTCCTCTCTGGTGAAGCAGGCGGAGGTCAGCGCTCGCTCCGGGCCCGTCTACACACACATGCTGGCTTACAAACTCCAGCTTGCTGTGCTGCAGGGTCTCGGACCTCTGTGTGTGAAACTGGACCTGAGTAAGTCTGGACATCGGTGTCCCAAACAGCTGCTAGAAACATGCCTAATGATATTGAATAGCATTTAATAATCAGCTATTAAAGCAAAAATCAATGGACGTCAGTAAGGTTTTTAAATATTTTTATGCCAATTATTGTTTGTTATGTGTAGGAAACATTAATTTGGTAACACTTTAAAATAAGGTGTCATTTGTTAACATTAATGTATTAACTAACATAAACAAACTATGAACAAAACATTTATTACACTATTTATTAATCTTTGTTAATGTTAGTTCACAGTGGATTAACTAATATTAACAAACACAACTTCTGATTTTAATAATGCATTAGTAAATACTGAAATTAACTAAGATTAATAAATCCTGTAGAAGTATCGTTCATTCTTAGTTCATGTTAACTAATGCAGTTAACTAATAAACCTTATTGTAAAGTGATACCATTCATTTAAAAGCTAAGGTTCAGCTACTTGTTCCATTGTCCCTCCCACATTAAGATATATTAAGTAAAAATAATATTGTAATAGATGTGCAGTGCTGCCATTATAATGAAATCATGTAAACGCATATGATATTATAGGTTATTATAGCTTAAAATGCAACACCAAATCCTTATATTCTTGTAATATAGTCTGCCTAAATTATTTCTAAAACCAAAAATGCATCTGCTTTCAATAATGTGCTAAATGTCTGAGCAAAATAAAGTATTCAGTTAGAATAATGTAAGACCTTATTTTAGGATTTGAACCATTTTTGCTTTTAAAAGTGGGTCTGATATTTTATTTTTATATTACTTTTCATTTCCTGCATAATCATAGGGGACATGACAATGGAAAAATTAGATGGAAGCAGTGTTATTTGTATCTTTTTAGTTCCTGGTATACTCTGTTTTATGTAGTGTGTGTAATATATATATATATATATATATATATATATATATATATATATGCACACTACCGTTCAAAAGTTTGGGGTCAGTACATTTTTATTGTTTTTTTTTAAGAAATTAATACTTTTATTCACCAAGGATGTATTAAGTTAATAATTAAAAGTTTATTAAAAGTTAATAATAAATAATTTACATTGTTATAAAATATTTATATTTTGAATAAACACTGTACTCTTTAAACTTGTTATTCATGAAAGAATCCTGAAAAAAAAAATTACAGGTTCCAAAAAATATTTGGCAGCACAACTGTTGATATTATCCAACATTGATCATTCTAATAATAAATCCGCATATTAGAATGATTTCTGAAGGATCATGTGACACTTAAGACTGGAGTAACAGCTGATAAAAATTCACATTTTCATCACAGGAATAAATTCTATTTTAAAGTATGTTAAAATAAAAAACATTATTTTATATTGTAAAAACGTTTTGCAATATTACTGTTTTTTTCTATATTTTTAATCAAATAAATGCAGCCTTGATGAGCATAAGAGACTACTTTAAAGACTATTACAAGTCTTACTGACCCCAAACTTTTGAACGGTAGTGTATATAGTTTTAGCCTAATATTAGTTAAAGTTTTAGTAATTGTGTTGTTGTTTTTTTTCATTTTTATAAGTTTTTTTTTATGTCTATATAGTTATCATCAATTTTTCTTATTTCCTGATTTTGATTTTTTTTAATTTTAGTTATTTTAGAAATATAGGCAACAAGCTGAAATAAAATAAGTAAAATAATATACATTACTTATTCTATTTTTTATATATATATATATATATATATATATATATATATATATATATATATATATAGTGCAAAAACACTAAAATTGTCATTTGTTTTCACCTAATAAAGTTTTTATAATTTTGTTTGTTTTTATTTATTTACGTTTTTTTTTTTTTAATGTCTACATGGTTTTTATTTATTGATTTTATTTTAGTTATTTTAGAAATATTGCATGGGCAACTAGCTGAAATAAAATGTTATATATATATATATATATATATATATATATATATATATATATATATATATATATATATATATATATACACAAAATGTTTGCAAGTGAATGCAAAATTTGGGGGAATGCAAAAGTTTTTGCAAGTCTAAAAACACTAAAATTGTCATTTTTTATACTTTTGTATATTTGTTTGTATATTTTGTAATCTTTTTTTGTTCAAATACTTCTTAATGAAAGATTATGAAAATATTTTTCTCCCCCTTTATAATAATATGCAGACGAATCATGCTCAATAATATTTTATAATATATTGTGTTGTCTAGCAACAGTTGAGCACAATCACCACTAGATGGCAGACTTGCATCAGTCTTGCAGCACAGCCGCAGCAAACGCGTCAAAGTCAATCTCACCGTAAGCGATGAAGACGTGTTCCTGTTGATGTCACATCACAGCTCCATCTGAAAACCCTAGAGCATTGCTCAGGCACACACCATCCTGTGCTGCTCTGTTCATCCCTCTAGAGAAGCTCCAAGGGGGGATTTTTAGTCCTTCGTATCAGTTGTTTTCGTTTTTTCTCACCCTCACTGGGTTTTCTGATGTAATCCAGACGGGGTGAAACAGAAAAACCTCACATGCTCTAGTTCGTCTCAAGCATTCAGGCTTAATGCATGTAAATAATACGGACTATTGGCTGGTAAAATATCATTTTCAATATTAGCCTCAAGTCTAGCAACATCTGGGAACCGTGTAACAAACCAAACCATGAGAAATTTGAAGCCATTGGTTTGTGAAATACTAAAGTGATTTGTCGTTTTATTGAGCCGCTATGTGGAGGAGATTCATCCAGAGAAAAACGTGTGTGGATGGAGGAAAATACTGAATACTGATAGAGTTACCATGGTTATGAGAGACACCTGAGAGACAGACAGACGGACAGACAGACATGAGAGGTCATGCTGTTTATTTCCCAGCTGGCTCTAGTGCTCTCTCTCTCTTGCTCTGTCATTTTTCCTCTTTATTATTCTCCATCCATCCCTCATTTCTCTCTGTCTCTGGTCTCGCCGTCCCTCTGCATTCACCTCCATTTTTCTAGAGTAATGAGGCTCTACATCAGGCTGCTTAATTAATTAATTAGGATAATGCTGCCATGGAGACTATTAGAATATATTAGAACATCTGTGGCCATTATGACGCAGGCGTTCACTGTTTGTATTTCTGCTGTGAATTCTAAGTCGACGGCAGCGAATTCACCGGAGAAATATATTAAGGTTTGTGGGAATAGAGAACTGGGACAAATCTATATTAGTGTACAGGGTCTTAAACAATCACCTAAAATATTTGCTTTTGCACGATTCAGTGTAAAACTGATTTTTCTTTCGACTTTCATATGATATTGGGGTAACACTTTAGTGAACACATTCACTATTAGCTAATTAATTGAGAGTTTTCCCTAAATAAACTCCTGATTTGCTATTTATTAGGAAGATTGTTGTTCAGTTTAGCTATTGGTGTAGGGTTAAGGGATGTAAAATTTGGTCATGCAGAATAAGGAATTAATATGTGCTAATAATATGCATGTTAATAAGCTACTAGTTAATGGTGAAAATAGGTCCTTAAAATAAAGTGTTACCGATATTTGTGAATGTGTGTTTGCAGTGGAGGCGGATCTGGATCGGGTGATTGACGCCTGTCTTCCGTACCTGAGCTGCCGACAGCCAATCAGACTGCAGGAGGCGTGTCTCAGGTAAAGCCCCACCCACAGCAAAACTAAAAATTGAATATTTTTTTTAAATTGACTTTTTCTTTGATCAAAGTGGATTTTTTTTTGACAAAAAGTGATTTGTTTAGAATTATTTGTTTATAGTTTCAGGAACTTGAACAAACTAATTTTAAAACTTTATTATTATTATTATTATTATTATTATTATTGTTGTAGATTCATTCACTGTCTCCTGTAATTTTTTTTGGTTTGCAGTAAATCAATATATCTACTAATATTTGGTCATATTAAGATTAGACCAATATAAAGAGAGAAAAAGAGATTTGACCAGTGTATGTCAGGCTGATTAACCAAGTTCCCAATTTACAAATGATTAACAAGCATTAAAACAAAATTTATATAATATTATATATATAATAAAAATAAAATACAATATTGTTTTAAACATTTATATATGTCATTTATAATGTGCAATTAGTAATATAACAATATAATTTATGAAATAAATTGTTATAAATGACAACAATGATCAAAAAGTGTATATATACAATTCTGTTTATTTATGCTAATATTATATAATATATAATTAATAAAGAAATATATAATATTTAAATAAAAATAAGAATGGGAGAAAATAAGTAATAAAAATGAATAAAATAATTAAATTGTGTGTGTGTGTGTATATATATATATATATATATATATATATATATATATATATATAAATAATAAAAATGAATAGAATATAAATTGTGTGCATGTCTAATAAATAAATAAATATATATATTTATTTATTTATTAGACATGCACACAATTTATATTTTATTCATATATATATATATATATATATACATATATATATACATATATATACACACACACACACACACACACATATACATATATGAGACCCTGGACCACAAAAAAAAAGATTTATGCATCAGAAATAATAATTAATAGCTTTCCACTGATGTATGGTTGTACGGATGTATGGATGTACTTAATATCCTAATGATTTTTCTCAATTCTGACCCATACAATGTATTTTTAGCTATTGCTACAAATATATCTGTGCTACTTATGACTGGTGTGTGTATATATACATGTAGAGAGACACACACACACACACACACACACACACACACACATTTATGAACTAAATTAAAAATAAAGAGGACACTGACAACGTAGCGACAGACAAGACAGAGCAGGTTACTTTTGGTATGAAAAAGTAAACCTTTTTTGGATTTTTTTTTCATTTTTTTGGGAAATTGAAACAATAAAAACCATTTTGTGGCTCAGGCTCTTTATCGTCATGACAGTAGCGCCTCAGTTCAAATGTGAACCAATCACCTTTTCCTCTTTACTAGTTATAGCACAAAATAAACATGAATGAACATCAGAAGGTGTCTCATTTGAACTACAGAAAGATGTCAATACTCAATTCCACCAACGTTAATCTACTCCCGTCTGGTTTGTTTGTCGGACAAAATGCTAGTAATGATTGGTCAGCTCACCTGTCAATCAAACTCCAGGCAAACAGTCAATTGACAGCTGAATTCAGCCAATCATTAGAATGTAAGTTACCGTAACTGAACTCCAAATTGAACACGCTCTAGTTCACTTTATGTGCTGCTGTAAGTAGAGAGTCCCATATCCTGCTGTAATAGTATGAGTTACACTAATAGCTGTTTGTATTATGTTTTGTTCTCTGTAGTGTGTTTCGCTCACTGATGGATCTGGATGCTGATCTGTGCTGGTTTAGTCTGAATGAGCTGTGCTGTCCCGTCGTGTACGAGCCGCCTCATCCTGATCTGCTGCCCGTGACGCTGACTGGATCAGACAAGCCCAGAAACCAATTCACAGACAACGTCCTCAAATTACTGCAGGAGTTTGATGCCCCGCAGGAACAGGATGCCACATAACAGGGTTTCATACATCTGAACGCTAGATTTGAGACGACAAATGTTTATAGGATGCCGATCTTCCTTAGCTACACGTTTGACTGGAAAAACTTTTGGACGAGGCTGAAAAGCAGGCTTCATATGATGCAAATAGTTAAATCTACAATAAACAAGTTTGAGACATGTTTGTTCCTTAATAAAAAAAAATACAAATTACCATGTAGACAATTTTTTCTAACAAAATTCCCTGTTTATTACAGTTATTGTTACTTCTCTAAAAAAAAAAAAATCTTTTTTTTTTGGTTTGTTTGACATCTGTGATTAATATCAAATACTAAAGTTTTACTGTAGTAATTATCTGGTATTCTGGCAGAAAGCAATCAGTACCATAATAGAGGTTTGTATGCATTATGCCTGTTTGTACAATACATAATAAATATTATTTTACATTATATACTATTCATTATTTTTAATTGTTGATTAACTGTTCTGATAAACATAAATGTTTTAAGCTGCACAGCTGAATCTAGCTGGTGCTTAAATCGAATTTTTAAAATTCCACTTACTTATAAATGTAAGAATTTCAAATTATACTTATTGAGTGTTTGATGTTTATTTATTGAAAGAATACCTTCACTTACGGATTATTTTAAATTACGATTTTTTCTTTTTAATTGCACATTAAAATATCAAACAAGTACTATATGACATTACTCTAAAAATAATTATTAATTTAAAGATTAATAAATTGATTCGTAAACAAAATAATGCTATTTTATTGTACATTTAGTTAAATGTTAATTTAAATGAATTAAATTTTATTAATAAAATTAATGAAATGTTTAGTACTATTTCTGAGAGATTTGAAGACGTCAATAAAATCCAGCAGGTTCTGGTTTAGTCACGCAGTTGCGTCCTGTTGGTCCGGATCTCCCGTTCAGTCTCGTGTGGTCGCGGCCTCTTCTCTTGACAGTCTAATAAATGTGCCGCCCGTGAGAGCCGCATTAAAGCTGCCTCATATGCTTTGTGTTAGCCTGCTGCCGTGTTATCTGCACTGTACTTTGCTATTTATCCTGCTGCCAGGGCTGACAGAGGCGCTATTATTCACCGGGCCCGAGCGCCAGGGCGAACGGCTAACATGCGGCATGCGGGGCTAATGCAATTTCCTCTCGGCCGCTTCTGATAAGTGCGGAAGCATCATTATAGAGTCAAACCACTTGACATGAGCTTTGTTTGAAGGATTCGCCGCTGGTAAAGACGACAAAGCAAATTGAAGCGACGAAATAATGAAGAATTGAGGTGGTTTTTGAGATTAAGTAGGTGGCGAAGCTCTTTTGTTAGATCGAAAGGTAAAACAAAGTGAACTTTAATGCTTTTTGGTCTTTTTAGTAATTTATCTACAATATATCACTACCATTTGGAGTGTTTTATAATATTATAATCAAAGATGCAAAGTGCGTGACAAAAAAAAAAAAAAAAAAAAAAAAAAAATGCACTGGGTAAATAAGTTCAGACCGCTCGTTTACCGACATGAGGTGCGTTTCCCAAAAGCAAATATGGTCGCAAGTTCCATCATTACCAGTACAGTTCAAAGGAACTTACCCAACTATGCTTATAGGAAGAGCACCCATGGTTGACACTTGTTAATGCACAATCACCATTTTAGATCTACTAATAATACTGTATAAGATTTATATTCAAACTGACTGCATAAATCTAAGCTATGCGTTGTTGGTTACAGAGCAAAAAGCAAAATGATGACACTTCATTTGCTGTCGCACTTCGCTCCACAGCGCTAAAACTGTTAGTGCAAAAAGCTTGCTGATTTTGGGTTTGAAAATTATGAAAATTCATATTTACCTTTTTCTTCCCATAAAAGTGGGCGTGGCATTTGTACATTTTATGGGTGTGGCTTCCGGTCTCATCTGCCTCCAGCTATGTTTAGCTGTACAAAACAGATCATTTTGCGGCATGATATTGCAAATTGGTGCATCTTACCATATTATTTTAATGTATTATCTGAATTATGAGCCCACTGGTTTTTAGTGCAAACAGTTTTACCATTTACGGCACGCTGTTATTCTTCTCATTATTTCCCTATAGCCGATAATAAACCGGACGCCTCACCCGTATAGGCTTACTTCCACATTGAGATAAATGGTGAATAAAAATTAAAGTAAAAGAGAAATAATTAAAAAAAAAAATGTAAATATGAACATATTAGTATAACAACATTAATAATATTTTTAAGTGCATAATTGCATTTTTATTTCAAACATTTTATTTTAAAATATAATAGCATTATTTTATTTAAAAAGTGCAATAATACTATTAATACTGTATTTATAAATACACACAAATTGATGTATATTTAAAAGAAATGTTATGTACAAAATATTTTTATTTATATATAATATAAATTCTAGAAAAAAATATAATAAATACATATACTTGTAAATATTTCTTAAATATGTACATGAATGTGCTTGTATTTATATATGCATAATAATTACACACAGTACACACACACACACACACATATATTAAGCAAACTCAAACTTTTATTTTGTATGCGATTAATCGTTTGCCAGCCCTATTATATTTTAATGGATCCCAATCTCAGTGCAGCCCTTTAATAGGTCACTGTGTGCAATTAGTGGTGGAACTTTGGATTCTTTTAAGAGATTTGTTCATTTTCAGTTCGTTCACCAAAGTGATTAGTTCACCTGAAAGATTCATTCAAAAAGAACGATTCGTTCGCGAAGGTAACATCACAATGTGCAATCTCCAGGCACTCCCATAAGAACCGACCAAAAAACTTAGTGCATTCCTAATTACAATACAAGCCAAGTTTCATTAAAGCAAAGAGTCCATTTAAATTAAGCCACAATACCTCGTTCACACCAAGAATGAGAACCTGTAACGAACATACTGTCGCCCACTCCAAAGGACGATGTGACGATTAGTTTTTGTAGCGAGTTTTAAAAGCGAAACGATCTGATTGGCTGTCAATGTTTTTGGGTTTATCAACTGGAAAAAAATCTCTAAGTGATTCCACGTAGTGATGGGAAGTTCGGATCATTTTACCGACTCGGTCCTTTGAGTCTCGTTCAGCAAAATGAACGAATCTTTTTTCGAGTCATTTCGTTCATTTTGTTCATTTTAGCAAAATTTAATTAAAATGTCACGTTTTACTTCCCTAACACATCTACTGCTTACACAAACGTTGATCACACTACAAACAAAACAAAACTATAATGCTATAAGAAACAGAAAATATTAATTCATTGTTTACCTGTGTCTTTAGTCTATGATTCGCTCACCTCACCTCTTATCTGACAAGATTTCGGTTTTGAGTCGTTCGTTCATCACCTGACAGCCCAATTAGCTTAACCAACGCAGCCTGAGCCGGAAAGAGAATTGATTAGTTCATTTCTCGAGTCCTCGGGTTTGAGTCGTTCGTTCATCACGTGACAGCCCCGTAATGTTAACCTATGCAGCCTGAGCCGGAAAGAGAATTGATTAGTTCATTTCTCGAGTCCTCGGGTTTGAGTCGTTCGTTCATCACGTGACAGCCCCGTAATGTTAACCTATGCAGCCTGAGCCGGAAAGAGAATTGATTAGTTCATCTTTTGAGTCTTCGGGTTTGAGTCGTTCGTTCATCACGTGACAGCCCCATAAGGTGAACGAACGACTCTAAAACAGGTGAACTAATTCCAGTACAGGACCTAATAGGATGTTGCGCATGCGTGACTGAACGAATCACTCGCCGAGACGACTCGTTCGTCCCGAGTCACATTAAAGATTCGTTCAAAATGAACGAATCGTTCAAGAACGACCCATCACTAATTCCACGACATATTTCCTCTCACTTTTTAGTTACTAATGTGGTGTGGTCTTCGCTACTTCTAAAGCTATTTTTTACGTTAAGGTTATATATAGTTGTCATACTTGATTTGATTTTTTTAAGCAGCAAGGAGATGAATAAAGACACCAATACGCAACAAACCATTTTGTGAACTGATTTGAGGACGCCCCTACATATATCTGAAATGCACAAATGAAATCTTTCAATTAAAAGACGCGCGCGCTTTTACACACAATTCACATAAAACCTAAATATAATTCTAAGCACGCGACAGAAAGCATATATTGTCACTGTGACCAAGTTTAATGTGAAACAACTTAAAACTAACAAGGCAGCAATAGATGTCCATAAACATTTAGCTTACCATTGAAAGAGATGAAGCCTCCCGGATGCTGTTTTGAGCCACCAGAAAAACAGCTGATTCCACTTTACGTCCTTATGGAACCTAATTGTCATTTAAAAATATCAATGAAGCCAAAACTTAACTGACACTTATTAAAAAAGCATGTGCGTACCAGAAAATAAAACATAAAAGTACGAACTAAGCGCACTTTTGCAGGATAGCCAATGGCTGTCTTAAATTAGTCCCAGATTGCTCGCCAAATGCTCCGCCCTTTAACCGTTAAAGTGGCATCACTAGACTTTGAACATTTGAAATCTCTGCAACGGCGCCTTTTTCAAAAATTCAACGCATAATGAATTTAAAATGTAAAAATATATGCACTATACTACATTCATGTTACGATGGAAACCTGCAGCATTAAAGGTATTTATTTTTAATTCTGACATATCGATCTTTTATTTGTCACGTGACTTTTCATGTGAATTTTTATTCAAGATTTCACCATTTTTTTTTTTTTTAAAAAAACAAACAAGTTCTTCAGATGAGCTAGCATTTCCAATCTCCCACATTTGTACACATAGCATTTCAACCAAACACATTATAATTTTAATAATACACAACAATGTATGATCAATGTACAATGTTTTTTATTTGATAAAGGCATACATTGAAGGTGAAACCAGTCTTTTGTAGGATTACTTAATATACACAATCTGTACATGTATTACTTCCAGAAACAAAAAGGAACTATTGAATCAAACTGTAAAAATCAAAGAAACCAGAAACGAAGCTGTTGTTAATACCATTGAACTTACTGTGAGTGTTTTCAGGATCTTTTTAAAGCTGCATAAAAACCACAAAACGTCGTAATATTGTGTGCGCACCATCCTTCCATTGACACAAAAGCTTCATGGAACATATTGGCAAAAGCTGGCACCTATCAAATCGCATTGTGCCATCAGTGATGCCAGTCCAGAAAAAAAACCCTCCGACTGGTGCCTGTAACATTATACATGTAAACAATGATAGTAATATTACAGCATGTAAATGTCATCGTGTAGACCTGATGAAGAGTATTTCAAACATTCAAGTTTGTTCTGCCGCTTCTAGCCGTCTATACATCGTATCAAAACCATGAATCTGATCAAACTAAGAATGACCAAAGAATTTAAATCAACTGTCCAATTTGGTTTCTTGCTCATTGGCAAATATTATTAGAAACGTTTGTCACATGCACTCGCTGTTCTGAACAGACATCTACCTTTGTTTTTATACAGAAATATACATCTTCTGTTAAGAGGAGAGTTCACTCGAAAATGAAAAATCTTTCATTATGTACAATCTTAACCCTCATGTTGCTTCAAACCTGTTTGACCCATTTTCCTCCATAAAATATGAAATTATTTATTTCGCAGAACACTTAAGCTGTTTTTTTTAAAAGTAAACGGTGATCAGGGGCTAATAAATAAATAAATAAATAGATGAATCTTAAATAAATAAATAAAACACCACAAAATAAAATAAAATAAAATAAAGACCTGTTTGACTCACTTTCTTCCATAAAACACAAATAAATTATTTAGAAAAATGTTTAAGCTGCTCTTTGGAAATAGTGGCCAGGGGCCAGAAAATAAGATAAAATAAAACCTTTAAAAAGCACAAAACACCATAAGATCTCACAAAAAATTAAGATAAAATAAAAAGAGAGGACCCAGAAAGAATCCAAAACACAATAAATAAGTAAGTAAAAAAAAAAAAGGGGGGAACGAAACTCCATAAAATTTCAAAAAGACCTGTTTGACACTTTTTTTTTTTTTTAAATGAAACACAAAATTATTTATTTGGATTAATGTTTAAGTTGCTCTTTGGAAAAAGACAGTGACCAGGGACTAAAAAAATAAGAATAAAGGACAAAATGGAAACAAACAAACAAACAAATATAATAAAAGCCACAAAAAGCTTAAATGTTTTCTCTTTTTTTACGTAATAAAATCAGTCATATTGGTTTGGAACAACACAAGGGTGGGTAAATGACAAATTTATAATTTTCAGGTGAGCTATCCCTAGTTTAGGTGTTGGCATAAGGAATTATGGGGTATTTGGGTGGTGTGGGTGTACAGGGTGTTCGGGCGGTCTAGTAACTAAAGAGAAACCTAAAGTGCACAGCTCTCAGTGCAGTCAGTGGTACTATCATCAGCGGACCTCTTCCTGAGCTCTCGGCCGGGTTTGTGGTGAGCGTGGTGGGGCGGCTGGTGCTTGTGGTGGTCGGACTGCAGAACCTCCTCTTGCGACGTCGCCCCCTGATGGCCCGGAGGAGCCGCGTTCCCCTCGGGCCGCTCCACCTGCAGGTACGCCCGCACGCGATGGTGGCGCAGCTTGCTGTCGCTGAAGTCGATGACGCGGCATTCGTACGTGCCCTCGTCCGACGGCTTCACGCTGGACAGACGGAGCTTGTGGGAGATGTTGCTTCCGGCAACCTTCACCACCTACGGAGAAATGGACAGGAGAACCGGTCAGGAGATGTCAGAAAGTGAGCAGTCAGGGTATTAAATCATGAATCAGCCTCGAAAATGCTAATTTCAAATGGACTCCGACTGATTTGGGATGAAGCCGAGATGACTAGTAGGCCAAATTATCAGATCTAGAACAGCCTTTCAAGAACATATAACAAGACAACACACTAATGATAAAACCAGTGTTTCTTCATGCACTGGTTAAGTTTTGAACTATTTTGCTTCCTTAACATGTCTTTAGAAAAATAACCAAATTACACATTTATGTGTTTATTTTATTACAATTTTGCATCTGAAGATTTTAATTACAGTACATATTTTTTAGAATACGACCCAGAAATTCAACCAAACCAAACTACACAGTTATATTTCTCTCTATATTCTGAAGATTTTTGCAGAGATTTTTTGTTCATATATCATTTGTCTGGTTTCTATTACATTTTATTCCTAAAAACATGGTGAAAACTATTTCTCTTATTTTTTGGCTGTTGGTTATTTTCTGGTTTATGGATCAAAAGTCCACTGTAAAAACCTTTAATGTGTCAACAAAATGAAACAAGAATTGTGAAACTGCTAAATCCAGTGGTCAGAATGTTATTCCGCAAATGCATGCAAATTAGTGCATATTTATTTACATAATGCACAATTTGCATATTTAAACATACTATTTAAGAAAACTTGTAATGCAAAACAATTGTCCTAATGTACTGTGATTAATTAAAAATCTAATAAAACTCTGGATTTGTTAACAAGAGGTCTTTTTAACTGTTCCCAGCTCTCATTTTTTATGTCCTGCAGGCTGAAATTGGCTCCTGAACATCAGAGCTCCTGTGTGGCCCATAATGTGCCTCTGAGCAGCAGCAGTGAAACACAACAGCAGATGTAATATGCGAGACAGCAGTGAGACAGTGGTTCTGTCCCAAATGCAGACTCTATATTGGACTACTGTGCAGCATTGAGTGTGGACTCTTTGGACCCAAAGGGTTTAGGACAGCATTTGGGATGAGGTCAGTGAAATGCTACAGTGGAGGCTGTAAGACACAATGAAAGGAAGCAGTGGAGACAGTAACTTGGTTTTTACCCACATAGTTTTTTGCTAAAAATGTGAGTTTAGTGAAAGGGGCAGTGTGATGCAGCAGTAGATGCAGTGAGAGAGTGGAATGCAACAACAACAACAACAACAAAAAACAACAACCATAGAGGTAATGAAATAGAGTGAGAGGGTCAAACGCATCAGCAGATGCAATGAAATGCAGTGAGAAAGTGGAATGGATTTGTACAGGCAGTGCAATGCAGTGAAGTGGAATGAGGAAATGTGGATGTGGAAAGAGTGGAATGCATCAATGGAGGCAATTAAATGCAGTGAAATGCAGTGATAGAGAGACATGCGATATTGGAGGCAATGAAATGCAGCGAGTGAAATGCAACAGTAAAAGCAGTGAAATTAAGTGAAATGCAGTGAGAGAGTTAAATGGACACTGTGAAATGCATCAGTGGAGGCAATGAAATGCAATAAAATGCAACAAGGGAGTGAAATGCAACAAATGAGACAATGAAATGCTTCAGTGGAAGCAATGCAGTCACATGCTGTGACAGAGTGAAATGCAATAGTGGAATCAGTAAAATGCATCAGTGAAGGCAATGAAATTCAGTAAAATGGAGTGAGCAAGTGAAATACAACAGTTGAGGCAATGCAATACAATGAAATGCAGCAAGTGAGTAAAATACAACGGCTGAGGCAATGCAATGTAGTGAATTGGAGTGAGAGTGAAATGCAATAGTGGATACAGTTAAAATCAGTGGAGGCAATGAAATGCTGTAAAATGCAGAAAGTGAGTGAAATACAACAGTTGAGGCAATGCAATGCAATGCAGCAAGTGAGTGAAATGTAACAGCAATAGTGAAATGCAATAGTGGACTCAGTGAAATGCATCAGTGGAAGCAAAGCAGTCACATGCAGTGACAGTGAAATGCAATAGTGGAGACAGTAAAATGCCTCAGTGGAGGCAATGACATGCAGTAAAATGCAGCGAGTGAAATGCAATAGTTGAGGAAATGCAATGCAGTGAAATGCAATAGTGGAGGCAATGAAATGCTTTAAAATGCAACAAGTGAGTGAAATCCAACAAATGAGGCAATGCAATGGAGTAAAATGCAGCGAGGGAGTGAAACACAACAGTTGAGGCAATGCAATGGAATGCAGTGATGGAGAGAAATGCAATAGTGGACACAGTGAAATGCATCAGTGGAGGCAATGAAATGCAGTTAAATCCAGCAAGTAAATGAAATCCAACAAATGAGGCAATGCAATGCAGTAACATGCAGCGAGGGAGTGAAATACAACAGTTGAGGCAATGAAGTGAAATGCATTAGCGGAAGCAAAGCAGTCACATGCAGTTGCAGAGTGAAATGCAATAGTGAAGGCAGTAAAATGCCACAGTGGAGGCAATGACATGCAGTAAAAGGCAGTGAGTGAAATGCAATAGTTGAGGAAATGCAATGCAGTGAAATGCAGTGAGACAGTAAAATGCAATAGTGGACAAAGTGAAATGCATCAGTGGAGACAATAAAATGCAGTTAAATGCGACAAGTGAATGAAATGCACCAAATGAGGCAATGCAATGCAGTAAAATGCAGCGAGGGAGTGAAACACAACAGTTGAGGCAATGCAATACAGTGAAATGCATCAGTGGAAGTAATGCAATCAAATACAGTGAGAAAGTGAAATGCAATAGTGGAGGCAATGCAAAGCAGTGTGGGAGTGAAATGCATCAGTGGAGGGAATAAAATGCAGTGAGAGAGTGAGATGCAGCAGTCTGCATGTGAGCAGTAATGACATGCTGCTGTGGAACCACAGACACATGAGAGACACGTTCACTCCACATCTCTCTCTCTACCTCTGAAGCACAAAGACAATAGGACAATCTCTCTCTAAAGCGGTCAGCATTCCCAGAGGACTCTGAGTGCGGGTCCAGACGCTCAATAAAGCCGTCTGCCAGTGAAGCAGATTGAGTGTGGATCAGGTGGATAAATAAACATACATTCACAAACCCACATGCACACACACAAACACTCTAACATTAACTCCACTTCACTCGCTGGTGCCGTTTCCACAGCGCTACATATGTCGAGTGTAATAGCAAATACGCTCTAGCTATCAGCTTCTTCTCTAGAATCAGAAACAACATCACAGTTAGATGCACGAGAGTGTAAAACAGCGCCATTGTGAATGTCAGCGACTGGGCGGCGCGGTTCCAGTGAACCTCCAGCATCAGATCCAGAGCTCTGCTTTCACACTAGAAGCAAATGTCCTTGTGAATATTTTATGAAGTAGCAGAGAGAGATGCTTTGATTTATCCACCCACACAAACACACACACACACTCACCTTCAACACCCTACTGAGAGAACAAGCCTGCAAAACTACATTTTCTCCAATTTGACTATCCACTCATCCTGATTAGACATTTTATAAGAGCTATTTAGATGCCAAACAGCAGTTATTGTGTGACTAACAGACGCTGAAAAAAATAAACAACAAAATAATTATAACCTTTTATTTAATGTCATCAGAAATTCGGACACTGAGTGGCAAAAAACACTTATTGGGCCTGTGGGTTCAGATCAGGGTTTTTATAATTATACTAAAACCATAAAAAACTGTTTCATTACTTGAAACAAAACAAACTTAATTTCAAGCAACATTTCTCTTTTTCATGTAGTTTAACTTGATGTACTAAAATAACTAAAACTGAAATCAAAATAGAAGCTATATATTTATATTATAAGAAAAATGAACTACTAAAAATGACAAACACAAAAAATGACAAACTTTAAAATGAAAACTGAAAATATAAAAAATGTAAACTAATTTTAAAAAATAACTAAAACTGAACTCAAAATAAATACAAGCGATATATTTAGATGATATGTAAAACAAACTATTAAAATGACAAACACAAAAAATGACAAACTTTAAAATGAAAACTGAAAATATAAAAATAGAAACTAATAAAAAAATAACTAACTGAAATCAAAATAAATAAAATATTTATATTTAGATTCTAAGAAAAACAAACTACTAAAAATGACAAACACAAAAAATGACTAAAACCTTAAAATGAAAACTGAAAATATAAAAAAAATGACAAACACAAAAAATGAATAAAACAAAAAAAACTAGAAATTAATAATAAAAAAACTAAAACTGAAATCAAAATGAATAAAAGCTATATATTTAGATTATAAGAAAAATGAACTACTAAAAATGACACAAAAAATGACTAAAACTTTAAAATGAAAACAAAAAATGTAAAAATCAAATCTAATTTAAAAAATAACTAAAACTGAAATCAAAATGAATAAAAGCTATATATTTAGATGATATGAAAAACAAACTATTAAAATGACAAACACAAAAAATGACAAACTTTAAAATGAAAACTGAAAATATAAAAATAGAAACTAATAAAAATAACAAAAAACTATAATATCTCAATGATACTGACATAACAATGGTTCATCAAAGCTTGATGGTTTAATGTTAAAAAATGAAGAAATTAGGATGGAAATACTAACATTTTATTTTTACATTTGCACTGTAAATTTTTAAAAATATTTTACATTTTCATAAAATTTAAGAAATTATTTTCTTAAATACTCCATTTTCATTTTACAGTGAACACTATTTTGTTTAATATTTTTATTAGGGCTGTCAAATGATTAATCATGATTAAGCGCATACAAAATAAAAGTTTGAGTTTGAATATATGTGTGTGTATATATTTAAGAGAAATATGTTATGTACAAAATATTTTTATTTATATATAACATAAATTATATAAAAATCATAATAAATGCATATGCTTGTAAATATTTCCTAAATATATACATTAATGTGTTTCTATTTATACCTAATAATTACACACAGTACACACACATATATTACACAAACTTAAACTTTTGTTTTGTATGCGATTAATCGCGATTAATTGTTTAACAGCCCTAATTTTTATTTAGAAATAATAATCATAGTAACAACAGCAATAAAAAATAGTAATTAAAACTGGACCTTAAAAATGTAAAAATAATTATTAAATGCATTAAGAAATATTGAAATTAAAACAAATACACATAAAAAAAAATGCTATTTATTTTTTTCCTTAAATTATTCCAAGCTGCAAAATCGTACCTGTGTAAACTGCTACATAAAATTCCAATTCATGATCCTGTTTTGGCTTATTTTGGGATAATTTTGATTTAGATGTGCACAAATTAAATAAATGTTCATGTAAGAGTGTGTCTGAAATTTGTTGCTCAGCATTAAATGCTTGTTTATACAAAATCACACTGACAATCATGCTGTTAGTTTGAATATCAGCACAGTTATGATCACCTGCGGCACAATCACAGCTGATACTGATGCAGCAGCACCGGTGTGAACTGTCAGCAAACGCTCCAATCCGCAGCCGCTTTATCTCACTCTGTGATTGTGAGCCTCTCTGTGAGGCTGTATGACTTTAACATGAGGAGACTCCTGCGTCACACACACACACACACACACACACACACACATACACACACACTCATAGCCTGCAGCGGCTCAACCAGCAAGTAGCTAACAAATCACCTTTAGCCCAAGCGAGTGTGATGTTCTGTTTGCATGCTCCAGTTATTCACCCTGACAAACACTCACAACATGTATTTTTACATCCTCTCACTGAGCAAAAGACAGCAGCCGTGAATGAATGCGAAACAGACGTTCACAAGGGAAATGAGGAGGAAATGACAAAATTCACACACTTACACTGATTTTGGTGGCGTCCTTTGACATCTCATTCTGTGGCACCACCTACAATGAAAAAAAGTCATATCAGGGTTAATTTAAAAAAAAAAAAATTACATTACTTGAAATAAACGTTCACTTAAAATACATAAAAGTAAATTAAAAACTTTATTTTATTTCAGCTAATTACAAAAGCAACTTTTTTCATTTCGTTTTGTTTATACTGAAATCCTAAAACAACAAAAAACTAAATAAAATGTAATAAAATCCATATCGGCATATTCAAAATGTAAAACAAAAATGACAAACTCGCACAGAAATTACTAAAACTTTAACTAAAATGAATGTGAAAACAAAAAATATCTAATTCAAAATAAATGATAATAAAATAACATTCATACATCACAGTCATACATCATATCAGCATAATCAGATTTACAACTACATATTTTCATTTAAATTAAATTAAATTCAGAATTAGGGTCCCAAATATAAAAAGTATATTTATAATATTAAAATAAATAAATATATATAAACATTTAAATATTAAAACAACATTTTAAATATAAAATGATATACAGAATATTTAAATATATGTTTTTTTATTTTTTTTTAAATTGATTTTCATTGTTTTTATTTTTGAATTATTTATTTGTTTGTACTGTATATTTGTATGTTTTACTTTCCACCAACCCTAATCTTAACTATACTGTAACTCTCATAATAATAATAATTTTTTTTATTTAATTTTTTTCTCACCCTAAAGTGCTACAAGCATGCAATAAACTGAGGTAAAGATTGTAGTCACAAATTCAATAATACAACAAGCTAAAATATTAACAAAATACAAATATCAGGCTAAATATGCATTACATGAAACAGTATTTTCCTGTACAGTTATTTATTTATTTATTTATTGCCTATGGCAAAGGGGTTATTTCACATAAATACAAATTTGAGCATTATATTATATATTATTATATATGTTAATGTTTTTTTTAATTGATTTTCATTGTTTTTATTTTTGAATTATTTGTTTTAACTGTATATTTGTACGTTTTACTTTCCATCAACTCTGATCTTAAATATACACTGAACTCTCATAATAATAATACATTTTATTATTTATTATTTTTTCTCACCCTAAAGTGCTACAAGCATGCAATAAACTGAACATGCAAACACAAATTCAATAACACAACAAGCTAAAATATATATATAAAAAAACAAATATCAGGTTAAATATGCAATACATGAAACGGTATTTTCCTGTACAGTTCTTTTTTTTTTTTTATTAATTAATGAATTTATTTTTTTTGCCTATGGCAAAGGGGTTATTATACTAGCAGGATATTCAAACACACACACACACACAGATATATAATGACGCTCAAGTCCAGTGTGCTGGAATGAGATGTTGGTTCTGCGCCATGCGATCTTAACTGGCCACGGCAGATCCTCAAGAGCCCTTCATGAATAATGCATGACGCAAAGGTGAGCAAGAGTTTCTCCATGTCCCTCTTTTTCATCCCTCCATCCAATTAAAAAGCATCTTGAGTTCACAGCGGGAAGCCCTGCAATCTCTCCCACTCACTCTCTCTCTCTCTCTCTCTCTCTCTCTCTCTCTCTCTCTCTCTCTCTCTCTCTCTCTCTCTCTCGTGTCTGGGGAACCTGCAGCTATTTCTACTGGTTGTGATTAATGTTGTGTGGACTGTTACCTGCTGCAGACGCGCGGGTCCATTAATACCGCTGTATCCTCTCCTCTCCTGTGCTCTGCTCACCTCATGTTTGTGTTTCTTCAACTCTGGCCACTTTTATGTCCCAGTGGTTTTATTAAAACGAACAGATTTCAATGTGATTTCATTATGCGACGATCTTGGAAAATCTTAACTAGGTCTTCATCATTTATTCTTGCTACTTTTTAAATGTCTTGCATGTTTTTTATTTATTTTTATTTATTTTTTATTTAGATTTTTATTTATTTATTTGTTTTTTGTCTTAGATCCAGACATTCCGTCTTAAACTATAAAAAAAGTTGTGCCAATAGCTTTGTGGGCAGCACTGACATATAGCGTTCTTGCGCTTCGGACGTCCCAAGTTCGAGTCCCGGCTCACTGACCTTTCCTGATCCCACCCCCTTCTCGCTCTCCCACTTCACTTCCTGTTCCTTGACTTAACTGTCCTATCATAATAAATGGAAAATGCCAAAAAATAATAATAAAAAAAACTATAAAGAAGCTGTCAAGGTAAATAACACAAACAAAAATTTTTATCATGCATGATTTCTATTCAAGCTGCAATTTTGTCAAATTATGAAAAACGTGTGAAAATATCATTTAATTTAGGGTACACAGAATGCTAACTATCAAAATGAAAGAGTCATTTTATATCTAAAAAAAATGTAAAAAAATGTAACAACAAAGGTTTAAGATGTGGCAATGACATTTGTGAATATAAACAGTACATTTAAGAAAAAAAGGCTTCTCCCATGATTATGTCCAAGAATTGAGGAAAAAAACCCGATTGTAATTTTCCAGATAAAAACTGTGATTGTGATTTAAAATTCATAAATGAGGTTTCTGCCACACAATAAAAAATAAAAAAGGTAACTGCAACTTTTTTATCTCACAATTCTGACGTTTTTTCTTGCAGTTGCGAGTTTACATCTCACAATTCTGACTTTTTTCTTAGAATTGTGAGTTTATATCTCAGAATTTTTTAAAGTCGCAAAAGATAAACTCACAATCCTGACTTTATCTCAGAATTACAAGTTTATATCTTGCAATTCTGAGATCTTGCAAAGAACGCAATTTTTTCGGAATATCCAAATGATTGCAAATGTTGATTTTATATAACAATTCAACAAAAAGGTAATATTAATTAAACATTTTACATTTTAAATGTAGCCTACATTTTAAACACAATATTGTCATAATTGTTTGTTATATTTTGCAACAAAATAGTTTCAACAAAATCTTTTTTCTTGTAATAGTGAGTTTACATCTCACAATTCTGACTTTTTTCTCAGAATTGTGAGTTATAAAGTTTATATCTCTGAATTTTTTAAAGTCGCAAAAGATAATCCTGACTTTATCTCAGAATTACAAGTTTATATCTTATAACATGCAATTGCGAGTTACTTAGTCAGAATAGTGAGATATAATCTCGCAATTCTGAAAACATATCAGTTTTTCCCTTCACAAATTGGACTTTATAACTCGGAATTGCAAAAAAAGTCACAAACTCGCATTTGCATGAAAAAACATCAGAATTGCAAGTTCATATTTCAAAATATCTCATATCTCTTTTTTGAGAGTTTATATTTCAAAATTCTAAGAAAAAAGACAGAATTTTGAGATAAAAATTCACAATAACCTTTTTATATTTCATGTTCAGTGGTGGAAATGGGATTCCATAGTATAATAATAATAATAATAATAATAATAATAATAATTAAAATACTACAAAATAAGAAATATTACCAATTGTAATTTTTTTTTTCATAATTGTATTAATATTTTTATATCTATTTAATTAAAACTCTGCCAGTGGTTCTCAAACTGGGGTACGTGAGATGACGGAGGGGTACGTGAACAAAATGCTGAGCTTTGGCATTTATTTAATTCTACCACAATTTAAAGTAACATTTCTGACATTTCTGACAAGCAAAATACTGCTTTTAGTATTAAACAGGAAAGTTGGAGTGTCGTAAACGGTCAAATGATATCAATTTACCTCATCTTTTGCGGTCAAAACTAACTGCATCCACACCAGCCTGCGTATGATAGGATCCCCAAAAAGTATGCTGCTTTGTCAAATTGCGCTGCTGTTCATTGTATTTTTAAAGTAGATTTGTAGCACTTAAGAGCATGAAAAACAAATACTGACACAGACTGTAAATAGACATCGATTTAAGAAACTCTTTGATTCAGAAACACTCCCTGTGCGAGTTATTGTTTTTTTTTATTTTATATAACAGTTTAACAAAAAGGTAATATTAAGTGAACATTTTACATTTTAAATGTAGCCTACATTTTAAACACAATATTGTCACTATTGTTTGTTATATTTTACAACAAAACAACAGTTCCAAGTCAGTTAATAACCCATTCATAACTACAGCCCCTTTCTTAATGAATGAATGAATGAATGAACGAAAGACACCACACCTCACTCATAAAGACAGTGACTTGCCGCCACCTACTGGCGATTTTAGTTTAAATCATTTATTTTGCCATCATTTATTGCTTTCTTTTGTATATTAAAAATCCACTTTAATAGAATGTTAAGAAAATGACATAAAAGATGACATACAATTAATAAGTCCAGAAAAAACTTTGCCTCTATAAAAAAATGCACCTGTAAATCAATTTAAGGGGGCAAAATATCCCTTACTGGAAAATGTGTGACTGCGGTCTAAGTGGGGGTACTCAAAAGAATGTTAAATGCCCCAGCACTAAGCCATGTTGCATTTTATTTTGATTAACTGTGCATGTGCACTGTTGGACATTATTAGGAGATTAACGAAATAATTTAAGAGCATACTCTAAAAGTCCACAGGATCAAACACACCCACAGTTGAAGAAACACCCTGATACCTACTAATATAATACTAACATACCTACTAATAACACAGCAGCACCAAAACATATTTGGACACTTAAAATGCTTAAATCTCATTGCATTAGATTTAAAATTGAGCACTTCATGATTCTGATTCTAGTGATATTTAGTCTTTATTGTCAACACTAGATCTATTGTGTTCATTTCAAACCCAACAAATGTCTTTCTGTCAAATGTTTTGCTTGTAATGTCTAATTGCGTATCTTTCTTTACAATAAATGACACTTCTGTGATATTTTGATATATAATGCAGCATTCAGCTGTTTTAAGCGTCCAAACTGACTATATGGCCACTTTATAATGTATTGAAATTTCTCAAGACGTCTGCGATCGTCTGTTCATGCAGGTGATGCTGTGCAGCTGAAGCCTTTGACTGACAGCAGGTTATTAACGTGTGTGTGTGTGTGTGTGTGTGTGCGCACTGAACCCTCGCTCTCTCTCTGTCTCTTAAAATAGGCCGCTGTGTTTGAGTGGCACAAGTGCAGACAGGAAGAGGAAATGGCCGTATAATTGCAGGCGGGTGACAGCGGGCCGCTGCAGATCATGTTGTTCCGTGTATTGTTAGTAATGGTAATTGCAGGCATATATTTGCGCAGGTTAAGGGCTGAACTCAAGGGGACGCCGCTGACAGAACGCTGGGATTATCATCTTACTAACATTATGCTTTCTGGATCAGATGTAATCCTCCACACACTGACACTGAACCCTCAACCTACAGATGACAGATGACAGATCATATGTGTGTTAATAGTGTGCCATTACTGCAACACCTCTACAGCGCTGGTTGCTAAGTGGTTGCTAGGGTGTTCTTGATGGTTGCTAGGGTAGTCTTAGTCAATATGCAGTTGCTAGGGTGTTCTGGGTGGTTGCTACTGTTGTGGGAGGTTGCTAGGGCGTTGTGGGTGGTTGCTAGGGTAGTCTTAATCAATATGCAGTTGCTAGTGTGTTCTGGGTGGTTGCTACTGTTCTGGGGTGCGTTTCCCAAAAGTATCGTTGGCTAACTATGGTGGTTAGGTCCATTGAACTCTATTGGTAACGACGGAACTTGTGACCGTAGTTGGTTTTGGGAAACGCACCCCTGGGTGGTTGTTAAGATGAGGGTGGTTGCTAGGGTGTTGTAAATGGTTGTTAATGTTCTGGGTGGTTGCTAGGGTGTCGTGAATGGTTTTTAATATTCTGGGTGCTTGTTATGGTGTTCTGGGTGGTTGCTAGTGTTCTGGGTAGTTTCTAGGGTGTTGTGAATGGTTGCTAGTGTTCTGGGTGGTTGCTACTGTTGTGGGTGGTTGCTAGGGTGTTGTGGGTGTTTGCTAGGGTAGTCTTAGTCAATATGCAGCTGCTAGGGTGTTGTAAGTGGTTGCTACTGTTCTGGGTGGTTGCTAGGGTGCTGTGGTTGGTTACTAATGTTCTGGGCGGTTGCTAGGTGTTGTGAATGTTTGCTAGTGTTCTGGATTGTTGTTAGGGTGTTGTGAGTGGTTGCTACTGTTCTGGGTGGTTGCTATGGGGTTGCTGCTGTTCTGGGTGGTTGCTATGGGGTTGCTAGTGCTGTGGGTGGTTATTACTGTTCTGGGTGGTTGCTAGGAGCTGTGAGTGGTTGCTACAGTTGTGAGTAGTTGCTAGTGTTCTGGGTGATTGCTAGGGTGTTGTGAATGTTTGCTAGTGTTCTGGATTGTTGTTAGGGTGTTGTGAGTGGTTGTTACTGTTCTGGGTAGTTGCTAGGAGCTGTGAGTGGTTGCTACTGTTTTGGGTGGTTGCTATGGGGTTGCTGCTGTTCTGGGTGGTTGTTACTGTTCTGGGTGATTGCTAGGAGCTGTGAGTGGTTGCTACTGTTTTGGGTGGTTGCTATGGGGTTGCTGCTGTTCTGGGTGTTTGTTACTGTTCTGGGTGATTGCTAGGAGCTGTGAGTGGTTGCTACTGTTGTGAGTAGTTGCTAGTGTTCTGGGTGATTGCTAGGGTGTTGTGGGTGGTTGCTAGGTGTTGTGAATGGTTGCTAGTGCCCTGGGTGGTTGTTAGGGTCTTATGGGTGGTTGCTAGTGTTGTCCGTGGTTGCTATGTGGTTGCGGGTGGTTGCTATGTGGTTTCTTTCTATCTGGTGTAAACAGTGCATCCTTTTGTTCTTAGTTCTGGCTCATGTTCAATATGCATCTATGGGATTTCTTCACCTGTTTTCTGGTCCAGCAGGTGCAAATATTCCTTTTATCGTTTAGTAAAGCACTTCGCTTCTCCTCAACAACACACACGATTTGAGCAATCACTCACATCTGAAGCACAAACGCTGCTTTATGGATAATTCCCGCCTGTACCTGATTGGTGCTCCACGTCTGCTTGTCGGTCCATTCTCTGTGGTTCCTGATGTACCACCACTGAATCTCCAGCGAGTAGGAGGGCGATCCCGCGCCTCTGAAGGAGCAAGCCATCTCCACATCCTGTCCGCTTTGTGCCGTGATGTCATGAGGCACCTCTGTGAACACCGCTGTGGAACAACAGACACAGGTTAGTTATGATGAACCACGACGTTTTAGTATCATCAGCGAATGCTTTTAAATAAGGTCATAACACTTCTACTGCCATCCTGTGACAGTTCTGCCCCGAATTCAGGCATGTTGGGTTGTTAAAAACAAAGAAACCAAAGTTTAAACTCTTAGTTTGGTCTTTAAACTCTTTATTAGTGACTTTATTAGTGGTGTTTCTGTGTAATTTGGAGCTCAACAGCTCCAGTTCCTACTGATTTTGATTGCATTCAAAAACAGTATGAACATTCTGCAAAACATCTCTTTTTGAGTTCCACAGAAGAAAAAAAGTCATACAGGATGACGAGAGGCTGAGTAAATAATAACAGAACTTTATTTTCTGATTAATCTCTTTAACATCTAAACATCTTCTCTGCACTATTATACAAGTGAAACCTCTTTAACAACTCAAGACACGAAGACCAAACATCTCGTATTTGTGTTGAGGCCAATCTATATTGCAAAGAAAAGCAAACAACTCAATCTTCTCTCTTTTTCGAGATGCCGTTATCATCTCAGATAACATTTTGGAAACCGCCCAACGCCGCCAACCTGAACGGCCAACATCAGATCCAGAGTTATCAGCCAACGTTCAGAGAGTTATCGCAAGAAAACAAGCATCTCGCCACCAGATAAAGTTGTTCTCAGAAGTGTACGAGCAAAACACTCAAGTGCAGCGTTTCCCATGACTGACCCCGTGAGTGAAACAAGCTCATCCGCCACTTCAGACAAACACAATTCAATTATCCTCCCCGTCAAAGCCCAGAAGATATGACTCCCCCCTCAACCGGCCCACAAAACACTGTCCATCGGCCAACACACAGAAGAGACGGCGTCAGAACGAGCGCAAATCAGTGTGGAGGAATCATTTCTCCCTTATCAACCCTTACAGGCCCTGCAGGAAGTGATGCGCACACTTCAAAGAGAGAGCACTTGCCGTTTGCTCACACCTGATCGACGACGGCCACAGGAAGTGATGAATCCCTGGAAGACATTACAGATATAAAACTTTTTCAACGGTATTGTGAATACATTAAAAATCTAGTATGTAAAAGAGTTTCAGTCCAGTTTTGCTCTAAACACAGGTGATGTCAGGTTCTCAGCATGTGGTAGTGTGTGCTGCTCAAACGAGCCCCGTGTGAGATGAAGACGTGTTGAGCAGAATCCCTCCACATATGGCTAATAACACACCCAAATCCTCTTAACCGTTTCCTCCAGAGCGCCTCTTCATTTACCCATAATCCCATTCAAGCAGCCGCCGACGCTGTGGAGGCCGCTGTCAAACCCACAGGGGGTTCCCAAGACTTCCGTCCAGACAAAAGGCATGCTGGGAAATCCGTCCGTGCTCCGATCACGACCTGGAGATAAGGCATTTGTTCAGAATGCGTAAAAAGAGTTGATATCATAAAGCATGATGAATGAATATAAGAAGAAATGAAGGGAATGACGGTTCCTGATGACTGACTGATAGATAATGCTTTCGTTCACATAAAGTGATGAAAGTCAAATTAAAGCCTTAAAATCCAGACTGAAGTTTCAGACAGGGTAATATGATTTGGTTCAAAAACATTTATATGTTATGCTGGCTGAAAGTCTCTTTACATCCTGACTGCAATCACTAAGTTAAGTGGTCTAAATGTATTTATATCATCTGTGGAAGGCATAAGACCATAAAATGTTCATCCAATCATATTCCTCAGTCCGAGGACTACAATAGGCTGTCCTACCTGCCTGTTAACATATGTATTTGCATACCTCCGCACACCCCATTCATGCAGACATGATACATCATCAGCGTGTTCCATTACGCTATTTCAGACCGAGCGAGAATATAAGGTGTTATAGATAACAACAGATATAACAATAGACAGATAGATAGATAGATGGAATGACAGACTGATATAACAGATATAACGATAGATATAATGATAGATAGGTATGATATAACGACAGACAAATCGATAGATAGATAGAACAACAGATCACTATAACAGATATAATGATAGATATAATGGTATAACATAGACAGATAGACAGATATAACAGATATAACAATAGATATAACGATAATACATATAATGATATAACGATAGATACACTGACCAAAATTATAAACACAACACTTCTGTTTTTGCCCCCATTTTTCATGAGCTGAACTCAAAGATCTAAGACTTTTTCTATGTACCCAAAAGGCCTATTTCTCTCAAATATTGTTCACAAATCTGTCTAAATCTGTGTTAGTGAGCACTTTTCCTTTGCCGAGATAATCCATCCACCTCACAGGTGTGGCATGTCAAGATGCTGATTAGACAGCATGATTATTAACAGGTGTGCCTTAGACTGGCCACAATAAAAGGCCACTCTAAAATGTGCAGTTTTATCACACAGCACAATGCCACAGATGTCGCAAGTTTTGAGGGAGCGTGCAATTGGCATGCTGACTGCAGGAATGTCCACCAGAGCTGTTGCCCTTGAATTGAATGTTCATTTCTCTACCATAAGCCGTCTCCAAAGGCGTTTCAGAGAATTTGACAGTACATCCAACCGGCCTCACAACCGCAGACCACGTGTAACCACACCAGCCCAGGATCTCCACATCCAGCATCTTCACCTTCATCATCTGAGACCAGCCACTCGGATTTGCTCGGAAACCACTTTGGTTTGCATAACCAAAGAATTTCTGTCAGAAACCTCAACGGCGTCTCGACCTGACTGGAGTTTGTCATGGTAACTGACTTGAGTGGGCAAATGCTCACATTCGATGGCGTCTGGCACTTTAGAGAGGTGTTCTCTTCATGGATGAATCCCGGTTTTCACTGTACAGGGCAGATGGCAGACAGTGTGTATGGCGTCGTGTGGGTGAGCGGTTTGCTGATGTCAACGTTGTGGATTGAGTGGCCCGTGGTGGCGGTGGGGTTATGGTATGGGCAGGCGTATGTTATGGACAATGCATTTTAATGTTGGCATTTTGAATGCACAGAGATACCGTGACGAGATCCTGAGGCCCATTGTTGTGCCATTCATCCACGACCATCACCTCATGTTGCAGCATGATAATGCACGGCCCCATGTTGCAAGGATCTGTACACAATTCCTGGAAGCTGAAAACATCCCAGTTCTTGCATGGCCAGCATACTCACCAGACATGTCACCCATTGAGCATGTTTGGGATGCTCTGGATCGGCGTATATGACAGCGTGTTCCAGTTCCTGCCAATATCCAGCAACTTCGCACAGCCATTGAAGAGGAGTGGACCAACATTCCACAGGCCACAATCAACAACCTGACCAACTCTATGCGAAGGAGATGTGTTGCACTGCGTGAGGCAAATGGTGGTCACACCAGATACTGACTGGTTTTCGGACCACCCCAGACCCCCCCAATACAGTAAAACTGCATATTTTAGAGTGGCCTTTTATTGTGGCCAGCCTAAGGCACACCTGTGCAATAATCATGCTGTCTAATCAGCATCTTGATATGCCACACCTGTGAGGTGGATGGATTATCTCAGTAAAGGAGAAGTGCTCACTAACACAGATTTAGACAGATTTGTGAACAATATTTGAGAGAAATAGGCCTTTTTTGTACATAGAAAAAGTCTTAGATCTTTGAGTTCAGCTCATGAAAAATGGGGGCAAAAAAAAAAGTGTTGCGCTTATAATTTTGGTCAGCATAGATAGATATAACGATATATATATATATATATATATATAATGACAGATAGATATAACGACAGATACATATTACGATACATAGATGTAATGACAGATAGATGTAATGATAGATATTAAGATAAAGAGATATAACGATAGACATAATGAAAGATAGATACAATGATACATAGATATAATGACAGATATATCGATAGATATAAAGATAGATATAATGATAGATAGATATAATGATAGGTAGAGATAATGACAGATATAACGATAGATATAAAGATACATAGATATAATGACAGACAGATATAATGATATGATATATATAATGGTAGTACGATAGATATAACAATAGATATAATGACATAGCTATAACGATAGATATAACGATAGATAAATGATAGCTATTACGATACATAGATAAAATGATAGATAGATATAATGATAGATATAACGATAGAGGGATATAACAATAGATAGATATTACGATACACAGATATAACGATAGATGTAACGATAGGTAGATATGAAAGATATAACAATAGATATACCAATAGATAGATATAATGATAGATATAACGATAGAGGGATATAACAATAGATAGATATTACGATACATATATATAACGATAGATGTAATGATAGGTAGATATGATAGATATACCAATAGATAGATATAACGATAGATAGATATAACAACAGATATAACGATAGATAGATATAACGATACATATATATAATGACAGATATAACAGCAGATATAATGATAGATGTAACGATAGATATAACGATGATAGCTAGATATAACGATAGGTACATATAATGACAGATATAACGATAGACTGATAGAACGATAGAACAATAGCTAGATAGATAGATGCATCTATGATATTTTGAATGATAGATAGAAAGAACAACAGAACAAAGTATAGAATGACAGAATGATAGATGAAATGACAGGTGATAGAACGATAGAATGATAGAACGATAGAACAATAGACAGATAGATAGATAGATGGATAGATAGATAGATAGATAGATAGATAGATAGATAGATAGATAGATAGATAGATAGATGCATCTATGATATTTTCTCTGGCGTCTTTTCTCTCCACAAAAGCTCTTGTGATGCGAGCCGCAGCCTCTCTGGGACGAAGATGACAGGCAAGCGGTTTCTGTAATTACTGCTAGCCGATCTGCATATTATAATTGGGGTCCTGGGGCATCATTATTTCACAGGGAACAGAAAAAAGGCTCAGATCAGATACAAGAGCGACATCCGCGTAATCAGCGTCTCTATCAGAGGCAGGGAGGACGCCTTCACTGATCGACCCAGTCCATCAGCCCAACAAACTCTTTAATGAAAAACCAGACGCGTTCGGCCGCTCTCCACGAGACGAGCGGGAAATGCCCTAAATATCACAGCGGGAAGCGCACTGGCGGAGGGGGAGGTCGGGTTCGTTTCTGGGAGACACTCATTTGAAGAAGCAGGCGGCAGGTCTCTCGTCCCGGCCCTTTGAAATCTGAATCTCTGGTTGATTGAGTTTAGATCAAAGCACCGCACACTGAGTGTCTTGCACGCTTATTCTGCACTCAGATGCCGTGAAACACAATTGAGATGCTCCAACATCAGAGCTGCTCCCAAATCTAACAAATGCACGGCTATCATAGAATCACATCCACCAGGATAGATGCCAATCACCATGTTTACATGCACAACCAAATATATATCAAAGTTTGTAGTAATTAATAATAAGTTTTAGTTTTTTAAAAACCAGTAAAAAACTAATATTTAGAATTTTTGCATAATATTGCATAATATTTGCATAATAATTACTATAATAAGGTATTGTATTGCTGCTGAAAATTTATTTTTTTATGACAGGAATAAATCACATTGCATACAGTAACTATTCACAATGTCTGCATCTTTGCAAGATGAAATCTGATTTGTTTGTTCAATATCTAGTGTACACTATCCACAGCGGTTAGTATAGTAATGATGTAATGTAAGCATGATGCCAGGAGACTTTCTCATACATCAACTGAGGGCAGCTGTCAAATCTGGGAAGAGAGGATGGAAACTGGGCTTGCTGCCTCTGCTCATGTGTATCATGACATCTCACTGTCATGCAGGAGACAGCAAGAGCATCAGCGGCTTTACACATTCAGCCATACGATGCACTGAAAACCACTCGTTCATTCATTCTTTCAGTCTTTACTACAATGCAAATGCCAGATAGTAGTTAACTGTAAGGGAGAAAAATAAGTGATCTAACATTAGATTGATAGGGTTTGTAAACATAATACTTATTGAATATTGGTTAAAAAAAAACAAACAAGCAAACAAAAAACATATACACTACCAGTCAAAGGTTTTTGAACTGTAAGATGTTTTGTTTTTAAAGGAGTCTCTTCTGCTCACCAAGCCTGCATTTATTTGATCCAAAATACAGCAAAAGCAGTAATATTGTGAAAAATTTTTACTATTTAAAATAACTCCTTTCTATTTGAATATATTTTAAAATGTACTTTATTCCTGTGATCAAAGCTGAATTTTTAGCATCATTACCCCAGTCTTCAGTGTCACATGATCTTTTAGAAATCATTTTAATATGCTGATTTGCTGTTCAAGAAACATTTATTATTATTATTATTATCAATATTTAAAATAGTTACATTTTAAACAGTACATTTTGTTCAGGATTCTTTGATGAAAAGAAAGTTCCAAAGATCAGCATTTATCTGAAATAAAAAGCTTTTGTAACATTATACACTATACCATTCAAAGGCCATTTGGGAAAGAAATGATAAAAAACTAATTCTTATATTTAGCAAGGATGCTTTAAATTGATCAAAAGTGACGATAAAGCCATTTATAAGAAGTGTTGGGGAAAGTTACTTTTAAAAGTAATGCATTACAATATTGAGTTACTCCCTAAAAAAGTAACTAATTACATTAGTTACTTTTTATGGAAAGTAATGCATTACTTTACTTTTGTGTTACTTTTTAAATCTGGGCTGGGCTTGCTAGCTTTGCTTTTAATATAAAAAGTTCTATTTTTGGCAAATGTAAAAGCCTTTTCACACCAAAAGCCTCAGGCTTTGAGAAAAGTATATTCGCGTCTGTACAGTAGATCGCAGAAATGAAAATGTCAACTCTTCAGCAATAAAAAAAGGAAAACAAATGTTAGATTATCTTGAGTCATTTTTGCTTATTAGTATGGTTGAATTGGATCATCAAAGGTCAGCAGCAAAGACATCATTTAATACAATGGGATTAAATGCATAAAGGATATTTGTATTATTTAACATTTAATTATTGCAGGTTTGCGTCATATTCTGAGTTGAATTTGTTTTTATTCATTCTGAGGAATACTGAATCTGTTTTTTTCTGAGTGACATGAATTAATGCATGTTCACATTTATTCTAGAACTAACATATTACTCCCGATTTCTCTCAACATGGGGACAGGAGAACTTTTAATCAATAAATGGGGGGAAAAGTAACTGGCGTTACTTATTCGAAAAAAGTAACTCAGATATTTTCTTGTCAATTAAAAAGTAATGCATTACTTTAAGTAATAATATTACGAATCTTGCGTTACTATTAGTGTGTTACCCCCAACACTGTTTATAATGTTACAAAAGATTTCAGATAAATACTGTTCTACTAAACTTTCTATTTATCAAAGAAACCTTAAAAAAAGACAGATAGCCAGACAGATAACTCAGCTGTTTTCAACATAATAATAATAAAAAAAAAATTTTTTTGTTTTTTTTTTTTTGAGCAGAAAATCTGAATATTAGAATGATTTCTGAAGGATCATGTGACTGAAGTAATAATGCTAAAAAATCAGCTTTGAAATTCAGCTTTTTTAAAGCATATTCAAATAGAAAAGTTATTTTAAACAGTAAAAATATTTCAAAATTTTACTGTTTTTGCTGTACTTCGGATCAACTAAATGAATAGAAGAGACTTCTTTAAAAAACATTAAAAATCTTACTGTCCAAAAACGTTTGACTGGTAGTGTGTATATTATGTAATTTTTTTTAAGGGCTTTTTGCAAAACTAATCCTTAAGTAGAAACTATTCATGAGTTCGTGAGAAATAATCTCAGATCTGAGAAAACGTTCATTCATGCTCCTGCCAAACAGAAAGTCTGGTGTCTCGGGACATTTTCCTTCCCGAAAGCTCCGCAGGGGCGCGAACGCAAGCGTGCGAGATCCCTCCTCAAACCTCATCAAAGCCTGGACAAACAGAACGAGTCCTGCTGGCAGACGCGGTCTATCACGGCGCGACGCTGTGCGAGAAAAGCGGAGCGATCGACAACTCAAACAATCTATATGGAGAGTGACAGAGAGAGTTCTGTTGCGGCCCAAATGGCACATTAATACGCACTTATTTAGTTTATCTGCTGATTAGTTTCACATTTGAGCTGCAGATTGCGTGTAGTTCTAAAAAAAAAAAAAATAATGCTTCCTGTGTTTAGACTTCACATCACGCAGTCAACTTTGTTATAGTAATACAGCTGCCGCGTTTCTTGGGCGGGTCAGCGCTCGATTCAAGATTAAAGAAAATGTTTGAAATTTCACATACGTTATTCTTGACGGCGGCGTGTCAAACGCGAGACTAAGAGCTTCACTTCAAAGCAAACGTGCCGTTTAATCTGCAGCCCGCCAACACTTACCCTCACATATGAGCTCTAGTGGCAGTCAAGTGCTCCCGTTGCCCCGGAAACCAGAGGTGGCTCCTCACTTATAATCACTTCTTGAGAGCGGGAAAAAAACGTGCGGGCGTGAGCCGAACAGCTGTGAGGAGAATTATGCTTATAGGCGTCCAAATAATCGGACTGATGCTCAGTCGGACAGAAAAGCCTTCATGAAAACACCTCAATCAATCTGAACGAGCTCAAACCGAATAACATTTCAATCTAAAGGGAAAAAAACAAGCATGTAAAGTATTCACATAAACGCATGTAACGCACGCGTGTTACTTCATATGGACGTGCGTTTGTTTCCCGCCTCATGCTTTACAGCTTTTCTAACAGGAATATCAGATTTCTTTTTTAGATATGTTCATCAGGGTAAAAAAAAAAGACAATTATCCACCTTATTCTTCAACGTGGAAGAGAATTCCACTTCATTAGCCGCTACAGGGTAATAAGAGGAAGGAGAAGAACAACGTGCAGTAAATGGTAAAACTGTTTGCACTACAAACCACTGTGTTCATACATTAAAATAATATGGTAAGACACATCAATTTGCAATATCAAGCTGAAAAACAAGCTGTTTTGACATCTGTGTACCGTTACACCCCTAGATGTTTTACATCGATGCGAGTGAAGTACTACATAATAAATTATTTTTTAGCATCCAGATACGTCGAGAATATGGTATTTGGATTCGTGCCGAATGAGAGAGGTAGGCATCACCTTAAATTAATTTGTTTTTGGATTGACTTTTTATAGCCTAAACGCAAAGCCTTAAAGGAACACTCCACTTTTTTTCGAACATAGGCTCATTGTCCAGCTCCTCCAGAGTTAAACAGTTGAGTTTTACCGTTTTCAAATCCATTCAGCCGATCTCCGGGTCTGGCGGTAGCACTTTTAGTATTGCTTATAGCCTAGATTATTTAATCTGATTAGACCGATAGCATCTCGCTCAAAAATGACCATATATAATGACGATATTTAAAAATGGACTCTTCTGTAGTCACATCGAGATGCTAACGGTATAATCGGATTCAATGATCTATGCTAAAAGTGCTAACGCCAGACCCGGCTGAATGGATTAAAAAAACGGTAAAACTCAACTGTTTAACTCTAGGGGAGCTGGAAAATGAGCCTATTTTCAAAAAAGTGGAGTGTTCCTTTAACTTTGATTTGTGGAGAGAAGAAGACTAATAACTGTGTTTATGTTTGTAAACATTTTGCTTTACCGGCATTTTAGGCTACATTATTTCTGAATGTAAAAATGACATGCGACATGAGCCCATGCAACTTACGTTTTTTTCCTTCTTAAAACACAGTTTTATACAAGTAGCGCTATACAAGTAGCATTTTTAAATATCTTTATAAAAAAAAAAAAAAAAAAAAAAAAAAAAAAACACTTTAATGTCTTTAAAGCGTTAGCCGATTTTTTATTTATTTTTGTTTAGTAGCCTACATTTTGAAAAATCTAGAAAAGCTGATGCTGTGTTGGCTGTGACTAAGTGCAGCGGGTTAAGATACCAGATCTTTTCTGGGTTTTTTTTTCTTTATCTTTTTGAGTAAAGAAAACGCTGTACTTTATTATTATTATTGGCAAAGAAAACGTTTTAAAGATAACGTTATTAACCGGTATTTTTTCTACTCAAACCGGTTTCGGAACAATAATAATACAGAAGAATGCAGAAACAGAAACGTTAAAATATCGATTCTGCTTGGAGTGAACCGATTTAATTTCGTTTTCAAGCCCTGGTAAAAAACTGCGGACATGGCAACTCTAGTTCTGAGCGCAGATTCTTGTTTGGAACACATGTAATGCACGATAACCATCGTACAGTAACAAAAATGCAATTGAGTGGAGAATAAATTGAGACTATGCTAACATCTTTTGTTTTTCAAATGTCTCTTCTAGAGTTTCTGAAGAACATCTTAAAAATGTCTCAAACTGCAATCAGAAATCGCAGTATGAACTCAACTCATATTCTTGATCAAAAGACCAAGACCAAAAGTTGATACTTAACTTCATTAAGTCTCCCATATAAAGAGCAATTTGATGATGTATAATAGCATGACATTTTGGCAGAAATGAACATGGTGAATGTGCATAAAGTTAAAGCCGCTAAACCTTATGAAGATGGATGATATCCTGAAAAACACAAATATACTATTTAAAACACAAATGTGACTCTGGACCACAAAACCAGTCATAAGGATTACATTTTCGAAACTGAGATTTATACATCATCTGAAAGTTGAATAAATAAGCTTTCCATTGTTGTATGGTTTGTTAGGATAGGACAATATTTGGTCGAAATACAACTATTTGAACATATGGAATCTGAGGGTGCAAAAAAATAAAAAAATTGAGAAAATCGCCTTTTGAAATTGTCCAAATGAAGTTCTTAGCAATGCATATTACTAATCAAAAAATTTTAATATATTTACATTTGGAAATTTACAAAATATCTTCATGGAACATGATTTTTAATTAATATCCTAACAAATTTGGCCGTAAAAGAAAATTTGATCTTTTTGACCCATGCAATGTATTATTGGCTATTGCTACAAATGTACCTGTACTACTTAAGACTGGTTTTGTGGTCCAGGGTCACAAACTGCATAATAACCTGATCCAAATTCAGCAAAACAAGATTTTTTATAACATTTCACAGCATAAATATGACTGAAGAATCTAAATCTGTGGTTTCATCTTCTACTAGTGAAAAGCATCTACACTCCCTAAAGCTACAAGCCAACCTAAACCTCTAAACTACTCCTCTGAACATCTGAAAACGCCAACCAGCGTATGCTGTAGTAGCTGAAGAGGCATGACCTTCTCATCAATTCACAACAAACTAGCATATTATATAGTGTTATATATAGCACTGCATATAAAGTGTTTGAAGGTCATGGCTGAGTTTGTTAAAGCATATTAGAATACTGTTCTTACAAGTTTTGCTATACATTTACGTGACAGAACTAGTACAAATACTATGCTAATCTGCCTTCAGCAAATGTACTAATTGCATACTGCAGAGCATATATATATATATATATATAAAAAATAAATACAAAAAATATCAATATACTGTATTCTGCACATTTTGCCAATTTACATACAAGTAAAAGTACAAAGCAGCATGCTATCTAGATCACAGCCATACTATTTCCGAAAAACAGCAGGCATCTCGGTGTACACTGCACTGAATGCAGAGTATTGAGGGATTTCCAGGTCATGTGTTCACAACTCAGCGGTTTTCACCACGGTTGCATCATCACACGCTGGTCATCGGCGTCTGTCTCCTGCGCTCGGGTCAGACGGATGGTGCAGGCAGTGGGTCTGTATTATGAAGAGAGCGCAGGGTTTTATGAGTGTCAGTGGGAGGACAGGAGGACACACGGGCCCTCAGAATGATGAATGTGCCGCGACTCGCTCATATTATCCTCGGTTATTATATCAGCTCTGAATCTGCTGATATGAATCACAGCAGTGTCTGCCGTCACTCCAGCGCCGCATGCATTCATACTCATGTGAAGATACATAACGCCTCCTTCTGCCAATAATAAACCAGGGACGGAAAGACGGGACGAGAGAGAAAAGGAAGACAGGAGGAAATGACAAAGACATCAAAGAGAAGATGTGAGGAGGCGAACGATAAACAGCAGCTGGCAGGAATGAAAAGAAATAAGAGATGGAGAGAAAGAGAAGAGAACACCTAGTGAGCCACATAAGACAGAAACATGCACAAACATACACACAAATGCTGATCAACACACTGTAAGTATGCAGTGTACGTTATGTATACGTAAAGGTGTTATAAGTGATGGTAACTCTTCTGGAATTTCTGCTAGACTAGGCCACTGAATTAGACACACCCACTTTCTTCCAAAACCCCGCCAACAAAAATCTGAGATGGAGCCACGATAGTGGAAAATTACTGATAAAATTTTGTCCAAATAAATAAAAAAATAAAGTATAATAATGTAATAACAATTAATAATAAATTAAATTACATAGTTGTGTGTACTTTATGTTTTTGGTAAAAATGAACAATATTTTTACTATAATAAGCATGAAAAAAATACAGTATAAGCATCATATTGATGTAAATTAGAAGTCATAAACGAGTCAAAATACTGATTATAATACAGCTTTATCCAATTGAATAAAAAAAATACTAATAAATATAAAATAAAAAAAATGAAACTATATGAGGTAATAATAAAAATTAAATTATTGTGTGACATTATTGTGTACTGTGTATTTTTATACTGATAGTAAAATGAAGAATATTTTTAATGCAATAATTTTTATTTAAAATTAATCTAAGATGGTCAAAACACTTACTATTATACTGGAAATTATTGATATTCAATGTATTAATATTAAAAATATTAAATATACAATTAAACTATCTAATGTAATAATAAATAATTGAATTAAACATCTCTGCATGATGTATATTTATATTTTTACAGGGTTTTATTTTTGCAGAGTTTAAATACTGATTACCACTGAAAAATACTGGTAAAATTTTGTCCAATTTAATTAAAAATGTAAAAAAATATTATTATAATTTTATAATTATTATTTAAAAATAATATCACATCTAAAATGTAATGATACAATGTAGCAATAAATCATATTAAAAATAAATTCCATTACTGTGTTTGTACTTTAATTATTAGTAGAAAAATTTTTTTTTTTTTTTTTTTTTTTGCTATAATAAGCATGAGCATAAAAATACAGCATAAGCAACATAAAATAAATATACCAAAATTCATCCAAGATGACTGGTGATTTAGAAGTACATTAAAAATGTTACCCTGGAGCACAAAACTAGTAATGTTATATATATTTTTTAATTGAGATGTATACATACCTAAAAGCTGAATAAATAAGCTTTCCATTGATGTATGATTTGTTAGGATAGGACAATATTTTGCAGAAAAACAACTATTTGAAAATTTGGAATCTAAGGGTGCGCAAAAAAAAAAAAAAAAAAAAATCTAAATATTGAGAAAAGTGAAAAAGAGAAAAAGTTTTGATACATTTACGATAGGAAATTTACAAAATATGTTCATGGAACATGATCTTAATATCCTAATGATTTTTGGCATTTAAGAAAAATTCATTTTGACCCATACACTCTATTTTTGGCTATTGCTACATATATACTCATGCTATTTAAAACTGGTTTTGTGGTCCAGGGTCACATATTATTTAAATTATAAATACATTTCAGTAGCAAAAAATGTTCAATAAAGTAGTGGTAAAAACGAACTGCTTCACTCAGCAAATATGCTATGTATTTGTTTTGTTTATTAGAGTATTGCATCATTAGCTTAAAAACATGCTAATGTCAAACTCTACCGTGAGTAAAGTGTGAGTCGAGTCTCCTGTGTGCTTTCCGAATTACTTATTCATGAGTTTTAGTGTCAGTCAGGATGCTTCCTATGTACAGTACAGTAGACAGCAGACTCAGGTTTGGGGAAAGAGCTTTGAAACAGACGTGTGTTCAGAAACACTCCTGTGTCAAATCATACAACACATCCATCTGAATTTTCCACCGGTGTAACACACTAATCCAGCAGGAATCAGTGAGCGGATGAGAGACAGAACAGAAGCAAATGATGGATTTGTTTGCGGGTATAAGTAGGAGGTGAGCTATAATTATCCCCTGACACCTTACACACACACAAACTCTAACTCATTCACTGTAAATGAATGTCACTAGTGTACAGATACAGCAAAGTCTTCTTAACTCTTTACATTAACCCTGTGCCTCAATGTTAATCTCATCAACTAAATTACTAATGAAAATCCTTGTTGACAAAGGGTTTTGATGAGTAGCAAATATACAAAAATATACAATAAGTTAGATACAAGTCAAATGTCCACCTCATGTGTGAATATGCTGTTGCTATAATAACACACTACTACACATAATATGCATAATATTCTAAAAAGTCTCTGGAACAGAAAACGGTACATTTTTAAAGTCAATATGTTGATTATATGCTATTTAGCTCAATTTTTATTTACATCTTTTTTTAGTGTTTTGCTTCTGTTGATAGCAGGGTTATTATAATTAACTAAAATTAAAACTATTTAATAAACTTTAATAGATACACTGTGTGCATAATTATTAGGCACGCTAATATTTTGCTCATATTTTTTTCTAAGCACATTTTACCAATTCCAAACCACATCAATCTTAATAACTACTATTAATTTTGTATTTAATCATTTATACGTGATATATATTTGTCCATGAAGGCTGGAAGTGAAAAACTCCTTATATTCAGGTGTGCGTAATTATTAGGCACGTTTTCTTTTACATATAAAAAAGCCAAAAAAGAGATTTAACCCAGACTGAAAAGTCAAAAATTATTAAATGGCCATGAGAAGGATGCAATACTAATGCAATGCTAGAATTTGCAAAGTTAAGGCATGACCATTGGACAGAGAAATGCTCGATGGGTCAGCACGGTGAGAAAAAAAACAGTGGAGAAGAAAAGACACGTTAACTGCAAAAGAATTAAAGTGAAGAATTAGCTGTGAAACCATCAGGAACCATTTAGTCTCCAGCGCCACCATTTTCCAGAGCTGCAACCTACCTGGAGTCTGCAGAAGTTCAATGTGTCAGGTTCTCAAAGACTTTTCTTGGGTGAGAAATCCTAAAAAATGACCCTCATTTAAAGAGAATAACATGCTGAAGTGTTGTGAAATACATGAAGACTGTTTTCTATAGGCTTTATAGACAGATAAGTTGAGAGTGACTTTTGAAGAACCAGCATCAAATCCTCTTATACCACTCTTTCACGAATTTATCTTCCAAAATCTGGTAGTAAGTTTTGGGAGTTCATTTTAGTCCATCTCTGCAAGTCAGACTTTTCAGGATAGGAGATAGACTAAACATAAACTCCCAAAATGTACTGCTAGATTCTGGAAGACAAATTCTTGAATCAGAAGCACAAGAGGATGTGGTGCTGGTCCTTCAAGAGTCACTCTCAACTTATCTCTCTATAAAGCCTATAAAAAAAACTGTCTTCATGTATTTCTTAACACTTCAGAATGTTATTCTTATTAAGTGAGGGTCATTTTTTAGGTTTTTTTCTCAAGCAAAGTCTTTGAGAACCTGACACATTGAACTTCTGAAGACTCCAGGTAGGTTGCAGCTCTGGAAAATGGTGGTGCTGGAGACTAAATGGCTCCTGATGGTTTCACAGCTAATTCTTCACTTTAATTCTTAATTCTTTTGCAGTTAACGTGTCTTTTCTTCTCCACCGTTTTTTTTTCTCACCGTGCAATATATATAAACAAACCCCTCAGTAAAAACTTTCATAATATAGAGAAGAATAAAACTGCTAAGTTTGGTGTATGTAAGTGCTGCTGAACTGGAGAATAAAACTTTTAAAGATATGCATTGAACTTGAATTCTACAGACGCATATAGATAAAAATCAATAAGAGTACATTTTAGATGGTTCAGAACAACATGTTCTGAAAAGCCAAACAGCCCAAAATCAAAAACCAACCAATGCATGAAAAACAATGTTATTGCCTATAGTGTCTTGCCTGAAATTTTCTGATTCTTAAATAAAGAGTGCTAATAGTCTTCAGAGAGAGGTTTTGTGCCGCCAGGGTTTAGTCTGAACACGTCTGACACTATAAAACCCACACGTCTGTAATGTCACTGTAATCGTTAACCTCAGATGGTTTAAAGGCATGCTGTTAAAACGTCAGCTTTCACTGCAGAGCCATTGTGTGCTTTATGAGGACTGCAGACACTCACGACCCAAGAAAGAGAACTCTTTAGAGAAACGAGGACAGTATTCAAGAAACTTCACAATTCCTGATGGCTTTTTTTGCACTTGCTCTCCGTGTGGATTTGATCTGATGTATCCATGACAACAGCAAACCCATGTGAAGCACAAATGACAGTTATTCACCATCAACCCAAAAGAACCTGAGAATCATTTCCACCTGAGAAACATCTGTGTGTGTTGATAGAGGGCAGTGGTAGGAGAAATGAAGCAGGTTGAATGTATCAACTTCATCAACTGCTGACGAAAAGAGTTTTTTTTGTGTTTGCCGTTTCGTAAGTCACAGTTGACATGACCTTATATAATATGATAAAGTGCATCAAAAAAAGGTCAGATACTGATACGGTGAAATAAGCTCAAACTCACATACAGCATTGGGGAAATTACTCTAAAACTACACTGCAAACTACTATATATATATATATATATATATATATATATACACATTTATATGTGTGTTAATAATATAGAAATACAATATATGAAACAAAATAGAAAACAATATATACTTCTGTATATTATATAATATACGTATTTATGCATTTAAATAAATAATATAAAATTTTTTGCAACAGCAAAACTTAAAACTTATATAGATTTATAAAGTAATAATAAATACATTAATAATACATAATGTGTAATACATATAAACAAAAAAAACAAACTGCAGCATTTAACTAAGTATTTCTTTATGTATAATTAAACTCAAAATGAGTGGAGTCCCTAACAGGGAATCAGTGAATCATTTCTTTAACCGATTCATTTACATGATGCATTCCAATGAACCAATTAACTAAAATGATTCGGACTTCCCAACACTGTAAATGAAAGAGAGACATTTAGTGTTTGATTATCTTCTCAGTTTGCTTGTGTTAGATGTATCTGCAGTGTAGCCAGTGCAATCGTTTATATTTCACAATTCTTTCTCTCACAATATTGTATCGACACAGTCAACCATACATTCCATTTTCACAATTTCATGTCAGATTGAACTGCTCCCAAACATCCAACAAACAAATAAGATAGGCAATTCTTGGCAAGAATGATCTGTAAATTGGACTTTATGAGTCAAATCTCTGCTCTACGAGAGCAAATCAAACCAAATCACAATAAACTCTCCAATGCTGAAGCACAAAGCAAAGCTAATGTGTGACAGATGAATGAAGACGTCTTTCATCTCTCTGCCCACCACAGCACAGCCACTCGAGAGCATCTAGCCACCCACAGACACAGAGATACGAAAGCGATAGTGATCAGAGGATGGTCTGTGTTCACACATATCTGCGCCTAACGTCTAATCTCTTTATCAGTGCATGAAGACACAGACCTGCTGGGAACAGCTGACAAATACATACAATACATACATTTAACAAACTCAAACTGGATTCTTCACAACATCATGCAACGGTTTAGATGCTGCGCGTTTGTTCGTGATGTTTATTATTTTCATTAGATTGAGAAGTTTAAGTATTTAAAGTGTGTGCATCATCTTGCAGCATTTGAGCTCCAAACATGATTGATTCCTCAAGTTATGCAACTTTCATTAAAGAAGGGACCCAGGCCACATCTAGAGACGAAGGACACCTAAAAAACCCTAGAAGCTGCATAGCAACAGCCTGGCAACCACCCAGCACTTCCTAGAAACTACCTAGCAGAGACATAGCAATGTTTGACAACCACCCACAACACCCTAGAAACCACATAGCATGACTGCAAGCACGTATCTGAACACCTTAGCAAGCTTTCCAGAACACCACAGAAACCACATAGCAACACTTAGACAAAACACCCTAGAAATCACTTAAGAATCACCCCACTCTAGCAAATGCACACCTCCAAACAGAACACCTTAACGATGGCATAACAAACGCCTTGGAAACCACACAAAATATCGTTGAAATCACCTAGCTTGTACCTCACCCCTGCAACTGCACACACACACCTAGAACACCTCAGCAACCGCATAACAATGCCTTGGCAACCACCCAGAACACCCTAGAAACTGCATAGCAGCAATGCAAACACCCACTAATAAGACCTTTGCAACCCCATATTAACAGTCTGGTGACCAACCAGAACACCCTAGAAACCACTTACCAATGACCCTGTCTTAGCAACCACTCACACCCAAACAATGGCATAACAGCACCTTGGCAACCACCCAATATACTCTACAAACCACCCTACCCTAGCAACTGCATAGCAGGAATGCAAACACCCAGTTTAAAGAGCTTAGCAACAGCACAGTAACACTCTGACAACCACACAGAATGCCCCAGAAACCACCTAGCAACCGCTCCACCCTAGCAACTGCACATACACCCCCAGAACGCCTTTGCAGTGGCATAGCAACACCTTGGCAACTATCCAGAACACCCTAGAAACCACCTAGCTACCACTCTACCATAGCAACTGCAAACACCCAACATGACAACTTAGCAATGGCATAGCAACACCCTGGCAACCACCCAGAACACTCTAGAAACTGCATAATAGAGTAAAACACAGAGTCAGAGGAGCTTAGCAACACCATAGCAACACCATGGCAACCACCTAGAACACCCCAGAAAACACCTAGCAACCACCCCACCCTAGACTCAGAACACCCCAGAAACCACCTACCTACCACCCTACTCTAACGACTGTACACACCCCAGAACACCTGAGCAACACCTTGGCAACCACCCAGAACACACTAGAAACTACCTTGCTACCACCCTACCCTAGCAACTGCACACATCCATCCAGAACATCTTAAGAATGGTGTAGCAACACCACGACAACCACCCAAAACACCACAGAAACCACCTAGCTACGACTCCACCTTAGCAACTGCACACACCCACCCATAACACCTTAGCAATGGCATAGTAATGCCCTGGCAACAACACAGAACATCCTAGAGACCACCTAGCAACCCCCCCCCCCCAGAAACTGCACATACACCCCAGAACACCTTAGCAACAGCATAGCAACACCATGGCAACCACCTAGAACACCCTAGAAACTACCTAGCTTCCACCCTACCCCAGCAACTGCACACCTCCACCCAGAACATCTTAACAACGGCATAGCAACAGCATGACAACCACAGAAAATACCACAGAAGCCACCTAGCTATGACTCCACCCTAGCAACTGCACACATTCATCCAGAACACCTTAATAATGGCATAGCAACACCTTGGCAACCACCCAAAACACGCCAGAAAACACCTGGCAACCACCCCACCCTAGAAACTGCATACACCCCCAGAACACCTTAGCAATGGCATAGCAACACACTGACAACCACATAGAACACCCTAGAGACCACCTAGCAACCACCCCAACCTAGCAACTAAACACCCCCCCCCCCCCCCCCACCAGAACGCCATAGCAAAGCCTTAGCAACCACCCAGAACAGCCTTGAAACCACCTAGCAACAATTCCACCATAGCAAGTGCACACCCTAGCAACGCCTTGGCAACCATACAAAACACCACCCTACCCTAGCAACCGCATAGCAACACCCTAGCATCATTATATCTGTGAAAACATGCATAGTTAGTGAATTAGACCTGTTTTCTTCAAAAATGTAAAAATCTAGTCATGGTTGCTATTGCTAAACTGGTGATTAATCAGACTCATACACAAACACACAGCCTTAATGAAATCCTAAACAGACATTTTTCATCCTCAAGGTAAATAATTCCCATGAGCTAAAATCAAAAGTGTGGAAACACTGGTGTTTTGGCTCAAAGACACCTTAAGCATCCTGGACCACTGACTTTCCACAAGCAGCGCTGCAGCTGGTCTGGGATCAGGAGGCGGGAGCGTCTCTGGAGGATTAGCTAACCAGCGTCTTTCTGCTCCACCACCTGAGGATCAGCACAGGCTTTTTGGAAAACATGCAGTCCAGGGAGCTGAACAAAGCGGGGCGAGTTTCCGTTCCTGCTCTCGCCCCATTCAGCGTGACATTGACAAACGACGCAGCGCGAGCGGACATGTGCAACCTTCCCATGAACGCAAGCAAACCTGACAGATGCAGCTGCTGCACCGACAACCACGCCAGAGAGAGACAGAGGGAGAAAGCAAGCAAGAAATAAAGAAGACCACTTGTTTTAAAGATTAATAAACCAAAAATGTTTAAAAGAGTCATCATTTATACACCCTGATTCATTGGTTTTTTGTTTTTCATTAAAAACCCACATAAACATCTCAAAGTACAATACAAGCATTAAACAATACAAAATTAGGAAAGTGAACAAAATAGAATTAAAAATGTACAAGCGTATACATATATCAACATCAAATTAAGCAAAGGGAGAAAAAATAAAATAAAATAAAATAAAATAAAATAAAATAAAATAAAATAAAATAAAATAACATAAAATAAAGTAAAATAAAATAAATATATACACTGTTATCCAAAGCCTGCTTCTTTAAAGTAGTTGAAAAAAAGGGCCTTAAAGATTTTATTTAAAGATTGGGTTTCATTCTGATTCCGAATTGAATCTTTTCAAGTTTGAGCGCAAAATGTAGATAATCGGTTCTTTTTAATGATTCATTTGAACTGATTCACAAAGCATTTTTACATTACGAGACTGTAACTAATTTGTTTGGGAGTAAAACTATAAGTTGGGCAATGCGTTGGAAACATAAAAACCATGATTAATGGTAGCATTTATCTAAATATTTATTCCACAAAAAAAAACAAACAAAAAAAAAAAAACACCTTGTATGGGTGCTTATTTCTAGTACTGAATAAAACTAAATAATTAAAAAAAAAAAAAAAAAAAAAAAAAGGTAATTGCAACTTTTTATTGTACAATTCTGACTTTTTTCACAGTTCTTAGAAAAAAAGTCAGAATAGTGAGAAATAAACTCAGGATTAAGAGAAAAAACAATCAGAATTGTGAGATAATAACTTAAAAAGTAATTAACTTAAAATGTATTAACTGTATTAAAAGTAATTAATAAAAAGTAATTTACTTTTTTTTTATCTTATACCATAACAAAAACATCAAACATTATAATTTTTTTTCCTGCAATTCTGAGTTTCTCACAATTCCAACATTTTAATTTTTTATTTATTTATTTTTTGCAATTCTAATAAAAAAAAAGTCAGAGATATAATTTTAAAATGTAAACTTGCAATTGCAAGAAAAACAGAAAAATCAGAATTGTGAGATGAAAAGCCAAAATGTAATTTATTTTTTAATTTCATAATTTTGAAAAAAACTAAACGTAATTGCAATTTTAAGACTTAACTCAGAATTAACACTTTTACAATTTTTTTTTTCCCAGAATTGCAAGAAAAAATTTTGAACTGTGTTTGTTTAAAGTTGAATAATTAAAGAAAAATTACAACTTTTTATACTTTTATACTTTTTTTTACATATCACAATTTTGACATTTTTTCTCAGAGTTAGTGATTTGCAAGTGTATATTCTGCATTTGAGAAATAATACCTACTACTTTCTTTTTTTCTCAGAATTATGAGAGGAAAAAGTCTGATTTGTGATGTAAAGTTACAATGAACATTTTTTATTAACTTATTTAATGGCGCAAACACAAAACCCAATTCTGTCTGTTTTTTTGTCTGTTTTTGAGTTTATATCTCACAATTGCAAATTACTGTTTTAACCTGCAATAATACCTTTCTTAGAATTACGAGTTTATAGGTTGCAGTTGCGAGTTAACATCTTGCAATTTTTTTTCTCAGAATTGTGAGACAAAAATGTGAAAGTAGCTTTTTTATTTTTTATTCAGTGCCAGAAATAAGCTTTCATACTTTCGCCTAATTATAAATGATCAAATCAGTTTGAAACACAACATATCACCAAACAACATAGTCTTCAAAATGCTATTTTATGATACTTTAATGCTGCTTTTATGTATTTTTTGAGCTCTACATCTCCTGTTGACTATATATTCACACTAAATTTCAAAATAATGTAAAAACATCATGGAGCCACGATATCTAAGTGAAAACAGGCACAGTTAGTGAATAAGACCCATTTTCTTCAAAAAGGTAAAAATCTAGTTATGCTGCTACTTTATTTACATTTAATATCAATTAAACTGGTGAAATCACACATTATGTACTACATATATAAACTCACAGCATTCATGAAATATGGAAAACAGCCTCTGAATTTGAATTTTTGAGCACATAATCCCTTTAAAAACACTCATGCGTATGCGCTTTTATATTTGCAAAAACTCACACACATGAATGTCCAGATGAACATCAGTGTTTTCAGATAAAGCCTTTGAAACAGACTTAAGAACTGAATCCATCCCACAGTAGTGCTGTGCAAATTAGACTTAATTATTTCAAATCTTCACAGCGCGAGAGTGACACAAAGAACATTAGTGTTAGCGTGAGGCTTTAAAAGCACGCGGGCTGTGCGGCAGAAAGACAAAAGCTGAGAGGGGAGAATGAATTGGCTGCGCCGTATTAAGAAGAATAACAGCGATGGAAAGCGTGTCACTTCCAATATTCAGCCACACATCAGGAGGGGAAGACACCGCGTCTTTCAGAAACGCTTCACAAACACGCCAGAGCTTCATTAGAACCGACTTCACTAATGGGCCGTACAAAATAAACCACGTTTTTGACGGACCTTTGCTCACTTTTCACGAACGAGTGACAGTTTGAAAACGTATATCACATAACCTGGATAGAATGACATTATTACATCCAAAATCCATTAGTTTATTCTATTTTTGTATTCACGTTAAAAGCAGATTCCAGTCTTATAAACTACTCTTCAGAAGTTTGGCGTTTGTAATATTTTTTTATGCTTACAGAAGCTGCATTTATTTGATCAAAAGTACAGTGAAAATACTAAAATTGTGAATTATTTTTACAATTCAAAACAGCTGATATCTATTTTAAATGTATATCAAAATGTAATTTATTTCTGTGATCAAAGCTGAATTTTCAGCTCATGTGAGTCTTCGGAGTCACATGATCTTTCAGAAATCATTCTAATATGCTGATTCGCTGCTCAAGAAACATTTCTGATTATTATTAATGTTGAAAACAGTCGGACTGACAAATATTTTTGTTGAAAATGTGATACGTTTTATTTATCAGGATTCTTTGATGAATAGAAAGCTGAAAAGAACAGCATTTATTTGAAAGAGAAGCCTTTTGTAACATCATAAATTAAAAAAAAATAAAAATAAAAATAAATAAATAAATAAATAAATAAAAGATCTTATTGGCCCCAAACTTTTGAATGATTAGGCAAAATAAAATAAAAAAATAAAATAAAATACATATATAGAATATGCAATAAAATATCAAATATATCCAATATATCCGGTAAAAACATTTCATTATTAATATAAGTCAGCATGAATATTTTGGAAGATATTTACTAATGAAAACTATCTACTATACACGTTTACTTTTTGTCCTGTTGATCATGTCATGGTACTTAATCTAGCATTAGAAACCAGGGTTGAATTGATCATTTTATTAAAATGATCTATTATTTTATTAAAAAGCCTGAATTACAAGATGAAGTCAGAATTAACTTTTTTTAATTAACTTTTTTCACGGCAAAAAACAATTCTGTCTGTCAGACTTTTCTAATCAGAATTGAAGTTTATATCTCACAACTGCAAATTATAAACTTGCAATAATACCTTTCTTTTCTTTTCTTTGATGAAAAGAAAGTTGAAAAGAACAGCACTTATTTGAATTAGAAGTCTTTTGTAACATAACAAATGTCTTTTAATTTAAAACAAACCAAAAAAAAAAAAGAGAGATCTTACTGGGCCCAAACTTTTGAACAATAGTGTAAAAAAATTGGGCAAAATAAAATAAAAAATAAAATAAAATACATATATAGAATATGCAATAAAATATCAAATATATCCAATATATCCGGTAAAAACATTTCATTATTAATATAAGTCAGCATGAATATTTTGGAAGATATTTACTAATGAAAACTATCTACTATACGTTTACTTTTTGTCCTGTCGATCATGTCATGGTACTTAATCTAGCATTAGAAACCAGGGTTGAATTGATCATTTTATTAAAATGATCTATTATTTTATTAAAAAGTCTGAATTACAAGATGAAGTCAGAATTAACTTTTTTTAATTAACTTTTTTCACGGCAAAAAACAATTCTGTCTGTCAGACCTTTCTAATCAGAATTGAAGTTTATATCTCACAACTGCAAATTATAAACTTGCAATAATACCTTTCTTTTCTTTTCTTTGATGAAAAGAAAGTTGAAAAGAACAGCACTTATTTGAATTAGAAGTCTTTTGTAACATAACAAATGTCTTTTAATTTAAAACAAACCAAAAAAAAAAAAGAGAGATCTTACTGGGCCCAAACTTTTGAACAATAGTGTAAAAAAATTGGGCAAAATAAAATAAAAAATAAAATAAAATACATATATAGAATATGCAATAAAATATCAAATATATCCAATATATCCTTTAAAAACATTTCATTATTAATACAAGTCAGCATGAATATTTTGGAAGATATTTACTAATGAAAACTATCTACTATATGTTTACTTTTTGTCCTGTCGATCATGTCATGGTACTTAATCTAGCATTAGAAACCAGGGTTGAATTGATCATTTTATTAAATCAAAAACCAACCGATCACCTAGATATAAAAACAGAATTCCTCAATATGCCATTATAGATCCACTTTCCCCCTCACAAATCAATTTATAATAACAAATCAGTTATTTTTGGACTAAAAACAGACAATACATTTTGTAATTACGAATTAACACCTTGCAATTCTTTTATTCTCAGAACTGTAAGAAAAAAGTCTGAATTGTAAGATGAAGTCGGAATTAACTTTTTTTAATTAACTTATTTCACGGCACAAACAAAACAATTCTGTCTGTCAGACTTTTCTAATCAGAATTGCGAGTTTATATCTCACAACTGCAAATTATAAACTTGCAATAATACCTTTTTAATAATAATAATTCTTTTCTTTTCTTGGATGAAAAGAAAGTTGAAAAGAACAGCATTTATTAGAAGTCTTTTGTAACATAACAAATGTCTTTTAATTTAAAAAAAAAAAAAAAAAAGAGAGATCTTACTGGCCCCAAACTTTTGAACGATAGTGTAAAAAATTGGGCAAAATAAAATAAAATTAAATTAAATTCCATATATATATAGCCTTAGAAAGAGTTTCATTTATCAATTTACTGAATCAAATACCAATCAATCACCTGAATATTAAAACTGAATTTCTCAATATGCCACTACAGACACATTTTCCCCTTCACAAATCAATTTATGATGTTATTTTTGGACGATCAAAAATGACGACTTAATTTAAGTTCCTTTAGAGGTTGTCAGGAAGAAATGCCACGACCCTAGAGGGTTAAATTCATTTATTTTCGTATTTATGTTAAAAGCAGATTTCAGTCTTATAAACTACTGTTCAAAAGTTTGGGGTTGCTAATATTATTTTTAAGCTCATCAAGGCTACATTTATTTGATCAAAAATACAGTAAAACAGTAAAATTGTGAAATATTTTTACAATTCAAAACAGCAGGTTTCCATTATAACATATTGTAAAATGTAATTTATTCCTGTGATCAAAGCTGAATTTTCAGCATCATTATTGAAGTGTCCTTCAGAAATCATTCTAATATGCTGATTTGCTGCTCAAGAAACATTTCTGATTATTATCAATGTTGAAATGATTTACCATATTTTTGTGGAAATTGTAATACATTTCTTTTTTCAGGATTCTTTGATGAATATAAAGTTGAAAAGAACAACATTTATTTGAAATATAAATCTTTTGTAACATTATAAATGTCTTTACTGTCACAATCAATTTAGTGCATCTTTGCTGAACAAAAATACTATTTTTGTTTAAAAAAACCAAACAACTACAACAACAAAAAAGATCAAAAAAGGTCCCAAACTTTTTAATAATGCTGTAAAAAAAAAAAAAAAACTGGGCAATAACAAAACAAAACAAAACAAAACAAAACAAAACAAAATAAAATAAAATAAAATAAAATAAAATAAAATAAAATAAAATAAAAAACTGGCCCCAAACTTTTGAATGATAGTGTAAAAAATGGGCAAAATAAAATAAAATAAAATAAAATAAAATATATCCAATATATTCTATAAAAACGTTTCATTGTTAATATAAGTCAGCATGAATATTTTATCTACTTTTCTACAAAAACCATCTACATTATGTTCATATTTTTTTATATTATTTCCATATTTTTGTGGAAACTGTAATACATTTTATTTTTCAGGATTCTTTGATGAATATAAAGTTGAAAAGAACAGCATTTATTTGACATATAAATATTTTGTAACATTATAAATGTCTTTACTGTCACTTTTGATCAATTTACAAAAATACTAACTTTGTTTAAGAAACAAAACAATACTTTTCTCATTCAATGTCTCATTTACTTACTACTATTTACTCATAAAAAATATTTATATTATGTTTATTTTATTTTATTTTTGTCCTGTTGATCCTGTCATGGCACTTAATGTAGGCTTAGAAACCAGGGTTGAATTTATCATTATATTGAATTAAATACCAATCAATCACCTAAACATAAAAAATGAATTCCTCAATATGCCATTATAGATGAATTTCCCCCCTCACAAATCAATTTATAATGTTATTTTCAGACTAAAAACAGCCATAAGTGAAACATTTCTGATTATTATCAACGTTGAAAACCGTTGTGCTGCCTCATAATTTTGTGAAATTAATTAATTAATGAATTAACAAAAAACAATAAAATAAAATAAAATAAAATAAAATAAAATAAAATAAAGCCAATATATACTGTTAAAGCTTTTTCATTATTTTGGGAGAATATTTTAGCTACTTTTCTCATTCAATATATATTTACTTGCTGCTTGTTTACTCACAAAAACTATCTATATTATGTTCGTATTTTTTTGTCTTAGAAACCAGGGTTGAATTGATCATAATTTAATCAAATACCAATCAAATCACCTAAATATAATAACTGAATTCCTCAATATGCCATTATAGATACATTTCTTCCCTCACAAATCAATTTATAATGTTATTTTCAGACTAAAAAACATTTCTGATTATTATCAATGTTAAAAACAGTTGTGCTGCCTCATAATTTTGTGAAAACTATAATACATTTTATTTTTTCAGGATTCTTTAATGAATTCTTTAAAAACTGGGCAGAAACAAAACAAAAAAAAATAAAATAAAAAATAAAAATAAAATAAAACAAAAAATAAAATAAAATAAAATAAAATAAAGCCAATATATTCTGTTAAAGCTTTTCCATTATTTTGGGAGAATATTTTAGCTACTTTTCTCATTCAGTATCTCATTTACTTGCTGCTTGTTTACTCAAAAAAAAAAAAAACTATCTATATTATGTTCGTATTTTTTGTCTTAGAAACCAGGGTTGAATTGATCATAATTTAATTGAATCAAATCCCAATCAGTCACCTAAATATAAAACCAGAATTCCTCAATATGCCATTATAGATACATTTTCCCCCTCACAAATCAATTTATAATGTTATTTTTGGTCTAAAAACAGCCTTAAGTTAGTTTTACACAAGCATCTTGCTAAATAAGTTTCTTCTGCAGCTTTAAACCACAGTGAACGGCGCCTGAATCATTTCTCAGGGGTGAATGTCACGGGCGGTTCACGTCCTCTCGCATTGTAAACACGTCTTGTTGCAGATGACAGCATGAGCGTAAAGCATCGCTCTCATTGCGACAGACCTGTCAGTGACCAGTGATCTCTTCACGAGCGGCTGCCTCAGCCCTCGGGCGCCTCAAATCATTTCATATTTCTCTCCAGAAACGCCTCATAAACCACAATCTATAGCATAATGTCACGGGACAAGTACCAAGATAAAGAGAGACGCCCCAGCCGCAGAAACAAGCGAGTCTCCGGCCCCCGCGGCCACACCGAACACGCCATGATTCACCGCAAAACAGGCTCCTAAATGAACAGCGGACGGGATAATGAGGGCAAGACGAAATAAAACACGTTTCATTATACGCCGTGTGGTTTGTATGGCTCTCGCGAAGACTTTTCTTCTCAATGAGAGTTTATGATCGCACTTTTCTGCTATTTTCACCACTACCGTGCTGTTTTAAGCATATTTTAACACTTTTTCTGCATATAAATGATAAAATACCAGCTAAAATGCTGTTATGGATCATAAAGCATTAGTGTGATAATATATTACACGCTTCTGGTACATACGGCAGCCAGAACGAATAATAAAACACATTTTAATAACATTTGGTGGTTCCCAAAAAACAGAACATACTATAAATCTTCCTCCTAAATATGGGGATTTTTTTTTAGTAACACTTAATTTGAAGCTTTTATACATAATTCACCATAAAAGTATTTTCATAATGCACTAAAATACAGTTAAGTAGAATACTCGGCTACTGTAATCCGTGCTATTATTGTTGACTATTAAAAATAATTGTAATTAATTAAATAAATCTGGAACAAAAGCATATACATATTAGACTTAAAAACACAAAAATATTAAAAATTAAATAAAATAAATTTAAGTGGAAGTACTAAAATGACTAAAACTGAAATAAGAATAAAGCTAAATAAAAATATTGGAAAATAAAACTAATTAAAAAAATTATAAGAGAGTAACAAGTTCAAGTTTAAAGTCGCCTATTTATCGTAATTTGTGGTATTGTTGACTAAAACTATTAAAAATAATAAATAATAAAAAATAATAAAATACAAAAATAAAAAATAAATAATAATTTCATTAAATTAAAGCTGTTAAAAAAAAAAAAAAAAAAATCAAATATGCATATTAAAGGAAAAATATAAACCAAAATGGCTGTTTATTGTAATCAATGTTGTTGCTAGCTAAATCTAACACTATTAAAAATAATTTTCTTTAAATTAAAGCTGAAATGAAATCAAATATGCATATTAAAGGAAAAAATGTAAAGAAAAATGGCTCAAAAGGAAATAAAATAAATGTAACTACAATTACTAAAAATGTACTACAATTACTAAAACTAAACTAAAATAAAGCTAAAAATATTTTAAAATAAACTAAAATTACTAAAACTAAATAAAAATCCAGCTAAATAAAAAAAATAAACTAATACAAATTACAAAAGCTTAACAAATTACTTGCCTATTTACTGTAATCCATGTTATTATTGCTAACTAAATCTAAAACTATTAAAAGTAATTTTCTTTAAATAAAATAAAGCTGAAATAAAATCAAATATGCATATTAAAGGAAAAATGCAAACAAAAATGGCTCAAAAGGAATTAAAATAAATGTAAATAAGTACTAAAATTTAAAAAAATTACAAAATTAAACTAATACAAATTACAAAAGCTTAAATTACTTGCCTTTTTACTGCTATCCATTTTATTATTGCTAACTAAATCTAAAACTATTAAAAATAATCTTCTTTAATTAAATCAAAGCTAAAATAAAATAAAATATGCATATTAAAAAATATAAATAGAAATGTCTCAAAAGTTAAAATAAATGTAACTTTTAGTACTAAAACTACTAAAACTAAAATAGAAATAAAGCTAAAAATATTTAAAAATAAACTAAAAGTACTAAAACTGAAACAAAAATACAGCTAAATAAAAATATTTTAAAAATTAAACTAATAAAAATGAAAAAGCTTAACAAATTACTTGCCTTTTTACTGTAATCCATGTTATTATTACTATCTAAATATAAAACAATTAAAATCATTTTCGTTAATTAAATTAAAGCTAAAATAAAATCAAATACTCATATTAAAGGAAAAATTTAACCAAAATGTCTCAAAAGGAAATAAAACGAATGTAACTAAATACTGAAATTACTAAAACTAAAATAGAAATAAAGCAAAAAATGTAAAACTAAGATTTCTAAAATAAAAATCCAGCTAAATAAAAATACTAAAAAAAATTAAAAGACCATGACAAAATTACTTGCCTATTTCCTGTAATCCATGTTATTATTGCTAATTAAATCTAAAACTATTAAAAATATTTTTTATTAACTGAAATGAAATACATGTATTTCAGAAGAACAGCATTAAATTAAAAGTTTAAACCTAAAAAATTCAGTTAAACCAAATCAATTTAATTAGAAATACTAAAATTACTAAAGCTAAAGTATAACTAGAACTACGTAAAATATAATTTAAAAAAAAGAACAAAAATGACAGAAGCAAAAATATGAAGTACAAAAATATAAATAGTACACTGAAAACCCCCCCCCATAAAAACAGAGCACATTGTACTGTATTAATATAAAGAAATTTTCCATATTAATTTTTTTTTTTTTTTGTACAGGTGTTTTACCTGTATTTTAAATTTTGCACTTCATTTGCATTTCATTCAAAATTTATATTTTATATAAAAATGTGTTATACTAAATTAGTGTATATAAAAATATATTTATATATTTAAAATGACCAGTACATTTTCCTTTTTTTTTCAGTGTACTATATAATACTAAAATAATACTGATTCTAATAATAATAAAATTGAACCAAGAACAGGTCAATATTTTAATTTGCTTGTATTATTACATTATAAAAAAAAGTTATAGAGTATTAAAACATGTGACAGGCCATCATGCACAGACTTTGGTTGCATCACATCACCATGAGCAGCAGCACTCGTGATGCTCACATTTTTAATGAGACGGCGGGACATGAAGTGCGTGTGATTGTCACAGAAATGATCAGGGCAACAAACGGCCGTCCTAAATTCATCAGACCAGAGAGACACTCCAGCATGTGTGATATCTCAGCGGGCGGCCTGTGCTGGCCATCGCCCGCGGGTCACACACACATCTTCAGCTGTGCTTGTGTGTAGCGTAATGCATTCAACATGCACATATATGATGGAGAAACCAGCGAAACACACACACACAGACCGCACTGGCGAATCATTAAACTGAGCAGAGAGGAGAGGAGAGGGGCAGAGAGATGAATTATTTAACGCAACGGCAACCAAATGAATAAACAAACAGATGAAGCTAGAGATGGCAAGCGCCTCCACTACACCCACGCCTGACAACAAACATCCTCCTGCTACTGTATCCATACACACACACACTCTCAAAACAACACAGACTGCAATCAACAATATCTGATGCTCATCACATCCATCTGAGCATGTGAACCAGTAATCAGTGCACAGTTTTATCATTTGACGTTTAAAGGCACATTTATATGCTGGTAAAGATGTGCTTAAAACGTGTGAGCAACCTACCTAAACAGCACTTATAATTAAAAAAAATGAAAATGAAAAAAAAAATATATATATATATATATTTTTAATATTTATATATTTATAAATTGTTTTTATATTTAATATATATTATAATTATTATTTTTAGTATTCATATACTTAAATATCATATAAATATCATAATTCATTATAATATATATATGTGTGCATGTAAATTATAATAAATGAGTATATACTAATTTGTTATTTATATAATACTTAAATATTTATTAAATATGTAAATATTTATTTTTTAAAATGTTTTAATTTTGTACTATTTTTTAAATAACTATTTTATATAAAATATAATTTATATAAATTTATATTTTATATAAAAAATGTGTATAATAAATTAGTATATATAAAATATATTTATATATTTAAAATATAGCTAAAATATATATATTTACATTTAAAAAAATATGTATTTTAAATATAATAAATACAAATTATTTATAAAAATACATTTTTTAAAGAAATATTTTCTATATATAAATTATAAATACATTAGTAAATATATTTATGTGTGTGTGTGTGCAAATTGAGTATATGCAAAATTACGTAATTTATATAATACTTAACATAAACATTTAACAATATTTATACATTTTTAAAAATGTTTTTACTATTACATAAATATAACTTTCAAATAACTATTTTATAGAAAATAAAATTGATATAAATTTATATTTTATACAAAAAATTTGTTATACTAAATCAGTATATGTAAAAATATATTTATATATTTAAAATATAGTTAAAATACATATATTTACATTAAAAATCTATATTTTAAATATAATAAACACAATATAATTTTTAAAGACTTATTTTCCATATATAAATTATATTAAATTAGTAAATATATTTATGTGTGTGTGTAAATTATAATAAATGAGTATATGCAAAATTGTTATTTCTATAATTCTTAAGCATTTAAAAATGTAATTATTTATATTAAGAAAATGTTTTAAACATAAATATCATATTTTTTTAAAATACTATTTTATATAATATATATATAATTTATATAAATGTTTAAAATGTGTTATAACTAGTATATATAAAAATATTTTTTTATATTTAAGATATAGTTAAAATCTATATTTACATTTTCAAATATATATTTTAAATATAATAAATACAGTATTTTTTAAATAAATATTTTCTATATATAAATTATAATAAATTTGTATAAATTTATATTTTTAAATATATATTTTAAATATATAAATATGTTAAAAAATACACATTACAAAACATACAAACACACACACACTTTAAAAAATATATATAAACCTATCAACCAAATGTAGACCGCCTTCAAAAGGTATGCTGCCTTCTAAGATACCTTTTTTTGGCAGCATCACATGTGTCCATCGCAGATAAGGCAATCCCAGAATGCACTGCATCAAGCACTGTGGAAAAACATTTCACAGGATGGTTGACAGAGTCCAGGGAAAATCCAGTTCTACTTCATCCAGTGCTGAAAAGTCAAATTGTATTTTGTTTATTAGAGCATCACATCATTAGTTTAGCTTCAAACTCTGTTGGTGTGATGTGTGAATTTTTCTATCTATGCAGAGTTTTCCAATTCACCTACTTTGATTTCTGTTAGGATGCTGCATATTTAGGGACAGACAGCACAGACACTCACTCGGTTCTTAAACTCCTGAAATGTTTACAGCAGCGGCTGAATAACAACACATCTGTTTTAATGACTTGCAAACGTCTTGGCCTCTGCATTTGCATGCTTATATAAAAGAAGATAAACACAACCTAGTTTTCCTACAGAACTTACTATAAACAGAGTGTCTATGTTCAAAATCAACTAGTCAGTGGATCCCGAATACGGACAGATAAAGCTAAACGATTTCACATGGCATCTCAAAAACGCGAGGCCTGTGGCAGGACGCTCAAAAACAGCACAAAACATTAAGCAGTTGCTCAATATGTCCATCTGAATGAATTTGGCTTTAGCAGCGGTGCTTTGAAGTGGACAAATATAAATATGCATTTCTCAAAGAGGGTTTTACCATTTGCATTCACATGCTATTTACATAATTTAAAAATGGTTATTACATAAAAATAGTAGAATATGAACAATTACATTAATAATATTAACTTAAAATGTCAAAATATTGCATTTTAATTACATTATATAGAACAATTACCCATATATTGAATATGAAAATATCTAAATAAAATATATTTAAATTTAATTAAAGCATTTCATATGTAAAACTGATTGTATATAAAATTATTTTAATGTATCTAAAATTATTTTTTATATATCAATAGACTCTATACATGCATGAAAAAAAATGTATATGTTTTATAAGATTTATAACTTATATTTAAGTTTTAAACTTAAAACTAATAAAAATGTAAATCGTGTATTTCTATCTATATAGATAGATAGATAGATAGATAGATAGATAAAGAAATATTTTCTATATATAAATTATAATAAATTAGTAAATATATTTATATATGTGTGTGGAAATTGTGAACATGAAAAATGAGGTAATTTAACAAACATTTAAAGATGTAAATATTTGTATTTTTTAAAGATGTTTTAAATATTATATAAATAATTTTTAAAGAACTATTTACATAAAATATATTTTATATAAGTGTACATTTTATATAAAACTTTGTTATAATTAATTAGTATATATAAAAATATGTTTATATATTTAAAATATAGTTAAAATATATTTATTTCAATTTAAAAATATATATATTTTAAATATAATAAACAATATAATTTCTTTAGACATATTTTCTATACATAAATTATAATAAATCAGCAAATATATTTATATATGTGTGTAAATTATAATAAATGAGTAGATGCAAAATTGTTATTTATATAATACTTAAACATTCAAAAATGTAAAGATTTATATTAAGAAAATGTTTTAAATATTATATTAATATAACTTTTTAAAAACTATTTTATATAAAATATAATTGAGATTAATGTATATTTTATATAAAAATTAGTTATATTAACTAATTATATAACAAGATAATTATATATTTAAAGTGTAGTTATGTATAAAGTATGTCATTGAATAATAACAATAATTTAATAATAAAGATTTTACATGCGTATATAGATTATATGAATATAGAAAATATAGTTAAATATACAATTTTACATTTAAAATTAAACAATTATTTTATTTATAATTCTATATATACACGTAATAAAAAAGCTAATATTTATATATAATATCATTTTTTAATTTTACATGCATAATTTTTTCTATAATTCAACTATTTGACATTTAAAATGATTTTATTTGAACACATATATAGATTACATGAATATATAAAATATAGTTAAATATTCTAAACTATTATACATTTAAAATTATACAATTTATTAATAATAAATTTTAAAAAGAGCAGCGCAGAATGCCTGCTCCGCCATGTTGCCGTCAAATACGAAAGTTGCCATGCCAACCTGTTACTGTAAACAAAAGCTCGCAACGCTTGCTCCGCCTCCGTGGTGTTCTGATTGGTCCACTGTTTTGAAACTGACATTGATGAGTGTAAAAGTTTAAATTCAGTTAACTTGACACTGGTTTTGAGGAAACTCTGGCCATATCTGATGTGTAATAACCGTCAGGCGGTGTAGGCCGTGCGAGACCGAGAGGCGCAGTAAAAGCGCTACAGCGTGTTAGCAGGTGGCGGCACGGGTGTTTGGACAGAGCTCAGGTAACTGAGCTGAGCGAGTGAATCTTGGGTTGTAAACACAGCTAATTAAACAGGGTTATTTAACATTTTGCATCTTCATTTGTCCCGTTCTGTCTCGGTCGAGTCCCAGCACGCGCCTCAATTAACCCCGCCGTCCAAATGCCACCGGAGCGTCTTCATCCTCGCCGCTGTTTCCTGTGGATTCAGCACTCGAAGGCAAACAAAAGAGCGGCGCTGAGGAGGAAGAGGCGCTGGAGAGCGTGTGCGCGTCGCTCCAGATCTGTTTGGAGAGGACGTGGAGTCGAACGGCTCATGTCTGCCAGCAGACGGCCGCTGCCAACGGCTCCCCGGGAGGTGTGCGACGGCCAGCCTGGCAGAAATGTGTCTAATGTGAGATAAGGTGTCGCTCCGCCGAGGAGAATTCAGCTCGTGACTCTGTCTTTACTCTTCACATCAAGGCAGGAGGGGAAGATGGCGGTCACAAAGACAAGAAAGACTGAAACACAAGCCGCTTGAGAACACAGAGGGGGAGAAAGAGAGGCAGAAAGAAAGAAAGAAAGAAAGAAAGAAAGAAAAGAAAGAAAGAAAGAAATGCGAACAAAAAGATGTTTATTTTCGTTTATAAATAAGAATATAAAGTAATTTTTACATTTTTTTTTATTACTATTTTTTTTTATTTTTAATAAATTACTTAGACTACCTAAATTATATATAATACTTATATAAATAAATAAATGTTGCATAAAACATACAAAAACAGATTAATAATTAAAATAAAAAAAGTGTATTTTTATTATATAGTTCATTATAAAAATAAAAAAAAAACTTATTTTATATGATTGAGTTTTTTTTGTTGTTGTTTTAGCAATGGTGGTTTAGCTGTGAAACATTTATTATGGTAAAATGGTCCAAAAATGCAAAATGAATGAATGAATGAATGAATAACACTGGGTTTTTCATACAGCATAAAAAAAATCCAAAATGTAAAAATAACAAAAGATACAAACAAAACACAAATGCTTATTTTTCTTAATATATAATTTGTATAAGAATATACATATATTTTAAAATTATAAATAAGTAAATTTATTTCAAATTGTATAGTTTTTAATATATTTTTGTTGAGGAGAAATATGGAAAAAAAGAGTTTTCAATTTAAATTGAAGTTTTTTTAATGTTATAGCAATGAATATATTTTTATTTACATTTTATGTTGAGGAGAAAGAAAGAATTCACCTGCTTATTTAGTTCTTATAAATTATTATAAATAACTATAAATTTTTATAAATAATCTTATAAATTATTACCTTCCTTATAAACTAATACATATGTTTAAATATTTAATATTGTATAAAACCTATAAAAATATTTAGAAAATATTTAAATATCATTTAAAAATAAACAGATCTATATAGAGAGAAAGCAAACAAGAAAAAAAAGAAAGAACAAAAATGTTTATTTTCTTATATAATTTATTATAAATAATTAAAAAATATTGTTATTTAATTACTATTTTGCTTATTTTTTATAATAATTAAATAAGAATATACATATACTAAATTAAAATTTTAAGTATATTTTATTTTAAATTGTATAGTTTTTAATATATTTTTATTTACATTTTATGTTGAGGAGAAAGAAAGAAAGAAAGAAAGAAAGAAAAAGAGACGACAAATGTTTATCTTCTTATAATTTATTATACAAATAAAAATATAAAGTAAAATTACTATTTTTTTATTTATTATTTTTTGTAATACTACATTACTTATAAACAAATACTTATGTTTACATTTTTAATTGTTGCATAAAAGCATAAAAAATTATATATATATATATATATAAAATTTATAAAATATTGTAAAAGTATTTAAAAGCATTTAAAAAAGAAACAAACAAACAAATTACATATATATATATTTTTTTAATTTATTTATTTATTTTATTATTTATTTTTTATTTATTTATGTAAGTATGTTAAGTTAAAAATATTATACAATCATACATGTGTACGGTTCCATTTAATTGCACTCAACCTAGTTATTTTAATGTACGAGGTCCTCATGCAAGCGTCCACTACAATCAAAACCTGTCCAATCCACTTTAATCTTGGTTATATTCCCAATACAATCATCTGAAGAGACAAATCATGTACAAACCAGATAACAAACATCACAAAACATCTGCTGAATGTCAACAGGGAACGTTTTTGCTTCACACCACAGATGAGCAAACGCTGTAGAAATGACACCGTCCAGATGCAAACGCACAGTTAGACGTCTGACGAACACCAAACAGAGAGAAACAGCCCGAAAGAGACGGGCGGCACAGAAAGAGAAAGACATTTATAGATTTTAGAGGAAAGAGAGCGAGCGAGAGTGACGTGGTGGTCTGTCACGATGTTAACGGATTGATTCTCGTTAAGTGATATAAATGAGCGTCTCCATTCAGACGGTTTGAGCTTTAAGCAAACCACAAAGACGCTGCGAAAAAATAAACTTCACAATCCTCCCACAACACATACGCTAATGCATCAAAATCCTGACTCACAGAAAGTGTTCATGAAGGTTCTCAAAAAACTCTCTTACTTCTCCAGAAGGCCTGAGTCTTTGAAGAAAGCGAGTGTTTAAGTCACATTTCTGAAGTGAAGGGGAGCTGAAGGTGAGCCAAAAACCTCCTCCACTAATCTAAAGCTACAGGCTGACTCACACTGAACACTGTACATTTATACCAGTCTCAATATTACAAAGATGTTTCATTTCACAGCTAGAGCAGACCAGCATTAAACTGGTCATGTGGCTCAGAGAGCCACTCTGATTGGCTGAGTTCTACAATGTTTCCCGTCAAATTAAATGCTGCAGTTTAATGAGACAGTGCTTAAAATGCTGTCAGAAACCGTAAAAGAATGAGTTAATCATCATATTATGAAACTATAATGCACCTCAACTACACATGTACTAGTGCTGCACGATTAACCGTATCGCAATCGCGATGTCAGCCTGTGCGATTACATGACGGCAAAATAATGCGATTATATTAAATAAGTGTGGACTTGAGAACACCTACTTTCTGAGACAGTTCGCTGATTTTCCGTACCGCTTACAACACAAACAAACAAAAAAGATTAAAACAAAAAATCTGACAGTCTCTCAGTATAGGCAGTGCACGTGTGCGTGCGTGTTCACTTGTGTGCGCAGCGTGGATGTATGCCGAGGAGATCGACACTGATCTGGTAGCCAAAAAAAAAAAAAGACGATATTTTGGATTTGAGATTACTGACATTGACCAGAGAGAGGTACTGTGCAAGAATTAGAGGCCCTGTTTCACCTGGCATTAACATGCGTTTTCTGATGCGTCGATCTGATCACAAGTGGACAATGCTAAGTACAGGTGCAAATAGGGGTGTAAAACGTTTTTTGACCACATCCACTTTTCAAAATCCCGTTTGTGTCCCCCTCACTTTCAAATTCGTTTGTTAAATTAATGTCTCGTATTGTAGAAAGCATGCTCAGCGCCGCTGAGAATTCGCACGATCCTTAAAACGAAACCGAAAGTAAAACGCGCACGCGCCTTCAAAAGCCATTTTAATACGCGCTTTTAGAGAGCGGTTCCACAGTGCGCGCAAATTAGGCAACATAACATATATATGTTGTTATTTGTATGTATCCTATAATAGGTTGTGTAGTTGTCTGTAGCTCTGTATCATGCTTGAAAAAATTGGTCTCTATTTGCACTTTGAATATTGAGAGAGTAGCCTAGCCTACGTTGATTATGGCTGCACTATTGTTTGCACTTAATACAGCTATTTTTTGTTTAGACTATTTTTATTTATATTTGTAAAAAAGATCTTCAGTTAGGAGGTCAAACGTTCTAGAAGCTCATAATTCAAGTACAGTTCTAATGTCTGAAGAGAATCACATGAAATCATACAGGAGAGACGCCAGTCAGTTGAGTTTGTAATGTATGTAAATGCAGGAATGTGATCAGAAGTGGTCGAAAGTGGACAGAAGAGGTGGATTAAAACGCCAGGTGTAAACGACTGTGTCTCCATTGTCTACTTGTGATCCGACCAAAAACATATCCAGTTTCCTTTTCAAAATAGTTTACACAGAGTGTATTTTACATTCTTCATAAATGTCCGTTTGTTTGGGCAAAATCTTTAAAATATCTTATTTTTGTGAAAATGTGTATGTTTTTATTTTATTTAATTTAGCTATACTTTTGAGAAAATAGGTTTACATTAATGCAAATGCTATTTTATTTGGTAAAAATAATTTATTTTGAAACCATTTCTAGTGTTACAAATACACATTTCCGCATTATCACTAATCTGTGTGTGCATTTTCAACCCATCAAGTTGACTCACAATAGCATTTATTATAATCGCAATCGTGTATCGCAATATTGACCTCAATAATCGCAATATGAAAATTTTCCCAAATTGTGCAGCCCTAACATGTACAAAAAAATACATTATTAAATTTTACAAATACTAAATTTATTCAATCAAGATGCCACCTCTTCATTAAAGTTAATCTAAAGTCCTGTTCAAAAGTGTTATTTTACTATCATGATACTATTTTTTTATTTCATTTTTTAAATTTACTTGTTGTTTGTATTTTCTATTTTAATTATTATTTTAGTTAACATTTTAGCAATTTTGTTGTTTTTCTTTTCCCTTTTATTTTAATTTTTTTTTTGTCTACATAGTTGTCAAATGTTAAAATGGCAACTAGCTGAATTAAAGTAAAGTATGTATATTTTTAATTTCATTTCAGTTAATGTTTCAAGTATATATAAAATATATTTATTTTAATTAAAATAACCTAGTGAGCTGCCCATTTAAATTTTAATTATCATTTTAGTTATAGTTTTAGCAATTTAGTTGCGTTTTGTCATTTTTATTGTTTTTTTATATGTCTATATAGTTTTATTAATCTATTTATTTTTATTTTAGTTTTAGCTACTTTAGTACATCAAGTTAAACAATGAATTAATATATATATATATTTTTTTTTTTTTTTTTTAAGTTAATGTTTCAAGTATTTTGTTACTTTTTTCAAGTATATTTTTTCATGGTTTGAATTAAATATATGTATATATTATATATAAATTATATTTATTTAAATTAGAATAATCCTGGTTCAAAACCTAGTAAGCTGCCTATCTAGATTTTAATTATTTTAGTTAAAGTTTTAGCAATTTTCTGTGTCATTTTTATTGTTTTATGTCCATATAGTATTTTTTTTTTTTTTATTTGAGCTATTTTAGTTAATCAAGTTAAACACAATGAAAACGATTTTTTTTTTTTTAATTCTGTTAATGTTTCAACAATTTTTTTTTCTCAAGTACTTTTTTTCATGGTTTTAATTAATTGTATTTATATATTATATTGAAATTATATTTATTTTAGTTATAATAACCATAGTTTGAAACCTAGTGTGCTGCCTATTTAGTCAGTATTTTATTATAATTAACTAAAACTAAAAATGAAATTGAAATTAAACTATCAAAAAACATTTCTGTTACTTGAAATAAAGTAAATGTTAACTGAAACAAAATAAAATATTTAAAAAAAAAAAAACATTTTAAATAATAAAAAATAATAAATAAAAAAAGAATAAATCATAATAAAAAAAACTTTTTTTCATTATAAGTTAAACTTGAATAACTTAAATGACTAAAACTAAAACTGAAATAAAAATTAGTAAAAATGATATAGACAAACAAAAATTAGCAAAAAACACAAAGCTGATAACTTTTAAAATTATAATGAAAATTGATTCAGAATATTAATAAAAACTATCAGCATCTCAATAACACTAAAATAACTTTGATGCATGTTCTGTACAAAAGCCAATGAAAAACGCACAATAAAAAACCACATTGCAAATATACCATTCAACACCAAAAAAATCCATAAAAAACCTTTCTAATTAAAACAGGTACCTAATATGTGTGTGCTGTCTGTTTTTCTGCTTATTAGAGCAGCATGTCATTAGCTTAGCAACATGACAACATCAACCTGTGCTGTAATCAATGATAAGCACTAGTCAGGGCTCTAGTGCACTTCTCAAGAGGGAAGCGCTAATGAGACGCTGCCTGTAAACAACGATTCAATCACTTGCGTATGAACTTTCATTCAAGTTTCACTTCGGTTAGCATGGTGCCTATGTAGGCGGCCCACTAGGGGTGTGTCTCAATCACTCTAGTGCACTGAAGTGTTCACCATGTAAAAATATGCATAATGTCACTATATCAACTTACCAGAAACGTAGACGTGTTTACGTCAGTCTCAAAGCGGCAAGAAATGGAGGATGAGTGCATGATTCATGATGACACTAAATGAAGAAACATAATGGACAAAATCAGGAAAACTAGAAAAGAAAAAAAGATGAAAAATTTAAATAAGAAAACACATGAAACAATTAAAAGTGCATTTAAAAATAAAATATAGGTAGAGTTGGTCACGTGACTCAGAGCTCCACTCTGATTGGATAAGCTCTACAAAAAAATACTTCCTTTCATATTAAACGCTGCAATTTCACAGAATAGCACATACATGCTGTTAAAAAATGTAAATGAGCTAATCATTGTAAAATTGGATATTATGACACGACAATGCACTTAAACTGGAAACATGTATTAAAATCTATTATTTTTATTACTGTAAATACAAAAACAATAAATTAGGCATTATAAATATTACCCACACAGCATTCTTTAAACAAATCTTGCAAATTGCAGATTTTTTTTAAAAAATAATATATTTTTTACAATTATTTTTAACATGCAAATCTGCAAATTGTAAGATTAAAAAGAAATGTTAAAAAATGTAAAAAAAATAAAAAATAAAATAATGAAAATAAAATATATGAAAAAAAATATATGAATAAATAAAATAACAACAATACATAAATAAATACATATGTAAATACATATGTTTTTTTATAAAGAATTATTTTGATGGATCTTAAGATTCACCAATACTAAATTATCTTTTTTAATTATTTAGTTATTTAATTAGATAAAAAAAAGTTTTAAAAAAATTAATAAATAAAAAATAATATGAATACATAAAATAATAAAAATAAAAATTATAAATAAATACATAAATGACTTTTCTGATGAAGAACTGGTTTGTTTTTAAGGATCTTATGATTCACCAATGAACCACTGTGAAAGATTAATGAAAGCCTCAAAAATAACTTGAATAAATGGCTTTTCTTTTTGTATTTTTTAAGTCATGTGACTCAGTCTCAAAAATGTGCTTCCTGTTTTATTAAACATTGCAGTTTTAAAGGATAGCACATAAAATGCTGCTAGAACCCATAAATGAGTGAAGTAAATGAGTTCATCATCATAAAACTAATGTCATGACACTATAATGCACCTCAACTGGAAATATGCAATAAAATACATTTAAAATACTAAGATGACAAATTAACCGCATAATTATTAAGTGCACAGCGCTCTTCATATGGATCTCACATCTTACATTTTTCCCAGAAGTAAATCAAGTGCGTGTGTGTGTGTGTGTGTGACATGTTGAAACGCAGCCGCAAACATGCAGAAAACACAGAATGAGCATCAAATCATAGTTCACAAGAGCAAGCGTCATCCAGTGAAGAGAAATCAGCCACAGCGGCAGGTGATGTCAGTGGTCATTGGTTTGAGTGATGGCTGGAGAAATGAAGTGTGTGTGTATGTGTGTGTGTCTCATGAACACATCACTGTTGATGCTTATTAGTGTTCGCTGACTGCAGCTGTTTTGTCAGAGTAAACAAACCAGTAACCAACTTATTAAAAAGCGCCATTGTGTGCTGCAGCTTTAACACACACACCAACACCACAAAAAAAATGTGACATCATTCATTAAAAATCTCATTTAAAAAAGTCAAGAAATCTCAGTGTCATATTTCATGCCAAAATAAATAAATAGACAAATAAATAAATATATTTTAATTTAATTTTAATTTGATTATGGGGTGAAATGTGCCTTAGACATTTTATTTTATGAGATTTACCTTCATTTTTCAATTATATGTCATCATTAACAGAATAATAATCTTCTGCAGATTTCAACAGTGCGACAGTATCACCATCTTAATCTAAGCGTCTATGAAAAGAGCATCTCCAAAGGTCCCACAGCTTTTAACAAAATTACTTCCTCTATCCTCACTGTTCCTTGATCTTCAGTAGCATCTCACAAGATCAACCGTTTCACCCGGACACACACCGAGAGGAAAAACACAACGCTCCATGGAGAATTACAACACGACAGGTCACTGTGAGACCGCTGAACACACGAAGACAAAATACGGTTCCCAGATCAGATCCCACCAACCTAACGCTGAAGAAATCACATAGTCCAGAGAAATTTTCCACTGAATATATGCCTTAGTACAAGTCTAAACATAGATAATGCACTGTAAAACCACTAAGATCAATGTTTAAAGTCTGAAAAAAAGAAGAAAAAGAAAGAGAGAAAGAAAGAAAGAAAGAAAGAAAGAAAGAAAGAAAGAAAGAAAGAAATATTAGTTTTTTGAGAATCTTAAGATTCACTAACTAGCATCTCAAAGTCTGGAGAACCACAAAAATAAAAACACATAATATTAAATAATTAAAAAAAAATTATATATATATAGGGAAGTAAATAAAATAAAACAATAAAATTAAATGAAATGTAAGTAAATAAATAAAAAGTGTTTATAAACAAATAAACAACTGATTTGTTTTTGACAATCTTAAGATTCAGCAATCAGTCAGATTTCGAAGATTGCTGCTTAAAGTCTGGAGAACCACAAAAAAAAAAATACAATGTTAAATAAAATCTTTTTTAAAAACAAATTAAAAATAAATAAATGCATTTTCTGATGAAGAACAACTGATTTATTTGTGAAGATCCTCCAGTCAAACTCTTTTCTATGGAATCAGATTTGTACCAAATTAAATGAGTGCACAATTTCAAGAAACGTAGGAAAATATAAACTGAATCTGAATAAAATGTCTTTGAAACTGGAAAAAAAAATAAATCGCAGACAAAATCTTTGACTTCGTTTTTAACACACTGCAAGTTCTGCAAATGTTTTCTTCTCTTTCATTCGCTGATCTGTACTTACAAGTGCGATTCCAGAGTTTTCGTTTACGCTTCTAAAATTTCGCTGCTAGCCCCGCCCCCCACAAGAGATTTGTGCCAGAAAGGCGAACGAAAATTTCAGAAGTGTAAATGCAAACCTTAGAAGCGTAAACGAAAACTCTGGAATCGCATTTGTAAGTACAGATCAGCGAATGAAAGAGGAGAAAACATTTGCAAAAGTTGCAGTGTGTTAAAAACGTAGTCAAAGATTTTGTCTGCAATTAATTTTTTTTTCAGTTTCAAAGACATTTTATTCAGATTCAATTTATATTTTCATAAGTTTCTTGAAACTGCGCATTCATTTTATTTGGCACAAATCTGATTCCATACTTTTCAGGGGTGTCGTAACAGAGAGAAGAGTAGGATGATTTCAAGGGCCGAAATGCGATTTCTATCGTTGGAGGCCCGAGTCAATATGCTGTACAGGGGACCCAGAAACCTTAGCGGTGCCCCTGCTTAAAGTCAGCGTGCTAATGCGTTTACAATCCAAAATAGGAGAGTCAATGAGGATTTTCAATATCTTCAGGACAGCACAGCATTGATTCTAGCAGACACAGACAGTCAAAGACAACAGGATGTTTAGAACAGCATGAGTGTGTGAATTACTGCCGTCGAAAATGAGATTCCTCTTTACGCCATTGCTATTCATCTGACGTGTGCTGTGCTGCGGCGAGCAGTCCGGCGGGTCTGCGCTTTTTGTTTCATTACTGTGAGGTCAGAGGAAAACAGAGGTTTTAAGTTGTTGTTGACATTAATTAAGCCTCGTTACCTCAGGCCACGGTATTCCCAGCGGCGTGAAAATGCACGCAAAGGTATTGAATACAAGCAAGCTAAGCTGTCCATCAACTCTGGACATGCAAAAAGCAGAGCCGTTTTAGACGTTTCACAGAAAAATGAACAATAATGCAATTAAAAACACTTAATTGGGTGAGTCTCAACAAAACATGGACAGTCAAAGCATTATAACATTATTTTCAGGCCTTCGTCCAAAACCATTGGACTCAGTGGGCCTGAATTCATATTTGACAAATAAAACTTGGCCAAATCAACAAATAAAGATCCTCCTAATCTTTCCATAACCTGTCAAAGCTATTTAAAGAAAACCCAGTCTTAGTTTAAATCCATTTCAGTCTGATCCTGCCAATCGTCCACTAGAAATCATCCAAGCGTCCAGGCTTGCATGTCAAATAATCCAGAACATCAGTGCACATTCAGATGGCTTTCCTGATCCTACTGTATTGGCCCTCTTAATATTCCTCGTGAATATCGGGCTCTCATCACATTCTGCCCTTTAATTTCATGGTGAGCGACCCACAATCCTCCGTGCGAACTCTTTCATCAGCATGATGCATGCCTGGGTTCATCAGCACTGATTTATTCATTGCATTAGTCATCTATTGTTCGCGCAATTGCCGAAACTTCTTAAATGAATCTAGAATAACAATATTTTACACAGTCCTTTCCTTTTCCCAGAGCGTCTGCATATAGTTTGAAGAATATCTTCAATATCCAGGCACCACAATTATGGCTAATTACAGTATGACTAGAATCTTGAAATGCATGTAATGATTTTTCCTCACTCTTTCTGCAATGAAAACAACAAATAGGCCAATTTATGAAACTATAAACGCAGAATATCAAACATCTTTGAATAAAAAGGAGGGAGGTTCAGTCTTTCACTGTGAAAGCAATGTACCATGGTATAACCCTTAAGAGATATGACTAAAATACCAATATTATGATATTTTTTATCATTTGGTACTATGGTTTTACCATATTATCTAATAATATCAAATTTGATATTATCTAATAATATCAAAGTAACAAAAGTCAATAAATAAACGAAATTTCAACCATGTTTTCTTTGAAGGATGTTGGAAAACCAGGAAAATTCAGTATAGTTCATATCAAAGTACAATAGTGCAGCCACTGTACTTTGTCAAAAGGATGGTAATTCCATGTTTTTAGACAATATCAATACAGTACTAACACCGTAATCGTTGAAGTGTCTTTAAAAAAAAAAAAAAAAAAATAACAGCGCTGACCCATAGTACTTTTTCAAGGTTCAAAAGCCACGGAATGATATTTCTAGACACTACTATTAAGATTATAACATGGTATTCTTTGACATAACCATTCAGTACGATGGATAAATCAGCATTTAACACCACTAGTGATTCATAATTCAGCCACTGGACTTTTTATTAGGTTTAAAAGCCATAGAATCATAACACTACGTTTTAACCGTCATAATGCTGTATTGGTATTGTTTGTTTGTTTAAGTACCTTCATATATGAATATGTTAAACAAATAACACCAACGCATACCAGACAGAAATACCATGGTATTCTTAAATTACCACGATATCACCATCAAATACCATGGTACCACCTGTCAATAACCCCAGTGCAGTTGTATTGGTGATGAACTGCTCTGCGTATCTCCATCATTCGCGCGTAGTTCGGCTTCAAATGACAGCCGTTACGAATTTCAAACCCGTTAACGTGCGAGCACATAACGTATCGAGCCCACACGTCTTACCGTTGTTGGATATGTGGTTCTCCACGTCGTCGCTTCCAGCTTGTCTGAGACTGGCACTAAGTTGGATGTAGAGTCCCATACAATGTAAACTCCTCAGAATCACTCCAAACGCGCCCATCACTGCTCCCTGCAAAACACTCTCTCACATCAGGTGAAAATATACGGCTTTGAGAGATAGATCCAGGTGTGGGTGAGTGTTTACTGGTGGTTTTTGTCCCTGATGACAGCGGCAGGAGCGGCTGAGAGGAGGCTGCGTGTGTTTGCAGTCGCCCACTGATGCGATTTGAGTCTCCGCGAAGAGAAACTCCCCGGATCTAACCGATGCGGCGGACGGATGCAGTGCGAGGAGGAAGCGCGGCGGCTGTCATTGGGGAATTTCAATTAGGCGGAATAACATTATTTTTATACAGCGAACCTTTGGTTAAAGCTCAACGGTCGTCGTGGGTTGAGGTAAAATTACATTTTAAAATGTTTCTGAGGTAAAACTTATGACTTTGAAAGCAGTCGGATATATATTTAAGTAATCAACAAGTATGATATTGTTGACAGCAGAATTAGATTTATAAATCAGTTTTTGAAGTGTTTTTAGATATGTTTGATTGTGCACAACTGGTACTTACTGTAGCCTACTGCCTATGTTATAAACATAATGTGTGAAGCAGTAACCAATATGTAATGATAATGTCTTGTACATTAGTTTACTAGAGTGTTTTCATGTTACCTCATTATGTTTAGAGGTAGGCTGATTTCCCTTATGAAAATTAACCTTAGTTTCACTACAAATAAAACCAAAAATCCATGGTTACTATAGTTAAACCATGGTAACCACAAATTAACCATGGTATTTGTAGTAAAACTATGGTTTTACAAATGGTAATCAATGCACCAAAAAAACATGGTTACTACACTTTTACTATAATAAAACCAATTTTCGTAAGGGTTATCTGTAGATATTGGGGCATAATCTGTGCCTAACTGGCAGAATAATATAAATGTACTTATGAAAATTAATCATGGCTTTATTATAGTAAAAGTGTAGTAACCATGTTACTTGTTTGGCGCATTGATTACTATAGTTTTACTACAAATACCATGGTTAAACTATGGTTAGTGTAGCAAGACCATGGTTAATTTGTGGTTAACTAAAACATGCAATTTTTGGTCATTTGCTCACTCAATCCTGCATGACTGCATCCCTTCTAAGAAAAACAAGACATTTTGAAAAATGTCTTTTTTTTTTTCTCCACAGAAGAAATAATGTAGTCAACATTTGACATGGATCAAAACCTTTCACCAAAGTTGTCCTAAAACCAAAAAAAAAAAAAAAAAAAAAATCCCTGTTCTTGTCTTAGGACAACTTTGATGAACTTTTTTGACCCACTTTAAATGTTTACTATTGTACAAGCAGATGTGAAATGACATAAGGATGAGTAAATTATTGTAACCATAGTTTAAACTATGCTTTTAAAGACCATTCAAGGGTTCATTCTGCAATTGTAAGTCTATGTCTACATTTTACAATCATTACATTGTTATACATACCCTAATTATGCTACACATTAAATTCAAGTCGAGTTATCATAATGATTGAATGATTAATTGAATAATGAAAAACAAAAAATTACCCCATGGCCTCAAGGTCCTTCATCATGCTTGGAATGGAAGGTAAAGTCAGGCACGTTGCATTATGGAATATCTTATTCATTAGAGTGCTTTGATTGTATGTATACCTAGCAAAAAGCAAAACATGCATTATATGTGCTACATAGCCCTAAACTCTTAAAAATAAAGGTACTTTTACGATGCCATAGAAGAACCTTTTCTGTCTAAATGGTTCCATAAAGAACCTTTAACATCTGAAGAACCTTTATGTTTCACAAAAGGTTCTTTGTGGTGAAAGAAGGTACTTCAGACTATAAAAAGGCAAAAAAGACATGGTTTTTCAAAGAACCTTTGACTGAATCCTTCTTTGTGAAACCAAAAATGGTTCTTCTATGGCATAGCTGTGAAAAACCTTTTAAAGCACCTTTATTTTTAAGAGTGTAGCAGTATGAAAGTATGCTATTCTGAACATTTCAAGTAATATCAAGGCTATTGAATTCATAAATACTTATAATACTTAAGGGTATTTAATTGTAGCTACTACACTTTTATTCAAGTAAAAATGATAATGATTTTTCCTTTTCTCTTTAAGGATTGTGAGGAAAAACAAAATGCACTCATGACATTTAAACCCAGAGAAGTTTGACAGGAGAAAAGGGCACTGGTTTTCATGCCTTTTGCAATGCATGACATTATCTTTAAAATATGCCATGACTATTATGATGATGTAATTAAAAAAAAAACTACTGCACTCTTTGAAATGCCTAAAAACAGTTGTATAGTACCAAAAAAATGTAATTAAATACCTGATACCTCCAGAGCTTTTTATAAGAATTACAATAAGTTTAAGTTTTGTGAGAGATAAATGCACAGTGAATGCTACTATCCAACTTCTCACTGACCTACAAAGTGAGCAACCCTGTTTCAACCTTTCCCCGTAACCTGCACAATACAGACATTATAAAGTGGGTATAAAAGAACGTTCCCGCCACAGGTTCATATCAATTTAGCCGATGCGAGGCGGTGGAAATCAGCGCTCGCAGAGCTCAACTCAATCACTCGGAAAAAGACAATTATTCCGAGCTCTCTGGGCTGTGAAATTGCTGTTGAATCACCGTTAGCGCGCCAGTGTCATAATCACTGATAAGAGATGCGTGCTGGGATACCTGCCCTTCCCGTCAATTCAAAATGCAAATAACGATCCCGAGTTTTATACGGGTGATTTCGGAGGGAGGGCGCAAGCAGATGTTGCTCTGCGTGAGACGGCGCGGCCTCCGCCCCGCCACGGCAAACAGGAGACGAGAGTGATTGGCATTCGCTACCGACAAGCATCGCTACGGTAATGAGCGTGTCCTTGAAGCACGCCAGGCGCTCGCCCCGTTCTGTAGTTACCGCTCATTTGCATTTCAAGTTTGACGCACCGGCAGAGGGGCATCAATAATGTTCTAGGCGCACGCAATTCATCATAATGTACAATTCAACAGATGGGTAACTGTCGCACATCACCTCCTCCAATTGTCGGCATTCCTCTACAGTATTTACGCCTCCCCCTCTCTGCAAACCATCTCCCTGGTAACGACGAGAACTAGCGGCAATCACTGACCTCCAGAGATGCAGGGAAATACAGAGATCTCACAAATAAAGCCGTGTTACGCCAACAGAAGCACGGAAAGGACAGCCAGAGAATATTTAATATGCCAGGAGCATCAGCCGGGAGCGGGAAAGTGGAGCTCCTCCGAGGACAAGGCCGATGGATAAACAAAAGAGAACGTGCGAAGAAAGAGTTGGCGAGATAATGACTCTTGTGCACTTGTCCCGAGGCTAAAGGACAGGAAGTTATCGCTCTACGACAACGGGGCGGGAAACGAGGCCTCTCGAGGTGCGTACGAGCGTTTCGGAGGCTGGCTACGGCGGACGATGACCACAGGGGCCGCGAGCTGTCGATGTCTGATAAAGTGCAAGCCGTAATGAGACTGCGGCACTTAATTAGCTGGCGAAACACGGCGCCGCCTTTCTCTACTCGTCAAACGAAGACAATTCATCAAGCCCCGGAGCCGCACAGAGATGTTTTTGTTACTACAATAATAATTTCCCTACATAATGTCTGTTTTAAAGCGCTGGGCCTCCAGTGAGTATAAATCCAGCGTAATGGCCCCCCGTTCGGCCTGCCGAAGAACTCCGCTGGATTGATTCAATTTGGCTCTAGAGCTTTAACAATTATTCTCAACCTTCAGCTAAAGACTCTGTCCATACCAAAGGAGAGCTTAGTAAGCAAACTGTCTCTATACGGCAGAACGTTCTCTGGCCACGGCGATGCATACGCTAAGCCCGCGGGAAAGGGGAAAGCAGGGATTGTAAATTAACAAGGGGATGTAAGAGAGGTTAGAGAACGAGAGAGAGTTGTAGCATTTTCGCGCTAGCTCAGCAGGCCCGCTATTAGCCGGGGATTGTGATTCTCTGGCTCATCGCCACCGGACAAACATCTAATTAATGGCCATTAGAATCACAACAGCCATATCCTCTAAAAGAAAGATAAAGATCAAATCTCAACTATGGAATTAACTTAATAATTGCAAACAAAATCTGTGTATATACATATGTAAATACAGTTGAAGTCAAAAACATACCCCTTGCAGAAAATTAACATTTTGGAGATTCCGCAAGGTGTATGTAAACCTCAACTGACCTCAACTGTATATAGGAAGAGAAGAATGCTGGTAACCAAACAGTTTCTGGTCCCCATTGACTTCCATTGTACGGAAGCCAATGTGGCCCAACATCTTTTTGGTCAACAACGTTCTTCAAAATACCTTCATCTAAGTTCAAAAGAAGAAAGAAACTCATACATGTTTGGAACAACTTGAGGGTGAGTAAATGGAAATTATTGGTCAAATGTGGCAACCCTGCAAATTACCATTGGAAGTTTTGCTTAGCTTATTAAGAAGCCATATATTTCACTGTCAGAACTCCAAAACTCCATGTGTTGACACATTTCCCACTGAAACTAAAATAAGAGAAACAAAATTAGAGTTCGCTGTTCCACTGAGAAAATGGCAAACGTATAACGCTGCCAGTGACACAATGGCGTCCAATGTTTGACACATATTCCAGGGAGAAGCAGCTAGACCAAAAAAATACGACAAAAAAAAGCATCATACTGTAAAATCCACCAGCCATTAGCAGGTTTAGAAAGGTAATTTTGGACCCTGGATCCATAAAAAGGGAGCTGAATGATGAGATGACAAACAAAGGCTGAAAAGATAGGAAAGTCTTCAATTAATCAGCCATCTGCAGGAACACTGGAGAGAAGAAAAGAGACATAAACACAGCATTTTCCTAAATTATGTTTCAGTGCAGGAGTTGTTTCCTGCATAAATTGGTCTAACAAGACATTAAGTCTCATGGAAGGTGATCTACGAAATCTAATGAAGGAAACGGCATGTAGCAAAGAAAAGCACAAACTTTAATTACAACAAAATTGAAGGTGTTTTGACAAAATATCTGGGCTAAAAACAACTATAAACATGAACAAAACGTGTTGGATATCAACAAAGACAATATCCAGATCCAATCTGTTGGGATACAATGAGCCACGCAAAGGTTTAAAAAGATTTTTCCCGTCCAGTCAGGACAGGATGAAGATTGGTCAGAATCCACATAGCATCACCGAAACGCTGCGGAAACCCTACGCAAGCTCCAACTGGATTTTTAGAAGTTCTCAAGTAGTTCCATAATCCTCTTCTGCTCGCTTTCCTTAAACTCCTCGCTCTTGCCGTCGCCAATATTTTCTGCGTATTCTGAAAAACGAGAGGGAAAAAGAAACAGGATGTTTAGTAATTTGGATGAATTTCATGTACGCCACTGAGCCCTGCCAAGAAACTCTTCCTAATGCCGTCTCAAAGGAGCGCCGGCATACTTTAATCCGAAAAAAATCAAAGGGAGAATTTGTATCCCTGAAAGTATTTTAAAAAAATTTGTCACACATCCCTTGACTGCCCACCAGAGTTTATTTTCAGACTTTCTCCTCCTTCATATATATGAGCTATGGAGGGAAAAAAATAGGCTTTAGAAAAAGCCAAGTCTGGAGTTCAGGGTTTGAGGTAGCGGGATTTAAAAAGTACCGTCCTTAAACGGGCAAATAGCTTTAAGATCCGTAGTCGTTTGATGTGTGCCTTTGAGAGCGTGTCCCTCAGTCAGATCAAATCTGCTGGTTTGATTGAGGTCTGGCTATTTCGGGACACTCCAGTTTCTCGTAACCTGCAGCGAGCTGGAACGGTGCCTGAGAACTCGAAGGGCTACAGACGCTACGATAAAGGCAACATATGCTTCGAATGAGACTCTTATGACCGCTCTGGACCAAAGTGATCGGACTGCAGTGAGGACACTCCTTGACTTTACATAAAACGAGCTTGAGATCTTACTGATTTACCTGGAAATCTTCTACTCTAGCAAAGCTCTGAAATGGCATTAGCATCTGCATTATGAGTAGGAGAAAGCACGTGGACACGTAGAGCCAGGTTTGACGTCATTGACGTCATACAACATTGGTTCTCAGCATGTGTTGTGACAGTTTGAATATGGTGAATGGAGAATTAGATTTGAGAGCTGCAGTGAAGAACAAGATCATCCAAGATCTAATTTCAGCTTCTCGCACAAAAAGGAAAAGAGCTGCATACAAAAAAAAAAAAAAAAAAAAAAAAAAGAGAAAAAATTACGTATTGTTGGTTCCATGCAATAACAACAAGAACCAAAAAAATGCAGTTGTTTCGCAACAGGATCATTATTGTTAACTAAAAAAAAAAAAAAAAATGAGAAACTGAATGAAATTAGTCTGAATGAAATGAGATGAAGCACTAAAATTACTTACTGGAAATACATAAAAACTAAAACTGAAATAAAATTAAACCCAAATAGTAATATTTTAATTAAAAAATGACAAAAGCACATAACATTACTAAAAATTAAATAAATTTAAAACTAAAAAATACAAAATAAAAGCTAATTTAATACAGTAAAGATAACTTTAAAAAAAAAAAAAAAAAAAAAAACATAAGTGTATAAATAACACTGGTTTGCAAATAAATGAGGGTCAGAAAAACAAAAAACAAAAGAGCGAATTGTTTTTTATTGGGGAAGAGTTCCTTTAAAGATTAAGGCACTTACACATTTATTGTCACAAAATATTATCAAAAATTACCGAAAGCGATAAAACCATTGCATTGAAGGTATATATGTTGTTACAGTATATATGTGACCCTGGACCACAAAACCGGTCATAAGTAGCACAGGTATTTGTAGCAATAGCCAACAATACATTCAAAAATCATTAGGATATTAAGTAAAGATCATGTTCCATGAAGATATTTGTAAATTTCCTACCGTAAATATGTAAAAACTTTTGCTTATTAATATGCATGGCTGAGAACTTCATTTGGACAACTTTAAAGGTGATTTTCTTGCACCCTTCATATTCCAGATTTTCAAGTAGTTGTATCTTGGCCAAATATTGTCATATCCTATCAAACCATCAATTGAAAGCTTATTTATTCAGCTTTCAGATACTGAGCTTTCACATATGTTGTCAATTCCTGCATTCCCTAGGATCCAAAACCATGACCTTGGTGTTGCTGGAGGCATACTCTACAACTCGAGCTATGGAAAAGCCGGTATTTAAAATAACGAGCGTTGGCAAACCGTTCACAATAAGACCAGGAATGTGCATTTAAAAAAAAAAGCAAATAGGGTCCGCTGTGATTTCATGCTGACTTTAACAGTGTTTTTTGGAAGTGTACACAGTAAGCGGCAAGCGTGTAAAGGTAGACATGCTCTCGGATTAGTTTCTAAGCCCTGCTCAAGCCCTGGGACAGAGGATCAAACCCAATGAAAAATAAATAAATAAATCAATAAGATGGGTTTTTTAAGAAGAAGAAAAAAAAGCAAAGTGCCACACTGAAACACAAGCCCGAGGGCTGGAGAAAGCGGCTGGAATAACACAGAGGGAGGATTGGGGGAGTCTGCATGCTGGATGATTTGAGGGGGATTATCCATTATGAGCTCCGAGATGCTGGAAACTTCAGCCCACTGCAGAGGCGCTTCCCACTGACACCAGTACACATAGCTCAAGGTCACGCATGTAAGAGAATGACACACTCCATGTGACTCAAATGTGGCCTTGGAGCGCATCGCGGCTTCTGTAGGCGTTTTCATTTCCGAATTTCTGCAGTACAACACAGTTGCTGCCCGACACGGCAAATGAAACCTGTTTTCACCAGTGATTTCTTGCTTAGCAGCTATTTTCTATCTAGGTAACGGGCATTAGGTTAAACTACAGCAAATTACCAATAAACCCTGACAGCGACGTTAGAAATGTTGCTTCTCTGGCTCAAGTCTTACACCAAAAAGCGGTTTAAAAAAAATAATGCAAAAATGGTTTTAATGTGCATGCAACAAAACAAGACAGTGCTTTTACTAATGAGATGATTTGTTCATTTAATCAAAAATGCAGAATGCATAACATGCATTGGTTTCTGTAAGTAAAAATTCCAATTATTCTCTCCGCTGAGAAATTATAGCCTTCTATTAGTCAATCATATTTAACAGACACATTCCAGATAGAATGATAAAACAATAGAAAGATAATGTAGAAAGAACAAAAGATAGATGAAACAATATAACGATATACATAGATAAAATGATACACAGGCTGACAGAACAATAGACAGAATGATAGAAACAAAAAATGATAGAAGTGACAGATGTAGAACGAACAGATAGATAGAACAGCAGACAGAACAGCAGACAGAACAATAGATAAATAGACTAACAGTAAACAGATATTAACGACACTGATAGAATGACAGAGACAGGCATACAGATAGAACCACAAAGACAGAATGCCAGACAGATAGAATGAAAAAAGAGAGACAGAATTACAGACAAATAGAGAGACAGAATGACAGACGGATAGATATAACGTCAGATAGGTAAAGAGAATGACAGACAGGTAGAGAGACAGAATGACAGACAGATAAAATAACAATGACAGACAGATCAAGAGATGGAATAACAAGACAGAACAACAGAGTCAGAATGACAGACAGACAGAACAACAGACAAAGACCATGACAGAAACAGATTGACAGAAATACAGAGACAGAATGACAGACAAATACAAAGTCCGAATGACAGACAGACAAATACAGAGACAGAATAACAGACACACAAATCAAGAAATAGAATGACAGACAGAACAACAGAGAGACAGAATGACAGATCAAGAGACAGAACAACAGAGACAGAATGACAAATACAGAGACAGAATGACAAATACAGAGACAATGACAGACAAAATGACAAATACAGACAGACAGACAGACCAATTCAGAATGGCAGATAGAGACAGATTGACAGACAAATACAGAGAAAGAATGAGACAGAACAGACAGACAAATTGACAGAAACAGAATAACAGACAAATACAGAGACAGAATGACAGACAGACAGAAGAACAGAGACAGAATGACAGACAAATAGATGATGACAGACAGATCAAGAGATAGAATGACAGACAAATTGACAGAATGACAGACAGACAGATAGATGGATAGAATGACAGAACAACAGAGAGAGAAAGACAGATAAAGAGAGATTGACAGGCAGACAGAATGACTGACAGACAGAACACAGAATAACAGATAGACAGAATGCCAGACAGATCTAGAGATAGACTGACAGAGACAAAAACAACAGACAGAATGACAGGCAAATACAGAGACAGAATGACAGACAGAACAAGAGACAGAATGACAGAACAGAAAGACAAATTGACAGAAACAGAATAACAAATAGAGACAGAATGACAGACAGATAGATAGAATGACAGACAACAACAGAGACAGAAAGACAGAAAGAACAAAGAAATAGAATGACAGAGACAGAATGACAAACAGACAGAATGACAAAGACAGAGAGACAAAATTACAGACAGACAGATCAGAGACAGAAAGACAGATAAAGAGACAGAATGACTGACAGACAGAATGAAAAATACAGAGACAGAATGACTGACAGATAGATATAATGACAGACAGATAGACCAAGAGATAGAATGACAGACAGATATAGAGACAGAATGACAGAAAGAGACGGAATGACAGACAGAACAAAGAGATAGAATGACAGAAAGAGAATGACAGACAGGACAACAGACAGAAAGAGAATGAATGACAGACAGATCAAAAGATAGAATGACAGACAGATAGAGAGACAGAATGACAGATAAAGAGTCAGAATGACAGACAGGACAACAGACAGAGATGGAATGACAGACAGATCAAGAGATAGAATGACAGACAGATATAGAGACGGAATGACAGACAGAACAAAGAGATAGAATGACAGAGACAGAATGACAGACAGGGAGACAGGAAGACAGAATGACAGACACAGAATGACAGACAGATCAAAAGAGATAGACAGATAGAGAGAGAGACAATGACAGATAAAGAGTCAGAATGGCAGACAGAACAACAGACAGAGAGATGGAATGACAGACAGATCAAGAGATAGAATGACAGACAGATAAAGAGACAGAATGACAGAAAGAGACGGAATGACAGACAGATCAAGAGATAGAATGACAGAGACAGAATGACAGACAGGACAACAGACAGGGAGACAGGAAGACAGAATGGCAGACACGGAATGACAGACAGATCAAAAGATAGAATGTGACAGATAAAGTGTCAGAATGACAGACAACAACAGACAGAGAGACAAAGACAGACAGATCAAGAGATAATGACAGACAGATATAGAGACAGAATGACAGAAAGAGACAAAATGACAGACAGAACAACAGACAGAGAGACGGAATGACAGACAGATCAAAAGATAGAGAGACAGAATGGCAGAAAGAGACAAAATGACAGACAGAACAAAGAGATAGAATGACAGAGACAGAATGACAGACAGAGAAAGAAAACAACAGACAGACAGACTGACAGAACAACAGAGAGATGGAATGACTGATAGACAAAGATAGACATGCCAGACAGAGTTTAATGAACACTTTTTAGGCATCTGTCCAACGCTATATGGAATGATTCAAAACAATTCGCAGTGTTTTCCTACGGTGCCCTGAAACATTTCCATCAGCCAAACCAGTAAACAAACCGCGATGACAGTTAAACCGCAGAGCAAACGCAACCTGTCTAATTCCTCCTGTAACATTTGTTTTCATTTTTCCCTGTGATTGCGTTTAATACCGCATAAGCACATTTGCCGGGGTGTGAGAGCTGCGGGCAGGCCGTCCTGGCACACACTCGCCTGTCTGACACGGCCACAGCTGCTATAGAGGCCAGGTGAAAATTTCAATTTCTCACCCGGTCGCAGCGGCCCGGCAGGGGCACAGATTCGGCCCACACCAGCTGCTGGGAGACGCTTTCACACTCCTCCTGCAGCTGAGAGCGATCCCGACCCGCCGCTCACATTAGACCAGTCACATGTCCTCCACACGCCGCAGGACCGGATAATCTTTGACCACACGTCTGAGGGACACCATGAAAGGTGCCAAATCACAAGAAAGACTTTTACGAGGTTTAAGATTTTAATCCAAGATAATGAAAAAAAAATCTACATTTATCAAAATATTTAAATGTGTACTAGTAAAGATAGAAAACTATATAGCACTTAAAAAGTGGCATAGATTAATCATGCTAATCAGAAAAAGCTATAAATGACCATGACAGATAGATCATTGCACTGAAGATTAATTACCATATAAATAGCTGTGATTAATGATTTAATTCTGTTTTGTTCTTGCTATTTATGGTGTAAATGCATTTTTAGGGGCCAAGCACCGAAGGTGCGTATACAACTATTGTATCCGTTAGCGTTTTTATTCTTCTTCCACTTTTGAGTCTATGGACGCCCATAGAACCGCTTGTGGGAAAGTTATGAAATTTGGCACACTAATAAAGGACAGTCTCAACATTAACCATAGCAAGTTTGGAGTCTCTAACTCAAACTCTCTAGTGCCAGCAACATGTCCACACTTTCACTCATGTTTATGCTAATAATAAATAATAAAATGCTAATTTTAGAATGTACATTTTCCTCTGATTCATGCCGAGTCAAATGAACACCAAAATGTGAAATTTTACGGGTCAAAAATTTTCACCAATTTTAGTAGTTAAAAAAGAAAAAAAAAAAAACAGTTTTTGGCCCATTTTTACCAACATTGGCTCAGACGATCTTCAGACCATGCTGGCAAAAAGTTATTCTAGTATTCTGGAATTCAAGTTGATTAGTCAAACCATTCCTGAATAAAGTGTGAATGAATATGATGAAGATAAGGCAAAAATGGATGCGAGGCTCCATCGCCACAACGCTTCAGCGTATTGAGAACAAAATTGGTGTGTGTTATAATAACCATGACCTGAGGCTACCTGCACAGTTTTGGCACAGCGCCACCTAGTGGTCAAGAGATATGAAAAAATGGCTATTTTTGCTTGTAACTTCTGAATGGTCAGGCCAAAAATCACTGAACTGGTCTCTTTAGATTCATAGCAGCATGCCAAGTCAAACCCTACCCATGTCAATTTTCCCAAGTCAGGCATTTTGTGCATCAGCCATTTTGATGAATTTTGATGTAAAATGCTACATTTTACGAAAGCATTGGCGTATGTCTACGTGTTTTTTTTTGTTTTATTTTTTTACTCTGAGTTGCATATAATATAAATACTCATATGATTTACTTCAATGCTGTGAAAATTATTAATATTTATGTAATTATTTATAATATAATTAATAAATATAAGATTACGATCATGAATTTCGTGCTGACAATTAATTATTATAATTTCTAAAAAAAAAAAAAAAAAAGATTTATTATAATTATTAATTAATACAGGTATAACAAATAATGTTAAAATTTTGTTTTGATACCTAATGTTTGTTTGTTTTAATGTGGAACTGTGTAATACAATAATAAAAATGATAAAATAGACCTGCAAGATTCACTTTAATGCTATGTAAATTGTTTCTAATACAATTTATATAAATAATATATAAATAATAATATAATACATAAAAGTAGGTATAAAATAATTGTATAAATATAATTACAATATTGTGCAGGTATTGCTTTCAGTGCTCAAATTTGCCACATTAGGATGGCAAAATGTGATAGAAATATAATTTACACAACTATCTGCTCACCAACTTTGATTAAATCTAATAACCATGATCAGACAATTAATCAGTAATTGCAACAGGCCTCAGTATGACAAATATCACCAAAATATTATGCATTTCCAAATCCAGTATGTTTGAATTTAATTATGTTGCATGTAAAATACAAACGTTTTCGAGAACCTGCAGTAAACGGACAGCCTGAAGTGGCTAAAAATAAGTTAAATGGCTCTCATGTAGCACTCATATCCTAGACACCATTAGCTCACATTAATAGCACCTTCTAAAGAGCAATGCTTACGTCTTTGAACACTCTCGGCCGCCTCTCAAAACGAGCGGCGAGAGCGTCATCTTAACCATTACAGCCTGCACTTTCATCTTTGTCACCAGCTAAAGCACAGTTCAGGTGGGAACGACTTCCCTCTGATGAATCATTAATGATGAGGAAGTGGAGAATTTAACAAGAGCAGAAAGAGAGGGGTTGTGCTTTCCATTAACTGATTTGAAAAAGATAACCACCTTATACAGAAAACACAACCAGCGATCAGATATTGGTACTATAAATGGTTACATGTATATGAATGCCTGAATAAAAATGCATTATGGTACTCAATTTTACATCGGCAACAAAATCACCACAAACATATTGTCAATATTTGATCCCGTCAACCAGATATGGGACAAGACAGCTGGAAAACCCGTCCAGACGGCACATTGTTCACGAAACTTTCATAAAAATAAAATCAAGAGAGTGGGGTTCTTCCCAGGAGAAATACTGGGTGAGGTATGAAAGAGTAGCGGTGGAGAAAAAGAAGGAACGTCAGCGCAAAAGAGCGAGAGAGAAATAGAAAGCTGTCAAGACTTAATCAAGGTGCTCTGGGCTGAAGAGTGGGCGAAGCCGAACAACTCGTATCGGTCAAGAGAGAGAAAGGACTGAGGGGCGGGAGGAAATATAGAGGGAAACACGCTGCCAGCGAGCAGCACTGCAGCGCACAGCAAACCTTTAGCTTTAGCAACAGGGAACCTGTTTCAGCGCTGCGGCGCGTGAGCGGATCGCCTGCGGACATGTGTTCATGAACGGCTTCACACCGTACACCTGATACCTGATGAGAAGCTGCTTTATACGCTTTTAGTCTGAGACTGAACCGCTCAGAAACCGCTTGTGAACCGCTAGTGAACTGAAGTGCTAAATGTTTGTAAGTATATATCACTCAAAGTGATAAATCAGACAGTTTTTTGGGATTAACAGCATTACAGGAATTAGCTGACTGATTTCAGGATTTCAGAATTCACATTCTCTGGTTCAATCATTTTTGAGTTTTTTACACTTTTTACAATAAGGTTCATTTGTTAACATTAGTTAACTACTTTAGTTAACATGAACAAAGAATGAACAATACTTCTACAGCATGTATTAATCTTAATGTTAAATTTCAACATTTACTATTGCATTATTAAAATCAAAAGTTGTTTGTTAACATTAATGCGCTGTGAACTAACATACAATGAACTGTATTTTCTTTGTTTAACCTTAACAAAGTGCAATAAATGCATTGTTCACTGTTAGTTCATGTTAGTTTATACATTAACTAATGTTAACAAATGACACCTTATTGTAAAATGTTAGCAACGAGTTTAATTCATTGTTTAAAATTTTTTTTAAATTTTAAATGTGTTTAAATTGTAAAAATGAAAAACATTACTTGAAATAAAATCGATGCCAACCAAACTAAAAATTAAGTACACAATTTTTTTTTTTTTTTTTTTTTTTGCCAAGGCAACATTTCTTGTTTTAATTTAGTTTAACTTAATATACTGAAATAACTAAAACTGTAATAAAAATGAATGAAAATTATATAGACATTAAAAAAAATTCAAGACAAATAGAGAAATAATATAATACAATATTACATTATAATTAAAAATATAATAATATATTAATAATATATAATATATAATATATAAATATAATAATAATAATAATAATAATAATAATGATAACACAATAAAATATTAGAAAAAAGCTACATAAAAACATTCAAATATTAAAACTTAATAACTTCTCAGTGATACTAAAATGACACTGTTTTTTTAGATGTACTACATCCATCTATCCATCTAAATAAATCAAACATCAAATTAAACAATTACCCCACAATACCTCATTAACATAATGCCAAAATATTATCAAAAACAATGTCATATTATTCAAATATTTTTTTTTTAAATTGTAAAAAATAATTACAAAAATAAAAATTATAGACTGCTGTGCTGCCTTCAATTTATGCAAAAATGCATCAATTTTATGTAAAACATAGTATGCATGCACAATATAAAACTTACTCAACTCATGCAAAAATACATTATATTTATGTTACCCATAAAATATTCAGAAATTTATTAAAATATTTGGTAACACTTTAGGGACCAATTATTAGCATGCCTGTTGTTAACATATTGGCTGTTTATTAGTACTTATAAAGTGCATATTCTGACCATATTCTACATCCCTAATCCTACTAAATACCTAAACTAAACAACTATCGAACTAACCATTAATAAGCAACAAATAAGGAGTTTGAGTGACCAAATATTTTACTATATTAGTACAGTAATCTTAATTTAATGAGAATAACCAGTGAGAACACTGTAAAATGTATGTAATTGTCTTCATTTTATGTATGCAAAACATGTTCTCTTTATATGTTGCTTTTGAAAATCATTTGTAATCTTACCTCTCATTATATGACGGACTATTTTGACGGATCCTCCCCTGAGATTGAGGATCTGATGGACTCTCTGCTGTAACTGAAAAAGAAAACACACTTCAGCATGCAGAATTAATAACGTTCAGCTTCAATTACACACGAAACAATGCTAACGTACCTGAGGAACTCCAGCGTTACAGATCTCCACCATGATGTAACACAGGAGCTGAAGAACGAAGAGTCCGGCATCCAACCGCCGCAGATAAAACTCATCGTCCATCGCGTCGTCGATAATCTCACCACGACGAACCATATCCTGAAACAAGAAAAATGACCATTAGACACTTTATAATAAACCAGGTGAGTAACATTTGTTAGACTTTGTTTTGATTGAAAGTTTAAAGTAGTTATAAAAGCTTGAAGTTCGAAAGTTTAGTACATGTTGCTAGCACACTGCTAACATGATTTAGCATGCTGCTAGCATGTTTCTAACACAATTAGTGTTGTTAGCATGATTAAATGTGTTTTAACATATGTAACGTTGCTTTAGAATGTTGTTATCATGTTTTAACATGATTAGCATGATGTTAGCATATTTCCATCGTGATTAGAATGTTGCTAACGTGTTTTTAGCATGATTAGTATGTTGCTAGCATATTTATAACAATTAGCATATTGTTCGCATGTTGCTGTTGTTTTTCTAACAAGTTGCTTTAACATGTTAAAATGTTTTAACAGTTTGCACGGTGTTAGCATGATTAACGTTATTACCATGTTTTTTTTTTATCTTGATTAGCATGTTGCTAACAAGAAGCTAGCATGTTGTTAACATGATTAGCTTTAACATGTTTTAACAATTTTGTCAACAACATGTTGTCATGTTTCTATTATAATTAGCATGTTGCTAACATGTTTCTAACATGATTAACATGTTTGTACAACTAGCATATTTCTAAAATTAATATGTTGCTAGCACAATTAATGCTGTTAGCATGATTAAAATGTTGCTAATGTGTTTGTAAAATATTTAACATGTTGCTCTAACATGTTTTAACATGGTGTTAGCATAATTAGCTGTTGTTAGCACGTTTTTATCATGATTAGAATGTTTGCTAACATGTTTCTAGCATAATTAACATTCTGCTAATGTTCCCAGCACAATTACCACATTGTTATGATTATTAACATGTTGCTAATGCGTTTCTAACACATTTAACAAGTTTAACATGTTTTAACAATCTGCATGGTGTTAGCATAATTAGCACGTTATCACATTTCTATCACGATTAGAATGTTGCTAACATGATTAAAACGTTTGCATGATTAACACGTTGCTAGCATGTAATACGTTGCCAACATGATTTAGCATGTTGTTAGCATGTTGCTAACACGTTACTAGCACAATTAGTGTTGTTAACATTATTCACGTGTTGCTAATTGCATTAACATTTAACATATTGCTTTAGTTTGTTATTAACATGTATGTTAACACAATTTGCATGGTGATACCATGATTGGCATGCTGTTATGTTTCTTTAATGATCAGCTTTTTGCTAACATGTTACTATCAAGATTAGCATGTTGCTAACATGTTTGTAACCTGTAATCATGTTTACTAACATGTTTTTAACATGCTTATACTGTTTGCATTATTAGCATGTCGCTAATATGTTTTAATGTGTTGACATGCTAACATGATTTAACACATTGCTAGCATGTTTTTAGCACAATTAGTTTTGTCAGCATGATTAACATGTTAATTAATTAACACTTCTAACATGTTCTAACATGTTGCTTACATGCTTTAACATGATTATCATGTTGGTAACGTGTTTTAATACATTGCTAGCATGATTTATCATGCTGTTAGCATGTTGCTAAAATGATTTAACATGTTGTTAACGTTTTAACACGTTGCTAACATGTTTTAACACACTGCTTGCATGTTTTAACATGTTGCTAACATATTGCACGTTGGTACCTTGAATTAGCATGTTGCTAGCATTATTTAACATGTTGTCCTAGGATAGTCATTAGGCAATGCTGGTGACAGACGGCTTAAATACTCCAAGTCTTTTTGTGCAAAAGTTTTAACCCCCTCAATGAAAGTCTATGAGACTTTTCATAGTTTTTATCGTCCGTTTACCAAAAATCCTAAGTGTGACCAGTTAGAAAAGATGTAGCAACCCGAGTCACACCAGTCTGAAGTTCTGACCCAAGTTGGGTGGTTGTAGCTTGCAAGCTCTAGGAGGAGATACAGTCCAAATTTAGTCTTAGAAGAAGCAGCAGCTTAAATAGAAGGTCAGTACATTGGCTTTCTCAAGCCAAACTAATAAATGCATATTGATTAGCAAGAAAAATCCCATGCAGTGATTGATACGCAGCGGCATGCATGTTAAAAAGGCTGTGGATAATGATCTCAGATCACTTCAAAAAGGCTGATTTTTCACACGCTGCAGCTTTTCAGCACCTGCAGCTGAATCTAAAGGGACAAAGACGTTTGGCATTTGTTGAGTGCCATAATTGCGGCGATTGACACTGGCCTCTCTCCAGGGGATTTCAATCTTTTCGAGCATAAAACGCTGGCAAGCGCACACGTGTGCGAGCGTGCACGAGCAGAAAGGCTTGTGAACACAAAGGGAACGCCGCAGGAACAGCAGGCTGGTGAGAGCTGGCCGTCACGGGCTGCCGAAGACACACAGAACGTGGCTCTGATCGCGGCGAGAGGCTTTCTGAGAGAACCGTGATCAGATTGTGCCAAAACCATTCAGACGTTTTCCAAAAAAACAGGACAGGTCAAATCACACTCAATGCGACTCATGACAACGTGTGATTTTGTCCATTAAAAATGGTTTGCATGGGGAAAAGTGGGATTTTTAAGCAGGACGTGCAGGATGGAGGTCAAGTTCACCTTGCAGAGCGTCTCAATAGTGGCGTTTTGTGATTATTGCTGCAAGCATTCATCACTGTAGCTCAAAAAGTAGAGCATGAAGCTAGTAACGCAAGGTCACGGGTTCAATTCCCAGGGATGCATGAGCTTATAAAATGTATGTATTGAAAGCAACGCAAGTCGCTTTGGACAAAGCATCCGTCAAACGCATAGATGTAAAGCTTTATTAAATTACTTGCAATGTGTTAACCATTTAGTTTCCAGAGAGGCTGAATTGCCTATAAAAGCAGCCTAATACAATGATTCAAAAGCTATTTGGTTATTGGTCAGCATTAAGGTGGCACAAGGTAATCACATTTTGATAAAACATTAAAAAGACAAACTTTTATTTATTTAAAATAACGAATCAAGAAAAATATGATCAGGAACATGTCAATGTTTAATTTAAATTAATTTGTCTGTCAAGCATTTAATATATTATTTTATAAGAAGAATTTATTTGCAGTAAAGTATATAGGGAATATGTTAACTATATAAGTTTAATAATATATATGCCTCTTATGATTTAAATTATGCATATACGAGGATTCTAAATTAATATATTATAGATAAAAACATTTATAATATATATTATGCATTATAATGTGTGTTTGTGGCATGTTTTAAAAATTTGTATTTTTAACATTTGAAGCATTTTCTAATATTTTTTAATAATGGTTATTTTAATAATTAATGATTGTAATCATTATTCAATCATTATTTAATTGTATATAAAACTAATAATGAATACACACACGCACGCGCTTCTAACAACTTAATGATATATAAAATATAAAAATATAATATTGTGTGTGTGTGTGTGTCTATGAAGCATATTTTAAAAATGTATATTTTAAAGAAAATATTCTAATTATTTTAATAACAGTTTAATAATTATTAATGATTTTCAAATATTTTAAAATAATATTACATAAAAATATTTTAAATAATATTTTAAGCACAGATTATTGAAACCGCTTAATGAAAAATATAATATATGAAATATAAAACATAAAAATATAATATTGTGTGTGTATGTGTCCATGAAGCATATTTTTAAAAATGAAAGAAAATATTCTAATATTTTGTATATTTTAAATAAAATTTTCAAATATTTTAAAATAATATTTTAAATAAAAATATTTAAAATTATATTTTAAATATTTAAAATACACACAGTTTACTGAAACAGTTTAATAAAAAATATAATATATAAAATATAAAACATAGAAATATAATTGTGTGTTTTCCATGAAGCATATATTTAAAAATGCATATTTTAAATAAAATTTTCAAATATTTTAATAACCATAATTTTAATTAATGATCTTCATTATTATTAATAATTTAATAGTACAAATAATATTATATATATATATATATATATATATATATATATATATATATATATATATATATATATATATATATATATAAATATTATTTGTACTATATATATATATATATATATATATATATATATATATATATATATATATATATATATATATATATATATATATATTAATAATATAAAATATTTTATACATGTAGTGTATATACATATGTAGTGTATATTAGCTATAGCTATTACATATTAATTTCTGAATGACAACAATAATTTTTATTATCATTATTATTACCATAAAAAAATTAAAAATTACAATTACAAAAAATAATGTTCTTGAAATAATGTTTACTGTATACTGTAGTGTGTAATGTATTAATAAAGTAAACATTTTTCACGCTGATTTAAGGAATTTTAGTTCATACTCGAGGCTGATTTAAAGAGAGTGCAAAAAAAACGTATGTTTGTCATCATCACGCTGTCAGAACAGGCTGTTTCGATCTTTCGCAGGCGTTATTCGAGTCTCATTACAGAGGTACAGCCTTCGGCAAGTCAATTACACGAGTGCAAATAACAAGCGGCTTCACCTCCGGGAAACAGAGCGATTTTTAGTCACTTCCTGTTGGAGAACTGCAGGCTGGCACAGGTGTTAATATGACAGGCAGAACAAAGCAGCGCCGGGACCTGTGATTGAGTCTCACGGGACACGCCGAGACTAAATTAATCCGAGCGCACCCTGCCAACACGTCCTCCGCGGATCCTTTCGAGATTTCCCAAAGAGCCGTGCGCGTGTGCGCTTGCGGGGCGCTGCGTCAAAAACGAGAAGAGCAGACGACGAGCAGACCGAACGCGGAGGGGGTTTATGGGGGTCTGTGTTTAGGAAATGCAATTCGGAGAGAATTTGTAGCTGTCATTAGGCAGTAAAAGGAGGCGAGACGGGTTCACACGAGCGCGGCGCTGACAGCACTCCGAGGCGTTTTTAAACAAGGGCTCTGCTATGGGTGATATACTTTTATAGCGCTCGGAGAAAGCCGCGAACGCTGTTCCATCTGGAGGGAGTGCTGCTGCGCTCAGTCGACGGGCGCGAAACAAGAGCAGACATTTCCACAGTCATATTCCTGTCACTGCTTCTGAGAGACGATTTATAGGCCTCTGAAGAAGACGCAGAGCAGAAAGTCAGATAAGGTGGATGGGAAACACACACACACACACACACAGGAGATGGATTTAAATCAACACACCTGCACAAAGACTTGAAACAAAAGCTGAGCAGCATTTGGAACATTTACAAAAAGCTCAGTGGTGTTGCTGGTCATGTAAAATTGAAGCAACAAGCAACACCATTAAAAATACACCATTAAAACATCCCTGCCAAATCAATATTTCTTCCCCCAATAAATAAAAAAAAACATACATAGAAATAAATGATATATACTTACACAAAGATTTTGAACTGTAATATTTTTTAAGGAGTTTCTTCTGCTCACCAAGCCTGCATTTATTTAATTCAAAGTACAGGAAATTTTTAAAATATTTTTACTATTTAAAATAACTGCTTTCTATTTGAAAATATTTTAAAATATAATTTATTCTTGTGATCAAAGCTACATTTTTAGCATCATTACTCCAGTCTTCAGTGTCACATGATCCTTCAGAAATCATTCTAATATGCTGATATGCTGCTCAAGAAACATTTATTATGGTTATTATTTAAAACCGTTGAGTACAATTTTTAGAAAAAAAAAAAAAAAAAATAGAAAGATCCAAAAATCAGCATTTATCTGAAATAAAAAGCTTTTGTAACATTATACACTTGCTTGGAGTCAGTATATTTTTATTTTAGTTTTTATTTTTGGAAAGAAATTTTGGAAATTAATACTTTTATTTAGCAAGAATGCTTTCAATTGAATAAAGTGATGATAAAGACATTTATAATGTTATAAAAGATTTCTAATTCAGATAAATACTGTTCTTCTGACCTTTCTATTCATCAAACAAAACCTGAAAAAAAAAAAATACTCCGCTACTTCATAATAATAATAATAATAATAATAATAAATGTTTTTTGAACAGCAAATCAGTATATTAGAATGATTTCTGAAGGATCATGTGACTGGAATAATTATGCTAAAAATGTAGCTTTGATCACAGGAATAAATTACATTTTAAAATATATCTAAATAAAAAACAGTTATTTTAAAAATAGTAAAAATATTTTTAAAAATTTACTGTTTTTGCTGTACTTTGGATCAAATAAATGCAGGCTTGGTGAGCAGAAGTAATTAGTAATTAAGTAATTATTTATGGTTGCCAGGCTGGAAAGAATAAGTAATCCTCTTGGCCGAAAATCCCACTTTGAGGGATTTACACTCTTGAAATCAACCACAGCCATGAAAGTTTGTGGAAGCTTGTTACTACTGACGTTCTATTCATCAAAGAAACCTGAACATAATAATAATAATAATAATAATAATAATAATAAATGTTTTTTTGAGTAGCAAATCATAGTATTACAATGATTTCTGAAGGATTGTCTGACTGGAGTATGATATTAAAAATTCAGCTTTGAAATCACAGGAATAAATTACATTTCAAAAAATATTCAAATAGAAAGCAGTTATTTTAAATAGTAAAAATATTTAAATTTTTAACGTTTTTGCTGTACTTTGGATCAAATAAATGCAGGCTTGGTGAGCAGAAGTAATTTGCAATTAAGTAATTATTTATGGTTGCCAGGTTGGGAATAAGTATCCTCTGGGCCGAAAATGTATCAGTTTTTAATAAAAACTTTGATTGGTGGATTTACACTCTTGAAATCTGGCAACCACAGCCATGAAAGCTCGTGGAATCTTGTTACCAATGCAAGATAATGCAAACGCCATAACTGAAATGTTTTCAGTATTTCAATAAAAAAATAAAAATAAATAACGCAGATCATGATCACGATTAATGTCCAATTTATCAGGCAGTTTCGCACTTGACAGTGGCAGTTTGGCTAAAAAGCTAAAGAGACACTACTGTTAAATTTTATTTTAATTATTTATTAGGTTTTTAAATTAATACTTTTATTCAGCAATTAAAAAGATTTCTATTTTAAATAAATGCTGTTCTTTTGAACTTTCTATTTATCTGTGAATCATTAAAAATAATAATTAGAATAATAATAATAATAGTTTCCACAAAACTAATGGGCAGCATGACTGTTTTCAACACTGATAATAAATCAGAAATGTTTCTAGAGTAGCAAATCAGCATATTAGAATGATTTCTGAAGGATCATGTGACACTGAAGACTGGAGTAATGATGCTGAAAATTCAGCTTTGATCACAGGAATAAATTACATTCTACAATATATTCAATATAGAAAATGGTTATTTAAATTGCAATAATATTTTACTGCATTTTTGATCAAATAAATACAGCCAAGATGAGCAGAAGAGACTTCTTTCAAAAACGATGTTCTGACCCCAAACTTCTGAACAACATTGTATATATCAAATAGACTCAAAACTAGATATGATTCACCCAGCCCAAGCTGAAACATCCCTGAAACCATCTTGAACACACACACACAAACATTAGGATGGATGAGACACAAGCTGCAGGAGTCCACATCAGTGCCCAGATCACATCCTCAACATACACACGCCAATATCCTCCAGCACACACACACTATAATCATACACACGCACACACACAGCGCAGTCTACCCCACAAACACACTACACACATCCTCCACACACTCAGAGATGTTGGTTAATGAAATACAGTTACACAATGTGGAATAACCACCCAACCTGACAATTATCATCAATTAGCATCTGTCTTTAATCATCTCCACGTTAATTATTGCTGGCTGAGACCCCACAACTTATATAACGAGAGCTACGGCTCTAAAACCTGATTGGATGAGACACATTGGGAGTGGCTGTAAAAGGCCTTTAAACACACACAAGCTCACACCAATTAAACACTGCATTAACAAACCAAGTCACACAACCTTGATAATTATTTATGACTAACATTAATCTTTTTAATAATAATGAAAACAACCGCAATAATAATAAAAATAATAATATCATCATCATCATCATCATCATCATTATTATTAATATTATTATTATAATTATTATTATTATTATCAATAGATAATAGATAATTTTAAAATTAATATGTAATAAAAATATATTAATAATAAAAATAGTAACAGATCATTTTAAAATAATATGAAATATTATAGTATAGATGTTGGCATTCACAATGCCAAAAATAAATGATAACATTATTTTAAAATTAATACACAATAACAATAAAAGTGCATTAATAATAATAATAATAATAATAATAATAATAATAATAATAATAATAATAATAATAATGATAATGGATCATTTTAAAATATTATGCATTATCATATTTGGAATTTTGCAAATGTTGGCATTCACAATGCTAATAATAATAGATAAGATTATTTTAAAATTAATATGCAATAATAATAATAATAACAATAATAGTTTTTAGTTTGTTATACATTAATTTTAAAATAATCTATCATCATTGCGAATACAAACATTTGCAGAATTCCAAATATGCTGACATTGCATATCATTTTAAAACAATCTATTACTTACTATTAAATTATTATTATTATTATTATTATTATTATTATTATTATTATTATTATCATCATTATTATCATCATTAAAACATTATTATTATGAAAAAATTTTGCATATTGCATTTTTATTGCATGTTAATTTTAAAATAATGTATTACTTATTATTATAATATAATTATAATGTTTTAATTACCATCATCTATTACAAGCATTGTGAATTGCCACATTTGCAAAATTTGATAATACTGCTTAATACTTAATTATTTTAAAATGATTTACTACATTAACAACATTAATAATAATAATAATAATAATAATAATAATAATAAGAGATTATTTTAAACTTGTATGCAATACTATCATATTTAGAATTAGGCAAATGCATGCATTCTAATACATACACAATGCTAATACATGAAAGTGAGAGTTTTTTTTTTTTTTTTTTTTTTTTTTTTTTTTTTAAGTAATATGCAATAATATTACGAACACTATCATATTTGGAATTATTTATTTTTTTATGCAACTGTTTGCATTCACTGTACACATTGAGGCCATAGTATTTTTGCTAAAATATATGACATTTGTTTATTTATTTATTTAATTATTACCCACTATGAATATGGATTTCCCAAAAATTTGTTTATTATTATTATTTATTATTATTTTAATTACTATCGTTAATATTATTATTAAGATAAAGAGAAATAAATAGGGCTGGGTATCGAGGTTGAAACATTTTAGGCACTGACCGAAATGCCTCGATATCACTGAGTATCGAAAAACCTATTGTCGTTCGGTACCAAACTTCGATACCTAAGGGGTTAATCTCGTCAACGTCAGTGTGCTAGTAAGCCTGCAGCTAGAAGCGGTGCTGCACTTCAAAACGCAGTGGCAAAAGTTTAACTAATTTGAACCACTGACGCTCCGCTGGGTGTGCGCTTTGGCCGACGCAGCAACAAACCGTCCTTGCACATCCGCGAGAGCGTTCCGAAAGCATACGAAGCAGTCTGCTCTTTATAGCGCTCTTGGCCCTGCGCAAAGTCGAACACACTTGCTAGTTTACACCGGTTACACTCAGAGATGTGGCTCACACGTGAGGCTGTAGTGTGAAAGCATTACAACCCCCTTAAAAAATTAAAACAATCCTCATTCATACTGGAATTTCAGAAAAGATATCTGTCCATACTACACAACTAAAAGTGTGCGTTACGTGATCATTTACAATCACTGTAGCATATAAAGACAATAAATAAGACTTATATTCCACTTTTACTCAAAACTCATTTTAAACCACCAGCGAGTGTTTGTAATAACTTCCGTTTGCCATCGAATGTGTGTTTTGGCCATGTAATGTTGTTGAAATATGTTATGTCCTCTAAGTCAGAACAGCGATTGAAGAAGAGAGAAGGCATGTAACGTTATACATACCGCAAGACGGCGCTGAAAGGTGCTAGTGCTTGTCAGTAAATTAGTGGAAAAGGAATAGAAATTATGATACTGTCTGAGGTACGCATTTTAAAACGAACATGCAACAGTGTAAATGTAGCCTACACTGTAAAAAACAATTTGTTGAGTCAACTTAAAATAATTTGTAACTTGGCTGCCTTAAAATTTTAAGTTCAGTCAATTCAAAAAAAGTTTATTCAACTTGAAATGTTAAATTATACTAAGAGACAACTTAGATATTTGAGTTGAATCAACTTAAAATTTTAAGGCAGCTGGGTTACTTACCCATCTGTTAAGTTTAGCAAACACAAATATCTAAGTTGTTACTTAGTACAATTTAACATTTCAAGTTGAATAAACTTATTTTAGTTGACTGAACTTAAAATTTTAAGGCAGCGGGGTAACAAATTATTTTAAGCTGACTCAACAAATTGTGTTTTTTATTTTTTACAGTGTAAAAGATGCGTAAACTGAAAATTTTTTGAGCTTTATTAAAATTATTTTCACTGATTTATTGTGTTGGATATATTCTGTTCCTTTGTGCAGTGGCTCAGGAGTATCAGAATCTGTATACACATCAATAAGCTGAAAAAAAAATATTTTGAGATAATGTTATCTTGTTAAAATTGATTTCATAAAATTGGTATCGAAAAAAAATTATCGTTCAGGAAGCAGCATCGAAGTCAAGGTATCTGTATCAGCATCGGTATTGAGCATTTTTAAACGATACCCAGCCCTAGAAATAAATAATATATAATATATAATAAATAACATAATATAAGACAGCATTACAGTTGAACCATGCTGGTTCTCACCTTTTTGAGTAGTGAGAACATATTTGAAGTATTTGGATCAGTGTTTTATTGCCAACACGAGTTGGTTGAGATGTTACATTTTTAATGAGCCAAGACCAACCCAACAATGAGTTTTTGTTTGGGTGTTTGTCAAGTTGCAACTGATGCAAGTCTCCTGATGAGAAAGTGTGTGCGAATCAGCACTCGGTGTAAAAGTTTTAAAGGCGAGCGAAGCGTCCGGAAAGCGTGTCGAGCGTCCGACCTGCAGATCCCACAGTGACGCTTGAGTCTGGTAGGTCTGCTCTTATCTTCACACACAGATCTGCCCCCGCCGAGGAGATACTGCCAATCAAGCGTGAATGTGTGTGCGTGAATCTTACGTGCTTCTCTCCTTCGATCCTCTTGTCTGCGAGCTGAACGGCTTCCAGGTACTTAAAATGCAGCTCCATGAGTCTGTCAACCTGCAGAAAGAGGGTGAGCGCGTTACAAATGCACCGAACCACACCAGAGATGTGCTTTAGGACCCGAATTTGCGTTTATGTGAATGACTTTCAGATTTAACTGCGGCGAACGAGACGAATGCCGGCCGTGTTGTTTAAAGACAAGCAGAAGCATTCGTCATCCTCTTTCGAGCAATTCCTGTGACAATCTGAAGACGAACAGAAGTGAGGCATGACGCCCATATGGCCGAAATCTTTTAGCTCGAGAAACTACCAATAATGCACTGCTGCTGTCAGAGTGATGAAACAGGCCCCGGCAGGAGTGTGAGGGTTATTTTAAGAGTAGTGACTGCTGAGCGATAATGGCACACGTGTCCGTCCAGGTGATGTATGGAGACCCCCGACGGAGACTAAAGGAGACGTATAACGCAGGACACGGGAGAAAACGGCACGAACGCCGCTGAGACAGTCCAAACAACACCGGCGTGAAACATTATTAAACTGATGCATGACTGAACGACACAAAGAGAGAGAGAGAGAGAGACAGAGAAAGCAAGAAAGCAAGCCAAGAAAACAAGCGAAAGGAAAGAAACTAGCCAAAATGAGAGAACAAAAAAAACAACAGACAAGAGCAACTGAAACAGCAAGACAATAGAGCAGGAAATAAAGAAACAAAATAAACAAAAGAATAAATGAAAATGGGTAACAAACCAAACTGTATATTAAAAGAGCAACAGACTGAAAAAAATAATGAATAAAAGAAATGAACGAACAAAATGGCAAAAGAAATGGCATGAAAGAATAAACAAAAAAAGAGAAAGAACAAAAATAAACCAACAAGAATGAACAAAACAAACTAACAAAAGGGAAAGGGAAATACAGAACAACAAAGAATGAAAAGATGCAACAAGAGCAAACAAAATGACACTAAACGAAAGAACAACCAAAAGAAAATGGATGAACAAAAAAAACTGAAAAATAAATAAATAAATAAATAAATAAATAAACTAATGGGTAAACAAACAGACAAAAGAAATAGAAATAACAAAAAAAAAAATAAAATATCAACAAACATGAGTGAACAAAAACAGGAAACAAAGAACACCAAACAAAAGAAATAAGAATTAACCACAAACAACCAACGAATGCAAACAAAACAAAAAGGCAGGAAAGAATTTTAAAAAAATAAAAACAATACAACAAGTCAGGAAAGAATTTAAAAAAAAAAAAAAAAGGAAAAAAAGGAAGGAAAAGAAAAAGGAAAAGAAAGGAAAAGGAAAAGAACCAACAAGAGCTAATGAAACAAAACAAAAAGGCAGGAAATAAAGAACACCAAACAAAAGAGCAACCAAAAAAATTGATGGAAAAAGCAAAATGAAAAAAAAAAAAAAAAAAAAAAAAAAAAAAAAGACGAAATAAACGAATAATCAAACAAATGGACAAACGGCGACACCAAACGAAAAAACAAGCAAAAGAAAATGGATGAACAAAACAAAATACTGAAAAATAAGTGAAGAAATAAAAAAAAAGAAAAAAGAAATAAACTAAAGGGCAAACTAAAGGGCAAAAAAAAAAAAAAAAAAATCAACAAAAATGATCAAACAAAATGGCAGAAAACTAAGAACAAACAAAAACCAACAAGAGTGAACAAAACAAACAAAGTGACAAAACAAAAGGAAATAGAGAACAACAAAGAATGAAAAGAACCAACCAGAGCAAACAAAATGAAAGGACATAAAGAACACTAAACGAAAGAACAAACAAAAGGAGAAATGGAAAGAATTAACCGAAAACAACCAACAAATGCAAACAAAACAAAACGTCAGGAAAGAAAAAAAAATAAACCTAAAAAAAATTGATGAACAAAGCAAAAAAAAAAAATAAGTGAAGAGATAAAACAACAAAAACAACAACAACAACAACAACTGATAATTAAACTAATAGGCAAAAAAAAAACACGGACAAAAGAAGAAATAGAACCAAAAAAAAAAAAAATAAATAAAATAAATAAATCAACAAACACAAGCAAACAAAATTACTGGAAACAAAGAACACCAAATGAAAGAACAAGGAAAAGAAGAAATGGAAAGAATTAGCCAAAAACAACCAACGAATGCAAACAAAACAAAAAGGCAGGTTAAATTAAAAAAAAAAAACAAAAAAAAAAAACATAAAACTAGGCTAATGATTAATAAAAGTATGAACAGAAAACAAATGAACAAACAAACAAACAAAAAAAATTAAATCCAACCAAAAATACCAAACAAAAACACACACCAATGCATGAACCAAAAAACAAACATAGGACTTAAAGAATGAACAAACTTGAATAAACAAAAAGAGCAAAAAAAGAACAAAGAAAATAAATAAACAGACAAATAAATAAACAAACAAACAAAAAGCAAACTAAAAACTAACAAACTATTTACAGGAACAGGACAGACCAAAGTATTAACGAATAACGAATAAACAAGAGAAAGCAAAAGGAAAAGCTGATAGTAATAAAAGTTTAAACTGCTGTACTTGTCAACGGTTCGGAATGTATTTAAAATTTTAAAAATTATTACAATTTTAAATCACAATACATTTCTTTTAAATGTTTGTGTGAAAGATCTTTATCTTAAGTTTGTAAAATGTAATTTATATTTTATAATAACTAGGGCTGTCGGTTTAGCACGTTAATCTGATTAATTAGTTATGGAAAATAACACAATTAAAATATTTCAATGCAATTAACACAACCGGTCCCAGCCTAGACTCACATAGGTCATCTCATATCATCATTTCACACCGGTCATTGGTAACGAACATTAATTGCCACATCGTGTAATTAATTATATAAAAAAACTTAATTGCTTGGCAGCCAAATACAACGACTTATAACCAAGACGTCCATGTATCTAACAATCGAAAATAATTTGACTATGCTCATATCATATTAAGTCATAAAGCACCACAGCATGTTCTGACTAAAGACTAGAAACAGTCTATATTATCTTTATAGCAGCATTAAACCCATCTGCCAGCGAACTCTCCCGAAGCGCTCTTTTGTCGTCACCCCACCATATTTAGCAGCAGATGATAATAAAGCAGTACCGTCAGCTGTCTTATTTTTACCTTCTCACAGTCGTTCTCTGTGAACTTGCTGAGGAGACGACTTCTCTGCTGCCCTTTGAGGTTCCTCAGCATGGAGGCGATGATGGAGCACACATGCTCTGCGAGAAGAAAACAAGACTTTAGTGCCCTGATTTAACACATTCGTGTCATCCATTCACCTTAAGTGGAGTAAAAGCAGCAAGCAATGAGTGGGAGGTGACAGAAAGAAACTGGACGCAAAATGACAGGCTAAACAGAGATTAGACGTCCTCGGTTCATAGAAGTTCTCCTGCTGTTTTAAAAGTAAGTTTCAAACTTTCTCTTGTAGTTGTCAGAGTGATTGCAGCCGATTTTCACTCCTGATCAAAAGTGATGCCGAAGCGACAATAAAGTTGACTCGGGGAAACTGCAGAACAAACTTTGAGAGTTTGAGTTATAAAACATTTTTTAGTGCTCTTTTTGCAGTCTGTGTGATTTCAATCCACTTTTCTTATGCGTATATCGCCTTTGAATCACTTTTATGAAGCTTGTGGAGTTTATAAACTACAGAGAGAAGGGTTGGTAAGATTTCTTAATGTTCTGATCACCAAGATGCCATTTATTTGATTAAAAATACCATAAAAACAGTAATTTGTGAACTATTTTTACAATTCAAAATAGCTGATTTTTATGTGAATATCTTGTAAACTGTAATTTATTCCTGTGATCAAAGCTGAATTTTTAGCATAATTACTCCAGTCTTCAGTGTCACATGATCCTTCAGAAATCATTTGAATATGCTGATTTGCTGCTCGAGAAACATTTCTGATTATTATCAATGTTGAAAACAGTGCTGCACAATATTTTTGTTGAAAGTGTGCTAGATTTTATTTTTCAGAAAGTTCAAAAGAACAGCATTTATTCAAAATAGAAACCATAACATAAAAGTCTTCACGGCCACTTTTGATCAATTTTCATCTACTTTTTTTTCTTTTTTTATTTTAACAACTACAACTGTCTCTTGTAGTTGTCAGAGTGATTGCAGCTGATTTTCGTTCCTGATCAAAAGTGGTGCAGAAGTGACAAAGTTGACTCGGGGAAACTGCAGAACAAACTTGAATAAAAGAGTTTGAGTTATAAAACACATTTTTTAGTGCTCTTTTTGCAGTCCGGGTGATTTCAATCCAGACTTTTCTTATGCGAATATTGCCATTTGAATCACTTTTATGAAGCTTGTGGGGTTTATAAACTACCGAGAGAAAGGTTGGTAAGATGTCTTAATGTTCTGCTCACCAAGATGGCATTTATTTGATTAAAAATACTGTAAAAACAGTAAAATTGTGAAAAATTTTTACAATTCAAAATAGCTGATTGAACTATGTGAGTATATGCTAAAATGTGATTTATTCCTGTGATCAAAGCTGAATTTTTAGCATCATTACTCCAGTCTTCAGTGTCACATGATCCTTCAGAAATCATTCTAATATGCTGATTTGCTGTTCAACAAACATTTCTGATTATTATCAATGTTGAAAACAGTTGTGCTGCTCACTTTTTTGTGGAAACTGACATTTTATTCAGGATTGATAAATATTCTAATGATAAATAGAAAGTTCAAAAGAACAGCATTTATTTAAAAAAAGAAAAGAAAAAAGAAACCATAGCATAAATGTCTTCACTGCCACTTTTGATCAACTTTCATCTACTTTTTTTTTTTTTTTTTTTTTATAGAAAGCATCCACACAGAGCCAAAATTTGTAATTTACTTAAAAACATAAAAGGAGAAATTGCAGAAAAACTGTCCTCGGGTTCATACAAGTTCTCTTGTAGTTGTCAGAGTGATTGCAGCTGATTTTCGTTCCTGATCAAAAGTGGTGCAGTAGTGACAGTAAAGTTGACTCGGGGAAACTGCAGAACAAACTTGAATAGAAGAGTTTGAGTTATAAAACACATTTTTTAGTGCTCTTTTTGCAGTCCGGATGATTTCAATCCAGACTTTTCTTATGCGTATATTGCCTTTGAATCACTTTTATGAAGCTTGTAGGGTTTTTAAAATACAGAGAGAAGGGTTGGTAAGATTTCTTAATGTTCTGATCACCAAGATGGCATTTATTTGATTAAAAATACTGTAAAAACAGCAAAATTATGAAATATTTTTGAAATTCAAAATAGCTGATTTCTATGTGAATATCTTGTAAACTGTCATTTATTCCTGTGATCAAAGCTGAATTTTCAGCATCATTACTCCAGTCTTCAGTGTCACATGATCCTTCAGAAATCATTCTAATATGCTGATTTGCTGCTCGAGAAACATTTCTGATTATTATCAATGCTGAAAACAGTTGTGCTGCTCACATTTCTGTGGAAACTGACATTTATTTTTTAGGATTCTTTGATAAATAGAAAGTTGAACAGAAAAGCATTTAAAACAGAAACCATAACATTACAAATGTATTCACTGACATTTTTTTGATCAATTTTTATCTACTTCCTTTTTTTGTTTTATAGAAAGCATCCACACAGCCAAAAGTTATAATTTACTTAATAACATAAAAGGAGAAACTGCAAAAAAAACTGGCGAGCGAGTCTCTGACTGCCTTAGATAAATGCTCCAAATGGAAAACATGAGGCTGCACTAAAAGCTTTAATGAACGTGGAGTGAAGTGCATGAAAGTCTTCACGCGCTGCTGTCGCCTATAAAAACACGCTAATGAAGAAGCATTAGAGCCGAGCGAAATGACGTGCAACAAGACATCAGACGCAACCACAAATCTGATCTGACGCCTTGTTTCCCTTCAAACGGGAATGTACGGTAAGAATGAGTCTATCATACAAGACTTAGGGAGTCTAAACGAGGTAAATGACTACTTATTAAAGGAGAAGTTCACTTCCAGAACAAAATTTTACAGATAAATTATTCACCCCCTTGTCATCAAGACATTCATGTCTTTCTTTCTTCAGTCGTAAAGAAATTATGTTTTTTTAGGAAAACATTTCAGGAATGTTCTCCATATAGTGGACTTCTATGGTGTGATTGAAGGAGCAAATGAGATGGGAGTTTTTAGACGTACCCTAACTAAACCAGAATGCACAGACTACACATGCACATCTCAGAGCTAGACAAGATGAGCATTTGAGGTTAAAAAGCATATAAATTGATATATATATATATATATATATATATATATATATATATATATATATATATATATATATATATATATATATATATATATATATATATATATTTGTTTAAATAACCGATCGTTTCGCTCGATAAGACCCTTCTTCCTTAGCTGGGATCGTTTAGAGTTTTTTTGCATTTAAACTGCATTATGAAAGTTCAAACTCACAGGCACCATAGAAGTTCACTATATGGAGAAAAATCCTGAAAAGTTTTCCTCAAAAAAACAATTTCTTTACAACTGAAGAAAGAAAGACATGAACATCTTGGATGACAAGGGGGCAAGTAAATTAGTAAATTAGTAAATTAAATTAAATTATATACACTACCGTTCAAAAGTTTGGGGTCCGTACATTTTTATTGTTTTTTTTTTTTGTTTGTTTTTTTTTTAAGAAATTAATACTTTTATTCACCAAGGATGTATTAAGTTAATAATTAAAAGTTTATTAAAAGTTAATAATAAATAATTTACATTGTTATAAAATATTTATATTTTGAATAAACACTGTACTTTTTAAACTTGTTATTCATGAAAGAATCCTGAAAAAAAAAATTACAGGTTTCAAAAAATATTTGGCAGCACAACTGTTGATATTATCCAACATTGATCATTCTAATAATAAATCCGCATATTAGAATGATTTCTGAAGGATCATGTGACACTTAAGACTGGAGTAACAGCTGATAAAAATTCAGCTTTTCATCACAGGAATAAATTCTATTTTAAAGTATGTTAAAATAAAAAACATTATTTTATATTGTAAAAACATTTTGCAGTATTACTGTTTTTTTTTTTCTATATTTTTAATCAAATAAATGCAGCCTTGATGAGCATAAGAGACTACTTTAAAGACTATTACAAGTCTTACTGACCCCAAACTTTTGAACGGTAGTGTATATATATATACAATTTATAAATTATATGTAATGAACAAAAGCAAATTATATATGATTAATAAATAAAAAATAATGTATAAATTATATATACACACAAAGAAATATTACATCAATTTATACATAATTAAAAAACATACACATACACAATTAATTAAATAGAATTAATGAGACATTTATTTATAATTAAAAAAATTAAAAATAAGTTTGAAAATATGATTGAAATTGCATATTTCAAATTGCATATATGATAAAAATAATTGTTTTTTTTTTAAATGGAAAAAGAATTTATAATTAAATATCATTAATAAAATATTAACAACTTATAATTATCAAAATATATTATACATGTATGCAAATAAATTTAAATGAAACAAAATTAAAGAAAATATTATTTTATAAATTGGAATCAACAAAACATATGACACACATATGCAAATTTAAAAAATAGAAATTAATAACAAATTTAAATAAATATTATACATATAATAGCATTGCTTAAAAAGGGTCTTATCTAGCAAAACGATGGGGTATTTTCTAAAAAAAAAAAAAATAAATAAAAAAAATAAAAAAAATTACACTTCACATGCTTTTTAACCTCAAATGCTCGTCTTGTCTAGCTTTGCGCTTGTGTATGCGTAGTCTGTGTAATCCGGCTCAATACAGTTAGGTTATGTCGAAAAACTCCCATATCATTTTCTCCTCCAACTCCATCGCTGCAGAAGTACCAACCCCGAGTTTACAAAGTGAACATGCAAAGAAGATCAAATGCCCTTTACAAAAAAAGGTAAAACAGCGATATAGGACGATTTTGAAGTTGGAGGAGAAAATAAGATGGGAATTTTTCGACATACCCTAACTACTGACCTGGATTACACAGACTACACATGCACATCGCAGAGCTAGACAAGACGAGCATTTGAGGTTAAAAAGCATATAAATGTTTTTTTTTTTTTTTTTTTTTTTTTTTTTTAAGAAAATAACCGATTCATGACCCTTCTTCCTCAGCTGGGATCGATTAGAGCCTTTTTGCATTTGAACTGCATTTTTGGAACCCTCATGCCATCCAAGATGTAGATGAGTTTGTTTCCTCTTCAGATTTGGAGAAATGCAGCATTACATCACTTGCTCACCAATGGATGTGAATGGGTGCCGTCAAAATGAGAGTCCAAAACAGCTGATAAAAACATAATAATTCACAAGCAATCCACACCACTCAATTAACATTTTGAGAAGCCAAAAGCGTTTGTAAGAAACAAATCCATCATTAAGACATTTTTAAACTTCAAACTGCTGTTTCCGGTTAAAATACAAGTCCATAATCCATAATAACGCTTCCAACAGTGAAAAGGTCCATCTACTGTTGTCTCTCACATCAAAATCCAGCCACATATTTGTTTAGAGCTGGTTTAGATTGCTTGATCTGTGCAGACTTCTCACCTGATTCAGACCAGATGACTTTTCCACTTGAGGAAGCATTATTATGGATTATAAACTATATAAAATGTCTTATTAACAGACTTGTTTTTTTAAAAACACACAGCTTTTGGCTTCACAAGATGCTAATTGATGGACTGGAGTGGTTGTGAATTATTGTGATGTTTTTATCACCTCTAATTCTGACGGCACCCATTCACATTCATTGGCGAGCAGGTGATGCAATGCTACATTTCTCCAAATCTGATAAAGAAAGAAACTCATCTACATTTTAGATGGCCTGAGGGTGAGTACATTTTCAGCAAATTGTTAATTTTGGCTGAACTACTCCATTAACGCTAATGCACTTTTACGTCGTTTGAATTTATTGTAGCGACACGCTACTGGATGAGTGTTTGATGATGGTTATATTGGACCAAACAACATTTGACGTCTTCTATAACATCACGTCCATTAGAGTTATTCTTCATCAGGTTAAGAATCAATATTTAAACGCTATCTCGCACCAGCACTCACAACCCATAATCAGACGGCCTTGATAAAACTATTTAATTTGTCCTCGGCCTTCGCCGCCGCTGAATATAAATGAGTTTCAACATCAGTCCGCGTGCATCTCTTAACCAACACATTACGCATTCTAATGCCGCGGGTAAACGGAGGCGACGCATTAATCAACAGACGTGAGAGGAAGCGCTCGGTCAGCACCGGGATGTCGCGGGTCTTCAAGGCGACTCCGGGGAGCGCGGCCACCAGGAGCGAGGGAGGAGAGGAGAGAAAAAAAAAAAAAAAAAAAAACGAATGTTATTAGCAGCGGAATAAAGTGTCTGGGGTGAGGAATACAGCCACAGGGAGCGGATGAGAGGAGAGAGGTGCAGGCTAGAGGTCTGAGATAAGTGCGTTATCTCGCAGCTCTGCCGCGGGAAAGCTTTTGTCATCATTACACACAGGAAAAAGGACTCGGCTACCCGACTACATCACTCCAGGTCGCCGTGGCAACAGGGAGGAAGGCCATTGGCTGGCGGGTCGAGAATGCGGCGGGACGTTCCAGTAGGGGGCGGTACTTTATGTGGGACAAACAAATGAGCAGGACAAACGGTTTACGAAAGGCCGTTAGCTGTTGGCTGGATAACCGAATGATAAGCGAAAATACAAAGAAAGAGAAAGTTTAACCATTTTATGTGTATGTGTAATTTAAAAAAAAACATCTTATTAATTAGTGATTTTCTATAATTTGTAATAAGGCATTTGGAATGAGTCCATTAAAAATGATATATAATATATAACTAAATTTAAATGAAAAAATATATTTTATATTATTAAATTATTATAAATTATAATGAATAAAAACACAAAAATAATAAAGTAAAAAATTAATTATACATAAAACAGCATTAATTAAAAATACTGAAACTATAATTGAAAAAAATATATATATAATTTATAAATTATATGTAATTAAAAGCAAATTATATATGATTAATAAATAAAAATTAATTAAAATGTATAAACTATATATACAATTAAAGAAATATTATTATATAAAAAACATACACATGCAATTATTAAGAATTAACAGAATTGATTAATTAAAAAAATTATATAATTATTTATTAATAAAATTATTTATAAATAAAAATAATTTTGAAAATACAATTGAAAAATATACAATGAATAAAACTAATTGCACATAAAACAAAAAAATGTATTTTTTAATGAAAAATGTATTTATAAATATATTCAATATAATTAATTATTAATTAATATAATTACTTAAATAGGATCAATTTATAATTATCAAAATCCATTATACACATATGCAAATAAATTTAAATAAAACCAAATTAAAGAAAATATTCATTTGAATGAATACAAATACGATGCACATGATATACATTTTTATATATTTTTATATATATATATATATTTTTTTTAGAAATTATATATACACACAATAATTATATTTTTACATTATAATTAATAAACATACATTATATTCACATACGCAATTCTTGAATAGAATTAAAAATATTTATAATTAAAATGAATTAATTAATTTTGAAAATATTTAAAAATAAGTGTTATTGAAAATATGTAATTAATAAAACAAACTGTATATATGATCATGTAAATTAACAGATTTACAAAAAAAAAAAAAAAAAAATGTATAAATTAAATATAATTAATAAAATATTAATTTATAATTATTTTCAAAATATATTATACACATACATGCAAATAATTAGTAAATAAAATAATACACTGAAGAAAAAAATATCAGTGACAGCATTTTTGATTTGCAAAAGTCTTCATTTGCCTTTACCAAATGTGAAATCAGTCAAAAGAACTGTTTTTACTATGCTCTATGTTAGTTTTCCCTTTTAAGAGCTTGACAAACTCAATTCTTGCTTATAGAAAACAGTCAGTCAGCAACATGAGGGTGAATAAATGACAATTTGCATTTTGGGCGAACAAGAGCTTCCCTAGAATTGAAAACCGCTCTCAAAAACCCAGCAGAAAATATTTCCTAACATATTTACATTTTTATGCTTTACGAAACACCACATGAAAAGATAGTTGATTCCAAAGTCTTAAATGCGACTACATTACATAGACCAAAGCGTCTATAATGTGTTCTTGTGCACAGAGAGACAAAAGACAAAGGTGTTTTGTTACAGTTGAAGAAATCCCTGGAAACAAAAGCGGATTATCACATTATCACGGTACGAATCTGCAGCTAAAGAACTGCTAATTTTCAATAATGAATCCATTAGCGAAACCTTTGAGGACGGCAGAACAATGATCCGATTCCAAGTTTCATTTCAAGCGGGAGAATTAGCAGAGCTCTGGAGATCAGCGCAATTACACCAACGCTTTTGATCCAATTTAGCACAGCGATTCGAGCGCTTCCCGCAATTATTACGTGTCCGGTAGAGATTAAAAAGCAGTTAAAAGACAATCATTAGAAATAAATGAAGTGCCGCTGCTACCCTCCGCCATCAGTTCGGTTCACATTCGGCCAATTTTGAGTCACCGCTGAGACGTCGAAACCAAATGGGTTTGTCTCGAACGTTGTCTTACATCTCTCCGAAGAATGATTATTCTCTGTAACGGGAGACGTCTGGATAAACCACTCGAGTAATTTGGTCCAAAAGGGCTCACAAAGCCCTAGAAAGTGTAATAAATAATCAGCCAAACAGAACGACAGCCACCTGACGGGTTTTTTTAGTTGCTCTGAAGAAAATAAACATTAAAGCTCCACTGATGTGCCTCGAAACGAGCAGCGTCATTCTATATGCTGACATAACTTCAACAGAAACAGGAAGACAGGGGCGGGACATATGAAGCAGCCCCACCCTCTTTTTTAAATAGCCAATAGCATTTTAGTCACAAAACCAGGCTTAATTCACTCCAATGGAAAGCACATTTATCACTGAATCATTCCCTATCCCATATACAGTACAGAAGATGCTCTGTCAACAAGTGAACCATTTCAGCTGCAGCTTTAGCGCGTATTTATAGTGTAGGGGGCGGGATATTTCGGATTCTAGAGAGCATCTGATTGGACGGAAAGTTTGACGAGAAGCTGAACGCAGGGTGAGGTCATCAGAACTGTTGATCCATATTGGCAGAAGTTAGAGACTAAGTTTTGAATGCTTATGTCTTCTACATGTGAATTTTGTCATTGTTTTAGAGCACATTACCTAATATATTCACACAGACACACACACACAAATTTCACAGGGACTTTTTTTTATATTAAATAAAAACTATAAAAAAATGTAATCATTTAGTTTAATTTGATTTACTAAAATAACTAAAACTAAAATAAATCAATAAAACTATATAGACAATAAAAAAAGACTAAACACAACAACTAAAATTTAAATTAAATAATAAAAATTCAAAATAATACTAAAAACTATAATAGTATCTCAATGATGCTAAAATAATCTAAAAAAAAATGCATTACTTGAAATAAAATAAATGGGCAACACTTTACAATAACGTTTCATTAGTTAACATCAGTTAACATGAACTAAGAATGAACAATACTTCTAGAGCATTTATTAAATTTTAGTTAATATTAATTTTAACACATACAAATGCATTATTTAAATCATAAGCTGTGTTTGTTAACATTAGTTAATGCACTGTGAACTTACATGAACTAAGAATGAACAACTATTTTTATTAACTAACGTTAACAAAGATTAATAAACACTGTAATAAATGTATTGTTCATTGTTTGTTTATGTTAGATTAACACAATGTTAACAAATGACACCTTATGTTAATGGAAAAATAAAGTAAAATAAAGTAAAATCAAATCAAATAAAAATCAGCAAGTTGGCAAGGCAACATTTCTCATTTCCATGTAGTTGAACTTGATGTACTAAAATAAATAGAAATGAAATTAACAAAAAAACAAAAAAAAAAAAAAATGAAAATGACACACAACATGACTAAATTAAAATGGAAAATATAAAATTAAAAACTAATTTAAAATATTAAGCATTTTTATTAAAACATTTCCTTTGCTTGAAATTAAACAAACAATACCTGAAATAACATAGAAAAAAAAAAAAAAAAACTACACATAATTTATTTCAGTTATTCATTTAATTTAACTTGATTTACTAAAAAAAAATAATAATAAAAATAACCCTAAAACTTAAATGAGCTAATAAAAAAAAAAAGAAAAAAGTGTACTTATACTAAATGGAAAAAACAAACAACATATTGAACATATTGAAATAAAACAAACATTACATCAAATAAAACATGAAAAAAAACTTCTATTTATTTATTTTAACTTGATTTACTAAAACAAGCAACCCTAAAACTAAAAAAAAAAAAAAAAGTCTAGTTATATTAATAACAATTATAAACATGACAAACACAACATAATTACTAAGATTTAACCAAAACTCATTTAAATGAAAATGGAAAATATAAAAACTAATTCAAATTATTATTAAAAACTACAGTGTTTCAGTGATACAAAAATAACTAGTCAGAATTACACTATAACTATTAAAAAAAAAAAAGTTTTCTGCTACATTTCTCATTTTTCAATTAAAACTGAAATGAAATGCAAATGTAAACTATATAGACATTTAAAATAATAATAATAATAATAATAATAGCAAAAACAAAACTACTAAAACTTGAACCAAACTACAATGAAAATGTAAAAAAAAAAAAAAAAAGTAAAATAATAATAATAATAATAATAATAATAATAATAATAATAATAATAATAATAATAATAATAATAATACATAATAATACATAATAATACATAATACATAATAATTGTAAAAACTATTTTTTTTAAAATGATCCAGACTTATTTGTCCCTGTCGGGAGTCTCAACTTTATTTTGCTTTATCCTGAGGATGTTCATCTTAACCAGCCCGAGGCGTCAGAAAGAACCTGGAGCGACGCTGCAGTGACCCTTATCCCTGCGGCAGGCCCAAACTCAAAACACAAAACCTTCAGCAACTTCAGAGCATTTCTCTCAACACACACACACAAAATCCTCTCAATCTGGAGAAAACAGCCAAACCGCACTCAAGAAGTTTATAACCAAGCAAGTTTAAATTGGCTGATGAGTTCAAAGTTCACAGCGACCGCTAGACGGCCGTTCGGCGTGTCACGACTCAGAGAAAACTTATTTCACTCCCGCCGACGTTAACACATCATTAGCTAAAACACATCCTGACAATTTCTCGATTCTTCCGCTTTCCAGCTCAACGACATGCAATTATTCTGCAGAAGCGGCTCTTGTTAAGTGAAAGCGGCCGGCGCTCTTTTCACGCGGTTGTGCTCGAGCTGAAAGCGCGCGGGAAGATTAACGCCGTCTCTTTCTCTTTGTGCCTGTCAGGATTGTTTACCTGCTGACGGTCCGTTTTACTTCCCTATACAAAAAGAGGACGCTGTTAATTTGTTTGGTGATTAACAGCCCAGAAGTTTCCCTCGAGTTTCAACTTTTTTGTTGTTCTTCCCATTTCTTTTAAACTATTGTCCGTCAGTAAAAGACTTGCACACAATGTCATGCAGCAAAACACATCATTTCTTCTCGCTAAATCTTTCAGGTCTGTTTGCAAACGGAAAGCGCGCTTTCTAATCAGCTAATTACAAATGCTAACGCGAGCGCACGGTATAAGTTTCAGAGGGGGTTTTACAGGGATCAGTCTGAACTTTCTCGATCGGCCGTAAGAGCTTAGCCATTTAATTACTCGAACTCTCAGTCGTCAAAGCTGGTAATTAATTAGCCGCTGCATCTTCATGAACACCGTTTGTTGTCAAGAATTAAGACGCTAACAGCTGATTGATGGAGGCGTAATCTCACACCAAGCATATTTTGCATGACAACATCATAATACGACATGTTTCCTTAGACAACAAACAAACCAATTTACAAAAATAAAAATGTGCATGTGTTTTTATTTTGAAGGATAAACAGTCACTGTCGAGGACAAATTTACTAAGACGGAATATATGCAAATATATTTTTACACGTATACAGATTTATTTAATTAATAATTAAATTTGTAAAAAAAAAAAAAAAAAAATTTTTGGAGGTTATATATGTATATATACATGTATATATACAGGAATAAATGATATTTTAAATTAAATTAGAAATATACAAATATAAAGACAAAATTTAATTGTATTAAAAAAAAAAATTATTATATATATATAATATATATAATATATATATATATATATATATATATATATATATATATATATATATATATATATATATATATATATATATATATATATATATAATAATAATAATAATACTCTTCCTTGTCATCCAAAAATGGTTAATTGCCCTAAAAATATACTTCATCACAAAACAGCATGCAATTTACAAAAAAGAAAAAAAACATGCAAATTTAGCTAATAATTAATTTTTACTTTTCATAACGACAATAAAGCCCAATTTCTTAGAGCCATTATTATTATTTTTTTTTTTTTGCATTATGTTAATTTTCATGACAAGATCATTTTCCCGACATACTCTCACTAACGTAATATTGCAATAAATCATCATTTTGGATCATATTTATTATTAAATGAGAAAAAAAACTGGAACAAATACTACAATGATAAGATAAATGATAAATAAATGATAAGACAAACCTTTAATTACAATAAACCTAAAATTACAATGAAAAATAAAAACATTCTAAATATTAATTAAAAATATATATAGTAGTATTTCAGGTATACTAAAATAACTGGTCAGAATTATTCACTAAAACTAAAATTATAGATAAATAAATAAATACATTTTTATTTATAGTTGAACCTGATGTACTTAAAATAACTAAAACTGAAATAAACTGTAATACAAACTATGAAACAAAAACTGTTAACTGGTCCTAAAAATAGGGTTAATTTTTGTCACAAAACAATATGCAATTTAAAAAAAAAAAGAAAAGAAAAAGAAAAAAATTAAATGTAGCTAATAATTAAAAAAATAAGAGAAAGTGTTTTGATCATATATTATATTTTTAGATCATATTTATTTTTTAACAATATTAAACGTTTTGCATGACAATTAAGCATTGCATTACATCTGTAAATAAACTAATACGTTAAAGGTAATATAATAATTTAATAAATTACACACTTTGAATAACATAATTATGGCCTAATTTAATAAAACAGTGATTATTTTACTAATTAGTGTTTAATCCTCTTTTGTAAGTTAGCTGCTGAATGCATAAATGTAAATGCAAAGAGATTGGAGAGTTAAGATGCAATGGCAGAATTTTCTAATATTGTATTATCAGCTTCCAGCTGACACACTTTCCTAAAAAAAAAAAAAAATAAATAAATAAAAAAATAACTCTGAAATACATTGTGTGCACTCAAATTATACTCTAGGTCCATTTCAGCCAGGCCACTTTCCACCCAGTCAAAACACATTGATATCCCTCAAACGCTCTTCCTCTAGTGTGTAAGTCCTCGAAATTACAGCAGAAGTAAGATTCACCCTCTCCCTCTCTCTCTTTCTGGATGTCTCATTGCAGGTCTCTAATAACCATTAAGAATAGTGTGAGGAGCTTATTTGTATCGCTGTGGCAAAACAATAAGAGCAGCAGCCGCAGTTTTACTCCCTGCGGAATAAACCGCCGACTGAACTGTAAATAATAGCCCAGAAAAAGATATTACTGTGAACTCGCCGTCATATTACAAACGCCTCTGTGTGTGTGCTCGCCGCTAATTGAGCAACTCTGGCAAACTAAATCCATTTTAAAAAGAATAAAACTGGTGAGAAATAATATTGAATTGGAAACAAAACACAACTACAACAGAGAAAGAGGCATTTCTGGAACGGAAAAAGCTGCAGCAGAAAACGGCGAGTGAAAACGCTGCGTCTGAACGCTACAAACCTTCATGCTCCTTGTCCGATATGCCCACTTTCTTCATCTTCTTGGGCGTCTTCATGAACAGAGGGAAGATGGTCCGCAGGCCCAGGATGTCCACAAACTTGTGACAGTTATCCGACCCCTCTGGACCGATCATCCCGTAATCCAGGACCTTCAGAGCGCTGACTCGAGACATCTTCTTCTCCCTGGACAGACGTAAAATGATAAATATATCATTGGCACAATTTTGAAATATTACAATCTGACTAAACTAAAACTGAGAGCAAGCAGCAGCAAACTACTTGTTGGCAGAAACTACTACTAACTACTAAACTGGTGGAAATCAGAGCAGTATTATTTGGTACTCCTCGTGCCTGTCATCAGAATCAAGCATTATCAATAACCTCAAAATTGGTAATGAATAAAATTAAAAACCTTAATGAATAAATGAAATAAAATTAATAAAGAAAAAAAAAAAAAAAAGAAATAAAGATTTTATGAATACATTGTGACTGGAATGAAAATTAAGCATGAACAACAATCTTGTAAATTATTAAATTAAATAAATACAATACATAAATACATTTTAAATGAATACATATAAATTAAGAAAGAAAGAAAGAATTAATTTTATTTATAAATATATAATGCTGCTTCAAAGGGTATATTCGTAACAAATTTAATAATTACATAAAATCTTTAAAGTACGGAGGGCCAAATTACTCAAAATTAAATCACTCAATAAATGTTAAAATATATAAATAAATCATTAAATGCATAATTTAATTCTTCAAAGTATAAATAAATGTATAAATATTATTTTTTTATTTACTTATTAGCTAATTAATTAATTTATTTATTTATGTATTTATTTATTTATTTATTTATATATGCATTTATTTATTGCCTCCACATTTCATTTTGAGGTTTATGGTTGTCGGCATGTGTGGGCGTCATCTTTAAATTTTTATTTTTAATTAAAAAAATAATAATAATAAAATAAATAAATAAATATTGAAATAAATAAATACAATTAATTAATTAGTTAATTAAATACATACTTAAATATAAAAAAATAACAAATAATAAACATTAAAAAAAAAAAGAATATTTTTTTTTTTAAAAATGTCCATTAATGCACTTTGAGTAAAAAAAATATGGTATCAAAAAATAATACATATAAAGAAATATATATAACAATTATATTAAATTGCAATATTAGCAAATACACTAATTAAATAATGAAATTATATATTATTTATATGCAATAATTATATTATTTTCCATAGATTTGCAAATAAACAAAACATAAGAGATAATAAAAATTAATATAATTATATTATACGGTAAATATAGCGTATATAATATATAGAATAATATATATAATTATATATAATAAAATAATAATAATAATAATAATAATAATAATAATAATAATAATAATAATACATTGGACACATTTACTAATAATATTAATTTACGGTCATTTAATGTATATACAAAAAAAAAAAAAAAAACAACAACAACAACAAAAAAAACAAAAACAAATCTAACCCTAACAACAAACTGTTTTAATTAACCATTCCAAATTTTAAAAATGACTTAATTTTTTAATTTTAACTTCTTTTTTTGTTTTATTTCGTAAGAATTTTTTTTGGTTAAATAATTTGGGTAACACTTTACAATAAGGTGTCATTTGTTAACATTAATTAATGTATTAACTAACACGAATGAACAATGAACAATATGTTTAATACACCATGTATTAATTTTTGTTAATGTTAGTTAATAAAAATACAGTTGTTTGTTCTTGTTAGTTTACAGTCCATTAACTAATGTTAACAAACTAAAGTGGTGATTTTAATACTGCATTAAAAAATGCTGAAACTAACTTGTTAACTAACATAGAAAACTAATGTTAACTAATGAACCTTACTGTAAAGTGTTACCATCATTTCTCTGCAAAGAACTTTGAATTTCCACTATGTAAGAAATGTGTTATATAAATAAACCTGCCTTAGCTAAAATTTGGACTTAAGAGTAAAGACCTTGGACTTTAAGAAACACATGCAGAACTAATTTCTATACATGTTTTAGAAAAAGAAAATTGATATTGATTCACAAAGCCTTTGTCTCTTTTTCTCACTTTCATTTTACACATTCATGGGCTGTTCCTGAAGTCTAGAAGGAGATTGTATAAATTTTCTGCAGATGTATATAAAACAAGAAACTGATATAAACAGCATGTTGGAGTCTGAAACGGCTCCACGAGAGACGACCGAGCAGACGGAAGCAGACTATCATGGCCTCGCTCAAGGGAAATGTAGCTGTCCGTCATACTGGCACTCCCTTCATCCGCCAATGACAAACAACAGTTTATCTACGCCGCAGGAAAATATTTCACATGTCAAAGAAGGACGCAGAGGATAAAACAGAGTGGGGGAGAGAGAGAAAGGGACAAAATGGAAAAATTAAAATGTAAAAAAAATTAAATAAAATACAAAAGTTAAAAATATAATAAAATAAACTACAAAATAAAATAATAAAAAATATATTAAAAAAATTAAAAGTAGTAGTTAATTCTGAAAAATCAATAACCAAGGAAACAAACTCTAGCTGTCAATCAAAGACAGACCTGAGCATGAGGTTCATGAGCTGAAGCCCCTCCCCCCTGAGGAAACGATCACGATTGGCTGGAAGCATGAGGCAGGAACAGAGGGCGTCAAAAAGATTCTCCATCATTTCCTGTTCCTCCGCCGTGGCCGGATTATGACGCTTGAACACCTGCAAGGAGAACATTAATATATATATATATATATATATATATATATATATATATATATATATATATATATATATATATATATATAAAATCAACAAATAAAAATATATAAATAAATCCTATTAAGATTGAGCACATTGTGCTTAATTGTCATGAAAATTATGCATCACCAATAAAATCATAAAAATGTTAATGAATAAACAGTTAATGAAAACAAAAAATGAATAATTATCAAATAAAGATAAAGAAAGCTTTTTATAAAGATTTTGATGATTAATTTTGCATCAAAATTAAACATCAATGACCACTGTAAAACTGTTAATGAATAAAAAAAAAAAAATAAAAAAAAATTAATATGAAATGAAAATCAGGCCTTAAAAATGTTAATGAATACAAAACTATAAATTAAAAAAATAAAAATAATAATAAAAAAAAAAAATGTATAAAGATTTTAGGAGCACACTGTGCTTAATTGTCATGAAAATTAAACATTAGCAATAAACTTTTAATAATAATGTTATTAAAAAAACGTTAATTAAAATTAAATAAAAACCTAATAAATTATTTAATAAATAGAGAGAGAAAGAAAGAAACAAAGAAAGAAAGAAAGAAACAAAGAAAAAGAAAGAAAAATAAGAAAAATAAATAAATAAAGCCTTTTATAAAGATTTTAGGAGCACATTGTGCTTAAGTGTCATGAAAATTAAACAATAGCAATAAACTTTTAATAATAATCTTATTAAAAAAAACGTTAATTAAAATTAAATAAAAAGCAAATCAATTATTTAATAAACAAAGAGAGAAAGAAAGAAAGAAAGAAAGAAAGAAAGAAAGAAAGAAAGAAAGAAAGAAAGAAGAAGAAAAAAAGAAAAATAAATAAAGCCTTTAGGAGAAGATTTTAGGAGCACATTGTGCTTAACTCTTATAAAAATAAAAAATTAGCAATAAAATTGTAATAATAATGTTAATAACGCCAATTAAGAATGTTAATAAATAAAGAAAAGGAAAAAAAGAAAGAAAGATAAATAAATAAGTAAATAAAGCCTTTCATAAATATTTTAGGAGCACTTTGTGCTTAACTGTCATGAGAATTAAAAATTAGCAATACACATGTAATAATAATATTAAAAATGTTAATTAAAATTTAAAATGTTAATAAATAAAAAAAAATAAATGATTTAATAAATAAAAGGAAATAAATAAAGAAATTAAGAAAAAATAAATAAATAAATAAAAATAAATGAAAGCCTTTTATGAAGATTTTAGGAGTACACTGTGCGTAACTGTCATGAAAACTAAACATTAGCAATAAACTTGTAAAAATAATACGTTAATAAATCAAACTAAAAATGTCAATGCATAAAAAATAAATTAATTAATAAATAAAAAGAAAGAAATAAAGAAAGAAAGAAAAGAAAGAAAAAGATAAATAAAAACCTTTTATGAAGATTTTAGGAGCACACTGTGCATAATTGTCATGAAAATTAAACATTAGCATTAAACTTGTAATTATAAAGTTAATAAATCAAATTAAAAATGTTAAATAAAAAAGAAAGAAAGAAAGAAAATAAATAAATAAGCCTTTTATTAAATTTTTAGGAGCACATTATGCATAATCAGGCATTATCAATAACTCAAAATGTTAATGTAGAACAAATATAAACCTTATTTCATCCAGGCAAAAAATAATTTAATACTGCTTTTTATTTTATTACACCGATTTGCATTTAAATTATTTGCAAATAAACAATAAAAGGTTGCCTGGTCATGTTGTGCAACATGCAAACATGATTGAAGGGATTTAAAAACGATTGTGAAATGAGAAAACAGGAGCGTGGAGCAGAATAAATGAAGCCGGCCGTATGTTCTGGGTCATGATGATCTCGAAAGAGTCTCACACTGTGATTTCAGACAGCAGCTGATTTAAAGAGGTTTGCTGCTCTGAGAGAGAGAAACAGAGAAAGAAAGACCGTCTTACTGAAAGCTGCTGCAGGAGTACATCAATACCGTCCATTTCTCCCAACAGCTCCCGTGTTTCTGAGAGAGAGAGAGAGAGAGGAGTGGGAGGAAAGAAATCACAGAGAGAGAGACAGACATGAAGAGGAAAAGATGATAAATGTTAGTTCAGTGTGCTAATAAAGCCTAGAGAGAGACACAAGCATGTGATAAACGCAGGTATTGAGCTCAGAAGAGAAAAATTACACACCAAAACAACACAAATAATCAACAACCTTATGAGCTGTAAGCGCTGCATTACTAAACTCATACATCACAGCATGAGTAATGCAGAGCACTATGAAAAAAATGCTCAATTTTTGCTCAAAATCAGTTTTATTTTTCCCAAATTCAATGTATTCTGTTTTATCTTTTCTGGATTTCATTGTAATCAAAATTAGACTATTAAAAAGCAGTTTAATATGCTTAAAAATGCTTTAAATAAAAATGTGTTAATTTTTTTTTAATTGCCATACCAGCATCTATGGCTGTTTTTATGGCAATATCAATGTATTTTAAAAGAAACAAATAAATGTAACAAAGTGGTAAAGAAAAAATTACAATACATAAAATTATACAAAAGATTTATACAAAAGATTTTTCATTTTAAATATTTGATAAAACAAAAAAAGATTATTCAGCTGAATTCATAAAACTATGCAATTCATTATCTTTTATGAAGTTCACTATTATCAAAAACACTAGTTATCAAATGAATTTATAAAACTTTTATAATTTAATATTTTAAAAGTAAAAATTATTTCAAATTCTATTTTAAAATCAAAATATAATGCAACAATTCTATTTATTTTTTGGCAAATGAAGTGCTGCACAATATGGGTTAATAAAGAAAGAAATGGGATAAAGAAAGATTAAATAATAAATATATAAATAAACAAAAATACAAATAAATAAATAAATCATTCTATTAAGATTGAGCACATTGTGCTTAATTGTCATAAAAATTAAGCATTATCAATAACATCATAAAATGTTAATGAATCGATCAAAAATAAATAAAAATGATTAAATAAAGAAAAAGAGCTTTTTTGAAAATTTAGAACAAACTTCTAAATTTGCATTAAAATTAAGCATCATCAATGACCTTTGTAAAAATCTTAAATAAAACAAATAATTAATAAATAAAGAAAAATTAAAATAAATAAATAAAAAGCCTTCTATAAAGATTTTATGAAGAAATTGTGCTTAACTCATGGAAAGAATTAAAATCTTTTAAAAGTGTTAATGAATAAAAAAAAACTATAAAAGAAAAAATAAAAACAATAAAGAAAGATAAATTGATCTTTTTGTGAAGATTTTAGGAGCACATTGTGCTTAACTGTCATGAAAATTAAACATTAGCAAAAAACTTGAAATAAAAATGTTAAGAAATCAAACTAAAAATGTTAACAAATAAAAAACAATAATTAATAAATAAGTGTATAAATTAAAACATGGACAATAAATGTACGATTTTCCTTAATCAAATAATTTTTATAAATTGTATTATTATCACTACTACTTTGAAACGTAGAGTAAAATCAGCAATATACCAGTCACCCTGCTCTCTAAATATCAGCATTGGCTATAAACTTCTTTCAAAACATCACAATTTTCCTTGCTGCATTTATTAATTATGCAGTTATTATTTAATAACAGAGTTTCAAGTTATGTACATAAAAATATGGCAATCCAAGACATCGATGAGTTTTTAGCTTCATCAGATTTGGAGAAATGCAGCATCACATCACTTGCTCACCAATGGATGCGCTGCAGTGAATGGGTGCCGTCAGAATGAGTGCCCATCAATTAACATCTTGAGCAGCCAAAAGCTGTGTGCTTTTGTTTAAGTTCAAACTTTTGCTTTCAGCTAAAATAAAAGTTCATAATATTGTTTTCTACAGTAAAATAGTTGTCTGGTCTGAATCAGGAGAGAAATCTGCAAAGATCACGCACTGTGTACAAGCCAAAACAGTTAAAAAATCTTAATGATGGATTTGTTTCTTAGAAATATGCAGCTTTACACTTGTCAAGAAGTTAATTGATGGACTGGAGTGGTGTGGATTACTTGTGGATTATTGTGATGTTTTTATCAGCTGTTTGGACTCTCATTCTGACGGCACCCATTCACTGCAGAGAGTCCATTGGTGAGCAAGCGATGTGATACTACATTTCTACAAATCTGGTGAAAAAACAAACTCATCTACATCTTGGATGGCCTGAGGCAGAGTGAAAATTCAGTGAATTTTCATTTTTGGATAACTATCCCTTTAAAAAGAAATGTCGCTACTTCATTATTTTCAACAAAGAGCTTGTAATAATTCACTAGCATGAATGCAATTCACTGGAGTCTTTAATAAACCCATGCACAGAGCCAATCAAAGCAATCCGTCTCTCATTTTTACTTACTCTCATTGTTTTGCAGCAGGATAGCCAGTATTTCACTGCAGTACAGCTTATTGGCATCAAAAGGCATCTTGGCCTGTTTGGGAACACAACAAACACACAATTTCAATGGCTTTGGCAGCAGCGTCCCATTCGATCCGTGTGCCGTCTTCTCTATTGTCAGTGTAATTGCTGGTGTGCTGGATTCATGGAAGTCTTCAGGGAGCATTAAGACTCGAACAGCATGACGCTCTTATTCCAGCAGCCAGCGGTAAATCTGAGGAGGATTTCACCTCACGTGGATAAAAGACAGTGTGAATTGTGGCAGCAGGCCTACAGCTCTTATGAAAATCTTAAATCCAGCTCAAAAAAAATAAAAAAACGATCGAGTTAAACCCATCATAACGTACAGCCAACTTCACACCAGCTGACACTGTCTGTTCACTGTGAGGAAAAAAAAGACTAAAGTTATTTAAAAAAAATATATATATATCTCTTGCTTGACTTTTGACTTAAAGGTGAAGTGTGTAATTTTTTTGATGTCCATCCCAGTTTAATGTGCAGAGTCATCTCTGAGTAAGCTACTCAGAGTTAAATATAGAGTAAAATAAGTGGAAGCACTAACGCATAAATAAATCAATACAAGAATGCAAAAATAAGTTAAGTAAATGCCTAAATAAATAAAAGAAGAATGCATAAATCAATGCAAGAATGCATACATAAATGCTTAAATGTCTAAAAGAATTGCAAAAAATAAAGAAATGCATAAATGAATGCACAAATAAATCAATGCAATAATGCATAAATGAACGCAGAAATCAATGCAAGAATGGATAAACAAATGCATAAATGCTTAAATGTCTAAATAAAGAACTGCAAAATTAATGCGTAAATGAATGCATAAGAAAATTAATGCAAAAATGCATAAATGAATGCATAGATGAATCAATGCAAGAATGCATAAATAAATGCATAAATGTATAAATAAAGAACTGCAAAATTAAAGCAATGCATAAATGAATGCATAAGTAAATTAATGCAAAAATGCATAAATGCTTAAATGTCTAAATAAAGAACTGCAAAATTAAAGTAATGCGTAAATGAATGCATTAGTAAATTAATGCAAAAATGCATAAATGAACGCATAAATGAATCAATGCAAGAATGCATAAATGTCTAAATAAAGAAATGCAAAATTAAAGCAATGCGTAAATGAATGCATAAGTAAATTAATGCAAAAATGCATAAATTAATGCATAAATGCTTAAATGTCTAAGTAAATAAATGCAAAAATAAAGAAAAGCATAAATAAATAAATAAATGCATAAATGCTTAAATAAATGTCTAAAAGAATTGCAAAAATAAAGAAATGCATAAATTAAGGCATAAGTAAATAAATGCAAAATGAATGCACAAAAAAAAAAATCAATGCAAAAATGCATAAATGAATGCATAAATAAATCAATGCAAGAATGCATAAATAAATGCATACATGCTTAAATGTCTAAGTACATAAATGCAAAAATTAAAAAAAGCATAAATGAATGCTTAAATTAATGCAAAAACGCATAAATGCAAATAGTAAAGCAGCTCCCTGACCATGTTTATCATGCATAGTTACCATAATTAATGAAGCAAAGCAACTTAGGCAAAACCTGTAAATAATAATAAAAAAATATAAATAAATGAATAAATAATGGGTACTTGTATATTTTATTTACAAAACCTTTAAATAAATAAATGTATAAATGCTTAAATAAGTACATATATGAAAAATAAATGCAGACATAAATATGCAAAATAAAGTTCATAAATGCAAAAAAAAGCATAAATCCATAAATTCTAAAACGTATAATAAATAAATAAATAAATAAATAAATAAATAAATATTTGCAAAACGAATGCATAAACAAACAAACAAAATAATAAATAAATAAGTAAACACACAACCAACCAACCAACCAGACTGAGACTGCCTGTAGGTCTGTGCCAAGTCTAGTGGATGTGGTTTGAAAACTTTTTCCCAGGGTTTGGTCACTTAAGAGATTTTGGTAGTTTTGTACAATAACAGTATATTGTTTGTCAAGCCAAAATATTACTCAGCCAAACCCCATTATTAGTTTTTTTATTTATGAGCACACTACATTCATAAATACAACAGGATCCATCAGTGAATGGAGTTTCACAGCTCTAATGTGCCGTTCTGTTCCATTAGCAGTGATGTTACCTGTGACGGATGGCTGTCTTACCTTGATCCTCTTCAGCAGCCACTGCATCAAACCCTGCTGGGCCGCTTCTGTACACAGACCGGGACGAAACTCGGCCATGTTCTCAATCACAGCTGCCATAGAAAGACAGAGAGATCTGCTGTTACTGTAAGTCCAAACCTGTCATACACACACACACACATGCTTTTGTGGATCGTGTGTGTTGTGTTATGACCTAGTTTTTGCAGCATCTGCTTCACCTAGTTGCCATGATAACTGATGGAGACACTGCAGTGAGATCAGAACACATTCACTCGACACACGAATGCATGAAACACAACGCTTATCCGCGTACCCGGTCCTGAGACCAGGACTCGATAGTGAGGATGACCCTATGACCTATAACAGTATATTAATAAATATATAAATACACAAAAAATGTATAAAATACACATGTATTTATTTATGATTTTGTTCATGCATTTGTATGTATTTATGTATGCACTATTTTTTACATTTATGCATTTAAGGATTTATTTCTGCGTTTATGTATTTTTATGTATGCATTTATGCATTTTTATTTATGCATTTATGCATTTCTATAAGCATTTAAAATGTCTCATTTTATATATTTATTAATATGTAAACACTTTTTTTAACAAATATAATAAAAAATAAACATAAATGCTTGAATGCACAAATATAAATGTATAAATGCAGAAATAAATCCTTTTGCGTAAATGCATAAAAGTAATAAATCTTAATATGCATAAATACATAAAAATCATATAAATAAATAAATCATTATGCTTAAACGCATAAATAAAAGTTTTATACATTTTTAAACACATAAATAAATCCTTAAATGCATAAAAATGCATAAAGGCAAAAATAAATCCTTTTGCATAAATGTAAAAAATAAATAACATGCATTAATAAATACATAAATAAAAACACATGAAGAAATGCATAAGTAAATCTTTAAAAGCATAAATAAAAGTATAAACAAATGCTTAAATAAATGCGTAAATGCATAAATGCATAAACAAATCCATAAATCTTAAAATGCAGAAATAAATACATTAAAAAAAAAAATTACATCAATGAATAAATACATAATTAATTGCTTAAATAAATGCATAAATAACTGTTTAAAAACATAAATGAATGCATAAATGGCCCAAAAAATGAATGAATGCTTAATGCATAAATAAATGCTTTAAAAAATAAATTAAGACTCAAAATAGGTTCTGGGTATACAATAAAACATTTTGATGGTGCATTTATAAAATACACATTTATTTAATTTTTACATAATTTACAAACTTTAAACTTGCACTTCAAACACTAACACTGATAATTAAATTAAAAAAGTAATCTAAATAAAAAATAATGATAATAAAATATATATATATAGTGACCATAAGACCAGGAATAAAGCACGCAATTCGTGCTTTTATGGTATTTTTGTTGTCCACTTTGGAGCTTGACAGACATGGTCACCACAAACTGCATTTGTATGGAAAAGAGCAATAGTTTGGGTGAACTATTGCTTTAATAAAAAAATCCTTTGCTTCTGACACCATTCAAAAATAGGTTGTTAAAAAAAGCAAAAATGTTAAAAAAAATAAATAAATAAAAAATCCTGCTTTCGCCTCAGGGGCTGAGAAAATGTCACCAGCGTGAGTAAAAATCTGAACTACCGCCCGGACCAGCAGAAAAAAAAAAAACCCTCATTGTGGAGCCCGGGACGCACAAAAAGATGGAAAGAGCAAGCGGAGCGAACAGCTCTATATGACACATCACAAGGGAGTTTGAGACTCATCTGTATTATAAAAGACTCTGAGGACACCTGATAACTCAATCAGAGGCATGATGGGAGAAAAATCTTACAGCGATGAGTGGGAGGAAAAGAGAGAGAGAGAGAGAGAGAAAGAAAGAGAGAGAGAGGGTGCGAAATCTCATGAGGAAGGGAAAGAGATTACACAAGAACTGGAACGGCAGAGGAAGACAGGGAAAGAGGAAGACATGGAGGAAATGTGCCGTTTAAATCCGTTCAGTCAGACAATTTATCTCTCTCTGCAGCTGAACAGGATCTTTCCAGAACCAAACCTGCAAACGCAAGCCAGACGCAGTATCTCCAACACGCAAAACAGCTTTAAAGGAGCATTCAGGCATTTTCTCCCCTCATAAAAAGACGTTTGTTTTATGTTAGATACGTTTATACACAAGGTATGGAATAATTAAGATTTAACCTTAACCTTCCCAAGGCTGCATTTGTTTGATCAAATATATAGGAAAAACATAAAAATTGCAAAATATTATTACAATTTAAAATAGCTGTTTATTATGGAAAGGAAAAAGGAAAAGAAAGGAAAGGATGTGACGTGTGGCCAAATACGGTGACCCATACTCGGAATTTGTGCTCTGCATTTCACCCATCCAAGTGCACACACACAGCAGTGAGAAGTGATCAAACACACACACACACACCGTGAACACACACCCGGAGCAGTGGGCAGCCATATTACTATCACTGCGGCGCCCGGGGAGCAGTTGGGGGTTTGGTGCCTTGCTCAAGGGACTCACCTCAGTCGTGGTATTGAGGGTGGAGAGAGTGCTGGATATTCACTCCCTCCACCTTCAATCCCAATGTATTTATTCATTGATGTAATTTTTTTTTTTAATGTATTTATTTCTGCATTTTAAGATTTATGGATTTGTTTATGCATTTATGCATTTACGCATCAATCAAACCCTGTGATCAAACCCAAATTTTTAGCATCATTACTCCAGTCTTCAGGGTCACATGATCCTTCAGAAATCATTCTAATATGCTGATTTGCTGCTCAAGAAACATTTCTGATTATTATCAGTGTTGAAAACAGTTGAAACTGTGATGTATTTTATTTTTCAGGATTATGTGATGAACAGCATTTATTTAAAATTGATTAGTTTCTGTAACATTATGAATGTTTACACTGTCACTTTTGATCAATTTAATTCATCCCTGCTGAATAAAAGAATCACTTCATATGTTAATTTAAAGGTGGGTAAATCTGAAACGGGCATTTTCACTGAAAACAAATACATCGTTGTGCATAAACGTCTTGTTTACTTGCTACAAAAATTAGCTGAATATTTTTAATGCCAAACCTAAAAAACACAGTGTTTACTTGTTGCTTGTAGAATAAATAAATTATTATTATTTTTAAATTATATGTAGTTATAAATAATTTTTATGTCATTGCATTTACATTTATGCATTTGGCAGATGCTTTTATCTAACGTGACTTGCATTGCAATTAAGGTATGCATTATCTAAAAAATTTAAAATAAATAAATAAACCCCATGACTTTGGCATTGATAGCATCATGCTTTACTGTTTGAGCTACAGGAATACAGTTTTTCATAACGCCTGAAAAAATACATAGAATTAAATAAATAAAATACAATTATTACATGTGTTTGCATTTACATTTATGCATTCAGCAGACGCTTTTATCTAAAGCGACTTGCATTGCAATCAAGATATTCATTATCTCATCATCATCATCAGTTCATGCATTATCTAAAAAGTTTTAAATAAATAAACTCATAACTTTGGCATTGATAGCATCATGCTTCATGCTTGTTTGAGCTACAGGAATACTGTTTTTCACATCAAAAATACTCTGGAAAAAAAAACATTAAAAAAACTGAATATTTTTCAAAGGCAGACTTGGGAAAATCAAAGTTTAGCTGTCACTTCTTGTAGAATTAATTATTATTATTATTATTATTGTATGAATTGTAATAATTTTTTCATAATTTTACTGTATTTATTGTATTTTTTAATCAAATAATTGCTGCCTTGGTGAGCAGAAAATATACTGATAATCAAATGAAAAAACTCATTTTCACAATATTAATGCTTTTACTAAATTTTGTTTTACTATTTCGTGAACATTTTATATTTTATAAATTAAATATTATTTATGTAGTGAAATATATTGTGAAATAATTTAAATCAAAACTAAAGCTGGTAGGTAAAGCTGACTCCAGGCAATCAATTTAAAGCCTGATCTACAGGCTAGTTCATGTGTGTGTTGTTTAGTTGGTTATTGTGTGACTTACCTAAAGTGTTGTAAACGCCATCAGCTTCCTCCTTCACCGTCTCGTCCAAGCGCTCCATATTCTGCACCATGAGAGCAACGACCTGACCCTCCAACTACACAAACAAATAAAAACCATTCAAAAAAACATGTAGGATTTTATTTAAGCTAATGCTAGGAAATCAGCACACAAATCAGGCATTTAACTAAATTTAGACAAAACTTTCCCAAATGTAAAATAAAACAATTATGTATGAGCTCCATTCAATGATTATCAGTATACTCTGCTCACTAAGGCTGTATTTATTTGATTTTAAAAATACAGTAAATACAGTAAAATTTTGAAATATTTGTCCAATTTAAAATAAGTTTTCTATCTGAATCTGTTAAAATAATTTATTCCTGTGATCAAATCTGTATTTTCAGAATCATTCCTCCAATTGTCACATGATCTTATATGCTGATTTGCTGCTCGAAAAACATTTCTGATTATTATACATTTTGAAAACAGTTGTGCTGCACAATATTTTTGTGTAAACCATGATACATTTTATTTTTCAGGATTCACAGATGAATAGAAAGTTTAAAAGAACATAATTTATTTGAAATAGAAATCTTTTGTAACATTATAAATGTTTTTATCAATTTAATTTTGATCAATTTAATGCATTCCTGTTGAATTATAGTATTTATTTTCTTTCAGAGGTGGGTAAATCTGAAATAAAGCATTTTCTCTAAAAACAAATATAAAGTATAAATATATCATAAATATCTGGTTTACTTGCTACAAAGTGTCTCGAAAATCTGATTATTTTTAATGGCAAACCTGGAAAATCCAGTGTTTGCATATGTTGCTTGTACTTTGTTAAATAAATATATATTTCTTAAATATATAATATACACTTTATATAAATACACACAGCCCTATTTTGTACCCTATTTGTTGAGCTGCCATATAAACAGCTATTCAGATGTGTAGACGCGTTCGCTTGGTTGCACAACACAAATACTAAACGGCGGCAATCAGAAGCATGCGGTTCAATCAACCTCTGATTGTTCACAAGCGCTTCCTGTTTCCTCTGCTCCATCTGACACAAGCCGTCTGATTGCACAACCTCAACGACAATCTGGATATTAACGTCGTCTCTCTCCGCTTCTCGTGCAAACATCAGGCCCAATACGAGGCTACATTTCTCGCAACAGTAATTCATGTCATTTTCTCATAATAATCTCATTGCGCCGCTGGACCGCGACCCGCTAACGCTGGTGAATCAGCTCGTAATCTCCTGTAACGCCACTGATGATGTGTATTCTTTGATTATTAAATAAATATATTCTTACCAGAGCGTCAACGAGCACCTCGGCCCCCTCCTCGCTCTCGTGAAGCGTGTCGATGTCTGTCAGTTCCTGCAGGAGATCCACCACCGCGATGCTGATATGTGACTCACGTTAAGGACTTACAATACTGACCAACCGCTGAACACAAAAGATGAGTATATTTTAAATAGAGATGTGCAATACAGACATTTTGGCAGATACTGATTTTTTTTTTTTTTTTTTTTTTGTAGTCAATAATGATTTTTTATTTACTTGCAATAAGCAATAAATATATACACTACTGCTCAAAAGTTGTTGTTTTTTTAAAGAAATTTAAGACATTTAATAACATTAATAATATTTTATAATATTATTATAAATCTTATAAATATTAATAATATGTTCTAGAATTCTATTTGAAGTAAATGCTGTTATTTTAACTTTCTACTCAAAGAATCCAGGAAAAAATTTATTTATTATAGTTTCCACAAACATATGGAGCGTCACAACTGTTTTCAACATTGATAATAAACAGAAATGATTCCGGAGCATCAGTTCAGCATATCAGAATGATTTCTATAGGATCATGTGATACTGAAGACAGGAGTAATGATGCTGAAAATTTAACTTTGATCACAGTAATAAATTACATTTAATATATATTCACACAGAAAACACTAATTTTAAATTGTAATATTTTTCCACAATTTTACTTTATTTACTGTACTTTTAATCAAATAAATGCTACCTTGGTGAGCAGAAAATATACTGATAATAAGTAAATGAAAACACTCACTTCAAATTGCAATAATATTTCACAATATTATTGTTTTGTTATTATACAGGGTGGGCCATTTATATGGATACACCTTAATAAAATGGGAATGGTTGGTGATATTAACGTCCTGTTTGTGGCACATTATAAGTGGTCAAAAACTTGTAAATAACTCATGAAAGAATAAAGTTACGTTTAAACCAAGCACACCATTGTTTTTCTTGTGAAATTCCCAATAAGTTTGATGTGTGATGTATCCATATAAATGGCCCACCCTGTATATTAAATATTATACATTTTGTGAAATATATTATGAAATGCAGTTATGAATCATACCGACCCCAAACCTTTGAAAGGTAATAACTAATAAGTGTGTGTATATATATATATATATATATAGTAACCTTCCAATCCAGAACTGGAAAAAAACATATATTTAAAAAAATACTTTTGATAATATTTTGCATACTTTTGATTCTTTTGTTACAATGTAACAAGAGAAAAAAAGAGGAAAAATTAACTGTTATTCAGGCTGATATAATTTTTGCATAAAAGCATCTACTAAATTAATAATGAGTAAATGTTAAATAAAAAAAGCATAGTGCATCCCTACACAGCATGGAATTACTAATTTAACTAACTTATTAAAAGTATACTAAAAGCAACTTTTACTGACCACTGGTGTTTCTTATGGTGTTATTATATTGCTTTGATTTCTATTTTACAAAAATGATCTCTTGAGGTTTGTGAAGGATATCAGTGTTGTCGTGGCTGAGGAGGCCGAGCAGAGAGTGAACGGCGTTCAGTTCCACCAGCAGGTGATAGAGCTCTGGAATAGTGGCGATGACGTGCATCTCCTGGATGATGTCATTCAGATCAAGCTCCGCCTCCATGAACCTGCCAACAACAGGGAGTGAGGTTGTGTGTCTCTGTCTGCATCTCATTTCCCATATAAAGTGAATGGTGAGATTTGGAAACAGTTTAAATGGAGTTAAACTCACTTCTCTGGGTTGTCGGGAAACTTGATCCTCAGCTCCTGGTTTTTGTAGGATCTCTTCTCAAAGGTCAGGATCATTTTCTTCACTGTGCTCTCATCCACAGGCTCGCCCTGGTAACAAACAGCAGGTCAGGAGGTCAAAGGACATGATTCTCATACAGTGTGCCTCTGAATTTCATGAGACCTACTTTTTTCAAGTTCTATATACTATTTTATACACCTAAAGGTGCACAACTGTTGACATTCATGCACATTTTCTACAGTACATTTAAATGTTTTGATGGAGCTCTAGTGTAAATGGTATTTAAAAAAACATGCAAGACAATGCAGATTTTTAATATTGGCAATAACACCACATTCATTACTGGTTAAAACAGATCACTGGTGGTAATAAATATTAACAATAAATATTTTACTATTACTGGTGCCAAAATTAAGTATGAAAACTACTTTGTATTTAAAAACAGGTTAAACAGTAAACATTTAGAATATTAGCAATCAAATTGGTTCATATATTATTATGATTATTATTATTAATAATAATAATAATAAAATACATCTAATTAATTATTTATAATTATTGGTTATAAGTCATAAAATGTGAAAAACTTTTGCATGTAAAAACATTAAACAGTAAATATAAAATCAGCAATCAAAATGGTTATTGGTCATAACTAATGTATTATTAGTAGCAGTATTACTAAAAATACATCTAATCAATCATTTATAATTATTGGTTATAAGTCATAAAATATGAAAAAGTGTATTTTGTGTTTAAAACCAGGTTACCCTGCAAATATTATATAATAGCAATCAAATTGGTCATAAATTTATTATTATTATTATTGTTATTATTGGCACAAGACTAAAAGAAAAAATACAAATATTAAACATTAAATCTAAATAAGTTTTTGTAATTACACAAAACAACTACTAGTTATAGAATCAAATATGAAAAAAAAAAGTTTCTTAACACAAACATGTTTTTTGTGTTAAAAAAAAGTTAAACAGTACAAAATTACATATTTGTTCATCACAAACAAATATATTAAGCCATAATTTTCTTTTAACTGAATTGCTGAAACTGAAAAATAAGGACCTCATAGAATTTAAGACATTATTATTACTGCAATATCTTGACAAAAGCTGTTTTGAAACACTGTGCATTGTGAGGAGCATGAAATAAAACTTAATTTGACTAAAACCTAATTGCTAATATTATTAAATGTATTATATATTATTCAACTGATTTTTATTAAATAAAATTATACTGACATAAAACAGTCTACCAGTAGTGTATTATTCATATATCCAGAGCGCACATTTGTGTTTACAATCAGTCAAGGGACTTTAACCTCCTTGTTGCACGTAAAATAACCCCATATGAATAAGGTCACGTCTCACCTCTGGATCTTCTCCATCCTGATCCATCAGTCTCTCCAGGATCTTCTCCCCATCTCCTCCCGTCTGCTCCTCACTGTCCGGCTCTGATCTCACCAGCACCCGTCCGGTGTCTCGGCCCGATGTCTTCTGTTTGCTTCTGGACTCCTCGTGGCTGTCTTCATCTCTGGGTCTCTTGGCCCCTCTGTCGGGCTGAAAAGAGAAGATTTCAGATGACTGTGAAGCTAAGACGGATTCAGATGGTCCATCTGACCATGAGAGACTATTCTCAGATTGATACAACAGTGATCGCACACATCTGCATCAAAGACATCAATACTCACAATTCAATGCAAATCTATAATAGCTAGATAATATAACGATGATGTTTTTGCCACTGTGACCAGAGAACCTTCTTATTAATGTCTGAACAAAAAAAATACACTGTCATAATTGCTGAGCTTCGCTAATGCAAAATAAATCTGATCCTGGACCACGAAACCAGTCTTAAGTAGCACGGGTATATTTGTAGCAATAGCCAACAACACAAAATTATTCATTCTTTTATGCCAAAAATCATTAGGATATTAAATAAAGATCATGTTCCATGAAGATATTTTGTAAATTTCCCACCATAAATACATCAAAACTTCATTTTTGATTAGCAATATGCATTGCTAAGAACTTCATTTGGACAACTTTAAAGGCAATTTTCTCAATGATCTTTTTTTTTTTTTTTTTTGCACCCTCTGATTCCAGATTCTCAAATAGTTGTATCTCGGCCAAATATCCTAACAAACCATACGTGGAAAGCTTATTTAATCAGCTTTCAGATGATGTATCTGACCTTTATGACTGGTTTTGTGGTCCTGGATCACAAATAACCAATATTTTAGGATTGATTACCAATGATTAGTATAATAATTTTTATTATTTTTTTTTTTAATTAACACTTTTATTATTGGCCTAATCATACTAATATAATCATAATCACGTCAAACGAAAAATACTAATATTATTAGACTAAAATCCCAATAAACACCTTAGATGCTCTGTTTCAAGAAACATCTTAATCCAGAAAATGCTATTTAGCTGCAAATTTACAAAATTTAAAAACCAAAATAGTATTAAACAGGGTTTAGACATGGTGCCATGGTATTATTTTTACTACTGAGTTTCATGTCAATGAACATAACACATGTAACATAGGGTAATTATTCAGTACCATGGCATATCAAAGTAGCTAATACATCTCTGTACCATGGTACCACCACAGTACTCTTATGTATGTCAGGGAGGCACAGCTGAATATGACAATTATACAAAAGCCAGACAAAATAACCATTTAAATTAATACACTGAATAATTAAATTAATAAAAGAGTAAACAGAAACGCTCAATATCCCGCATGCGTCTGTAACTTCCTAGTTCAATAAAAGATTAATTAGCGCTTACAACAACATTAAACACGCCTAAATCATTTGTAACAATTAAAAAGCTGTTTATTTCTGCATTAATGACTGAAGTTTAAGATAATATTGACACCAGCAGCAGAACACATCAACCAGTAATAAATTCATCCAAACAAATCTCACGGAGAGACATTAGCGCGTCAGTACCTGATAATTCAGCAGCTCTCCCACATCCATGATGATTTCTGTGTCGTTTAATCCTTAAAAATACAGATTTGTGTATAAAAGTGTATGAGCACAACACGCTTGTGAACAAAACTTGGTTTCTGTGCTTCGCGGGATTAACCTGTGCCCGTCGCAGGAGTGACGTCACTCAACAGCGACACCTGCAGCTGTGGCGACGCACTATAACACTACACAGTACACACTTAACTGCACAATACATAGACAACACGGACAGATAGTGCCTGTAAGGATAATAAACGTATTGGGTTTCACAATGAAATAACTCATGGTTCACAATGAGACCGGAAACACGTATTAAGAAGGTAAACAAAGTCCGTTTTGATTACTTTGATTACTGAGTTTTGATAAGCAGTAGCCAAAAAGTCTTTTGAATATCCATTTTTTTACCCACTATCACTCTTGCACAAATCTATAGCAGTATTTCTGTCATTCTGTCTTGTGCTGTTTGGCTTATGCAAACTTTGCTGCAGGTTTTTATCTGTTTCTTTACGAGATAAGCAAGTAAGCAGACAGCTTTAATTATTCACACATCAGAGATTACACAGCAACACAGCTACATTTCCCTATAGCTTTATTCACACAAGATAGGAATACTAGCACACTTCTTTAGCACACTGCATAGTATTATTTTTACAGTATGAAACAGTATGCTTTATATAATAATAAATGTTTTAAACATTTTCATATTATCTCATTATTTTGCATATGTAGTTCACTTGGTGTTTGTTTTTCATTTAGTTTATCTTGATGTATTAAAAAAACTAAAACTAAAAATTAATGAATGCTATAAACATAATTAAAAAAGTAAAAATGACACTTAAAATTACTAAAACCTTAACTAAAATTAAAATGAAACAGAAAATATAAAAAAATAAATTCAAAACATTAATAAAAACTATAATAGTATCTCAGTGATACTAAAATAGCCTAGTAACTGAAATAACCCTATTAAATTAATGTTAATATATTCTGTATAAATTAATGAAAACTAGATCTAAAAAATAAAATAAGAAAAATGGCTCTCTATAATTTGAAAATGAAAATGAAAACAGAAAATCAAATCTAAAAATAAAAACTCAAAATATTAATAATAAAAAATATAATAGTATCTCAGTGATATTAAAATAATGTAGTAACTGAAATAACCCTATTAAATTAATCCTAATGTATTGTATATAAATTAAAACTAGATAAATCTAAAAAAAAGAAGGAAAGAAAAGAAAAAAAGGCAAAAGTACACAGCAGTTTGTCACTTTAAAATTAAAATAAAAACAGAAAATCTAAAAATAAAAATTTTAAATATTAATAAAAAAAGTATAATAGTATCTCAGTGATAATAAAATAACCTAGTAACTGAAATAACCCTATTAAATTAATCTTAATATATTTTTATATAAATTAAAACTAGACAAAAAAAGAAAATAAGAAAAATGGCAAAAATACACAAACTTTATAACTTTAAAATGAAAATGAAAACAGAAAATCTAAAAATAAAAACTAACTCAAAATATTAATAAAAAACTATAATGCGAAAATAACCTAATATCTAAATGAACCCTGTTAAAATAACCCTAATACATTTTATATTTAATTAAAGAAAGCTATATAGACATATCAAAAAACTAAATTACTAAAACTTTTAACTACAATGAAAATAAAATCTATAAAAAAAGAATTCAAAATATTACCTGTTATAGATCATATAAAACCTATAATAGTATTGTGATGATAGAAAAATAACCTAATAAATTATTTACCTTTAATCCAATTATATGTAAAAAAAAAATTTTGTTCTTTTGGTTTTACCTAAATGTGTGGTTGCAAATTTATTGTGTCTGAAAACAATTCATAATGCAACACAAGTAAATGTGCTGCAAATGTGCTCAGGTTCAGGTTCCACGTTTATGGCCTCTGGGTCTACAGGCAGATTAATATTTACTGTACGTTTAAATAATGCAGAGCTGCTGCAGTGATTGAAAGGCCTCATTTGTGTATCTGTCTCTCATATCTCTTGCTCTCCGGTCCGGCCGCTGCTGTCCGGCCTGTTTTGCGTGTCACGGATGACTGGCTGTTGTGAGACTTGACAAGACAGAGGCGCGATCGAGACAACACTCATAAATCCAGCATGAACAGGTGATTTTCCGCCTGCTCGCCGACTGACCCGCATGGAATATTCATCCTGTCATGAATCCGAACTGAAGGGCGGATCAGAGCTGCGTTTGAGCATATTATCTTGCTTTTCTGCTGCCATCGCAGACGTATTTCATTCTGCTGGAAACTGCCACCAGTGTCTGTCAAATCCTTCTGTGATTGTGATGCATGATATTTGTACAGTAGATGGGTGAATGTCCAGGACATCACAAAATGAGGAAATTAGATAAAGAAAACGCATAAAGTTATGCTGCTTAAAGAAAATGCATCATAATTTGAGGAGATATGTGTATGAAAATTAAAGACATAAAACATAAAAACTATAATACATATATATATATATATATTTATTTTATTATTTTTTTTTTAACTAAGAAAAATGACAAAAGTACACAACATAATTACTAAAACTTTACACCATTAAAAATGCTAAAAGAAAATATTAAAAAAATTCGAAATGTATATAATTAAATATATAAATAAAGTAGAATTATATAAGAAAAATGACAAAAGTACACAACATAATTACTAAAACTTTAACTACACTTAGAATGCTAAAATAAAATATTTAAAAAAATCTAAATATATATAATTAAATATATAAATAAAGTAAAATTATATAGGAATGGCAAAGTACACAACATAATTACTAAAAAAAATTAACTACACTTAAAATGCTAAAAGAAAATATTTAAAAAATTCAAAATATATATATAATTAAATATATAAATAAAGTAGAATTATATAAGAAAAATGACAAAGTACACAACACAATTACTAAAATTTTTAACTACACTTAAAATGCTAAAAGAAAATATATATAAAAAAATCGAAAAATATATAATTAAATATATAAATAAAGTAAAATTATATAAGAAAAATGACATAAGTACACAACAAAATTACCAAGACTTTAACTAAAAATAAAAATTCTAAAATCTACCAAAAATCGAAATATATATAATTTAATATATAAAGCAGAATTTTTTATATATTTTATATAATTATATTAAAAAAAAACAAATAAATGGATATATACATAATTAAATATATGAATAAAGGAGAATTATATATGTGTGTGTGTATAGTTATAGAAAAATAAACTAAGAACTAAGAAAAATGTGAAGTAAACAACAAAATTAACTAAAATTACAGTTTATAAAAAAACTAAGAAAAAGGTGAAGTACACAACAAAATTACTAACACTTTAAAAAAAAAATAAAATGAACATTTTTTAATAAAATACACACACATTAATGTGTGTGTGTGTGTTTTATAAATAAATATTTTATTTTTTATTTACTATTTTTTTTTATTCTATTTTTATTATACCTCATAGATTTGCTATGAAAACATGCTACAAAAAAAATAAAAAATCATTAGTCTCCATTTCTGTAAGCAAAATATAATTTTTTATGTCTTTTATTTGATTTGGGGTGAAATATAAGCCGTAAACCTGCTCTTGACAAGCATCAAGTCAAATGTGCGACATGAATATGTATGTGCACACATGAATATGCAAATGCGAGTCGTGCATATGCATTTAATTTGCCTCTCCAACCACATGACGTTCATTTTCCATGGTGCGCGGTGGAGTTAATCGTTTAATATGCAGATTTACGTTATTGTTTCCGCAGTAACGGATAACATGCATATTAATCATGGCTTCGGTAACAATGTGAATGCCAAACTTTTAATGAGCAAGAGCATTTAAAAGAACTAAAAACAGCAAAAACGACTCAGAAATCATTGAATGACATCACAACCATGAGCTCATTAACATATTTGACCCTGACCCTTAAAGGTACAGCGGCCTGTTTAATGAACTGTTAAAAAAACTGACATAGGATTTATTTTGAAACATTTTCACTCTGAAATTGCTATTGAATTTCAAAAGCAATTAAAAAGGGCAAGTAATCATTGAATTAAATGTGAAATTTTTGATGTGGAAAGACAAAAACAGTATTTTCTTATAAACATACTTCAATAATATTTAAATTTCAGCTCTGAAAATAATAATTTTTACATTGTATGATTGCTTTGCTTCAACAGAAACTTGACGTTTTGTAGAAATTGTGACTGAAATCCATTGTGTCTTTATTTTAGAGTATAAAACCATCTATATTTGAAAATCTGAGAATTATATCATGCATAATGAAAACATGCGCAATGAAAAATGAAGCCAGAGACCTTCACATCACATACGGCTGTCAAACAGTTCATACTTTCAACCTACATCCAACAAGAAAGCGAGAGATCAGGAGAAAGGGAGATGTAGAGGAGGACCGATAAAGGCGAGTGCGAGGGAGGCAGAGAGCGATATTTGCATGTCACCTCCTGTTTTAGCCCGTCCAAATGAATGGTTACTATAGCAACATTTTCAGACGTGATTCTGTGAATCTGTGGCAGGTTTGACCCTGGAAAACTTACCTTAAAGAGTCTCGCATGCTGCGTCCTTGACAATAAAGATGCTTATGAGCAAAAAACACGATTTTCACGTTGTTTACCAGCTTGCAAATCACCTTATGCTAATATCTCGGCCTACAAGGGCAGTTTTCGTGCTCTCTCTTGGTAATGAATACACATTTAACTACGTGTTCAATGAAAGCGCGCGGACACGTGATGAAGCCGGCAGACGTGCGGGTGTTTCTGGTGAAGCGGCGCAGATAAGAGGGAACAAGCAGAAGCTCTCAGCAGAGACACTCAGAGAGTAATGACTTTACACTGTAAAACTGAATATGAGACACAAACGTCTCACACTAACAGAGAGAAGCTGGAGTGAATGGTGCTGAAGACTGATGGAGGCGGTGAATCACACTGGATTTGGGTGTTATAATGGGCCGTACTTAGGACACATGCCATATTTAGATAAATGTGAGTGAAAATGAGGTTATTAGGTCTTTATTCAGCATTGCATTTAAAGAAAAAATAAGTGAAATTGATCTAAATGGTCAAATGTGATAAAAATAAATAAATATATGTATGTATGTATGTATATAATATAAGATTTTTTAATATTTATTTTTCTTTATTCTTAAATTTTTATTATTTAAATTTTATTTATACTTTCAAATTGTATTAAATTAAATTTGATATGAATATTATGAATATTTACATATTTTGTTTAGATGTGATCAATTTAATACTATGTTACGTTTTGGTAATATTTTGCAATATTTCTTTGTAATATGAAGTAATAGCTCATGTTAAGTATTCACAGAAAAATATACATTTTATGTGTGGTTTTAAATATTTCTTATATAAAAAAATTATATATATATACATAAAATTTTATATAAACATTTTAAGATATGTATATATAAATATAAAACGTAAAAGTAACATTGATTTATATATATATATATATATATATATAAAAATCAATGTTACTTTTACATTTTATATTTATATATACATATCTTAAAATGTTTATATAAAATTTTATGTGTATATATATATATATATATATAAATCAATGTTACTTTTATTTATATATATATATATATATATATATGTATATATATATATATATATATATATATATATATATATATATATATATATATATATATATATATATACACATATATATATATATATATATATATATATATATCTTTTTTATAGTTTTATTTTATAATGTGAAGCAAAACATATGTTGTATAAACAACATTACAAACATTTTTCATAACAAGAGAAAGAAAGAAACAAAGAAAACAAAACAAAACAAAACAAAACAAAACAAAACAAAACAAAACAAAACAAAAAAAACCCTGTAGAAATAATCTATTTAGCTGTCTTAATTATTAATAAAAAATTTAATAAAATCCAAAAATAAAAAAAAACCCTCCAGAAATAATCTATTTAGATGTCTTAATTATTAATTAAAAATAAATAAATAAATAAAGTGGTTCCTGTCATCTTATATATAAATCTTTTTAAAAAAATTATATAATATTTTATGTATACACTGCCATTCAAAAGTTTGGGATTAGTAATTTTTTATTTATGAAATATTATTGCAATTTAAAATAACAGTTTTCTATTTTAATATACTTTAAAACTGAATTTTCATCAGCCATTACTCTATTGTGCTGCTTAATTTATTTTAATTTAATTTATTTGTTTATTTATTTATTTATTTTTTTTTTTTTTGGAACCTGTAATACTTTTTTTAGGATTCTTTGATGAATAAAAAGTTTAGAAAAACAGCATTTATTCAAAATAGAAATCTTTTCTAACAATACAAGTCTTTACTATCACTTTTTATCAGTTTAACACATCCTTGCTAAATAAAAGTATTAATTTCTTTTAAAAAAAGAAAAAAATGTACTGACCCCAAACTTTAAACAGTATATTGTTATAAAACATTCTATTTTAAATAAACGCTGTTCTTTTTAATGTTTTATTCATTAAAGTTTTATTCATCTTCAGTGTCAATGAAGGATCATGTGATTCTGAAGACTGGAGACATGATGCTGAAAATTCAGCTTTCCGTCACAGGAATAAATTCTATTTTAAAGTATATTAAAATAGAAAAAACACTATTTTAAATTGCAATAATATTTCTCAATATTACTGTTTTTCTGTATGTTTAATCAAATAAACAACCTTAATTATACATATATATATATATATATATATATATAGATATATATAGAGATATATATATACATATGAAGTTTTTTTTTTTGCATATGTTTGGCTCATGATAACCAGAGAAACTTTGCTTTTGTAAATATTTTGTTGTTAAACCTCTTCAATTCATCTCATGTTTTGTGAGTGTAACTCTCTCTTAACATTGATTGACATTTCGAGTCATTAGAAGGGTATATGGCTGAATGCTTCTGAACTACATCACTGAGGGCGTATGTGTGTGTCAGTCTCAGCTCGGCGGGCGCGGGTACGAGGTGACGGTGTCTAATTGAAACAGGTGTGAGAGGTCAGAGGGGGTGCGGTGTTAACATCTGCTCAGGGGGCGGAGCCAATTAGCCTCCGCACAGCACGAAAACACAAACCCCACAGACAGAGCCGCTCAAAGGGGCTCGTTCCAATCGCCCCGCCTCACAATCTGCAACTACTGCAGGCACTGCGCAGTCGTGAGGTCACCGCAAGGGCACTGGGAACAGTGCTGTTATTGTTCATTAAAACCAGAACTGTTACATATATAAATATTAGATAGAAAACTTAAACTTGAAAATATTTAACTTAAAATGTAATATGAAATTTTGCCTTGGCATTTAACTGAAATAGAATAAATTTAACTTGAAGTACTAAAATTGCTAAAACTAAAGCTAAAATAAGAATAAATTAAGTAAAAATATTATAGAAATTATAAAAATATAAAAAAATAAAATAAAATGACACACAAAGCATATAAAAATACTAAAACTACTAAAAGATACGGATTTTATTTTAACTAACTGAAATAAAATCCATTTAATTTGAAGTACTAAAATTACTAAATCTGAAATCAGAATAAATTAAAGCTTTATAAAAATGAAAAATGCATAAAACAAACTTACAATCAATTTGAATTCTGAAAATATAAAAATAAACTTTCAAAATATCAACAAATACTAATATAGTACATAAATAATACTAGAAAAAACACTAGTTAGAAATAGGTGATGATATAATTATTTTAGTATCACTGACAAATTATTTAATTTTGTTAATATTTTGAATTAGATTTTCTTTTTATATTTAATTAGAATTTTGTTAAGTTTTTCTTTGTTAAGAATGTTTGGTTTTTTTTAAACATGTCTCTAGAGTTTTTATTAATTTTATTTATTATTTTTTATTTTATTTTGTTTTATTTATCTTAATATTTTAGGTTCATTTAAACAAAAATGAAACATTGCCTTGGCAGCTAGATGAAATAAAATATATATATTTTTATTATTTAGTTTATTTCTGTTTACGTTTATTTAATTTCAAGTAACAAAAAATGTTTTTAATGGTTTAAGTTTTAGTTAACTATAATAAACCTGCTTCAGCCTTACTGCAGCAACTCTGTAATGTATGCAATTTTTGCATATACAGTGAATAAATTTTTTTATTTTTATAAGCTTTACGTACAAATTTTTTTATTGTATTACTATGACAACAGTTAATGCTTTTGAGCCATTAAACATTGCATGTTTTTATTAATTTATAAATACATAACTGTACAATACAAATACATACATGCAAGAACATAAAATGGAGTCAAGAATCGCTATCATTATTTCTCAAACTTTCCAAGCGATTAAACTTGTGATTTTTGCTGTCAGGCTCCAAGGGTCACGCCGGTAATCAGGTATATGAACATCTGATAAGACTTCCACTGGAAATTCAATTAAAAATCCGACAAGCGCAGCAGCGCGATGAAGAGTCAGGTCACGCTTATCAGGTTTGACACAGTCAAATGCGAAATCGCTCACTTTCTGAACTTAAGCAGTACCGTTGTGGCTCTCCTGACCCGTCATGCGACTTTGACATCAGGATTGACGTGCCAATCGAGAAGAAATCACTACCAAATCACTTTAAATTAAACAGATTTCAAATTACCATCATATACCTGATTACCAGCATGACCCTTGAAGCCTATCAGCAAAAATCGCAAGATTTAATAAATGCGTTATGACCAAAATGGCCTCTAAAAAAGTAAAAATAATGCACCACACAAATATTGTTGCAATGCATTATGGGATTGCATTTTCATAAGAAAACATGCAGTGCTGCTTTTCTAAAGGTATCTTCATTATTCGCTCACCTCTTAAAAATGCTGTCTGGATAGGCTGGTTTTGAAAAGCTGGTCTCTGTCTGTTGTTTTCCCTCAGTCTGTCTCATCTAAATCACTTTTGTTCATCAGCGTGCCAGCGGTAGCAGGATGCCCTGTCTAATAAAGAAAAGAGATTGAAAATTGGGAGGTTAATGAAATTTTTCTAAAGTGTCCGTCTGGCTGTTTAAAGGCAGATTAAATCGCCACGCCATAATTAGAGTGAATTGACCTGTGAAATGACGGCGTCTCTCCTCGGTTAAGTATTGATAAATAGGTTGGAGAGATTGGCAGATCAGGTAAATCAGCATGTGGCCGTGAGAGAGAGACTCTGATTAACGTCTGCTGTGACCTGCATGAATTCAGACGCTCAAAGTTTTCACTGAGTTTTACTTTTACTTTTGAAAACTGTAAAGCAAAAAGCCACAGGTTCATTTCAGATTTTTTTTTTATAGAAACAGTTTATTGAACCTTTTAACAAAATATCTAAAAAAATGGCATGTTTTTTTTTGTTTAATGTCATATTTGATCAATTACAAATGCTGATATTTACACTGACCAAAATTATCATGAGCTGAACTTAAAGATCTAAGACTTCTTCTATGTACACAAAAGGCCTATTTCTCTCAAATATTGTTCACAAATCTGTCTAAATCTGTGTTAGTGAGCACTTCTCCTTTGCCGAGATAATCCATATTATGGCATATCAAGATGCTGATTAGACAGCATGATTATTGCACAGGTGTGCCTTAGGCTGGCCACAATAAAAGGCCACTATAAAATGTGCAGTTTTACTGTATTGGGGGGGTCTGGGGTGGTCCGAAAACCAGTCAGTATCTGGTGTGACCACCATTTGCCTCACGCAGTGCAACACTTCGTTCACTTCAGAGCTGATCAGGTTGTTGATTGTGGCCTGTGGAATGTTCATCCACTCCTCTTCAATGGCTGTGCGAAGTTGCTGGATATTGGCAGGAACTGGAACACGCTGTCATATACGCCGATCCAGAGCATCCTAAACATGCTCAATGGGTGACATGTCCGGTGAGTATGCTGGCCATGCAAGAACTGGGATGTTTTCAGCTTCCAGGAATTGTGTACAGATCCTTGCAACATGAGGTGATGGTCGTGGATGAATGGCACAACAATGGGTCTCAGGATCTCGTCACGGTATCTCTGTGCATTAAAAATGCCATCGATAAAATGCACCTGTGTTTGTTGTCCATAACATACGCCTGCCCATACCATAACCCCACCGCCACCACGGGCCACTCAATCCACAACACTGACATCAGCAAACCGCTCACCCACACGACGCCATACACGCTGTCTGCCATCTGTCCTGTACAGTGAAAATCGGGATTCATCCGTGAAAGAACACCTCTCTAAAGTGGCAGACGCCATCGAATGTGAGCATTTGCCAGTTATGAGTCAGTTCGAGTCAGTTATGAGGATGAACTGCAGTCAGGTCGAGACCCCGATGAGGATGACGATCATGCAGATGAGCTTCCCTGAGACAGTTTCTGACAGTTTGTGCAGAAATTCTTTGGTTATGCAAACCGATAGTTGCAGCAGCTGTCCGGGTGACTGGTCTCAGACGATCCTGGAGTTGAAGATGCTGGATGTGGAGATCCTGGGCTGGTGTGGTTACACGTGGTTTGCGGTTGTGATGCCGGTTCGATGTACTGCCAAATTCTCTGAAACACCTTTGGAGACGGCTTATGGTAGAGAAATGAACATTCAATTCATGGGCAACAGCTCTAGTGGACATTCCTGCAGTCAGCATGCCAATTACACGCTCCCTCAAAACTTGTGACATCTGTGGCATTGTGCTGTGTGATAAAACTGCACATTTTAGAGTGGCCTTTTATTGTGGCCAGTCTAAGGCACACCTGTGCAATAATCATGCTGTCTAATCAGCATCTTGATATGCCACACCTGTGAGGTGGATGGATTATCTCAGCAAAGGAGAAGTGCTCACTAACACAGATTTAGACAGATTTGTGAACAATATTTGAGAGAAATAGGCCTTTTGTGTACACAGAAAAAGTCTTAGATCTTTGAGTTCAGCTCATGAAAAATGGGGGCAAAAACAAAAGTGTTGCGTTTATAATTTTGGTCAGTGTATATGACCAAAAAGTGATGAAATACTGATGCTTGTAATGTAAATCAATGAGATCTTTATAACAGTATAGCAGATACTTACATAAAATGATCTAAATATCAATGGTCGCTCCAAATCTCCAATGATATTTTTTCGTAAGATTAGATTGAAATGATCCAAACAATGCAATGATGATTGAGAGAAGCACAAATAATGATGATAAGATTTGAGACTTACTGATTTTCTGCTAAATGATTTATGGAGAATCAAGTAAAGCCAAGCTGCTTCAATCCAGTAAGTGTTTATCTGTAAATATTACTAAAGTTATTCTGACATTTACTTGAGAAAAATCTGTCATTTTCTGAAAAGTATATAAAGTGATTAAAAAGACCATAGTAAACCATGGAAAGCTTTAACACTTTAAGAATAACGCAAGTGAAGTTGACTATACTAGTCGACATGTCGAGTTATTTGTTGTCTGCTTTATATTCAGCACTTTCACTTCTTTTTCCTCCCTTGAATTAGTTTCTTTATCACACAGCAGGAAACACTGTGTTTTGCGGATTACCGTTATCAGAAACACGCCAACGGCCACTCATTCATATTTAAAGCACACGCTAGTCACTTCTCGCATTTATCTGCGACCGTTAGCGCCGGTTCGCACTATTCTTCTGTTATTGTTTTTATTGCTCGTCTACATCTGCAGTACATTCACAGCTCAACAGGCGCTCGGGGGGCCGCGCAATTCACCGGCGTGCAATTATGATTTTGTTCACAGCTACCTTCGCCGTTTTACAGCTTGTTATTATGCGTCGGCCTTTTCTTCTATTCTCTTCCACTGTCTCTCCGCGGTTAGTGACACTGCGTAAAGTGAAACGTAGCATGAAAATGTCATTAATATGTAAATGAGAGCAGTGTGTGAAGTCTGGTTTGAAGTCGTTAAGGGCCGTGCGAGTCCCGTTTGAGCTGACACATTAAATCATAGGTGTTCGTCTGCGAGGCCGCGTTGCTCTTAATTACAGCAGGTGTGCCGCACAAACACAAATTACATATCTGTGGGGATAAACGTTTAATTGCGGGACAAAACTGAACATGAAACGAAGATGCGAAGGAGTATAAAAGGGGGATGTTTAACACCTAAAGGGACACCAAAATGAAAACTGGCTAAAGATTTACTCACCCTCAGGCCATCCAAGATGTAGATGAGTTTGTTTCTTCATCAGATTTGGAGAAATGCAGCATTCCATCACTTGCTCACTAATGGATGTGAATGGGTGCCGTCAGAATGAGAGTCCACACCACTCCAGTTAACATCTTGTGAAACCATAACATGTCCATTTGTAAAAAAACAAATCCATCATTAAGACGTTTTTGACTTTAAACCATTGCTTCTGGCCAAAGTATGAGTCGATATTTTATAATAACTCTTCCTCCAGTTCCCCCAGAGCTGTTTTGGCTTGTAAACAGTGTTTGATCTGTGCAAATTTCTCTCCTGATTCAGATAAGATGACTTTTTCACTGAAGAAAGCAATATTATGGATTATAGGCTTTTTTTTTTTTTTTTTTTTAGCTGGAAGCAAACGTTTGATTTGAAAAACATCTTAATGATATATTTGTTTCTTGCAAACACAGTTTTTGGCTTCACAGGATGTTAATTGATGGACTGGAGTGGTGTGGATTATTGTGATGTTTTTATCAGCTGTTTGGACTCACATTCTGACGGCACCCATTCACATCCATTGGCGAGCAAGTGGTGGAATGCTACATTTCTCCAAATCTATTCCTATGATGAAATAGTCTTTCTACTTAAATAAATAAATAAATAAATAAAAATCATGTTTCAATAAAAGTGTTATTTTGCATTTTTTGTAATTATTTGTGAAACTTCCTAGCAATTTATAAGTGAAAATTGTTATATATAGTAAAGTCCCGGTTTGAATCAAATGATTCGCAATATGCGATTCAAAGTCCCGATCTGAATCAAACAATTCACGATACGCCCCCGAAGCCACCTTTTGAATAAAAAGATTCGCTATATGCGCCCCAAGTCCCGATTTTAATCAAATGATGATATTTAGGCAAAATAAATAAAATGTACACATCTTCATTCTGTCCAAAAGTTTTCACCCCCCGGCTCTTAAAGGAACACTCCACTTTTTTTTTAAATAGGCTCATTTTCCAACTCCCCTAGAGTTATACAGATGTGTTTTACCGTTTTTGAATCCATTCAGCCGATCGCCGGGTCTGGCGGTAGCACTTTCAGCATAGCTTAGCATGAATCATTGAATCCGATTAGACCATTAGCATCTCACTATAAAATGACTAAAGAGTTTCGATATTTTTCCTATTTAAAACTTGACTCTTCTGTAGTTGCATTGTGTACTAAGACCGGCGGAAAATGAAAAGTTGCGATTTTATAGGCCGATATGGCTAGGAACTATACTCTCATTCCAGCGTAACAATCAAGGAACCTTGCTGCCGTACCATGGGTGCAGCAGGCGCAATGATATTACGCAGCCGTCAACTCTGCCGGCCGCAACTCTCTGCATCTACACAAACTTAGTGCCGGTCACTTTCAGGCGCTGCGTAATATCATTGTGCCTGTGGCACCCATGGTAAGGCAGCAAAATTCCTTGATTATTACGCCAGAATGAGAGTATAGTTCCTAGCCATATCGGCCTATAAAATCGCAACTTTTTATTTTCCGCCAGTCTTAGTACACGATGCAACTACAGAAGAGTCAAGTTTTAAATAGGAAAAATATTGAAACTCATCAGTCATTTTATAGTGAGATGCTAATGGTCTAATCGGATTTAATGATTTATGCTAAGCTATGCTAAAAGTGCTACCGTCAGACCCGGCGATCGGCTAAATGGATTCAAAAACGGTAAAACACATCTGTATAACTCTAGGGGAGTTGGAAAATGAACCTATTTTCAAAAAAAGTGGAGTGTTCCTTTAATGAATCTTGTTTCCTTCTGGAGCATCAGTGAGTGTTTGAACCTTCTGTAATAGTTGCATACGAGTCCCTCAGTTGTCCTCAGTGTGAAAAGATGGATCTCAAATTAATACAGTCACTGTTGGAAAGAGTTCAAATACACAAAAATGCTGAAGAACAGCAGGCAGTTTAACTGTTCAGGACAAACAAGGGACTCATGAACAACATCACTAAACAAAAAAACACAGCTGTGGATCATTCAGGTAACAACATAGTAATGAAAATCAAGTGTATGTAAACTTTTGAACAGGGTCATTTTTATAAATTCAACTATTATTTTCATGTGTGGACTGTATGTAAACATCTTTTATGTGAAATATCTTATCCGGGTCCCTACTAGATAAAAAATAACATGCATTTTGTATGATCCCTCTTATTATGGTAAAATAATAATTTGCAGATTATGAAAGTTGAAGAAAATATTGATCGCTACTTAAGTTACATGCAACTTTAAAAACTGAAAAAGCCATCTGTTTCACAGACTTATATCTTAAACACACATCTCTTAAAACTTCATTTCTATCTATATCCTCAGTCTCTGTTTTAGGTCCATCTGTTGTTTAAGAGTGTTGGGTTGTACAGTGAATCATCTCATGCGCCACCGTTAAACTGTGATAATATTTCACCCCTGATGAATTCACAGAATTCCTCGTCTCGGAACCACTGAGGACGGCGTGATGAAATTATTTTCTCTCTCAGTGCTTTTCCATTTGCTCCGAGATAAATTGCGCGTGTGTACGTGAGCGCGAGAAGGCTACATTTCTCCACAGATCCACATGGCTATTTCTGATTGCCTGGCGGAGGCCAGACGCCGAGAAAGAAACCAATTCGGTTCTTATTAGCAAACAACCTTTCCACAACATTATAAAATCAATATATATTAAGCTATTCTATTATCTGGGCTTTTTTTTCATTACCGTGGAAAACAAATCTCCAGAACAGGTATCAAAACGAGTTCCTTGTTCCGTTTCGGCACGACGGAATCCGTCGGTCGTGGAGATGATTGAAAATTCCGCGCTGATGTAATGCAGTGCCGACCGCAAACCGTTTGACCTCTGCATTAGGTCAGTTGTTTGGCGGGAATGAGGTTGCCATGGTCGCTGAGTGGATTCTGGCGGTAAACAACAATCTGTTGTTTTGCTCTTTCTTGCGGTGGCAGAGACTGAACCCAGATTATCTGTCTAACACCATCATGAAGCCTCAATAATCACTCGCAAATCACTTTAAAGACCCTGTGAAATCAAACGAGCTTTATGGCGTTTAGTGCTGCTCAGCTTTGAGATTGTCTACATTCAAAAAAGTGATTTTTACTGCTTACTGTTCATTTTTGTTAATCATAATGCAATGATTTTACTTAATTTCACTATTTCTTTGCATTTAATCAATGAAATATGCAATGCATAAACACATTTCAGCTCGATAAAAAAGCTTTCTAGCTCTCTAGATGACCAGAGTTTCCCAAATGGAGGTTTTTGTGAACCACTAATAATTAATAAAATCAAATGTAGTTAGAAAACAGATACACAGGGCTGGACAATTAATCAAACTAACACATAATCAAGATATAGCTTAGTGCAGTTGTCAAGGTTATATTAGTTAACTAAAACTGAAACAAAAATCATTAAAAAAAAAAATGTGTTAATAAAGAATAACTGGGGAAAAAAAGTAAAAAAAAAAAAAAAAAAAAAAAAAAAAAATATATATATATATATATATATATATATATATATATATATATATATATATATATATATATATATATATATATATATATAAAAAACTTTTAATTTTAGCTGCCAAGGCAAATTTTATTGTTTTAAGGCAGCCTAACTTTTTAAATTTTTAACTAAAATTAAAATGAAAAAGAAATTATAAAATTAAGCACTGATTCAAAATATTGATAAAAACAATAAATAAACTGTATCTCAATGATATTAAAAGAACACTGACAATTATGAAATCAAAGGCTGCAAATAATTATATTACAGCGCAGTAACTTAAGAAAACTCTGTTGATTAGCTTAAAAAAAGGCCTAATATTACCTAATTTAATTAAGATCGAGACTTTGGAGCTCGTAAAGAGAATCATTTGATTCAAACCGGGACTTGGAGCGCATATAACGAATCTTTTTATTCAAAATGGGGCTTCGTGGCATATCGCGAATCCTTCGAATCGCATATCGCGAATCATTTGATTCACACCGGGACTTGGAGCACGTATTGCAAATCTTTTTGTTCAAAGCGGGGCTTCAGGGCGTATCGCGAATCGTTTGATTCAGATCAGGATTTTGAATCGTATATCGCGAATCATTTGATTCAAACCGGGACTTGGAGCGCGTATAGCTAATCTTTTTTTATTCAAAACGGGGCTACGGGGAGTATCGCGAATCATTTGATTCACATCGGGACTTTGAATCGCATATCGCGAATCATTTGATTCAAACCCAGACTTATTATTCAATGCGGGTCTTTAGGGAGTATCGCGAAACGTTTGATTCAGATCGGGATTTCGAATCGCGAATCGTTTGATTTAAATCGTGACTTGGAGCGCATATAGCGAATCTCTTTATTTAAAACGAGGCTTCGGGGCGTATCGCTTGATTCAGATCGGGATTTCGAATCGTCTATCGCAAATCATTTGATTCTAACCGGCACTTGGAGTGCATTAAGCGAATCTTTTTATTCGGGACTTCAAATCGCATATCACGAATAAAAAGATTCAAACCGGGACCAGGAGCGCATATAGCGAATCTTTTTATTCAAAACGGGGCTTCGGGGCATATCGCGAATCGTTTAATTCAGATCGGGATTTCAAATCGCATATCGCGAAACATCTGATTCACGCAGGGACTTGAGCGCGAGTTGTGAATCTCTTTATTCAAAAGGGGGCTTCGGGGCGTCTATCGCGAATCGTTTGATTCAGATCATGACTTCGAATCGCATATTACGAATCATCTGATTCAAATCGGGACTTACGCGTATCACGAACCATTTTACTTCAGACATATTAATAAAAAGTTTTAATTTCTTACAAAATAAGAATGAAGATTTTTGTAATTTTAATGCAGCCTACATATCTAAACTTAAAAGTTCAAAATATTTAACGTACAAAAACATATTCAAGTACTTCATTTAATATTAAAGAATTCTAGAGTTATATAATTTATTTATTTGCTTGTCTTAATACTCCATAGTGAACATTTTAAGGACCGTACAAGTGTGTAAATAGGGATGCAGTCTTAATCTGTTTATTGTGTCAATAAAGAGATGCACTCACTGATTTTTTGAACAGCTCTTGTTTCTTCTTGTCATATGCTAATTGCCTTTTGTGTCTGAAGTCCATCTGATTCCAGATCAAGCTCTTTATTTCTTGAGTTGATGTTGTTTGGAGCTGTATTCTAGCATGCTGTTTTCACAGCGGCCTCTACAGGACAAACACAAACACAACATGAGTCAGTCAAACAGCAGGAGCTCAGAGGAAGGTTAAAACACTTCCAGAGAGGACCTTCAATTTTAGTAGCTTTATTAAAGATGATTGATAGACCGTCCTCTAAATCTGTCTCACATATACATGAGAGGTCACATGTCCACATCTATTATCTACTGATTAGCATCTGAAATATTGAATACAAGACCTGTGACTCATATCTGATAACTTTGCGTCAGCTGTTTTTAGATCAAATGTTTTTGTGATTAAAAAATCATGTTATATGTAGGCCTACAGGATTTTTTTTTTTTTTTTTTTACAGGAAAAAAAGTGAAATATTACAATTTAAAATAACTATTTTCTGTGACTATCTTGTATCATTACTCCAGTCTTCAGTGTCACATGATTCTTCAGAAATCATTCTAATACTTCAGAAAACTTTATTTTTTAAGAGTCAGTATAAGAGATTGTAACTTTTTCCCCTTTTTTAAATCAAATGATGACTTCTGTACAAAAATATTGAGCTCCTATCTTTGATTCTGCAGGACTAAGATGTCTGAATGTTCATTATTAAACGCAGATGATTCAAAGTTCAGAGAGCCGGATGAAGTGTGCGACACGCTGGTTGGGAAGCAGGTTTAGTGTCTAAATAAGGACGGCACGCAAAAGATGGGCACCTTCATCCGGCATCAAGTTTGATGATGACGATCACATCTACGTGTATGGCTCGATCATAAGTTTCTGCTCAGACCTTCATCTTCATCATCACAGCATTTTCACTGGAATGAAAGCTGTTTTCAGTCTGTTTTCTCTTTATAATAAATGTGCTATATAAAAAGCTTTTCTTCATGAACATATGGATGCGTCTGGGAATAAAATAAGTCTTCTGTTGGTTCTCATGAGCTTCTGTCCTTATATTTTTATACTGTGAGTCTGTGTTCAGTTTACAAACTTTTTTGCTTGTTTGCTGTTTCATCTGCTTGTATTGTATAGTGCCTTGCTCTTCTTTCTCTCAAAGATATTTTTGAATTGCAGTATTAATTAAAACCATTTATCCTTAACATAACGAGTGCTACTTCATAAACATTCCCTCTGCATATCAGTGTGTTCCTCATTTCAGTGCTTGTCTCCATTTAAGATTAACTAGTAAAAAAAAAAACTGACTATTCTAATTTATTTTACTACACTGAAATTAATTTGCTGTATAACAATTTTCACTCAGAAATTGCTAAAATTTACAAATAATTACAAAAAAATCTTTAATTTACTCCCACAAAATAGAATAAAATATCTTAAAGCAAATAAACTGTTACTGTAAATACTCACCCTGAAGCAAAGAGCTCATTCATTTGTTCGATGACACACAAATAAGGCAAGCTCTCTCTTGTACTGATGAATACATTACAAAACACTGCTTCATTAAGTGTCAGAACCTTTCTGGAATCTTTCCATTCAAAACGGGGCTTTGGAGGGTATCGCGAATCGTTTGATTCAGATCAGGACGTCGGACCACATATCGCAACTTAAATCGCGACTTGGAGCACGTATAGCAAAGCAAAGTAAGTTTATTTATACAACAAAAGTTTATCTATATACATTATTCTTCAAAACGGCGCTTTGGAGCGAATCGCGAATCATTTGATTCAGATCGGGACTTGGAGTGCATATAGCAAATCTTCTTCAAAACTTCGTGAGGTCTTGCGAATTTGGTTTAGATCGGGACTTTGGAATCCAGTCACGAATTATTTGATTCAGATCGTGTCTTGGAGCGCATATAGTGAATCTTTTTCTTCAAAGCGGGGCTTCGGAGTGTATCGCTAATCGTTTGATTCAGATCAGGACTTGGAGTGCAAATAGTGAACCTTTTTATTCAAAACAGGGCTTCGGGAGGTATTGCGAATCATTTGATTCAGATCGGGACTTGAATCGCATATTGCAAATCATTTGATTCAAATCGGGACTTCAGAGACCTAATCGTGTTTCAATTGATTTAGGTCGGAAAAGAGTGCGTATCTCATGAATCACTTGGTTTAGATCAGGACTTCGGAGTCCGATCATGAATCATTTAATTCAAGACTAAACGCAAATCGTTTGATTCAGATCAGGACTTTGGTGTGTGTATCGCAAATCATTTGATTCAAATCGGGACTTGAAGTGCATTTAGCGAATCTTTTAATTCAAAATGTGACTTCTGAGCGTGAATCGTTTGATTCAGATCAGGACTTCAGAGCGCAAATTGCGAATCATTTGGTTTAGATCAGGACTTCGGAATCCAATCGCGAATCATCTGATTCAGATCAGGACTTTGGATTGCATATCTCAAATCATTTGATTCAAATCAGGACTTTGGAGTGTGAATCGTGAATCGTTTGATTCAAATCGGGACTTCAAACCATGTCTATCGCAAATCATTTGGTTTGGATCAGGACTTTGGAGCAATTTTGCGAATCTTTTGATTGGAGCACATCGAGAATCATTTGGGTCAGAAATAAGAGTCAAATCGGGACTAAGCACAAATCGCAAATCGTTTGATTCAGATTGGGACTTCGGTGCACATATCGTGAATCATTTGATTCAAGTCAGGATTTGAAGCGCATCTTTTTTTTCAAAGCGTGATTTCTGAGCGCGAATTGTTTGAAATCATTTGGTTTAAAACAGGACTTCAGAGCAATTTTGCCAATCCTTCGATTCAGATCAGGACTTGAACGGTATATCGAGAATCATTTAAGTCAGATCACGACTTCGGAGCAAGTTGATTCAGATTGGGACTTGGGAGCGTGTATTGTGAATCATTTGATTAAATCTGGGACTAGCTTACAGTGAATTTTTTGTTTGATTCAGATCAGAACTTCGGAGTCCGACTGCAAATCATTTGATTCAAATTGGGATCTGAAGCACGTATAACAAATCTTTTATTCAAAATGTGACTTCTGAGCACTAATTGCAAATCATTTGATTCAAACTTGAAGTGCGACTTCAGATCGATAAATAAAATAGGTTTAGACCAGTAAATTTATGTTCATGTATGTAAAATTTAGCTACCAAGAAACAAATTAAGTTACATATTTCCTATATTCTCTTTTGAGTAGTCAAAAGACAACATCTTTAAAACAGAAAGAAAAGTCACTTAGGCCTACAAAATGAGATTGGATGAACATTTAAAAAATCTGACCAAAATCTCTATTTGTGGATACATTGCCAAAACAAGTGAATGACATCTTACTCAGAATGACAAAAACAGCAACTCACTTAAATGCCTGACTTATATTTTCTAACATCACACATCCAGCAGCCAATGCTGCTTTTCTCTTAAAATTAACAGTGGTTTGTAAACACAGATGCTTTAATAACAAATTATTTATCAGGGATGTTTATGCTCAGATGCGTAAGTTGTTGCTAGGTCCGAACCTAGGTCTCGTTTTACGTTTGTCTCAGATGTTTCTCCTAAAACTATCAATAGTAAGTTGCCATACAGCATATATACAGAAATTAGAGCTATAAAATGGACATGATTTAAACTTGAATCTGATGAGAAATGAGAAACCTTTGATTGCAGACTTCAAAGTGTTTCAAAACATGAGACTACTGGGGTGTTTTTTTATTAGAAGAAACAACAAAAGTTTGATTTGTTCTTTATTAAATCTCACTGAGAAACATCTGCGATATGAATCTGATGTCATTTATAATTTCACACACGCCTGTAATTGCAGTAGCTGGTTGACTTTTTGAAGCTTGTCCCTGCACAACCAAAACATTTACTTGAAAAGTAGATTGAATTTATTCTCGAGCAAAGTAAATCCAGCACAGGAGCAAAGTTTCCTGCCGTCAAGAGGGAATAACACAGTCTGTGGGTTCGAGGTGTTTTTAAAGCCAGTCTTGTCAGCGTTCCACCCCAATTACCTTGATTCCCTTCCCTCCTGATTCGCCCAGTAACGATGATAAATTGCCGCCCGCAAAAAGAAACCACTTACCAAACATTATTTGATGAATTTGTTTCACCTCTTCCCAAACCTTAAGAGCGTTTCGAATTGATTCCCATCGTTCCGGCTCTTTAATTGCAGTGTTTTTTTGCTGGATTTAGATGCACTGACCACAGACTGATGCATATAATGCACTTTCATCTTTTAGATGAACTGGACTGAGCTCTTCTATTTTCAGGTGTGATGTCCATTCATTACTTTATTCTTCTTAATTAGAGCATTTTAATTTGCTAAATGTAACTGCATACTGTTATTTCATCTTAACAGCGATATATACATAAAATATGCTATTGGCATATATTTATATATATATATATATATATATATATATATATATATATATATATATATATATATACATACATACATACATACATACATACACACACACGTGTATTTATATATATATATAAATGTGTGTGTGTAAAATAAGTAAAATAACATTTTTAAATGTAGTGTATAAAACTCAACATTTCATTTAGAAATACATACACACATTGTTAATTTTTTACTAATATTATATGTAATAATCAATATTATAAATAAAATATAGTTATATATAAAATCTATTTGAAAATTAACATTATATATTCATTGTTCCTTTTTTCTAATATTATATAGAATTATCAGTAAATATAAATAAATGATAAATATAAATCATTTATATATTTTATTTATTTTATTCTAATATATTATATTTATTATAAAAACTGAAAATTCATTTTGTCAATATTTGTTTTAATTTTTAAAAATTATTTCAAATATAATATATACAGTTCTTGTATATAAATCTATTTGAAAATTATTAACCACGCACACACGTTTGTTTTTGTGAATTGTGGGGACTTTCCATAGATTTCTATAGTTTTTATACTGACCAAACGATATTGTTTATCCCCTAACCCAACCCTAACCCTAAACCTACCCCTTACAGAAAACATGTTTGCATCGTTACACTTTCAGATAAACACCATTTACTATTTTTAATTATTTTTTAATTATTAAAATAATTTGTCCCCACAATGTCAAAAATTTCAGGTTTTACTATCCTTGTGAGGACATTTGGTCCCCAGAATGTAGCAAAAACAAGTACACACACACACACACACACACATACATATATATATATATATATATATATGAGGAAAGTTGAAGAAACATATCAGTTTCAGGCTTCTAGCATTGCTAACTTGACAGCGCAGTTGGTACTTTATCAAAATAAAACACAGTGAACATCAAAGGTGACTGAAGTACAAAGTCTATAATTTACATAATAAATAACAGTTAACATTTGGATGCATCGCAAATATGAAAATATTATGGAATATTTCGATTTGTGTCGAATGAGAGAGGTAGGATACAAGAGCACAAAGCTCATTTCGCAGACAGCTGACTGCGCAAGCCTTTAAAGTAACGTTATACTGTCTGTGAGAGACGCGTTCAGAATCAGCACATGGTCACTGTCTAGTGGTCTTTGTTTTCAAGTGCGCAACTCCTTGCATTCGCTGTTCTTCTGTCGGTGGTTATCAAATAGAGTTGCATTACTGCGGATTACTTACTACTCCTTCTGGATTGAGGGTGAATTGCCTGCATTTAATAAATATTAAAAATACATAAAACAAAGAAATTAAAATATATTTTATATATTTTTAATAATTTTAAATAATAAATAATTATAAACTATATATTTTTTTAGATATATTATCTATCTATCTACACATATGATGTAAAAAACTGAATACTATATATATATATATATATATATATATATATATATATATATATATATACACACACACATACATATATATAATGTAGAATATTATAAAAATGTTTTTAAAAAGTTTATTAAAAACACACACACACACACACAATTATATATACATATATACACACACACACACACACACACATATATATGTACATACACATATACATATACAGTATATATACACATATATGCATACACATATACATTTATACATATATATATTATATATATACATATATACATACACACACAAACATACATATATACATACCCATTATTATTATCGCTCAAGTGAGACCAAATGACAGTATGAATAAATGAATGAACCTGTTTTTGCATTTATTTCTACATAATACATAAAATACAGGACATTTAATATGTATCAATTTCACATGTTTTTTTTTTTCTTTTAGCCACCCATCGAGCTCTCTCTCCCTCTCTCGTTTAACCTAATTTTCTCGTCACTTCATCCCATCTAACTTTCTTTCTCTGTGTTTTTTAAGCGTAGCCCTCAAGTCTCCCTCTCTCTCGTTCTCATTGAGCGGCTCTATTAGTCTCTCTTTCGGTGTAAAAAGAGCTGAGAGCTCTGAGATTGCTCCAGACAGGCCTCGTCTTTCTACATTAGCCGCTGCTGATGGTGGTAACGGGCCTTTCAGAGCACTGCGACATTACACAGGGAGAGGTTCGCTCAAGCGTCTCAGCTCTCTGATTCAGATGCAGCGCCTCTCTCGGCTTTATTGAGGCGCCGTCTCACGAGAATCAGGCCAGATCGTTTGAGAGAGTCTGCACACAGCCATTGATCAACAATTTATAAGCGATCGATCGGCGGGCTGCTGGGTCTGCTTAACCGCAGCATCACGGGGAGCTTCTGCGCTCTGAATTTGTACAGAATCCACCATACCCACAGGATTCGGCAGCTCTTCTTGTCTTTGGAGGATCTCTGTATAAACAGTTTCTGAGAGAACTTCAGTCTCAAACGCCTGCTTGTTATTGCGTGCGGTGCAGGGGCCGCAAAATGTTCGATAAACCTTAAAACAATCACTGATGTTTGAAAACAGCGAATCCTGACTGCAGTGAATCTTGAGAGAACTTTTAACATTTAATACTGTTTATGAAGAGAATAAATCATTAATAATGCAAGTTATCTGTTGTCAAAGTCATGAAATTGGATTAATCGCTTAAATGTTTCAAATCTGTTTTGAGTCTTCATTTCTGGCGAAACGCATGTCACTATTTTTATGCATTTATTCAGAAACACAGAGAAACGAAACGTTTTATTGAAATATAATGGTTTCTACAATTTACTTACTGTAAGCGATGACTCTTTTGAGAAGCGCAGCCCAGTCCAAATCGCGATCGAATCGTTCACTGTTTTCCAAACCAGTTCGTTGCAAAGAATTATTTGATTCACGAATTGCACGTCACTGTTTTTATGCATTTATTCAGAAACACCACTAAGCATTTTATTGAAATATTATGGCTTTTAGGATCTACTTGCTGTAAGCTTGTGAAGCTTTTGAGAAACGCAGCCTAGTCCAAATAGCAAAGGAATCGTTCGGTCCGTTTTCTGAACCAGTTCGTTGAAAAGAATCTGACAATTCACGAATCACATGTCATTATTTTTGTTATTTTTATTTATTTTTATTTTTTTTAAGAAACAATGAAAAAAAATGTTTTATTGAAATATAATGGTTTCTATAATCTAATTAGTGTAAACTTATGATGCGTTTGAGAAATGCAGCACAGTCCAAAAATTGCGACGCTTGTGATGCTTTTGACAAACATAAGCCCATTTCAAACCGCAAAGGAATCGCTCGGCCCGTTTACCGAGCCAGTTCATTGAAAAGAATCGTACGATTGACCATTCGCATGCCATCATTTTTTAAGAAACAAGGAACAAAATGTTTTATTGAAATCTAATGGTCTCTACAATCTACTTACTGTAAGTTTGTGATGCTTTTTCGACACGCAGTCCAGTCTAAATCGCAAGCGAATTGTTCAGTCTATTTTCCGAACCAGTTCATTCAAAAGAATTGGACGAATCACAAATCACAGGTCACTATTTTTGTTTATGAAAATGTGTCATGGGTTTCTATGATCTGCTTACTGTAAGTTTGTGATACTTTTGAAAAACACTGCCCTGTCCAAATCGTTCAGTCCGTTTTCCGAACCAGTTCATTGAAAAGAATCGGACGGTTAATGGATCGCATTTCTTTTATTAATTCAGAAACGCAAAGGAACTAAATGGAAATATAAATGTTTTGTTGTTGTTGTTGTTTTGAGAAACAAGGAATGAAATGTTTTATTGAAATATAATGGTTTTTACCATCTGCTTACTGTAAGCTTGTGATGCTCTTGTGAAATGCAACCTAGTCCAAATCACGAATGAATCGTTCAAGAATTCACGAATCACGTCACTATTTTTATGTTTATGAAAATGTTTTATGAAAATATATGGAATTCTAAGATCTATTTACTGTAAGTTTGTGACGCATCCGAAAAACACAGCCCAGTCCAAATCGCGAGTGAATCGTTCAGTCCGTTTTACGAACTAGTTCATTGAAAAGAATCGTACGGTTCACAGATCGCACGTCATTTATTAATTTAGAAACACCAAGGGAGGAAATGATTTAAGGAAACATAAAGGCTTCTACGATCTACTTAGGATACTGTAAGTTTGCGATGCTTTTGAGATACAGCCCAGTCCAAATTGTGAACGAATCATTCAATCCATTTTCCGAGCTAGTTCATTAAAAAGAAGCTGACGGTTCACAAATTGCTTGTTAGGCCTACTATTTATGTATTCATTCATAAACGAAATCTTTTATTGAAATATAATGTTTTTTACGATCTACTTACGGTAAGCCATGATGCTTTTGAGAAACACAACCCAGTACAAATCGCGAACGAATCGTTCAGTACGTTTTCAGAGCCAGTTCATTGAAAAAATCAGTCGGTTCACAGACCGCATGTCACTCTTGTGCTTATCCATAAACAACAAGGAACTATGTTTTATTGAAATATAATGGTTTCTGTGATCTGCTTACTGTAAGTTTGTGATGCTTTCGAAAAATTGCAGCCCATTCCAGATCGTCAAGGAATTGTTTGATCCATTTACTGAACCAGTTCATTGAAAAGAATCGGATGGTTCACGAATTGCACGTCACTATTTACATATTTATTTATAAACACCAAGGAAGGAAATGTTTTATGGAAATATAATGGTTTTTGCGATCTACTTTCTGTAAACTTGTGGTGCTTTTGAGAAACGCAGCCCAGTCCAAATCTCAAATGAAGTCTTCGTCTCTTTTCCGAACCAGTTTATCAAAAAGAATCGGACAATTCACGAATCACACATCAATATTTTTATGTTTATGAAAATGTTTAATGTAAATATATGGGTTTCTATGATCCAACTTCGGTAACTTATGGTGCTTTTGAAAAACACAGCCCAGTCCAAATCCCGAATGAATCGGTCCGTTTTCCGAAACAGTTCATTGAAAAAAATCGGACGGTTCACGGATTGCACATCACTTATTTGTTTAGAATAAGTGGATATATAAAGGCTTCTGTGATCTGCTTAAGCTACGTTTGTGACAATTTTTGAGATCCAGTCCAACTACTGTAAGCTTGTGATGCTTTTGAAACCAAAACACAGCCCAGTCCAAATCTCGAATGAATCGTTCAGTCTGTTTTCGAACCAGTTCGTTGAAAAACATCAGACGATTCATGAATGACACGTCACTGTTTTTATGTTTATGAAAATGTTTTCTAAAAAATATGGATTTCTACTATCTACTTTTTGTAAGTTTGTGATACTTTTGGAAAACACAGCCTAGTCCAAATCGCAAGCGAATCGTTTGGTCTATTGTCCGAACCAGTTCATTAAAAAGAGAATCAGACAGTTCACGTATTTATTTAGAAACACCATGGGTGTTACTTCGGCTAATGTAAGTTTGTGACAGTTTTGAGATATAGACAAAATGTGAATGAATCGTTCAATCGTTCAGTTTTCCAAACCAGTTCATTGAAAAGAATCGGACGGTTCACGAATTGCACGTCACTAGTTATGCAGCCTATTTATTCAAAAACACCAAGAAACTAAATGTTTTATTGAAAAATGTTTTTTATGATCTATCTACTGTAAGCTTGTGATGCTTTTGAGAAACGCAGCCAAGTCAAAATCTCAAGTGACTCGTTCATCCGTTTTCCGAACCAGTTCATTGAAAAGAATCGGATGGTTCATGAATCTCACGTCACTATTTATGTACTTATTCATAAACACCAAGTAACGAAATGATTTAATGAAATATAATGGTTTCTACGATCTACTTACTGTAAGCTTGTGATGCTTTTGAGAAACGCAGCCAAGTCAAAATCTTAAGTGAATCGTTCATCAGTTTTCGGAACAAGTTTATTGAAAAGAATCAAACGGTTCATGAATCGCACGTCACTGTTAATATGTATGTATTGAGTACAAAGTAGTATGTTTTATAAATATAGTGATTCTAAAGTTCTAAACTTGTAAAAGTTTAGAAATGTAATAAAAATCCTGTCAACCTTAGATTTTATTCTGGTTTAATCTATTGAAATCCAATTGAATGTCTAGCAGAATCTGATTGAATCTAAAATCCCTGAAGGTGGCTGAACCTGAATTTTTTTTATGTTGTCATATTTCTGATCTGTATTAGAGTCAAGAGAGGCTGGATTTCACGCTCTGGGTCCTTAATCTTACAGTGAGATATATTGTGTGCAATTCACTCGGCCAGCCAATAAACACCAGCCCGTTTCCATAACCATCACCGGTGCATGAAAATATATATATATCCGCAAACCACGAGACGAATGCTCGAAAACAATGAACACATCTGAGCTGCCTGGAAAAAATGGGATGCGAATGTGTAACAAGAGAATGAGTTCAGAAAATGTATTCAGTAGTTGGCGATGACAAGCATGACAGTTAGTTTTGTTTTCGTACCTTGAAACTAGGCCCCGAGGCAGGAGCACAATAACTGTGAAATCAGAGGTGTGCAGTTCCCGCAGTCGCAGAATTATTTGATTAAAACATGACAGAAATAGTCCAGACTTTAATAAAACCTTACCGGAAAATGCAAACACGATTTATGCATGAGTTTGAGCAGTGCACATTGGGTGAAATTTAAATTCACGGACAGAGTTTGAGTTTGTTTCTTCATCAGATTTGAAGAAATGTAGCATTGCATCACTTGCTCACCAATGGATGTGAATGGGTGCCGTCAGAATGAGAGTGCAAACAGCTGATAAAAACATCACAATAATACACAAGTAATCCATACCACTCCAGTCCATCAATTATTATCAGCTGTTTGGACTCTCATTCTGACGGCACCCATTCACATCCATTGGTGAGCAAGTGATGTAATGCTACATTTCTCCAAATGTGATGAAGAAACAAACTCATCTACATCTTGGATGGCCTGAGAAAGAGAAAACGACCTATTTGGTCATTAAAAATAAAAATTAATTTCAGTTATAATTATTTAAATTAATTAATTAATTAATTAAATTAACTTTCAATAAATCATACCTACTGTGTGTTAGCAAAAAATATATATATATAGAAAGAAAGGAAGAAAAATACAAATTATTTCAATTCTAATTATTCCAGTTATACTTAAATTAGCAAAAAGAAATTCAACATTTAATTATAATAATTTCAGTTAGAATTATTTCAATTAATACGACTTTTTTCATAATGGCTGACTGATAAACGATTAAATTATACTTATATTAGCTTGTATTATAAAAATTATTAATTAAACCTTTAATTATAATAATTTAAATATTTAAATTAATACAAAAATTATATTTTTGTTCTTTTAATAATCTCTGACTGAATTAAATGATTAAATTATACTCATATTAGCAAAAAAAAAATTAAGTAAGGAGAATTTAAACATTTCATAATATTTTCAGTTAAAATTATTTAAATAATATAACAAAAAAAAAAGAATAAAAAAACTTAAACATTTTATTATAATACTTTACATTACAATTGTTTAAATTAATATAACAAATGATATTTTCTCATGATGGCTGACTGAAATAAATTATAGCAAAAAATTACATTATAATATATTTTATAATAAAATTATATAATATTTTTTTTATTTTATATTACATTTTTGTTTTTAATAATCACTGAATTAAATTATTAAATTATACTTAAATTAGCAAAAAAAAAGTAAGGAGAATTTAAACATTTCATAATATTTTCAGTTAAAATTATTTAAATAATATAACAAACGATATTGTCTCATGATGGCTGACTGAAATAATTTATTAATTATACTTACATTAGCAAAAAATAAAATAACGTTAATTATGATCATTTAATTTATACTTAAATCCACAAGAAAGTAAGTTAATTAAACATTTAATATAATCATTCAAATAGAATTTAAATTAATCTAACATTATATTTTTGTTATTTAATAATCGCTGATTGAATTAAATGATTAAATTATACTAATGTTAGTAAAAAATAAAATAATTTTAATAATTAAAATTATATTATCTAAATCTCACTTAAATTAGTCAAAAAAACTAAATACTTAAGTTAACTACAACCATTTAAAATAATAATTAAATTAATTAATATTTGAATTAATATAACAAATTTTATTTTAGTTTTTTATAATGGTGGTCAACTAAATTATTAAATTACACTTATATTTATGGAGGGCCAAATTACTCAAAATGAAATCATTAAATAAATGTTGAAATATATAAATGAATCATCAAATGCATAATTTAATTATTGAAAGCATAAATAAATGTATACATATTTATTTATTTATTAACTAATTGATTAATTTTATTTATTTAAATATTTATTTATGCATTTATTTATTTTAATATTTATTTATTAAATTAATTATTAACTAATTAATTAACTTTATGTATTTATTTATATATATTTGTTTACTTAAATATTTATCTATTTATTTATTTAAACATTTATTTATTTAAATAAAAATAAAAATTGAAAGGTGATGCCCACTATTGTTGAGCGACATGCCGACAACCGTAAACCTCAAAATGAAATGTGGAGGCAATAAATAAATGCATAAATACATTTTTAAATAAATAAATATTTTATTAATTAATTTATAAATAAAATAAAATAAATAGATGCATAAATAAATAAATATTTATACATTTATCTATGCTTTCAATAATTAAATTCAGCATTTAATGATTTACTTATGTATTTCAACATTTATTTAATGATTTAATTTTGAGTAATTTGGCCCTCTATATTATTACCAAAACATTTTTAATAATCACTGACTGAATTAAATTATTAAATAATACTTATATTAGCAAAAAAATTATCATAAAGAAATTAAACTATTTATTATAATATTTGCAGTTATACTTTCACTTATCATCTACATCTTGGATGGCCTCAGAAAGAGAAAAATGTTCATTTTGGGGTGAACTATTGCTTTCAGGTCAGAGATTTAAATAATCCCAAAACAAACATTTTAATGAACGGAGCTGTCCAGACTGCCAGTGGCGTGTCGTGATGCAATCGTTTGACGGACACCTCGCTCCTATTTTTGCCGCGCCGCACGCCTACTCCAACTATTTTGGATGTTAAAATGTTCTCAAAAACAGACTTGAGCACATAATGATCTGCAGTCGCTGTAATGATGAGTTTTAAGAAAAGACACGACTAGAAAGTGCATGAAACTTCAGCAGATGCGCAGTCAAAACTTAGAGACAAAATATGCAAAGAAAGGCGCGTGTTGTGACGTTTGAAGAAAATATTGAACTACTTTCTTTTGTCAAACAGAGCAGGAGCTGTGAAGCCTGCCGAGAAAGACTGAGATCAAAGGTGAAACGACGGTAATATCACAAGCGTGCGATCACAGGTGTGTTCTGAGCACAAATGGAGCGCCTGCCTAAAAATAGGAAGCTGAAATGTCAGCCGGAAATCGAAGGTAATTCCACCCAACATCTCACAGGGGAGCAGAAGCAGCAGAAACGAAAGCGTCCGACGACACGAGTGACAGCGAGAAAACACCAATCACACGAACACGTCAGACAGATGTGACGCGCAAAAGGGAAATGCAAGCACAAAGTGATGACAGTCAGAAAATATAAACTAGACTTGTATATGACAACTAGCATCACTTGTTTCATTTATGCTTATTTTTTTCATACAGGCTGAGACTGACTGAATCACTAAACAAACACTATAATAGCATCATGAAAGTATTTACTAAAATATTGACTAAATACTGCTCAAGTTTATTTCCCAAAATGTATTGCATGAAATGCTAAAACATTTTCACTTCAATTCTCATTACTGTAATGCAAAAAAAGTAATGTTATTTTACAAATATATATGAAATTGAAATGTTCATGTATTTGTGATTAAAAATAAAATAATTAATTATAATTATAATTATTTAAATCATATTAACTTTTATTAAATCATACCTATGTTAGCAAAAATGTCAAATTTAAATTTATAAAATGAAAAATACTAATTATTTCAGTTACACCTAAATTAGCCTAAATAGTATTATTTAAATTATATATATATATATATATATATATATGAAATTGCCATTTTCAGACATAGTATTTTGTGACTAAAAATAAAATAATTAATTATAATTATTTAAATTATGTTACCTTTTATTAAATCATACCTATATTTGCAAAAATGTGAAATTGACATTTATAATATTAATTATTATATTATTATTATATATTAATTAAACTTTACCTTTAATAATAGTCATTTCAATATTTAAATTAATATAACAAATTAATATAACAAATTACATTTTAGTTTAAGAATCACAGTTTGAATTAAATTATTAAATGACATATTAATTACATGAAATGCACTGTAAATGCTAACCCATTTTCTATTTAATAATTTACTATAATGCAAAAAAGTAATATATTATAATACAAATATATATGAAATGGAAATATTCATGTATTTGTGATTAACAATAATGAATTATAATTATTTAAATCATATTAACTTTTATTAAATCATACCTATGTTAGCAAAAATGTCAAATTGAAATTTAAAAAAATGAAAAATACAAATTATTTCAGTTTTACCTAAATTAGCCGAAATAAATGAAACATTTTATTAGAATAATTTAAGTTAGAATTATTTAAATTCATATAACACATTTCTTTCATGATGGTTAACTGATATAAATTATTAAATTATACTGATATTAGCTTATATTATTAAAATATATTAATTAAACCTTTAATTATAGTTATTTAAATAATATTTAAATTAATAACAAATTATTTTAGTTTTTTTAAGAACCACTGACTGAATTAAATTATTAAATTACATGTTAATTACATGAAATGCACTGTAAATGCTAACCCATTTTCAATTTAATAATTCTCATTACTATAACGTAAAAAAGAAATATATTATAATACAAATATATATGAAATGGAAATATTCATGTATTTGTGATTAAAAATAAAATAATTATAATTATTTAAATCATATTAACTTTTAAGTCATACCTATGTTAGCAAAAATGTCAAATTTAAATTTATAAAATGAAAAATACTAATTATTTCAGTTATACCTAAATTAGCCTAAATAAATGATACATTTTATTAGAATAATTTAAGTTATAACTATTAATATATCACATTTAATACTTTTCATGATGGTTGACTGATATAAATTATTAAATTCTACTTATATTATATTATTTATTATTTTATAAATTATTATTATTTTAATTATAATCACTTAATATTAAAATTTATATTAAAAATTATATTTTTGTTTTCTAATAATTACTGACTGAATTAAATTAAATTATATTTATATTAGCAATTTAAAAAAATATATTTTCAGGTATAATTATTTAAATTAATATAACAAATTATATTTTCTCATGATGACTGACTGAAATAAATGATTAAATTCTACAAAATAATTAAACATTTTATATAATTTAAATAGAACTTTAATTTAACAAATTATATTTTTGTTATTTAAAAAAAAATTGCAGATTGAATTAAATTATTTAATTATACTTAAATTTAATCATTAAAAGTATAATTATTATAATTATAAAAATGAAATGTTTTACTGCAATCATTTTAAAAAAATTATATCAAATTAATTAATAGTTGCATAAATTATAAATTATATTTTAGTTTTTAATAATGGTGGACAATTAAATGATTAAAATCTACTTATATTAGCAAAAATTCAGCATTAGTTTAATGAAAAAAAAAATTAATTTAATTTAAAAATTAAACTGTTTAAATTATAATTACTGAGATTGTACTCAAAATAATAATTTGAATCATTTAAACTATATATTTTTTAATTAATACATAATTAATTATACTGTTTAGCCTCCTTCTATACTGGCTGAATGAATTGCTACACAAACACAGCATCATAAAAGCATCATGAAAGTATTTCATAATTATTGCTGAATATTCAGTTTCTTTCCAAAATGCATCACATCACATTAAATGCACTGCAAATGGCATTTCACCAGGAGAAAGTCAGTCAGCCAGAGAGAAACGGCTTGTGTGAGATATTTCAGCTTCTGAGATGAACACTGACTGAATCCAGAGAGAACAATGAGTCACAAACACACACTGATCCTGCTGTTCATTTACACACAAACACAACATAATCAAAGGACTCATCACAATCACCGGTCAACAGAGCACTTTGTGCGCCGAAGCTTCAGTCAGCGTTCACCCGAGGCGCAGGACTCACGCGGTGAAAGCGCACGCTGAGATCTGACCTTTCATGATGTTCATCCGGCAGAAGAGCGACTCGGCTCAGGTGCTATTTCAGGACGAGGTGTTGGAGGTGTTTTTAACACGCTCTGATTGGACTCTGAGTTTCAGGACGCGTGTTTTGCCCTCCAAACACACAGAGATGCGGCTGGATTTTCCCCATCTCACACTGATTTAATCAACAAACCCAGCAAGAGCTGCAGGATAATCAATGCTGGAGCCTCGGCTCACATCAACGTCAACACCCCATCATCAGCCCGCTCGCTTCAACCTACTGCTCCTGTACAACTACATGATTTTTAATGCTTATAACAAAAAATGCATGTATGCACTAAATACATGTTGAAGTCAACTGGTCCAATTGACTTTAATGCATGTTCCTGGTCTTACTGCGAAAGATTCATCCATGCACTTGTTTCTAAAGAAAGACATTTGTTTTTTAGAATTATAATTCTTTTAAAAAAATAAAAATAAAAATAAATAAGAATATAAATATAATTATTATATTTTTATATAATTATATTATAACATAAAAAAAATCTAAGAATAATAATTATAATAAAATATAAAATATATAACATAATAATATAACAGTTCCAATTTTAGGTAAAAATCGCAATAGTTTACCAGTATCTGATCAACTAATCAAAGATATTTCTAAAGACATTATGGGTTTTTTTGTAAACAAATATAATATTTACAATATATTAAATTACATATTTTATTGACATTTGTTTATTTGTCTTTTAAATTATAATTAAATTACTGTAAAAAAAAATATAGGAATATAAATGTATTTTTTAATAAAAAAAATAAAATAAAATAAAATAAATAAGAATATAAATATAATTATTATATATTTACATAATTATATAACAAGTAAAATCTAAGAATAATATAATAGTTCAAATTTCAGGTAAAAATCACAATATTGTTTACCAGTATCTGATCAACTAATCAAAGTTTTACATTTTACATAGTTTTACAAAGTTACACATTTGAATTACTTAAATGATAAATTACCAAAACATAAAATAACAAAAAAAAAAATGCAAATACATGATTTATTCAAGTACACATGAAATTTATTTTAATTCATCATTTTATTTTATAAAACAGAATAATTTAGTAGAAGTAGTTTAAAATTATATATTTTTATTTACATTTTTTATTTTTAATTTGTCTTTTTAATTGTAATTAAATTCAGTACAAAAATAGTTATAGCAACTTATTTTTAAAAACATAATTTATAAAATAGATTAAAATATATACTATAATACAACATTAATATAATATAATATAATATAATATAATATAATATAATATAATATAAATAATATAATATAATATAATATAATATAATATAATATAATATAATATAATATAATATAATATCAGTTAAAATTTCCGGTAAAAATCAAAATATTGTTTACCAGTATTTTTTACAGTGTAAAAAATTATTTATATTGTAACTGTAAACACAGAACTTTTTAATTATATTAAATTATTTATTATATATAATTTATTTAAAAAAATAGATTGAAATATATATTATAATATAATATAATTAATATAATATAAGTTCAAATTTCCAGTAAAAATTACAATATTTTTTACCAGTCTCTGATGAACTAATCAAAGATATTTCTAAACACATCTGTTTTTTGTAAACAAGTATAAAATATATTCTATATTAAATAATATCTATTACTCAAAAATACATCACCTCAGTTTAAGAATCTACATTAATAATTTTATATTAAATGCGCTGTGAATGCAAACACATTTTTACTTCAAAATTTAAAAAAATGTAATATATTGAAATATTCATACATAATGGTTTGGTGATTTGGTGGAAAAAAAATTCAAATAAATTGTAACTGTAAACATACTTTTTTAATTATATTAAATTATACTTACTGTATTTAAAAAAAATTGATTCATTATAAATAATTAAACGATAAATTAGCAAAACATAAAATAATTAATAATTTAAATACATGATTTATCCACATATCCACATGAATTACATACATTTTAAATTATAACTTTATATTATAAAATAGAATAATAATAATTAGAAGTAGTAGTAGTATAAATTTATATAATTGTATTTATTTTTTTTATTATTAATTTGTCTTTTTAATTTTTTTTTTTATTAAAAAATAGGTGTCAATTCATTTTTTCAAAGACAATTCATAAAAAAATAGACTAAAATATAATATACTATAATATAATATATAAGTAATTTAAATTGCAATTACAATCATTAAAACATTAATTTTTGATTTATAGTAAATTATACCTACTGTATTAAAAAATTAAATTGATTCATCATAAATTATAATTACTTAAATGATAAATTAGGAAAACATAAAATAATTAAACAAATTAAATACAGGATTTATCCAAGACCACATGATTAGATATACATGTATACAGACATACATGATGAGAAATACACATTTTAAATTATAATTATTTTATAAAATGTAATAATAATAATAATAATAATTATTATTATTATTATTATTAGCAGTAGTAATATAAAATTATATTTTTTAATTTACATATATTTATATATTTGTTCTTTTAAATTTAGAATTAAATATAATATATAATATAATATAAAATAAAATAAAATAAATGAGCAGTTACAGTCACCAGTGTAAAGTTTGATTTTCCCATTTTTTTTCACACAGATCTGCTCAACTAATCAAACACACATTCTGGTATTTAATCTGACAGATTACACTTAAACAGCTAGATATGATTGTGATGCTCCTCAGAGGTCTGGAGGGTTTCAGCATGACTGATTCCTCCCATAAAGCTTTACAGCGAGAGTCGTGACACTCCGAGATCTTTATATTTGTGCAGTCAGGAGGTCAGAGACACGCTTCATCTGTCTGAAAGACAAAACCACACAGGCTGAGCTGTGAAACACACACATCACCTCCAGCACCCTCCGCTTCTTCTGCACACCCACAAAATTCATAACAGGCCGCAGGTGCCAAAAAATATCCACAATGATCCTGCATCTCTCCGGTGTGTGTTTGCGTTCATAATGATGTTTCTTTAAATACCTGTCGTGTGGTCCTGTACTAGGTTGAATCTCATGTCTGACTCATATTCACTCTAAAATGACACAAAATAATTATATTGCCTACAAGTAAAAAATCCTATTAATTTTCATGAAAATAATATCAAAAACATTTTCAGTTTAAAAATTTTCTAATTTTTGGAATGCAAAAAAGTAATATCTCACTATACAAATACAAGCTGTTTACATATTCATCATATCATTATTGAAATTATTGAAATTATATTAAAATATACATATACTAGCAAAACAATGGAAATTACAATTTCAGTTATAATAATTTAAATGGCAATATATTTAATTACACATTACAAAAAAACTAAAAAGTTCATTAAAAGTTAATTATCAATTATTAAATCATTTCAAATTTTACTTATATCAGCAAAAAACATTTTTAAATTATAACCACTTAAATTATAAATTTAATATATATTTTATATAATTTAATTAGTGCTGTCAAACATTTAATCATGATTAATCGCATCTAAAATCAGTTTTTATTTATATAATATATGTGTGTATGCTGTATATTTATTATGTATATATAAATACACACATACAGTATATATTTTGAAAATATTCATATGTATATATTTATATTCATATAATTGATATTATATATAAATATTTTTTATATATAAACAACATTTTTCTTAAATATATACATGTGTGTATTTATATATACATAATAAATATACACACATATATATTATGTAAACAAAAACTTTTATTTTGGTTGCGATTAAGTGCGATTAGTCATTTGACAGTACTAAATTTAATTTATGACTATAAATTATCTCAAATAATTTGAATTATGATCATTAATTTAGATAAGCTAAAATACAAAAAAAAAGTTATTATAATCACTTAAATGTTTACATAATAATTATTTTAATAATATTAAATTTTACTTATATTAGCAAAATTAACAAGAACACTTAATTGTAACCAATTAAATTATATTTATTTTAATTATATTAATTTTAATTTTATTTTAATTATATTAATTAATTGAATTAAATATTTTTTAAATACTTTAATTGTACTTGTTAGCCATTTTCAAATAATTTTAATTATAATTATTTAAATTGTGTAATTTTACTTATATTTACAAAAATAATTTGAATACTTTTAAAATATAATTTCAGTCTCAAATTTACTTAGAGTAGCAAACAATAAAAAAAAATATATATATTTTTTTTATAAGAATTTAAACATTATATTTCAAATCATTATTTTTTCACTTTTTTCTTTAAAAATACTAGTACAATAATATCCACCTAACAATCACCACTAAGATTGAGAATGAATGAAGGAATAAAATAAAATAAAATAAAATAAAATAAAATAAAATAAATAAAATAAAATAAAATAAAAGATACTTTTTTGTCATGGAAATAACTTGACAGAAAACTCCAGAAGCTTCGTTTTACGTGGGCAAAATCTATTTTGGATTGAAATATGATGAATATGATACACACACACACATACACAATTATATTATATTTAGATTTTTATATATATATATATATATATATATATATATATATATATATATATATATATATATATATATATATATATAAATTATGTTTCTAAAATAAATTGATACCTACTTTTAACGTATAATTTATTATAATTTAAAAAAAAAAATATACGTAAATAAAAAATATAATTTTTTAGTACTAATATAGAAATTAGTATCATTATTATCATCCCATCATGTGGACTTGGATAAATCATGTATTTAACTTTCTTTTTATTATTATTTTATGTTTTGCTAATTTATCATTTAAGTAATTACAATTTATAATGAATATAATATATATATATATATATATATATATATATATATATATATATATATATATATATATATATATATATATAACATACATATATCATTCAACCCAGATGTATATAAAAAAACATTTTTCTATGTATTTATTTATTTATTTATTTTTCCCCTAAAAAATAAGCTTCATTTTACTTGGGCAAAATCTAAGTTTTTTTTTTTTTTTTTCCTTTTCATTTTAGAATGAAATATGATGAGTTGTTCAAAGATGAGTGTGTGCATAACATCGCAAACAAACCTCTTTATGTGCACCGCATGTTTTATTGTCCAGTACGCGCGCCCTCGTGAATGCACGAGCATGTGTTTGCATTCGACCCGCGGTGATGTTTCTTCCCGTCGCCGCGGCTCTGGATGCCGCCGCTTTGACGGATGGTCTGGTGGGACGGGGCAGACACGCGGTCGGTGACGGATGGCCTCTGCCAAGCCCTGACACCGAGCCATTCAGCCAACAGAAATGATAGATGTTAAATCTAATTTTAAACACCCACAACTAAAGCGGGCCGGACAGGCACGGCCTGCGCTGACAGAGGCGCGGCTGCAGCGCTCCGATAACACACACCCTCACCTGAACCCCAGACTGACAGCGCTGATGAATACTACAACAACGCGCAGGAGGAGTACATGTTTGTTTTGAAAATGAGGCTAGAGAAAGGGTAGAAGAACAGAACGAGTGTTTAGACGAGCGGGGTGTTTTAGAGCTCATAATATGAAGCAGAATGAGAGACAAACAACTCAAGAACTCACTTTCAAGGCGAATCTGAGTCTCTTCGATGTGGCTGTACAGCAGTGTTGCCAAGTCTGCGGTTTTCCCACAGAATTGGGCCACTTTAACACTGTTGCCGCAGGTTGTTTTGATGTCACCAATAACACCAGTAACATCATATTTAAGTATAATTACATTATAATTATTTTAATCATATTAAATTTTACTTATATTAGTAAAACTAAGAACATTTTTAATTGTAACCAATTAAATTATTTATTTTAATTATATTAATTTATTACTTTATACTTTATTCTTTATAGGAATTTTTAATTTTATTATTTAAATTATATTTTATTTTACTTATATTAGCAAAAATAAAATTAATTTGAATTATTATCTTAAATTATAATTTCAATCTTAATTTTACTTAAATAAAAATATTTAGTAATAATAATTGAAACATTTATTATATTTAAATCATTGCGTTTTTTTTTTTTTACTTAAAAAAAAAAATACTGTTACAAATATATGCAACTCTGATCACCACTAAGATAAATAAAATAAATATAAAATAAAATAAAATAAAATAAAATAAAATAAAATAAAATAAAATAAAATAAAAGTAGCCCAATTTTGCCCTGTCCAATCATAGCTGACAGCTTTATTTCATTAATGCCCTTTAAAATAAACATTTTGATTTTATTTATTACCCTTTTTCATAATAAAATTTAAAATCAAGGCTGGGTAATATGTCCAGAAATAATTATGAAATAATTATTTTTTTTCCCCATATCATATCAATATTTATTATTATTATTATTGTTATTATTATTTAATATAATTATAATTATCATTTAATATAATATAATATAATATATAACAATTAATTCACAACAAAAAATTGCATTATTATTCTTGTCAAATAAGATGATATACAACAAAACTATGTTTGACATTAAAACATGGATGAAAAACATTTGGTAGCACACAAAACTATGCTATTTAAACAGCAACTTGAATCGAATGTGCATTATTTCTATGATGTGACAAGACACTTATCCCACGAGAACGAGACGAGACGAGATTCTTAAACTTTTCTTAAGAAATCCTCAATGATCAAATATATAGGGAAAATAGTCTTATTTAACTGAAAAAGAAAAAAATTGCAAGAAATTATAGGTGCATTTTGAACTTTATGAAAATAAACATCCATTTTAATGAATTATATACAGTAATAAACAACATTTAAACAAGAGCTTCACGATTCTGGATAAATTGAGAATCTCAGTTGTTTTTAATAAACGGGAGACCATGATTCTCTCACGATTCTGGAGAAAAAAAAGATTAGAAAAAGAAACAAAATAACGTAATTTACTAGTGGTTCTGACAAACCGTTCATTGCTTAAGTCTTTTAAAAATATATATTACTATTTAGGGCAGATATGGTGGATAGTATGCACATTGGGACGCAGGGTAAGACTTGTTTGACTATTGAAATCTCCTGAATGAATGATTCAATGACATACTTTTTTTAAACGGGCAGTTGTCGCCACCTCCTGGTGGAAGAGGATAAGCATTACAATACATACAAGTTTTAATATACTTTCGTTTTGATTGCTCCTGTAGACAATAAGTGTTTATACCCAAACTATAAACGTTTATCCCAGTACTTCTATTATTTAAATGTCTGTAACGCAGAAATAATGATTATAATGTGGTTGAAAAGACTGTGTTGCTCTTTCTGAGTTCACAATAGGCTCATTTAAGATGCGCCTCGCCTCGCCTGAAATGTAGGCGAGAAGTTTATAGCTTACAATTCTGATTTTTCTTTTCAGAACTGTGTTTTGGAGATAAAATCCAAACTCTCTTTTCATCTGTTCATTAAGGACAGATTGTACTTAAGATCATATAGCAAGAGGAGCAACAACGATTTACTGGGAAAGAAGGAAAAAACATTTTATTTTCAATCCAGCAGCTGTTCTTCAGGATGCTGACTTGATCATCAACCACACATGCAACCTGCTCAGCTCAATATGCTGCAGAACTCAAAAATACACTACTGGGAATACAGCCAAACCACAATAAGCAAATGTTTGCCCCATTACAAGGGTTTCAGTTGCCAAAAAATGCAACTATGACATAACACGGCAGATTACAACACAGCATACAGACATTTATAGTTTCGGTGCATCACACATTTTATGAGATTATCGCAACACACAATCCATCAGCTTGGGTCATTTGATTATTTTCAGTGGTATTTCATATGGAAAATAAGATTTTGCTTGATCTTTTGAAATACAAATTCAAAACACTTTCCTAGACTAAACAGAACGAAAGCAACTCAGAACTCATTACGCATTCATGAGCTCATTAACATATGACCGCCCACATCACAGTATCAAAAATAATATTTAACTGTCAGATAGAGGGACATGGAAAAGCATCTATAAGTGGACTTCACGTGTTTGTCTTTTATTTCACCCCTTTGATTTGTGCAAGAAAATGCGGCAAAGTCATGCTCATATTCAGGGCATTTATTCAGGGCAAACGCATTACAATGAACGATATTCAGCGTTGCTGCCAGCTCGTCTATTCAACTCCTCCATCAATCAGAGCCGCGGGAGAGATTTCAGCCGCCGTCTCTCTCCATCCGTGAGCGATGCTCGGGTTAGCAGCTAAATCACGCTTTCTATCAAAGCCACCAGAAACCAACACGCAGATGGAAAAAGCCAGTAATTTAAACACATCAATAGAAAGATGGTGTCAGAGTGACCTGACAAAAAAAATATCTGTAAAATAGTTCTGGAATAAGTCTGACAACATCAGAGGAATGGACATAAATTGAAATTATGAGATTGGAAAGTCCAGGTTATTACATGCTCATTCTAAATTATGACATACTAAGTCATAATTATGAAATAAAATGTCAATATTATGAGAAAAGAGGTCAAAAGGTCAAAAATGAGATTAAAAAGTTGAAATTTAGACAAAATATAAAAATTACATAAATTTAAAATGACACATTAAGTCATAATTATTATTAAAAAAGTATTTTTTTTAGCTAAACAGTCATAATTATGAAAAAGAAGGATGAAATTGAGATTTTAAAAACAAAATCTAAATTATGGGTTCAAACTAAATCAAACGTATGACCAAAAAAGTACAAATTATGAAATCAAGTCATAACTGAGATTAAAATTCATAATTAGAATAATAGAATGACAGAACTACGAGAAAATGGTCAAAAAAGGGACTAAAAAGTTGCCATTTCAACAAAGTCAAAATTGTTACGCAAGTCAAAATTGACAAAACAAAATCCAAATTATGAGATAAAAGTTCTAAATTATGACATACTAAGCCATGATTATGAATTAAAGTCAAAACTGGGATTAAAAAAGGGAAAACTGTGCCATAAAAAGTCAGAATTATGAGACTGAAAGTACAAATTATTAGGCATATATGTATGTCATAATTATGACAATTAAAACGTATAAATCATATGTTTATGTATGTTTACATATAAATCATAATTATGAAAAAAAGTGAAAATTATGAGATAAAAAGTCTAAATTATAACATAGTAATAATTATGAAATAAAAAGTCAAACTTGTGACAAAGGTTGAAAGTGGAAATTCGGCCATAAAATGTCAGAATTATGAGATTAAAAAGTCCAAATTATTACATACTAAATAAAAAAATACAACATATTAAGTCAGAATTATGACCAAAAAAATGTAAATTATTAGATAAAAAAAAAAAAAAAAAAAAACTTAAATTGACATATAAAGTCATAATAATAAAATAAAATGTCAAAATTATGAGAAAATTATGAAATTTATTGTAAGATTAAAAGACCAAATTACTACATGATAAATCAAAGTTATGACATATTAAGTAAAATATTTAGGACCAAAAAGTTGCAATTATTAGGTTAAAAAAGCTAAATTGACACATAGTCATACTTCTGAAGTAAAATGTCAAAATTATGAGAAAATGGTTAAAAAAAATAATCTAATAATTTTAAATTATGAGACTAAATTTCTAAATTATTGTATACTAAAATAAAAAATACGACATATTAAGACATACTCAGGACCAAAAAGTTGAAATTGTTAGATAAAAAGCTCAACTGACACAAAGTCATAATTATGAAATAAAATCAGTCAAAACTATGAGAAAATGGTCAAAAATCAGACTAATTTTAAATTATGAGATTAAGTCTAAATTATTACATACTAAATGAAAATATAACAATTTATAATTATGACCGAAATGCTGACATTATTAGATCAAAAAGGCTAAACTGACATATAAAATCATAATTATGAATCATAATTATGAAATAAAATGTCCAAACTATGAGAAAAGGGTCAAAAATTATATTTAAAAATATTAAAATTGTGAGATTAAAAAACAAATTATTACATACTGAATTAAAAATACAACATATTAAGTTATAATTATGACTAAAAAGTTTTAATTATTAGATAAATAAAGCTTAATTGACATATCAAGTCATAATTAAATAAAATATCAAAATTATGAGAAAAGGGTCACAAAACATATTTAAAATATAAATTGTGAGACTAAAATTCCAAATTATTACATACTAAATAAAAACTACGACATATTAAGTAATATTTATGACCAAAAAGTTGAAATTATTAGATAAATAAAGCTTAATTGACAAAAACGTCAAAGTTATGAGAAAATCGTCAAAAATTAGATTACATTTTTTTAATTATCAGATTAAAAGTCCAAATGATTACATACCAAATAAAAAATATGACATACTTATGACCAAAAAGATGAAATTATTAAAGTCATAATTACTAAATAAAACATCAAAATTATGAGAAAATTAAAAAAAAACAAAAATGGATTTAAAACCCAAATTACTACATACTAAATTAAAATGACATTAATTCATAATTACGACCAAAATTATGAAATTATTAGATAAAAAAAGCTACACTGACAAAGTCACAATTATGAAATAAAATGTCAAAATTAAGAGAAAATGGTCAAAAATCATATTTAAAAAGTTAAGAGATTAAAAGACCAAATTATTACATACTAAATAAAAATTACGACATATTAAGTAATATTTATGACCAAAAAGTTGAAATTATTAGATTAAAAAAGCTAAATTGACATATAAAGTCATAATTATGAAAAAAAAAGTCAAAATTATGAGAAAACTGTGAAAAATTAGATTAAAAAAATTTTAATTATCAGATTGAAAGTCCAAATGATTACATACCAAATAAAAAAAAAAATAACATGCTTATGACCAAAAAGTTGAAGTTATTAGATAAATATCTTTGTATGTGAATAATTATGACATATAAAGTCAAAATTATGAAACAAATTATTACATGCTAAATCAAAAATACAACATATTAAGTCATACTTATGACAAAAAGTTGAAATTATTAGATTAAAAATGCTAAATTGACAAAGTCATAAGAAAATTTAATTGAGAAAATTGTCAAAAATGAGATCAAATTTTAATTTACGTACAATGGCACTATTTGTCAGCACACCACCCACGAGGCTATTGGTGTTGAAAATCATAATAAATCTAAAGAGATGTTTTTATGTAAATATGATTGCAGATTGTGTTTTTTTAGTGACACTGATCACTGGATTCAATTCAATTCAATTTTTAATGGAAATGTGTTTTATAATAATTCACACATTCTAATTGTAAAAAGACACATTAATATTATAAATCAAAATGTTTTGGGGTTAGAGATCAGTGCAAAAATGTTTAATAGCAGCCATAACTATCAAATATCATTTCACTGCACAATTCATAAACCAGTGACTAAATCGAGTATCCTGTTAATTATTTCAGCAGCAAAATATAATCGGACAAACGGGCCACGAACGCCAGCCGTTCCTGAGAACGACCCAAGCAACAAATTAGCATTTCAACATAAACTTTAATATTTATTCTCTCTCTTTCCGAAACACGCACTTTCATTTCCACCGGTTTAGAAAACTTGGCAGAAAATTAAGCCTTATTTTTCTCTCATGGAGACGCACCCAGCGTGAAATTAAAGGCAGGGAGTTCTTGGCTCTAATATAAATGTGTTTCTCATCCGAGGTCGCAGCTCATTCTAAGCGGTAAAAAAAATGCGATAACATTTAGTTTTCCTGCACAAGAAAAGCTGCTTCCACCTTTAGTGTCCATGAGTCACTGCTAATTATTAAAGAGGAAGCAGCCCGAGCTCATTCAGGTCATCGGGTCCTTGTAAATTATGCCCACTGCTGCCTTGCCTCTGTTAACGCTTATTTTACTTTTGCGACATGTACTGAAAGTCATAACGTGGAAGTGGACACCATTTACCCAATGCTTTTTCCTGGTCTTGTGAATGATTTATCAGTGCATATTATTGTAAAGACAACACATGTTTGTAATCTTTCATCAAAACAACTTCACCTGTGAAATTATTGTTCTTTCCAGCTTATGTCTATGGAAGCTCATTTCTGACACATTATTATGATTTGGTAAATGATCACTACGTTAAATAAAAGGGCAAAATGATGACATAAGTCAAATATATGAAACGAAAAGTTTACATTTTGACAAAATTAAGATGAAAATATTAAAATTATGACATTATGAGATATGAGATCATATTCACCAATCATAATTATAATTAGGCCTATTAGGAGTTAAAAAGATGAAATTAGAAAAATGGCATTATTAAGCAAAATGAAATAAGTCATAATAGTAAGATTAAAAGTCAAAATTATGACATACTAAGTTATAATTAAGCAATTACATCAAAATTGATATTAAATGTACACAAAAAAATAGATAAAAACGCAAAATTGCCGACTTGAGATTTAAAAAACGTTGAATAATTATAACAAAAGTCAATTTTTAAAATGCAATTTTTACTCTTTCATCCATTCAACTTTTTCATGTCATAATGTTCAACTTTTATCTCATAATTATGATTTTTCATTGACATAAAAACAAAAAATTTGAAGTGAAATGTCTTAACAATGATAGAAAAACATACTGAACGTATAGAACAGTTTTGTTAACTTAAATTAAAACAAAACAAAATATGTTTTTTACTAAATTAAGTAAGTTAAGTTTTTTTTTTTTTTTTTTTTTTTTTTTTAATTGAAGTAAAGCTGTAAATATTAAATATAAATAGAAGTAGATTTAAAAACTTAGAATTTAGAAATGTTTCTTTGGTAACTGACTGAAATAAAATATGTTTGAAAAAAAAAAACTAAAACTGAAATAAAATTAAATAGTCAAAGTTCTGACAAAACTCAAAATTACAACATACTACATCATAATTTTGAAATAAAAAGACAAAATTATAACAGTTATTACAATTAAGACCATTTTGAGTTAAAAAAAAGTTGAAATTCTGAGATAAAAAGTACATTTTTAGTATGTCCAAATTATGACAAAATTTAAATTATGATATATACCAAGTCATAATTATAACAAAGAGTTTTTAATTATAACAAAACAATTTAAAAAAAATGAAATTTTTTCTTTCTCATTAATAAAAATTGAAAATTACATAAATATTGTAAATATTGTTTTGTTTTTTTGTTTTTTAATCAAGTAGAGCTGCAAATAGTAAATTTAAATATTAGAAGTAGATTTTACATATAATTTAGAAATGTTACTTTGGCAACTGACTGAAAAGAAATATGTATGAAAAAAAAATCTGAAATAAAAAAAAAATCTAAATTATAAGATAAAAACTCAAAATTATGACAAAGTGACTCAATGGAGTACAACTAAAATAAAAAAATAAGTACTAAAAAAACAAAATTGTCATAATTATGAGATTAAAATAAATAAAACATTGCAACAAAGTAAAAAATGAGACAGAAACTGAAATTGAGATTTCAAAAAATGACAAAATTATGACAAAACTAAATTACATACTAAGTTTGCGACATAATTTTGAGATAAAATGAGATTAACTCAGAATTCTAATTAACAATTTTGAGTTAAAAAGTTTAAATGAGATAAAAAGTCAAAATTATTAGATAAAAGTTTAAATTATTAGATTTGTGATTTACTAATTCTGACAAAACTCAAAATTGCAATATACTAAATCAAAAAATTTGAAATAAAAAGAAAATTATAACACACTTGGTCATAACTATAATTAGGTATATTAGGAGTTAAAAAGTTGAAATGAGAAAAATTACATTATTATTAGATAAATCAAAATGAAAGTCATAATATTACGGTAAAAGGTGAGACTTATAATCTAATCATAATATTAAGTTTAAAAGTCAAAATGATGACATACTAACTTTATGAGATGATTATGAGATGACATCAAAATTGATATTAAACTTACAAAAAATAGATAAAAATACAAAATTGCAACAAAAAGTAAAAAAAAAAAAAAAAGACAGTCAAAATTATAATTAGGTCTTTTAGGAGTTAAAAAGTTGTATAATTATTGGATAAATCAAAATAAAAAAAAATCATAATATTAAGGTTAAAAATCTAAATTATGACATACTTATAATTATGAGATTATGTCAAAATTGACATTAAACGTTAAAAAAAATAGATAATGCAAAATTGTTTGCATGTGAGTTAAAAGTTGAAATTATAAGAAAAAAAATCATAATTATAACAAAAAGTCAATTTTTAAAATGCAATTTTTTTTTTTAACATTTCAACTTTATCACGTCATAATGTTCAACTTTTATCTCATAGTTATGACTTTTCAAAACATGCATTTTTGCTTATGTTGCAGAAATGAGTTTCTCTTCCAATCATTTACCAAAGGATAAAATTAAGTCTAGTCTCAGATTTATATCAGAATATCTTGTTTTGCTCATAAATATGTCTCATAATGGATATAAAACGGGTTGTGGAGAATACAGTTTCTTGATCACTTTATTCAGGCTCCACGATGAACAGCTTCAATATATTCAATGGAAAACCTCCCCTCAGGCCTGGAGTGTGTTGAGCTGTGTTGTAATCATCGAGCGCTCGTGACATTGTTTTCTCCCGTTTTACTTGTATCAGCTTTCCCAGGCTCAGCTCCCAGCCGTGGCGGAGGTAAATCTCCAGTGAGCCTCGCGCGCTCAGACATGAGGCGAGCGAATGGACAGCGCTGCCGTATTGATTTAATTAAACACACATTGAAATATGCTGTCAGGGCTGTTGTTCCTCTTCAGCTAGTCTTCTGTCAGCGCGGGTGACCGTTCAACCTTTCCCACAAACACGCAGGCCTGTTCCTGTCCATTTATTTCCCTTCTTTCCTTTAAGCCAGAAGAAAAATCGCAGGTGTCAGTCGGCGCTGTTGCCGGCCGGTGATGTATCGTTCTCATAAAACACCCATTTCCTGCGGCGGCCTGCGGGAGAGCTGATAGACCGCGACGTGGCAGGGAAACCGCGACACCCGTGATACCGAACGCGCTTTAAACCGACGGGTCGCAATGTTGAGGGAATAACATGGAGATAACGGTGACATTTACCCTCTGTGCTTAAAGATAGTGTTGAGAAAATGGTTTGGGACCTCAAGGTGTCTGTAGACGAGAAAAAGCGTCTGTACGCACAAGTTGACCAACCTTCAAGGGTAGTGAAACCTTAAATTAACTACACTGTGAGCAGCATGGATAATAAACATCTTCATGAAGACATTTACGTGCATTTTAGGTTAGGGAAAATATTATTAGCTTGAGATAAAAACAAAAAATTAGAAGTGAAATCTCTCAACCGTAATAATAAAACCTACAGAATGTATAGTTTTGTTGTTAACTTAAACTACAACAAAAAAAAAAAAAAAAAAAATAAAAAATATATATATATATATATATATATATATACACATACACAGTAGTCAACATTTGAACTTTAATGAAAAGTTTTGATCCACTTCAAATGTTGACTACTGTATATATATATATATATATATCTATATATCTATATATATATATATATATATATATATATATATATATATATATATATATATATATATATACACTACCGTTCAAAAGTTTGGGGTCAGTAAGACTTGTAATAGTTTTTAAAGTAGTCTCTTATGCTCATCAAGGCTGCATTTATTTGATTAAAAATATTAAAAAAAAAAAACAGTAATATTGCAAAATGTTTTTACAATATAAAATAATGTTTTTTATTTTAACATACTTTAAAATAGAATTTATTCCTGTGATGAAAAGCTGAATTTTTGTCAGCTGTTACTCCAGTCTTAAGTGTCACATGATCCTTCAGAAATCATTCTAATATGCGGATTTATTATTAGAATGATCAATGTTGGATAATATCAACAGTTGTGCTGCCAAATATTTTTTGTAACCTGTAATTTTTTTTTTTCAGGATTCTTTCATGAATAACAAGTTTAAAAAGTACAGTGTTTATTCAAAATATAAATATTTTATAACAATGTAAATTATTTATTATTAACGTTTAATAAACTTTTAATTATTAACTTAATACATCCTTGGTGAATAAAAGTATTAATTTCTTAAAAAAAAAAAAAAAGAAACAATAAAAATGTACTGACCCCAAACTTTCGAACGGTAGTGTATACATATACACACTATATTGCCGAAAGTATTCGCTAACCCATCTAAATAATCAGAATCAGGTGTTCCAATCACTTCCATGGCCACAGGTGTATAAAATCAAGCACCTAGGCATGCAGACTGTTTTTACAAACATTTGTGAAAGAATGGGTCGCTCTCAGGAGCTCAGTGAATTCCAGCGTGGAACTGTGACAGGATGCCACCTGTGCAACAAGTCCAGTCGTGAAATTTCCTCGCTCCTAAATCCACAGTCAACTGTCAGCTGTATTATATGAACATGGAAGCGTTTGGGAACGACAGCAACTCAGGCACGAAGTGGTAGGCCACGTAAACTGTGGGGTCAGCGGATGCTGAGGCACATAGTGCGAAGAGGTCGCCAACTTTCTGCAGAGTCAATCGCTACAGACCTCCAAACTTCATGTGGCCTTCAGATTAGCTCAAGAACAGTGCACAGAGAGCTTCATGGCCGAGCAGCTGCATCCAAGCCATACATCACCAAGTGCAATGCAAAGCGTCGGATGCAGTGGTGTAAAGCACACCGCCACTGGACTCTAGAGCAGTGGAGACGCGTTCTCTGGAGTGACAAATCGCGCTTTTCCATCTGGCAATCTGATGGACGAGTCTGGGTTTGGCGGTTGCCAGGAGATCGGTACTTGTCTGACTGCATTGTGCCAAGTGTAAAGTTTGGTGGAGGGGGGATTATGGTGTGGGGCTGTTTTTCAGGAGCTGGGCTTGGCCCCTTAGTTCCAGTGAAAGGAACTCTGAATGCTTCAGCATACCAAGACATCTTGGACAATTCCACACTCCCAACTTTGTGGGAACAGTTTGGAGCTGGCCCCTTCCTCTTCCAACATGACTGTGCACCAGTGCACAAAGCAAGGTCCATAAAGACATGGATGACAGAGTCTGGTGTGGATGAACTTGACTGGCCTGCACAGAGTCCTGACCTCAACCCGATAGAACATCTTTGGGATGAATTAGAGCGGAGACTGAGAGCTAGGCCTTCTCGTCCAACATCAGTGTGTGACCTCACAAATGCGCTTCTGGAAGAATGGTCAAAAATGCCCATAAACACACTCCTAAACCTTGTGGACAGCCTTCCCAGAAGAGCTGAAGCTGATGGGATGTCACTTAAGTTCATATGAAAGTCAAGGCAGGTGAGCGAATACTTTTGGCAATATATATATATATATATATATATATATATAATATATATATATATATATTATATATATATATATTAGGGCTGTCAGTCGATTAAAAATTTTAATCTAATTAATTACATGATGTGTTGATTAATTAATCTAATTAATCGCATATTAATCGAAAAATAAATTTGACTGAAAATAGCCACAAAAGATTCTTTAAAGCAATTTTTATGTTAAAATAGAAAGTAGCAATTAGACATTACAAACTGTAGCTTTAGAAATAAATATTTTATTTGATTCAACATACGATTCATTACACATAAACATTTAGGCTGCAATGGTCTAACATGAACTATGGAACATAAAAGAAGCTCATTTGAGAAACATCTCAGTATTTTTTGTTCATACAATGAAAGTCATGGTAACCAAAACAGCTTTAGCAACAGTCTTCAAAATATTTTTTTATGTTCCAAAAAAGAAAGATTTGAAACGACATGAGGGTGATTTAATGATTTCATTAGTAGTAGTAGTAGTAGTAGTAGTAGATTTTCTTAATGAAATGACACTCTAAATAAGAAACTAATCTGCCAGCAGGTGGCGGTAAATGTTTTAATGAGTCATTTACGATTCTTTGGTTCATTCATAAAATAAACACTGCTGTGTTGCTCAGAGACGCGCAACAATTTTGCTATGCCTTCAAAGGTAATATGTTCTCTGCAAAACTGAGCAAAAACATAATATATTGTTTAAAATATAACACTAGATAAGCTTATTTACTGAACTGTTGTATAAAATCACATTTAAGCTCGTGATAGATCAGGACAAAATCAGCACGTGTCATATTGCTCGTGTCATACGTGATATAACGTCATATGAATATGAGACAAAACACATACAGTGGCTTTTTGCAACAATATCTTGAATTTTAGGGCATTACTGCATTTATAGAGTTGTTGCCCTGCATCATATTTGTCAACAGTATGAAATATAATACCATGTACAGGTCTGGGGGCGAGACCAGTGCGTTAACTGCGTTAAAATATTTTAATCGCGTTATTTTTTTCATAACTAATTAATTAAGTTAACGCGTTAAACTGACAGCCCTAATATATATTTATATTTATTTATTTTTATTTTTTTTTTTATTAAAGTAAAGCTGCAAATATTCAATATAAATATTAGAAGCAGATTTAAAAACTTCAGAACTTTAGAATTTAGAACTGTTGCTCTGGCAACTGACTGAAATAAAATATGTTTGAAAAAAAAAATAAAACTGAAATAAAATGAAAAAGTCAAAATTATAACAAAACTCTAAATTACAACACACTACTTCATAATTTTAAAATAAAAAGACAAAATTACAACACACTTAGTTATTGTTACAGTTAAGACCATTGTGAGTTAAAAAAGTTAAAATTCTGACATAAAAAAATCAACATTTTTAGTATGTCCAAATTATGACAAAATTGACAAAAAAAAAAAAAAAAAAAGAGTTGAAATTATGATGCACCAAGTCATAATTATAACAAAAAGTAATTTTTTTAAATGCAATTTTTACTTTTTCAAATGCAATTTTTACTTTTTCATCTATAAAAATTGAAAAGTATATAGTTTTTTTTTTTTTTATTTTATATTATGAGATAAAAACTCAGAATTATGACATAGCAACTCATCACTGGAATAAAAAGAAAATAAAACAAATAATAAAAAAAAATATTGAAAAAGTTAAAATGATGTCATAAGACTAAATGATGTGATGAGATTAAAATAAATAAAACATTGCAACATTGCGACAAAAAGTAAAAAATTAGATGAAAATTTAAATTGTGATGAAATTGTGAAAAAAAAAAAATGTAAAAATGATGACAAAATAACTAAATTACAACATACTAAATCATAATTTTGAGATAAAATGAGATTAACTCAATTATAATTAACAATTATGAGTTAAAAAGTTAAAATTATGAGATAAAATTAAAAAAAAAAGACAATAACTTACGACATACTAAATCAATTTTGAGATAAAGTCAAAAAATAAAAATAAAAACTCAAAATTATGACAGCAACTCATTGGAATAAAAAGTCAAAATTATGTCATAATTATGAGATAGTCAAAAGTAACATCAAGTGCACAAAAAAATGCAGAATTGCGACAAACTAAAAAAATATGAAATGAAAATTAAAATTGAGATTTCAAAAAAGGACAAAATTATGACAAGATAACTCAATTACTCAGTTACAACATACTAAATCATAAGTCAGTTATAATTTACACAATTACAAGTTAAAAAGTTGAAATTATGAGAAATTATTAGATAAAATTTTAAATGATCAGATTTTACTTTTGGGGGTTTTCAATTTATTATTTTATTTAATTAGTTTCACTATTTTGTTATTTTTTTAATCTTATTTTATTACATTTTATTTTCATTTATTTTTAGTCACCGTTTTTTTTATCATTGTTGTTTTACTTTAATGTTATTTATCTTTTATGTTATTTTATTTTTTCTATTTATTTTCTTTAATCTTTTTTTATTTCAGCTAGATTTCATCATTCCTCATAATTTAGTTTAACTTAATGTAATAAAATAACTAAAACCGAAATAACATTTTTATTTTAGTATTTTTTTTATTTCAGATTTTCTTGTTCTCTTATTTACTTTTTATTATATTCGTTTTACTTTATTATTTGTTTTTATTTTATTTAGTTACTTATGACACATTAAGTATGATACAAATGATTATGACAAATTTGACAATTTATAGTTCTGAATTTTTATGTCATAATTATGATTTTTTTTTTTATCTCAAATGAATTACCAAAAGATACAATTTTATGAATACAATATATGAATATTAGATTAAAAATATACACTTAAATCCCTTGGCAACTGGCAAAAAAATAAAGAAGTTTAAGTACTAAAACTAAAACTGGAATAAAATGTAAATCAAAGCTGAATATAAAAAAAAAAAAAAAAAAAAAAGACAAATGCACAAAATTTACTTAACTAAAAATTACCTGAAAATATAAAAATAAATGCTAATTCAAACTGTTAATAAGAACTTTCATAGTTTATAGATAATTACTAAAATATCACTACTAACAATTCAGACACAAATACATAACATACAACATTACAGTGAACTGTAAACATACAGCTAATTATAAATACCCAACCAAACCAGTTTCACACACTTCTATACTCCAAGTGAGCAATCAGATCAAAATCATAAATCTGAGCCCCACTGCAAAGCATGCTGGGTAACCCGCAGAAACACTAAACCGAATGCTCTTTTTTGGATGAAAGGTCTTTACAATGAAAAATACATATTCCTTTTTAGTGTGTAATGTAAAAAGGACTGTAATAAACTTGCCTTGTGATGAGTCTCTTGATGTGTGCTGTAAAACAACCACACACGGACACGTTTCTCATCAAACGAGGGTCATAATGACACCCTGAGGCCCGACATGCTGAAACACGCTCTTCTCTGATCCAGGACGATCACATGCATCCATCACAGCGCCTCTGAAATATGACACCATAACACATTACCTCATTACATATTCATGAGCATAAACATGCAAATAATCTGCGCTCTATATATGGCTCCGGTCCCGCCTCCCAGGGTTATCATCATTAACTTAAAAAAATAAATAAATAAAATAATTGTTACTTGAAATAAAATGAACATTAACTGAAATAAAATAAATTCATTATTTTATTTCAGCTAGTTTCCAAAATTCCAAGAATTAAAAAAAAAAAAATAATTAATTATGAGAAAAAATATGAAATAAAGTTAAATATCTTAACTGTGATAGAAAACCATATATGTTATACACAGTATAGTACGTTTAGAACAGTTTTGTTGTTAATCTAAATTAAAACTAATAAAACATTGTTTTGTTTTTTTTATTGAAGTAAATCTGCAAATATTAAATATAAATATTAGGAGATGAAAAACTTTGAATTTAGAAATGTTGCATTGGCAACTGACTGAAATAAAGTATGTTTAATAAAATTAAAAAGTCAAAATTATGACATAAAAGTTGAAATCTGAAATAAAAGTAAAAATAAATGACAAGCGTCTCTGAAATATGACACCATCATATTACCTCATTACATATTCATGAGCATAAATAATCTGCACTCTATATATGGCTCCAGTTCCACAGCCCAGGGTTATTATCATTAACATTAAAAAAAAAAAAAAAAGTTATTTGAAATAAAATTTACGTTAACTGAAATAAAATCAAATGAAATAATCAGCTAGTTTTTAAAGCAATGTCTTTCACTGAAGAATTAAAACTCATAAATAAAAAAAACGATATATGTTTTTTAGATTATGAGAAAAAAAATGAGAAAAAACAAATTCAGATTTAAATCAAAATTGTATTACACGAAAAGTTACAAATTGAGACAAGTCAAAATTATGACAAATTTTCAGATAAAGCATACAGTGAAATTTTATAGTCAAAAGTCAATATTAAAATATTTGATTAAATATTAAAATGTCAAAATTGTGTAATTTAAGTTAAAATTATGACACTAAGTCATAATTATAAGATAAGAAGTTGATATTACAAAACATTTCTAAATTGTTAGTCTTAGAAAGTCGAAATTATGACATAAAATGTCATAATTATGAAATAAATCCAAATTATGAGGGGGGGAATTCAAAATTAAGATGTAAAAGTCTAAATTTTATGACATTAAAAGTCATAATTATGAGATACGTCAATATTAATGCACAAGTCAATTATGAGAAATAAATATATATATATTTGATAAAATTACGACATTATGACAACAATTTTGACAAAAAGGCAACCCTGAGATTACTAAACCTAAACTGAAATGAAAAATTATGAGATTAAAAAATCAAAATTATGACATACTTAGTCATAAATCAGATAAAAAGTCACAATTATGACTAAATTAAAAATAAGATAAAAAGTCAAAATTATGACATACTAAGACATAATTATTAGATAAAGCCTGAAATAAATTGTGAAACAATAAGTCATAATTACATAACTTACAAATTATTACATAAATTATACATTAAGATTAAGAAGTCAAAATTGTATTACATGAAAAGTTACAAATTGGAAAAGTCTAAATTATGACACTAATTCATAACTATGAGATATAAAAAAAAAAAAAAAAAAACATTACATAAAATGTTGATGAAAAAGTCATAATTACATAACCAGGGCTCGACAATAAGGAGTGCCCGATGGCCCGGGGCCAGCGTGAAAGACGCTCAGGACAGTTGACGAATCTGTCCGATCGGGCCACTGCTGCGTCTGCACAAACGTTTATCATTTGCACGTGCCTTGTTCAATTAAAATTTCAAGCAATCACATAGAGACGCGTCTCTGACGGACAGAGCCTACAGAAGTATGTCAAAATACCCGTTTTGACGAGTACCTTTGTAGCTTTAACAATGATTAATCTATATTTATACAGTGGTGTACAGATGCACCGATCGACCAAACATATTTCAACCGATCTCTGTTGCACACGACCTGCATATGCAATAAATTTTCAAAATGTCATGTGTGTGGAAATATTACAAACTCTTTAAACATCTGTTAACAGAGGCCAGAGACGCTGAAGACGAACGCAAGAGGAAAAATACTGCAGCAGTTAGAGCAAGATCACGGTTCACATTGCGGAAAATATTGGAAATATTATCCTAAATATTGAAACGGGGTTTATATTAATGCATCTCTGAGGGGAACTGACTGCATTAAGAAATGTTTACATGGCGTTTTCTTTTCATTTGCCTCTTTATAATGCATTTAAAGTTGCGTTCATAAGCACGGCGCTGCTTTGTTTAACCAGGGAAGCGCTGTATCATTATTCCATAAGCACCACCTGCTGGCAGAGACTAAATTTGCGTTCATTCAGTCCGTCTGCTGTTTTTCCCTAAAGCATCGTTTCATTTGCAATAAATAATTTTTGAACAAACAAATAATGTTTGAAATTTATAATTGTTAGGCTAGTAGGTTTTGCTGTGATATTGAATTTGGAACTGAGAATTGTACAATTTAATTGGTATGTAAAATTTTTATGTCATATAACCTTATTTATTAAAATAAAAAGATAACATGAGTCAAAAACAAAGATAACAGCAACTATTTTCGTTTTTTGTGGCAGGGCCAGTAAAAATTTTGACCGGGCAAGTAAAAATTTGAACCACTGGCCCGACCGGACCAGTAGAAAAAATCCTTAGCGTTGAGCCCTGATAACTTACAAATTATTACACATTATTGTACACGAAAAGCTTAAATTCCAAGATTAAAAAGTCACAATTATGACACTAATTCATAATTATAAAGATGAAAAAATAAAATTAGATAAATTAATATTGACAAAAAAAATATTAGATAAAAAAAATCTAAATCTAAAAAATTATAAAATTTATTTAACGAGATTAAAGACAAATTATGACATACTAAGTCATAAATATGAGATAAATTCTGAAAATAATTATGAAAGCCTAAGTCATAATTACACAACTAAGTCTAATTAAAAAAAAAAAAAAATTAAATTAAATAAAATAAATGAATCACTAAAACTTTGTGAAAACAGAAAACGTAAACATAAAATTCAAAATATGAACAAAAAATATAAAAGTATATCAATGATGCTTAAATGAACAGTGACTCCTTCAACACAGTTTGTAGTGTGATTTTTAATCTGACAGCTAGTGGTTTATGCAAATCAATTACTAATTAATTAGCATCAAAATGTCAGTGAGGCCACATAAAAATCACCTGTGCCGTCGAGAGCAGACATCACGTGGTCTCCATGCGGCGTGTGTTTGTGTGTGACTGATGTTCGAGCAGCCGAAGCGAGCGCGTCCCGCGGCGGCTCCGTTCATCTCGTCCCATTAACTCCAGTCTCCGCTGCTCTCAGCTCTCAGGTGCTTCATCCTCGGCTAATTGCCACGGTGGCAGATCAAACGCGTCTCAATCTGCAGACAAACAGAGAAGAGCTTCATTTAGAAACAACATTTGTCTCTCCAACACAACAAAGCTTAATAAAGTTAAAAAAGCAATAAGCTGCTCCGATAATTATCACTTTTAGAACTGCAATATAATAAAAGACTAATATATTACTTCTTAAAGGAATCACAGTTAACATTTTTTTCAATTCAAATTTATTTGTATAGCGCTTTTCACGATAAATATCGTTGCAAACCAACTTTACACCAAATTGACATTTTTACAATATATGTAGTAGTAGCTTGATGTACATATGGCAGAGATGTGTGGTAAAGATCAAGTAATGACGTAATCAAACAGACAAAGAACACTATAAATTAGTAGCAGAATTCGGTAGTGCTGTATGTTGTTTCAGGGTTGGTATCATCTGAAGTCCTCTGAGGGGTTGGCATCATCTCTTCTTAAGTGTTCTGGATCCAGACTGGAGCTTGTGAATTCCTAGTTACCACGGGATGTCAATCCCATGGCAGAAACAGAACAAATAGGAACATAATTAGCGTAGCTGCTGTTCAAACTAAGAAAAGAAAGATTTGTTAAACCAGAGCTAAAAGATTAATAATGAACATTTGATCGGATATAACTGCAGGAAAAGTTTATGAGATGCATTATTTGAATGCTTGGCTAAAAATATGTGTCTTTAATCTAGATTTAAACCTAGAGAGTGTGTCTGAACCCCGAACGTTATCAGGAAGGCTGTTCCAGAGTTTGGGTGCCAAATGTGAAAAAGCTCTACCTCCTTTAGTGGACTTTGCTATCCTAGGAACTACCAACAGTCCAGAGTTTTGCGACCTTAGGGAGCGTGATGGATTGTAGCGTGGTAGAATACTAGTTAGGTGCACAGGAGCTAAACCGTTAAGTGCCTTATAGGTAAGAAGTAATATTTTATAGCTGATGCGGAACCTAATAGGTAGCCAGTGCAGAGACTTTAAAATTGGGGTAATATGATCATATTTTCTTGACCTGGTAAGGACTCTAGCAGCTGCATTTTGGGTTATCTGTAGCTTGTTTATTGAAGATGCAGGACAACCACCTAGTAGTGCATTACAATAGTCCAGTCTAGAGGTCATGAATGCATGAACTAGCTTTTCTGCATCAGAAACAGGTAACATGTTTCGCTGCTTGGCAATGTTTCTAAGAAGGAAGAATGCTGTTTTTGTAACATGAGAAATATGATTTCCAAAAGACAAGTTTCTGTCTAATATAACACCCAGACTTTTGACTGTAGTGGAAGTAACAGTACATCCGTCTAGTTGTAGATTGTAAGTCAAAAGATTCTGTGTATTGTTTTTTGGTCCAATAAGTAATATCTCTGTCTTATCTGAATTTAATAGCAGAAAATTATTGGTCATCCAATCTTTTACATTTTTAACACACTCTGTTAACTGCGATAGTTTAGAAGTTTCATCTGGTCTTGTTGAGATATATAGTTGAGTATCATCAGCGTAACAATGGAAACTAATCCCATGTTTATTGAAAATAGTAGAGGACCTAGAACAGATCCTTGTGGCACTCCATACTTCACTGGTGATAACTGAGATGACTCCCCATTTAAATAAACAAAGTGGTAGCGATCGGACAAGTAGGATCTAAACCATCTTAAAGCCTGCCCTTGGATACCTACATAATTTTGTAGTCGATCTATTAGTATGTCATGATCTATAGTGTCGATAGTGTAACATTTCTTCAGACAAGTAACGTGGTTCTTTAATTGTATGCTTTTGACTTAATTCTGCCTCACTGGAACTTTTCACTGTTTGCATCACAGCTAATTTGTTTGTGTTTGTTTGTTGATATGTTGCCTTTTTTTTTTGCAATGATTTTTATGGTAAAGATAAACCAAATAAATCGCTATTAGGTCTGAGATAACAGTTATTCAACGTTATTGTCTAGTTTCGTTGCTGCTTGAATATCTAATTCAGTTATAGTTAACTAAAACTATTAAAAAATAATTATATATAATAACAATAATTAATATATAATAATAATAATAATAATAAAAACAACAACAATAATAATAATATTTACTTGTTTACTTGAAATAAGAAAAAAACAATAAACAAACTAAAAACTATATTAAATGGGTTTTTTTTTTTTTGTTTGTTTGTTTTTTTAAATGCTTTTGTCAAGGCTAGATTTCTCATTCTATGCACTTGATCTACAAAAATAACTAAAACTGAAATAAAAAACATTTTTATTATTATTTTCTTATTTTTAATACTTCCTGTTATGTACTTTTTATTCTATTTGTTTTACTTTATTTGATTAATTTTTATTTGTTTTTATTTTATTTAGTTAGTAGTTTCACTATTTTTTATATTTTTTATTTTTATCTTATTTTATTACATTTGATTTTAATTAGTCAGTTTTATTATTTTTTTTAATTTTCTCTATTTTACCTTTGTTGTTTTATTTTAATGTTATTTATCTTTTTTTTTATTTAATTTGTTCTATTTATTTACTTCAATCTTTTTTTATTTCAGCTAGATTTAATCATTTCTCAATTTAATTTAGTTTACCTTGATGTACTAAAATGACTAATAACTATTTTTTATTATTATTTTTATTTTTATATTTAATATTTTCTTACATTTATTTTATTTTTATTTTTTTTTTTAATTTTGTTTTTATTTTCTCTAGTTAGTAGTATTTTTTTGTCTTATTTTCTTATATTTTATTTTTATTTATAAAATAAAGTCAATGCTTTATTTTTTTTTCTTTATGTTGTTTCATGGTAATGTTTGTTCTCTTATTTTACGTTTTTATTTTTTTCTATTTATTTACTTTAATCTTTTTTTATTTCAGCTATATTTAATCTTTTTTCACTTTAATTTAGTTTAATTTAAATGTACTAAAGCAACTAAAGAAGAACGAATTAAAATAAATAAAAACTATAAACATTTAAACTTAAAAGCATAGTATGAAGCACTGTAGTGTGAGTGAATTGTTTTTAATTGTGTTTAAAATTAAATTTCCCTAAATTTCTAAATTTGTTTTATTTTATTTTGTATTTATTTTTACTTTTTTTTTTAAACTTTCCTTCATGTTATTTACATTTTATTTTATTCTGTCATTCTATTTTATTATTTATTTAGTTTGTTTTATTTACTTTTTATTCTGTTTTATTTTATTCTATTGTATTGTTGGTTATTTTTGTTTTTTATTTCATTCTGCTGCTAATTTATTTAATTTACTTATCTATTTTATTTTGTTATTAATTTTATTTTATTATATTATTACTTCATTTTATTTTAGCTGTTTTCTATTTTCTTTTCTTAATTTTACTATTTTATTTTTTTTTAATCATTTTATTCTATTTTGTTTTTTGTTTTGTTATTTGCTTTTATTCTGTTTTAAGTATTTTATTCTATTTTATTGATATGTATTTTATTTACTTTTATTCTTTTTCTATTTTGTTTATCACCTTCATTTTATTTCATTTTTTAGTAATGTTTTTTTTGTCTTTTTTTTATTTTGTTTTATTGAATTTTATGATGTACTTTTACATTTCATACACTAGATGGCAGTACGAAGAGTATGTGCACAATGTATAGCAGCCTACATCATATGGGACTCAACTCAAGAGCTAATCAGTGATGCACTACATTTTAATGAGTTCAATATGTCATATGTGACATTTGCAGCCAATCAGAAGATATTTGATGATTAACGTGCAGAGCAGGATTTTAGACCAATGAGATTTCACAACAGCTGCTCGAAACGTCCTGTCATTCATCGCTTGTCACAGTCACAGTCGGTTTGGAGAGAAACTCAGATGGCTTTATTTTGCAGTACTTCCGTTTGTTCATTTGAACTTTTCTGGGTTAAAATGAAAATTTGGGGAGAAAAAAAATTCATTAGGGTCTGTTCAGCCCTCCAATCACAGAAGAACAGGATCCAGCCGAGACGAATGTTGTTTCTGACAGAACTGAAACGGCTGTAATGTGACTAGATACAAATGGTCGAGGCCGGCCGGCGACTCGGCGCCGCATTACAATGGCGTTTATAATGGGATATTGAGTCCGGTATTGACCTGTTAATAATGGCGATGAATGGGGTCACGATAGACTCATTATTGCTGTCAGGAAGATCTAGTTAACACACTTCTGAGCGCTAGCAAAGCATGCAGATTTACTGGGTGAAAATGAATGCAAGATATTTTAATCTGACTACAGACCAGTTCAGTTCTGCGGTTTGTGGCGTTTTACACTAACCACTGGATCATACAATGGTGATTTTAATGCACATGCTGTTACTTTAAAACACTATCGAGACAAATAATGTGTTGAAGTGTGAATTGGCATCTAAATTAATGCTTTTTAATTATACTTTCTGAAAGGTAACGATGTTGTAATGTTTACAATTTAACTTAACATTACAAGTCTAGTGCCCAAGGCTGTCAAACTACAAAATGCCTGGGAATTTAATGCTTGAATTGCCCCTTATTTTATTTTGCTGTTGTATTTTATTTTAATGTTATTTTGTTATTTTATTCTGTTCTATTGTATTTTGTTATTTTACTTTTTTATTAATTTATCCTATTTTATTAATAATTGTATTTTGTTATCTTCATGTTGCTATTTGATTTCTTTTTAAGGTTATTTTGCTATTTTTTTTTTTTTTTCATTTTATTATGTTTTATTTTTTGTTACTTATTTACTGCTTATTTTACTTTTTGATTTTATTCTATGTTGTTATTTTAGTTTTGTATTTGAGTTTTTTTTTTCCTATATTTCATGTTACTTACAATTTATTCTATTTTATTTTGTTTTATTAACTTCTGTTTTGTTTATCCTATTTTATTTTTGCCTTTTTTGCGTTTTATTTTATTCTGCTGTTAATTACTTAATTTAGTTGTTCTGGATTTTATTTTATTAATTTTATCATTTTGTTTTTGTTAATATTTCATTTTATTCTATTTTTTTAATTACTTGATTTTATTTGAGTTGTTTTCTGTTTTATTCTGTAATTAATTTATTTTGTGTGTGTTGATTTTTTTATTCTTATGCTATTTTTTTTTTTTTTACTTTATTTCATGTCATTTAAATATTATTCTATTTTTCCATTCCATATTTTATTTTATTTACTTTTTTCTGTTTTGTTTATTTGATTCTATTTTATTGTTGCTTGTTTTTTCTTTATTTTATTCTATTGTAACTTCATTTAATTTAGTTTTCTATTTTATTTTGTTATTCATTTTATTATTTTTATTATTCATTTATTATTTTTATTATTTTATATTTTATTATTTGTTTTGTTTACTTTTTTCCTTTTATATTTTAATCTATTTTGTTGTTTATCATTGTTCTTTATTTAATGTTGTTTTTACTTTATTTAATTTAGTTATTCTCTATTTTATTGTTATTCCTTTTATAAATTTATTTTTGTTAATATTTCAGTTTATTCAATGTTACGGTTATTTATTTGATTCCTTTATTTTATTGTTATTATTTTAGTTCCTTTCAATTTTATTTTGTTATTAATATTATTATTATTTTATATATTTATTTATTGTTTTTATTTTATTCTGCTTTATTTTATTTATTTTTATTTTAGTTATTTAACTTTATTTCATGTTATTTACATTTTATTCTATTTTGTCATTTTTTCTTCAATTTTTTTCATTGTTTTATTTACTTTATTCTTTTTTTATTTTATTCTATTTTATTGTTGTTTATTTTTGTTGTTTATTTTATTCCGTTGTTACTACTGTTTTCTATTTTATTTTGTTATTCATTTTATTATTTTATTTTTGTTAATTACGTTGTTTTATTCTGTTTTATTATTAACGTTATTTATTTTGGTGATGTTATTTATGTTATGTTATTTTCTTTTATTCTGTTTTATTATTTTATTCTATTTTATTGATATGTATTTTGTTATTTACCTTTTACTCTATGTCTATTGTTTATCATCATCATCTTCATGTCATTTCATTTTAATATTTTTGTCATTTTTCTCTGTTTTATTTAATCTTATTTTTAATGTTTTGTTTTGTTTTATTGATTATTTTCCTCTCCTCTGGACCCGTTTCTCACTTCTCATTCCTGTCTCACCGTGACACGCAATTTTGCCCCTATAGTACGGCATTAGATATCATTCAAAGCAAGGAAAAGCGTGTCACCTATAAACTACGTGCCCAGATTGCTGAGGTTTGGCTTCTGTGGCGTGTCTGAAATCCCATCAGATGCTGAAGTCTGTTAATTCCTCACTCTGGAACAAAGTTGGGAGACTACAGCTTCGCTATGACGGATCTCGGAGGCTCGGGAAAAGTAAAGGAGGCCTTAATAATTTATGATAGTCGGAGCTTTTCAAAGTACTCGAGCGAGTCGCGTTTCCCCTGACATTTAATTTGTCTGAAAATCAGCGAGCGTGCAAGTCTGATTATCTCGACGAGCGCCACCTCTCCACAAATCTGTGCTTTCACCATCACTGAACATCTGAGACACTGTCAATATCACAAACCAGTGCGTAACCATCAGAAAATAATGACGCATCTGATCGGGCTGCGTCTGCATTTGACCGTCCTGATGGTTTGCTCTTTCATGCCGTTGAACTGCATAATGCAGATTAATGATTTAACCGCCATATTACCAGAACAAACATAGCCATGCTTGGTAAAACACACTGCACTGTATTCTGAGTAAGCATCGAACGCATTAAAACGTCATTTCATGCATGCATATATCAAAAAACAACAGTATTTTTTGAAAGTAATCTATTGATTTAAATTGCAATGCATCCATGTGAACGAAACCACAATCCAATACCAGAGAATTTTATATCTGCAGGTAAGATAATTAATTTTGCATTGATATATGTACTTCTGCTGGATCATTTAACAGCATCCTCTGATTTAGAGTGCGAGCGGGAGCGTATAAATGATTTGTGCCGTCTGTCGGTGAACCGAAAGTATGAAATATATGTTATAGATCTCATTATTTTGGGTTCTACCTTGAGCAGAAATAAGCTGCGGATGATATATGCGCTTTTGCTGAATGATACGAGGGTCGTTTAGAATGCATTTGATTGTAAATGAGTCGTGAAATGGAAATTGTGGCGTTTAATGTAGAGTAAAGGCAGTGGGTGTGTGCTCAACTTTGACCTGAGACTGAATGACATTGAGCTGCTTTACATGCCGCAAAAGCAGCAAGTGTCTCAATAGCGCCTCCAAGCGGTCACATGGTGTAGTTGAGTCAATGTAGACCTCCAGAGGTGAGGGGACTTCATATGGATTCACATCCTGTCACAACGTTCACCTGTGGAGATTGAGAAAAGGGAGAAAATAAGTTGGAGAGGAACTAAAAACACCTAATTTTTTAAACATCAGGAGCTCAAATTCAAACCCTAAACAATAAAACGCACATAAGAGGTGGGAGATCAAAGGAGGGATCTATATATTACCATCCCGCAGAGAGGAAGAATAGATTTAAGTGATGGTCTGCAAGGTTAACCACACTCTGATGTAATCCCACCACCTCAGATAAAACCAGTGCTGAGCTACTGCAAGAGCTTTTAAAGCAGAGCAGCTGCGGTCAATGAGCGCTCAAGTGTTCTGATTGGTGGAGGATGATGAGTGGGCGGAGACTAGCGCAATCAAATAGTGAGAGAGTGATTTGTTCTCTTACTGCATGGCTCTCTTTATCACTGATCAAAATAGTTAAGTTAGTAACAGAACTACAGTAAATTTAAATGTTGATCCTACACAATTAAAACACTCATGACTAGCAGGAATAAGTGTTTCTGATTATATATTAAAGAATGTTAGCTTGTCTAACATTAAACCACACGCAGACATTCTTATTTTGTCCTTCAAAGAAAATCACTGGAGGTTTTCTGCCTCTGAGCTGTTTGGGCTGCTAAGTTTGTTTACTGCAAAAGATGACTTCCTAGAAGCTCCTGATGATAATGGTGATGGTCTTGATAATAGTGAGGAAGAGGATGATGAAAATAATGGTGATAAAGGAGATAGCAATGATAATGTGATGATGATAATGCTGATGTTATAGTGGTGATAATGGTGATGTTATGAAGATGTTACTGTTATGTGATGATAATTCTGATGTTATAGTGGTGATAAGGGCGATGTTGCTGATAATGTTATGGTGGTGATAACATGATAAAAAAGGTGATGTTGGTGATAATGTGATGATGGTGATAATGGTCATGTTATGGTGGTGATAATGTGATGATAATGGCACTGTTATGGTGATCTTGATAATGTGATGATGATGATAATGTTGATGTTATGGTGATAATAACGTGATGATAATGGTGATGATGATAAAAGGGATGTTATGGTGGTGATAATGTAATGATAATGTTGATGTTGGTGATAATGTGATGACAATAGGGGTGGTGATGTTGTGGTGGTGATAATAATGGTAAGGTTATGGTGATGTTGGTGATAATGTGATAGTGCTGATGTTATGATAATGGTGATACTGTGATGATAATGGTAATGTGGTGATAATATGCTTACAATAGTGCTGTTGTTATGGTGATGTTATGTTGATGATAATGTTGATGTTATGGTGGTGAAAATCTGATGATGATGATGATGATGATGATAAGGGTGATGTTATGGTGATGATAATGGTAATGTTGGTGATAATGACAGTGCTGATGTTATGGTGGTGTTAATGTGATGATAGTGCTGTTATGATGATGGTGATAATGTGATGATAATGCTGTTGTTATGGCGGTGATAATGTGATTATGACAGTGCTGTTGTTATTGTGGTGATGATAATGTGATGATGTTAATATTGATTAGGTTATGGTGGTGGTGGTGATGTTATGATGTCGGTGATAATGTGATGATGATAATAGTCATGTTATAGTGGTGGTGGTGATAATGTGGTGATGATGATGGTGATAATTTGACGCTGATAATGGTCATGTTATAGTGATGGTAGCACTTGAGGAAAATGTTGATAATGGTGATGTTATGGTGAAGGTGGTAATGTGATGAAAATGCCAATGGTTATATGATGATGCTAATAATGCTGATTGTATGGCAATGGTGATAATGTGATAATGGCCAGTTTAGATGATGGTGGAAATAATGTGAGGAAGATAGTGATAATGGTGATGTTAGGGTGAAAGTAAGGATAATGTGATAATAATGTTGATGCTATGTGAAGGTGATAATGTGATCATAAAAGTGAAGTTATTTGTGATATGGCAGTCATGAAGTTAACAATTGTGCCGATGATTATTAAGTGATGGTGACATTAGTGATGTTGGTGGTTATAGTGTTGTTATGGTGGTGATAACGTGACAATAATGGTGATAATGTGATGACAACAGTGATGTTATGGTAATACGGCAGTCATGAAGCTGATGTGGTGATGATGATAACATGGTAATATTGCGGTCATGAAGTTGACAATAGTGATGATAGTGAAAATGTTGATGATGGTGATGATGATGGTAGTGCTTAGGATTATGCAATGGTGGTGATAATGTGATGATGAAAACAGTGATATTGTGGTGATGTAGTGGACGATGGTGATGATGATACAAGTAATGTTGATGATAATGTGATGCTAGGGTGGTGATTATAATAGTAATGTCAGTGCTTGTGATTGTGATGTTATTATGCCGGTGGATGCTGGTAGTGAGGATGTCATGGTGGTAATTGTGGTGATGAAGGTGAAGGTGATGATGATAAAGCATCTTCTGAATGTCACACCAGCACACAGTGTGCCTTGCCAAAAGCAGTGGGTGTAAAGGTAACCTTCCTCTGCTTTACACCCCACTGCAGCTACATCCAGAGAGAGAGAGAGAGAGAGAGAGAGAGAGAGAGAGAGAGAGAGAGAGAGAGAGAGAGAGAGAGAGAGAGAGAGAGAGAGAGAGAGAGATTCAGTCTCACCTCTGCAGGACATCAGTGTCTAGTGACTCTAGGTCAGAGGTCAGATGTTTCACATGATGAATGTTTATCTCAAACATGATTTATCAGCAAACGTGAGCGCCGACTGTGCATTTACAAATGGTTTGTGTCATAGGTGGAGGGTGAACCAACTCCAGCATAAGGCTAAAAGTCGCCTAATATTAGTGTAATCTATTAAATGCACGCATCATAAACCCACCCACTATGAATGTATCACAAACAGTTATTAAATTATTAATTATAAATTATAGACAAATAAATTGCGAACAGCAAATAAAAGCGAGCAAAGTATGATTACATTATCAAAAACTCAACAGTATCGTGTGGTTAAAAAGCCCAAAGCTATAAAACGCATAAAACATGCTGCAACATGAGCATATCTAAATTTAACTCTAATTTGACACTTGCATTTCATTTTTGCTGTATTATTTTCATAATTTAATTTAATTTTGTCCAATTTGGAAGTATTTTTGCCACAAAACCCTGTTAATTTTAACATCCTTATTAATCTCCTCCATCAGCAGGTTCTGTTCGGATCTCCAATCATCTGTGGAGGTGAAAACAGCACCAGCCCATCATGGGATTCCTGACTGCTCATAACGGCAAATTAAAACCCAGAGGAAAATGCAAATTAGCTATTAGTCAGCACAGAGAAATTAGCATTGTAAGGTTTATTAATCTTCCAGATCAGTTATAATGAGGGCAATTATTTGCGTCTGTGGGTTAATCATTCACTGATTAAATCAACCTGACTCTGGTTTTATTGGGCTTTGAGGACATGCTTTCATCACATATTCTCCTCCTGTATAAAAGATGCTCTTTTTTGATCACTCAACACACACCTGTGGCATTTGTTGCCTGTACACATGGCAATACCATGTTTTTGGACATGTATTATGGTAGGACCATAATATTATTTGAATGACCATGGTATTGCCATCAGATACTGTCTCTAGTAATGTAAATTTAAACTCCTGTTTGATAAGCGCACCATCTGCTGGTCAATAATGTTTACAGCACTGACATTCAGTTTCTGTTTATACTAATTTTAAAGCCTGCCAAGGGTCCCTACCAATATCCAGCGACTATAAATTGTCCCTATAGCAATACTTTTGATCAAACAATTAAATATATGTTTATATAACCACTGTTGTTGCAAAATAAAAAAAAAATAAAAAAAAAGCTGTTTTTTTCTGTTCATCTGCTACTCACATTTGACTATCACTATATGGACTAATACAAACAAATACAACAATTAAATACAACTGACTTTAATAGTATGAGATGACTGGCAGATTTCAACTGATTTCCTATTGAACTGTCACCAACTGAACTGAGGCCAAACTATTTAAAATATACTAAAATAAACAACAAAGTCCATTATAAGGCACAATGCTTCCATCTAACATGTATTTTGAGGTGCAGCTCGTCATATAAATGGAGTGTTTCACTAGTTAGCAGTAAACTGGTTAGCTTACCTGAACATGTTCATAGAGTTCGATGTTTTGACATGGAAAGCAGTTATCTTTGGAATGGAAATATGGATATTTTATTAGTAAACATCATACTTTTTCGCTTATTTCAGTTAATGTCATAAAACTAACGAGCTAAGCCACTAGTAGTACTGACAGTGTCGAGTAAACATGGCTGAAAGCGCAAAACGCGGATCAACAGACAAACGATTCAATTGAAAGAGTCGTTTACACTGGAACCGCTCCGATTGATTCAAACTCAAACTCGTGACTTTGATCATTAATTTCGAGCTTCACAAAAAAAAAAAGTTCAAAAGAGCGATTGCCGAATTTCGACATCGCTTGTAATGATTTGTAAAGGACGTGTTGGGGTGAAATTGAGCTTTCTGAAACTCAAAAACTCGTATCGCGAATCATTTGATTCAGATCAGGGCTTCAAAGCCCGTATCGCGAATCATTTAATTCAGATCGAGACTTTGGGTTCGCGAATCATTTTGCGAATTTAAAGGAAGTCCCGATCTGAAATGATGGTTCGCGAATCATTATTCAAATCGGGACTTCGGAGCGCGGAGCGCGAATCATTTGATCCAGTGGGAACTTCGGAGCGGGTTCGCGAATCCTTTGATTTGGATCGGATCTTCGGAGCGGGTTCGCGAATCATTTCGCGAAATGAAAGATTCGCGATTCGAGCTCCTAAGCATCGAAAAGATGGTTCGCGAATCATTATTCAGATCGGGACTTCAAAGCGCGTTTTGCGAATCGTTTGAATATAAATCAGAACTTCGGAGCGGGTTCGCGAATCGGTATTCAGATTTTTTTTATTCAACAATACATATGTCCAAAACATCAAGACAGTACAATTATAGACTAAATAAAATGATAAAAAATCTGGATAGTTTCCACATACTTATCCAAGTCTGGGCTTAAAGCGTCTACTGCGAATAATTTGAAATGGATCCGAACTCCAGTGCGGGCTCGCGAATCTTTTGATTCAGATCGGAACTTTGAAAAGAGTTTGCAAAGATTCACGATCCGTGCTCCTAAGCATCGATCTAAAAAGATGGTTCGCGAATCATTATTCAGATCTGGACTTCAAAGCGCGTATCTAATAATTTTGAATTGGAAAATTACTAAAACCTTAAATTGAAGTGAAAACAGAAAAAAAAAAAATCTTTAATAGTATAAAGATATTAATAACACCTGTTGTGAACAGTCAAATATTGTAACATTTAAACACGTTTTAAATTAAAACACTCAAAAATAAACTTTAACTTTAAATTACATTTACTTTTTTTTTTTCATAAATTATTTAAAATGATTTAAACCATTAAAATAAACCTTAAAATATCTTTGAGCTCAATGTCAAAAAATGAAGAGCAGACAGCATCTCAGATGCTAAGACAATCACAAGTGAATTTAGGGTGTCAAAATGTTTATTGATGTTGTCAGAACAAAGACAATCCATTAATCTGAATGACTGGTGATAATTTGAAAATATTGACGTCACATCACGAATTCCCTTCTGCTGAAACAATGAACCAGTGCTTGAACACAAAAACCTTTAAATCAGACTTCAAACCTGTAGAACTAAAAACACTAACTGCTGCAAATGAAATATAAAGCCATAATTCTTGTCAATTTAAATGGATTTCAGATCCAAATTGGATTTTATTCGCACTCATTTTTAAAAAGTACACATGCCCACGGTGCCCTTGGCCACTTTTTAAAGTGGTTTATAAAGTAAACAGGAAAACAAATTATGCACAAAAAGCCCTATTACAAAAATATTGCTATTGTACAACCAGATAAAGAGGAATCACACTCACCAAAAGCGCTTGATCCTGTCATAAGAATTGTCCCAGACAACTCGACCTCGCAACCACAATAAAACAAGAACAAAACAAAACAAAAACTACCTAACCATTGTCATACAAACATTAAAAAAAAAAAAAAAAAAAAAAAAAAAAAAAAAACACACACACACGCACATTTACGATTTACACAACTGCACAAAAACACATTCAACTAAACAAAAGCTGCCTTTAAAAAACAAAATAAGGCAAAATCCAGGCAAATCTACACACAGACGGCCAATTTGCATTAAATTACACATTTTATAAGATGAAGAGCTTATCAAACAGTGTCCTTAAACTTCAGAGCCCTTTAAAATCAAACCTACCTTATCAAAACGCATTTACATATCCCACTACAATGACGTTACATCATTATAATCCTTTCATGTGACTATATATACTTCGTCCTGTAGCTAAACGCACAGTTTAAGTGGAATTACGACTCTAAAACAATTGGAAGCTAGAAATCATTTACAATTCAAACTCCAGGAGGGAAATATAGAAATATGAGACATTATTTCTATCCCTGGACTCATTAAGAGGAATCCTAGAAAGGGCTGAAGGAATAAACAAAAAAAAAAAAAAAAAAAAAAAAACATATATATAGTGCTTTTCAAATATCAAGATTAACATTTAGAAAGAGGCTGGAAATTATATGAATATTTACAAAAAAAAAAAAATTTAGGGGACTATATATAATAACTGGGCATTTACTGTACCAGGATCAGATATTAATTATAATAAATACAGAACGTCTCCTGTAACAGCGATAAAAATGCACAAACCTACACATACAATGCATTAAAAGATGCAGAACTTTGAGAGTACGAGAGAATTGGTGACATGATGAACATTTGCACAGAACTTGTGAATATAATTGTGATTAGAAATAAGTTGATATTACGATCGTGTGAATACTTGAAGTTTATTTACCGTAAATCCTCTCGATCGCCATATTAGCAATGACGGATTGATTATCGTGCAGCATGCATAACCAACCTATGCAACATGACCAGGCCCTAAATACACGCGGTAACTAGTACTTTATCACTCACCTGAAATACTATACGATTCTCCTGAGAAATAAGTCTTTAAAACCTGTCAGTTTATATTCAATCCTCTATTCAGTACGATTACGACATCCTAAAACCTTCACAACGACATTACATTTACAATAAATTTGAATAAAAACAAAAAAAGAGAGAGATTTAAGAAAGTTCACCCAAAAATGAGTATTTGTTTCACTTCGCAATGCAAATGTTCATTTTTGGGTAACTGTTTCTTTAAAGGTGACTTTTTTTTTATTAATAAATTAAATGGCGGTGCTCAGAGCATTCTGAGCGAATCTGAATTCAAAAGCGAAGTGGAATCAGTTTTCCTTTCACACTCGGAAACAAATGCGCGGATTGGTATGTCAGAATTCTGCCAGAGTGCCGAGGTCGCTGAAGTCGCAGTCAAAGAGCTCACTGACGCCTTCGTGATCCTCCAAGCCGAAGTGATAGTCCTGGTTGTGTGGAGGAGATAGACAGATGAAGCCGTCCAGCGGGAGGCCGATGGCGTCTGACGCGCCGCCCCGCTCCAGGAGGAAGTCGGACGACTCCAAAGGAGACAAATCGAAATCGGGCATCTCGCAAATACCGGAAAATGGGTCAGAGTCCAGAAATGACTCTGAAAGAGAGAAGAAAAATCATTTGATTCAGTTGTTCTGTAACTGGAAATTAAAATCATAGGGAAAAAAATAAGAATTTATTTTAAAAAGTTAAACGAGCAATCAGTAAGAATTCTTATTTTTGTTCTAGACAGCACATTTTTACACCTTAAAATTGCACAGTTGGTTTATTTATAATAAAATAAAAATTATTAATAGCTGTAATATTTATTTCTGAAATATATATTTAAAATTATTTAAAAAAAATTATGTAAATGTTAAATCTGAATGTAAATGTGAAATCACAAATTTTGGATTTGGATTTAACATTAATGCCCAAGAGCACATTTATTTAAAAAAAAAAAAAAAAAAAAAAAAAAAAAAACACAAAAAACAACAACAACCACACAACAACAACAAAACTAATTTACATTTAAAAATATTCAGGTAAATCACACAGGATTTATTATTTATTTTTTATTAAGAGTTACACTAAATTAAACTTTTAAAATATCTTAAATATTAATATATAAAATTTATATCTCAATTGAATGTAAATGTTAAATCAAAAAACGTAAATCATACATTTTATTTTTTGGATTATTAATTGTATTAATATTTAATGATAAAGATTTATGTTTAATATTTATATTTTTAACATTTATATTAAATTAAAACTTTTAAAACATCTAATTTCTTATTTTTTTGTTTTTGTGTTTGGAATTTACATCTATGATTTTTATTTTTTTTAAAAAAGTGCATTTAGATTTCATGTTAAATTTTCTGTAAGATTTACATTTACTGTATATTTAACATTTTCCCTAAATAATCAACAATTATAATCAAATAATCAGAGCAAGAATTATTACCCTAAATAGCACATTTTTATACTTTAAAATTGCACCGTTGATTTATTTATAATAAAACAATAATTAAAAAAAAAAAAAAAAATCTATTAAGAGTTGTAATATTTATATTTGAAAATGTACATTTAAAATCATGTCTCATAAATGTTAAATTTTGAATGCAAATCACAAAATTTGGATTTAACATTCATGCCTGCATTTTAGATTTAATATTTAGCACATCAAAAAAATTATTTTTCGATTTTTTTTTTCTTTGCCTAAGATTTACATTTAATTGTATTACATTTGTATTTAATTTTTTTAAAATACTTTTATTATATTCTATTTAAAATTTACATTTAAAATGATTTCAGTTGAATGTAAATGTTAAATCTAAAAATGTAAATCATAAATTTAATTTTTTGGATTATTAATTGTATTAATATTTAATGATAAAGATTTATGTTTAATATTTATGCCTAAGACCTACACTTAATATTGAATCAATATTCACACTTAATATTGAATAATATTGATTTATGCTTAATATTTATATTTCGAACACATTTAATTTTAAAATACCTCTTTTGTTTTTGTTTAGATTTAAATATTTTGTATCATTAGATTTTGTATTTAAAATGTACATTTAGATTTCATGTTAAAATTTCTATTTAACATTTTCCCTAAATACTGTATATATTATACAATGTTTTAAAATTATACATTTGGAAACTTTACGGTTTACAGTAAAACAGGCAAAAATGTTATTTGTTGTGCTAAAGTGACAACAACACAATGATTTTAGTAAATGAACATGCAATCACAAGCTAACCTGAGTCTGCACCCAGAGGCAGCGGGGAGGAGCTGGGAAGAGTAGCCGGCGTTGATAACGTCACTTCCTGTGAGACAGGATCAGGCTGTGGGGGGCTCTGACTGGACGATTTCGCTGGACTGCAATCAGTGACGGGACTACAGACCCCAGAACTGTCCTCCGGACACAGAAACACGTCAATCGGCCCTTTGGAGCTCTTGAGTGAAATCTGGTAACCCTGCAACACAGACAGAATGAGTTTAATGCATTTAAAAGAGACATGGACAGCATGGAAGCATTTCTCCCACCTTAAACTTCAATACAAAAATATATAGATATACATATGTAGTTAAATAAGTAAATGTGTGTTTGCTCACCTCGCTAGGTTCAGACACCTGCATCTGCGTCTCTGGCGGAGCTCGAATCACCATGATGATCTGGTCTGGCGGGTTCACTGTGTTACGCAGGTCTTGACATCTAACGTATCCCAGCGTGAATGTGTGTTAAAGATCACAATATCCACATATTCAACATCTACTTGAGCTGCTCAGATCCTAGTTCTCTGTTTCCAGACCTAATATCAGCTTCATGAAGAAAGACTTAAATAAAGAGCTAAAAACATTTTGATCACACTCTTTTTTTCTGCATTGAGATGATCAAGTTAATTAATTAATTAAGTAAGTAAGCAAATAATCAAATACCCAGGAAACAATATTTACTATTTTATATATTGTTACATTTAAATCTTAAGTGTAGCATTTTATTTTAAAATAAAGAGCTTTAGGACATTTTGTGAAGCTTATACTCTCCTCTACCTACACATACAAATCGATATAAATACAATTAAAAGGAGGAAGATTTTTTTCCTATATTTTTTTTAAACAATTTTTATATTGTTACATTTAAATCTTACATACATTATTATTTTAAAAAAATACCACAATATGTATATTTGCTTTTACATTTTAAATGACCACATAAAAGTAAATCAAAAATTGGGTTTTTGGAAAAATAAAAATAAATTAATAATAATAATAATAATAATAATTAATATATATATATATTATATATATATATATATATATATATATATATATATATATATTTCTTTTTTTTTTTATTTTTTTTATTAATTTATTTTTTTTGGGCCCAAGATTAACATTTATATTTAATATATTAAAATACTTTTAATATTTATTTTTGCAATATAAAAGCACTAAAATACATTTTGATAAGACCATGCTCTTATCTATATGCAAATACACAGAAATAAATGAATAAATTAATTAGTAACTTCATTTTCAAAGTATTTAAGGAAAATATTAAATATTGTTAAATTTAAATTTTCAGTAAAATTTTATTATTTTATAGTCTTAAATGACACTGCGAAGATTGTGCTTTTTACATGTAAACATTAAGATAAATAAATATGTATAAATATAATAAACAATAATAAACTTTATTTTATATAGCGCCATAGTAAGCATCTCAGTAAGCAGCATCTCAAAGTGCTGTACAAACATAATAAAAATAAAGTTAAGATACACACACACAAAAAATACAGGCAGAAAAAATAAATGTAGGAATATTTATATTATTCAATTATTAAATATAATAAAATATTATAATATTAAATATTCAATATATTGTTAAATTTAAATCTTAACTACAAACGTTTGTCTAAAATAAAGTTCTAATTAACATTGTTAATTGTTAATTAACATTGTGAAGATCACGCTCTTCTGTATCTACAATCAAAATTTAATGTATTAAAAATTATTTTAATGTACTAAAAATGTAAATCATAAGTATAAATTGTTTTATTCTAGAAGACATTGAGATCAAGCTCTTTGCATGTAAATATCACAATGAATATGTAGAAATTTGGGAAAAAAATATTTTATATATTGTTACATTAAAATTTAACATTAAAATCTATTTCAAAGTACTACACATTTTAATATTTAAATAATTATTAAAATCTATTTTAGATTGAATAACCATTATTCAGTCTAAAATAAAGAGCTAAAGGACATTTTGAGAAGATCGTGCTCTCCTCTCTAAACACAGGGATTAATGTGACCCTGGACCACAAAAAACAGTTATAAGTAGCACAGGTATATTTGTATCAATAGCCAACAATACATTGTACAAGTCAAAAGGATAAATTTTTCTTTTATGCCAAAAATCATTAGGATATTAAGTAAAAATCATGTTCCATGAAAATATTTAGTAAATTTCCTATCTAAAACTTCATTTTTGATCAGTAATATGCATTGCTAAAATCTAGATTTTTGTACCTTCAGATTCCAGATTTTAAAATAGTTGTATCCCAGCCAAATATTGTCCTATCCTAACAAACCATACATCAATGGAAAGCTATTTCCATATTTATTCAGCTTTCAGATAATGTATAAATGTCAATTTCAAAAAAAATTTACCCTTAAGACTGGTTTTGTGGTCCAGGCTCACAAATATGCATAAAGTAGGAAAATGTTACATTTAAACCTTAATTATGATATTTTTAGTCTAATATAAAGAGCTGCTGGACATTTTGAGATCACGCTCTCCTCCATCGATCCTTCAATACGCATCGGATTGAAGGATATTTCTTGTTGTGCGTGTCCTCCGTGAGCAGCCGTAGCTGTAAGCTGCATTTGTTAATGAGCTCGTCGAGTTTCTCCTCGGCATCCGTCAGCTCAGACACTTCCCTCTGCAGCGCCTGAAACCTGGCCACGGACGCCCCGTCGATACGATTCCCCCTGAACACACAAACGCGACACACCGCAGATTAACAACGCACTTTGAGTCATTCAAGAAAAAAACTGTGATGCATATAATGAACGCACAGCCACTGAATGTTGTTCTTGGACTTCTTGGAGATCAGGTGGATTCCCTCCAGGACGTTGGTGATGTCGTAGATGCGCCGTTTCTGGACGTCCAGCACCTGAGAGGCCCAGTTGAGATCGACTACGCCGTCCGGCGATTGAGCCAAGAGATCCAGGAAGCGTTTGGTGGTCAGATTTAAAGACGTGTCGTAGCGGGATTTCTCCGTAGCCACTTTTGGCACTAAAACAAAAGCAGATTTCATGTGAAAAAGAGTTTTTTACTGCAGTGGAGGAATGAAATTAACACTTTAATTCTGCAAAGATGCTTTAAATGGATCAAAAGCGACACTAATAGCATTTAGAATGTTACAAAACTTCATAATAATCAGAAATGTTTCTTAAGCAGCATATCAGCATATTAAAATGATTTCTGAAGGATCATGTGACACTAAAGACTGGAGTAATGATGCTGAAAATTCAGCTTTGCATCACAGAAATAAATTTTACAACATATTCACATAGAACACATTTGTTTTAAATTCTAATACTATTTCACAATTTTACAGTATTTTTGATCAAATAAAAGCAGCCTTGGTGAGCAGAAGAGACTCTTACCAACACTATTTTTTTTACCCAACACTGATTGATATTTCCAGTTTTTCATGACTATTTTAACTAATGATCCTACCTCTGGGAGGTGCGGGTGTGGCTGGAGGTGCTGGTCCATGTGAACCGGGTCTGGACGTGCAAATATATTGATGATCGCTGTCCAAATCCAACTTCCTTTTCACCTACAATCAAGCAGCAGAAGAAAAGCAGAGGTCACGACCTCGTAGAGCGTTTAACATCTTAAAATACATCCAGACTGATTAATACACCAATGCATGCGTCACAAAACAAAACCATTACTTCAGTAACAACATAAAACCTTTAATCACAGCGTAATTACAATAAGCAATGTGTCATAAAACAATAATGCTGCTTCGACAAAAATCTAATTGCGTGGCGGTAATCTAGTGGTAATTGAGAAATGGGAGTTGTGACCTTAAGCATAAGTTACTCAAGTGCTATGGTAATCATAAACCACTCCTTATGGATTTTGAACCTACAGGATTTGGGTTACAAGGCCACTAAGAACCATTGAGCCACAATGTAGAATTAAATTTCAAAGAGTGAGAATTCCAAAACGGAAGGTTAAAATTGGAATCCCAAAGGTTAAAGGTCACATGCATGCAATGGAATCCAGGTTCAAGTCATACCGGCGGGCGACCCAAAGTGGGTCTCCGGTGGTCCGGCAGGGTCGTAGTGGCAGTGGTGGTGTGATGAGGGGTGGCAAACAGCAAGATGTCCCCGGCCGCAGTGCTGGTCGTGGCCGTGCCGGGAGTGGAGATGATGACAATTTGATGATCTTCACTAAGATCGATGCTGCCATTGTTTAAGAGCGACTCAAAATCTGCCAGCAGGTCCTCCGAGGTCTGACCCGATATAAAACTCTCAGACATATCGGGCTAAAACAACAGGGGGGTCACTTAGTCTCTGGGTTTATTTGCAATCCTTACGACTTTCAATGCATGGAAAAGGGTTGCTTTTTAAAATGCATGTTGTGACACCGAAAAGCATGTTAAAAACAGGCCTTGGCTGAACATATGGGTGAGCCTCCCAAACCACAACAAGGCCAGAATGTAGGTCAACTTACGTTTGCAATACAAAAATCAACTTTACACTAATAAAAGTTCAGAATAAGACCATACATGTTATTTACAAACATGTTTAGGCTATATTTCGCATGCATTATGAGTTTAGAGTTGAGGTTCCATTAAGGAAGTGCTTTTGAAAATGGCTGAAGAGCATAACAGATACAGTTCATCATAAATAAAGATCATTATATACAAATAGCAATGCAAATTCAACCTTTAAAGTGCATAAAATATGAAATTACTTATTATAATTCTCAAATTATTGAGGTTGTTGGGATATTTTGTAACTAAGAGACTTTGTTTTTCCTTGAGCAGTGGTAAACGTGTTAGAAGCGTGTTATTATATTTAAAAACAGGCTGTAAAGAAACTAAATATAACGATACAACCCGATCCGGATGCGAAACAAAGCCCAAGTCCGGTTTCTGTTCTCATCTGACACTTTAATCCAAAATATCCTTCGCTTTTGTCCTTTTTAATGACTCCATCCAGGAAGTATTGTCATTAACTCCAAATAACGTCCAGATTCTTGCTCATTTAATGCATAAATCCATTGGAACACAAGAAAGGTGCGGTCCAACTGCCTCCGCGCCCGACGCAGCCGGAATCGCTTCTGTTATTGTTGTGTTTTTTTGTTCCAGCTGATCGGAACCTGCTCAAAGGTTTACGCGCCAAATCTTTTTTGCCGCGAAACTGGCACGTGCCAGCGTGCCGCGCGCTGATTGGCGGAAAAGTTAGGTCCTTCGCCCTACGCGTCAGAGTTCCCAGGCCGCTGATTGGCTGGTGCGGCTGTCACTCAAAGACGTCCTGTTTTCTTTCTTTTTGCGTTTTTTTAAAGACAAGAGTTGTTTGAAGTAAAACTACATTTCGTCTGACGTGTTTGGATTTATTTAAGTATTTTTTAATAAGTAATCGTGACGGATTAAGAGTTTTGCTGTGAAAATAACTTCGATTACTTGGATGTGTCATTATTTGTATAGAAATAAAGAACCATCTGCTCGTGTTCTGTAAGCTTTTGTCTAATCGTCTAGTAAAGTTGCTGTTTTTAATAAAATATTTTTTTCTATTATTTTGTTGTGAATTCTTCCGACCTATGTGACCACCATCTTTAATTTCATATAAAATATTTTAAAAAATCGATAAGATTATGCAAACATTATATCTTTTTTTATAAATTTAATAAATTTATTTAACACAAATATTAAATTACGTTGTTATGAGTGACACAGATTAGAAAGTTGCTTCAGATCAATAAAATCCCGTATTTTATTGTATGATATTACACGTTTATTAAAGCTTTAATTTTACAAACAATCAAAATTGCTTCATGTATAAAAATATTGACTCACAAGGGTAAGCTTTGTTTTAAATCAGTGCAAAATATACAATATATATTTAAAAAAAATACAAATTGGTGTATGGATTTGAATACATACATGAGATGCCGATGTCATTAAAATAACTAGCTAAATAAATAAACAATAACATGTAAACTTTCTGTTCAATGTAAATGATTGTAATAAACCCCGCCCACCGCTGGCGTTATGCACAGAGGAGCTACAAGATGGCGCAGGCAATATTTGAGGTTCTGGAAGGTATTAATGCACTTTATTTCAATTTCTCCAGCATAAGTACAAGCTGTAATATATTAAATTATGTTTACAGTGAGAATGCATGCGCGCTCAGGACGAACAGTCCAAAGAAACACATTTTACACTGTTGTTTCGGTTCGTGTAAATGTCAGTGTGTCTGAATAGCAAAAAAATATTTTTAAAAATATGTAAATAATATTAGCGCAGGATTGCAGTCAATTTGATTTATTCATTTGAATGTACCTGAGAAGAGATTGATGTAGAGGAGGGAGGAAGAGCGATTGGAATAACAGCCTCGTGCTGCGGATCATGGCGGAGGGAGAGAGACACATCGCTGGAAAAGCCACTAAACAACATTATTTGAAATAAATGTTTTTTTTTTTTATCGTGCTATAATACACTAACATGTTCGGTGTAAATAAAATAGTAGCTATTTGGTATAAGTTGTTATATTTGTGTCCGCATTTTACTGCTTTTGTGTTAAAGATGTTCTCCTTCCCTAAAGTAATAGCGCTTGGTAGTATGATCGAAAGAAATGCTCTTACACATAAATATCACTGTGCATCAATATGGAAATCATAATCAGTAAACAATCGTACATATGTTCTATAATACATAAATATATGGATTTTAAATATTGAATTGAGTTAAAAAATTATTATAATTCAATAATAACTGTAATAATTGTATATAATAGGTGCAAAGAAAGGGATTAAGAGACAAGTAACTAGTAGGTAATGAGTGCTTAATAAACAGTTTAGTGTTATTATACAAAAAATATTTGCGTAATGCTGTGTTATATGAGTAATAATGATTATATAGTGTATATAAGCTCATTTAAAAGTACTGTTTTTACTGTTTGTTGAATAACTGATGGATTTATTTATTGATTAAACCATATTTGTCCCAATTAAGGCATGGACAATCAGACGGTGCTCAATGTCCAGTCATTGTTGGACGGTCAAGGTGGTGTTTTGGATCCGGGAACACAGAATGTCTCAGGAACGGCCATCCAGCCAATGGGTGAGACTTATTTAACGTAATGCATAAGCTGCCTGTTAAAGGTAAAGTGTGTATTTGTGTATTTTAGTATTATTTTATACTATTATAATATTTGTTCATATTTTCATTTAGCTTTTATTTTATATTTTCACTTTTCATTTTAATTTTAGTTTGTTTTAGTGATTTTGTCATGCGCTTTCGCCAGTTTTATTATTTTTTTGTTTTTATATATATATATATATATATAATTTATTTTAAGTTTAATTTTAGCCATATTAGTATTTCAGCTTTAAATTATTTTATGTTAGTTGCCAAGGCAACAATTCTAATTTTATTTAAGCTTTATATAAATTACGTGAAATGATTTATTTTTGTTAACGCAACAGCACCATTTTTGTACATGTACATTTTTTTTAAAAATAGTGTTATATTTTCAGTTTCATTTTGGTTTAAGTTTTAGTTATTTTGTGTGCTTTTGGCATTTTTATTAGTGTTTTTTTTTTTATGTATTTTATTTTATTGTATTTATTTATTTATTTTTTATTATTATTATTTTTTAGCAATTTTAGCACTTCAGCTCATGTATTTGAGTTATCTGCAAAGCAACATTTCAAATGTTCATTTTTTATTTCACAAAAGTTTTTATCTAATATTTATATTTAATTAATGATAACAACACTGATTTGTATGTACATAATAGTTAAAACTATATATTTTTATATTTTCAGGTTTGATTTTAAAACTTTAAAGGGAAAGTATGCATTTGCGTTTTTTAGTATTATTTATATACTAATTCAAATATTTAGTAATATTTTGAATGAGCTTTTAATCTTAATATAGTAATTTTATTTTAGTTTGTCTGTCATGTGATATTGTCATTTTCATTAGTTTTTGTGTTTTTAATATTTTTTTTATTTCAGTTTTAGCCATTTTAGTATTTCAACTTCAGCATTTCAAATTTTAGTTTTTCATTACCTAAAATGATTATTAATAGTTCTATTTTTTTGTTAACAATAACAACACTTGTGTATGTATATATGATTATTTTATAATTATGTGTCTGGTTTAAGTTTTAGTAATTTTCTATGTACTTTTGTCATTTTTATTAGTCTGTTCGAAGCTGTAAAAGCTTATATATTTCAGTTATCTGTAATTTTCATTTGCTAATTTTCTTTTTTTTTTTTAAAAGTTAAAAAAAATTAATCTAATATTTATATTTTATTTCAGCCTTATTTTTTAATTACCTAAAATGATTAATAATAGTATTAATTAACAAAAACAGCATTGAATTTTAAGTACATAGTACTGATTTTTTAAATATTTAAAACAAAATATTTGTTAATTTTCAGCTTTGATTTTAATTTCAATTAAAGTTTTAGTAATTTGATACGTGATTTTGTCATTTATAATAGTTTTGGCTTTTATAGCTTTTTCAATTTAGTTGTAATTTGTTCTTTTTTCAATTTTTGTTTTAGTAATTTTGCTAACATTACATTATAAGGTGTCCTTGTTACATGTTACATGTACTTACTATTATAAAAACAATGAATTATGTATAATTACAGGCAAGTAACCCTAACTATAACCCTAACCGTACAGTAAGTACATGTAGTTAATTAATATTACTCAGTACTTAAATGTATAATTACACTGTAATAAGGACACCTTAAAATAAAATGTATGCATAATTTTAATACTTCAACAAGTTTTTAAAGTTTTCCATTTAATATTTGTTTTATTTTATTGCTTTTTTCATGAAGTTATTGTTCTAACACATTCATCTCACATTATATCTGCAGACGATGATGACGTCTTTCTGTGTGGGAAATGTAAAAAGCAGTTCAACTCTTTGCCAGCGTTCATGACTCACAAGCGTGAACAGTGTCAGTCCAACACGCCGTCACTGGCCACCGTCTCTCTGGCCTCAAACAACGCCTACACCTCCGTCCCGTCCATCAGCACCGGACCACAGCTGCCCGCCAACAGACAGGTACAGCACACCTGCTGAAAAAACCACCATGAGACCCCATATTACCAATATTTATATTGTTTTATATTTATATAATCCTCAAGGTGTCAACGTACATCACCGTACCGCAGTCTCCGCTCACACACACACTGGTCCAGGGGAATGTATTGGTCAGCGATGAGGTTTTGATGTCGGCCATATCAGCGTTCAGCTCTCTGGATCAGCCGATGGCGGCCATGCAGGGATCAGCACAGGTAAACACCTAAATAGTAGTTAAAAATGAACCTTTGCTGAAAATATGAGTTTGTTTTTTCATCAGATTTGGAGAAATGCAGCATTACATCACTTGCTCACCAATGGATGTGAATGGGTGCCGTCAGAATGAGAGTCCAAACAGCTGATAAAAACATCACAATAGTGTACAAGTAATCCACACCACTCCAGTACGTCAGATAACATTTTATGTAATCCATAGTAACACTTCCTTTGGACTCTCATTCTGACGGCACCCATTCACTCCATTGGTGAGCAAGTGATCTAAAGCTACATTTCTCCAAATCTTTTGAAGAAGCAAACTTATCTACTAGGGGTGTGACGAGACACTTATCCCACGAGACGAGACAAGACACGAGACTGGGTTCACAAGAACGAGACGAGACGAGATTTTTAAACTTTTCTTAAGAAATCCTCAATGATGAAATATATAGGGAAAATAGTCTTTTATTCAACTGAAAAAGACAAAATGCCAAAAAATGTAGGTGCATTTTGAACATTATGAAATTAAACTTCAATTTTAATGAATAATATGCGGTAATAAACAACATTCTATATATTATATGTATAATTGTATTTATTTGCATCTTTAAAATTGTACTTTTTGTATTTAATGTTACGTGTATGCACCTAGGGTCTGAGAGTAACGCAATTTCAATTCTCTGTATGTCTGGCACATATGGCAAAATTGACAATAAAGTTGACTTTGACTTTGACTTTGACTTTGATTTAAACAAGAGCTTCACGATTCTGGATAAATTGAGAATCCCAGTTGTTTTTAATAAATTGGAGACCATGATTCTCTCACGATTCTGGAGAAAAAAAGATTAGAAAACTAAACAAAATAACGTTATTTACTAGTGGTTCTGACAAACTGTTCATTGCTTAAGTCTTTAAAAAACATATATTCATTTAAACAAAATTAAAAAAAAAAAACATTCAGTGAAGGAGTCAGTGTCTCACTTCATTAAGACTTGTTTGACTATTGAAATCTCCTGAATGAATTCAAGGCGGAAGACGATAAGCGTTACTATACATACAAGTGTTAAGATACTTTCGTTTCGCTACTGTAGACAATAAGTGTTTATACCCAAACTATAAACTTTTATCCCAGCACTTCTAATATTTAGATGTCTGTAACACAGAAATAATGATTATAATGTGGTTGAAAAGTCTGTTTGTGTTGCTCTTTCTGTGTTCACATTTACCCCGACCCTCTGATTCATCAACATGGGCAGCGACAAAACGTGCTTTTCATGCTCCACTGACGCGATGTGAAACAGTCCTAATAGACATAGCTAAATCGTTGTCATTCAGGAATAAGATCGTGTGGGTGTTTAAATCGAGATCTCAATATTTTAAGGATTAATCGTGTAGCTCTAATGTAAACACTGCAAAATGTTTTATGAGGATATCATCACGAGATCTCGTCACATCCCTATTATCTACATCTTTGATGGCCTGAGGGTGAGAAAATTGAGCATATTGTCATTTTTGGGTGTACTGTTTCTTTAAGGATTTGAAATAAATTGGTCATTTCTAGAGCAATCTCAGTATGCATGCGGGAACCTCGTACCTTCAGCACCATCAGCAACATCAGCAACCTCCACAGCCCCTCCCTCCAGCACAGGCCACACCCCTTTCTTCACAGGTGCCCTCCAGCCACAGTAATTCAGTAGTGCAGGTGTACAGCACACTGCCCCCTATGGCCGGAGGTGGGACTGCAGAAGTGCCTGCACTGGGGCTTCAGTCGTTTCAGTCCATTCAGGTACAAAAATGTTCATTAATACACATGATCACAAACATAATGCTCATATTTCTTCAGTTTTAAACTCTAAAATACACTTAATATTAAACTACATGGTACATATTTGACAGAGATGTTAAATATTATTATCTAAAAACAATGTAATAGACTTGCATGTTATAATAGAAAATATACTATTATTGAATTTTCTTTTATTTTTATATTTTCGGTATTTTAAGATTTTATATATATATATATATATATATATATATATATATATATATTTAAGTACATTTAGGGTTATTTAGACAGTGTTATTTTAGTATTATTTATATACAATTATAGTATTTATTCATATTTTGAATTAATTGAATTTATTTTCAGTTTCCATTTTAAGTTTAAGTGTAGTAATTTTGTTGTGTGTGTGTTTATTTGTTATAATAGATGTTATAATAGAAAATAACAAATTTTGTTGTTTTTTAATTTTTAGTAGGCAGTTTTACGTTGTATTTATATACTATTATAATATGTATTCATATTTTGAATTAGCTTTTTTTATATTTTCAGTTGTCGTTTTAATTTCGCTTTAAGTTTTAGTAATTTTGTGCGCTTTTGTTATTTTTATTAGTTTTTGTTTTTTATTTATTATATAGTTTTATTTAGCTTTAATTTATTTTAATTTTAGTACTTCAACTTACACTTTTTTATGTCAGTTACTTGCCAAAAAAACACTTCTAGGTTTCATGCAAGTTTTTTTTTTATTTAATTTTTTTCATCTAATATTTATTTTTTTCCAGTTTAGCTCTGTTTTAATTTTAAAAAAAGTTGTATTTAACAATAAAAAGTAAACAATAAAATAAAATAAAATTAACAATAAAAAGTTGTATTTAACAATAACGTCACTGTTAGTAATTGATGTTATATTGGTAATTTTAGTACTTTAACATCAATTGCCAAATTTGATATTTTCGTTTTTAAGTTTTTCATCTGATATTCATATTTTTGTTTAAACTTCATTTTAATTATTGAAAAAAAAAATGTTAACAATAAAAATATAAGTATGCATTTTTAAGTAAATTTGCTCTATGTATATTTCTGTTCCCTCTAAAGGACTTTGTACACAGTTTTCAAAAGGTGCTATTTATAAATAATATTTAATTATGGTTAAATCAAGGTCTTTTCTGATTAAATAAATCTGCATTTGTGTTTTATATTTACTGATGCAGGTTTGGCTGTTTAATGAATGTTTAATCACCTGATGTGTCCGTGTTTGGCAGGTTCCCAGTCAGTGTGTGGAGGGTCAGGTGTTCAGCGCCGCTCCGGTTTACAGCCCAGGAAAACAGACCAACAAAAACAAGACGTGCACCATCAGCGCAAATCTCTCCGAGCTGGGCGAATATGACAAGGTCATCATCCCTAAGAGAGCCAGAACCTCCAAGAAAACACAGGATGGTACTTTACAGCGTCTGTACATCATCTACACCAAAAAGCCTGCTTATGTATTTGAGTATTGCTTTTCAAAGTTTGGGGTCAGTACGATTTTTTTTTAAGAAATCTATAGTTATATTCATCAAGGATGCATTAAATTGATCAAAAGTGACAGTAAAGACATGCTAGTAACATGGTAATCATGCTAACAACATGCTAATCATGCTAGAAACATGCTAGTAACTTGCTAATAATGCTAGAATAAAGTTAACAACATGCTGGTAAACATGCTAATCATGCTATAAACAGGCTACTAACATGCTAGTGGCTTGCTAATTATGCTAACAACATGTTAGTAACATGATAATCATGCTAGAAACAGGCTACTAACATGCTAGTGACTTGCTAGTTATACTAACAACATGTTAACCATGGTAGAAACATGTTAACAACATGCCTGTAACATGCTAATCATGTTAATAACATGCTAACTAGCTGATCATGCTAACAGCATGCTAGTAACATGCTAATCATGCTAGAAACATGCTAACAGCATGCTAGTAATTTGCTGATAATGCTAGAATCATGTTAACAAGCTAGTAGCATGCTAATCATACTAAAACATGCTAATAATGCTAGAATCATGCTAGCAACATGCCAGTAACTTGCTAAATATGCTAGCAACATGCTAGTAACATGCTAATTATGTAAGAAACATGCTAACAGCATGCTAATCATGCTAGAAACATGTTAGCAACATGTTAGAAACTTGCTAATCATGTTAGCAACATGCTAACAACTTGCAAAACATGTTAAAAACATGCTAGCAACATTCTAGTAACATGCTATCATGACAGAAACATGCTAGCAACATGCTAGAAACATGCTAATCATGCAATAACATTCTAATCATGATATAAAAATGCTAGAAACATGCTATCTATCTGACAGACTGTATTGCCTTCAAAACTTTCAAGATTTAAGCTTTAAAACTACTTCAGACTGAAAACCATCAAAGTTAAAACTTTTAAAACATTTTTAAACTTTTTAAACTTTTTGGTCTTGCTTTCTCAAACCAACTTAAAGTTTATCTAGTTTTAAATTGTAATAATATTCTACAGTTTTACTGGTTTTACTGTATTTTTGGTCAAATAAATGATCAGAAATATTTAAAAAACATTAGAAAATTTTACCAACCCCAAACTTTTGAACAGTATCACATATAATGTGACTTACAATTTCAAGAACAGTGATTGAAAGAACTTTTAGAAGTTTAAAAAAACTAAATTTTTTGTTCCAGCAGGCCAAACTAAAGGAAAAGCCCAGAAGCTCAAGTGCAATTACTGTGACAAAGTGTTTACCAAGAACTTTGACCTCCAGCAGCATATTAGAAGGTAAAAGAAGATTTATATGACATGTTTTTGTTCAGGAGTCTCAAAATCATGACATTAACTGCACAAAATTCAAACAATAATTTGGCAAGAACATAAACCTGGCCTCTAAAACCTTGTCTGGCATCTAATTCTGCAGTCACACGGGGGAAAAGCCTTTTCAGTGTATCGTGTGCGGCCGTGCCTTCGCTCAGAAATCCAACGTGAAGAAACACATGCAGACACACAAGGTTTGGCCCGCTGGAGTTCACAGCACCGCATCAAGGATGCCCATCACCGTACGTGTGCTTCCTCTTAATAGTGACGAAAACTCACAGCAGACGGAGGAAGAAGGGCAAGAGCAAGGTGAGACAGCATGAGTTAAAGGAGCAGTGCACCCAAAAATGAATATTAGCTGAAATTGTAGTCAACCTCAGGCCATCCAAAATGTAGATGAGTTTGTTTCTTCATCAGATTTGGAGAAATGTAGCATTACATCACTTGCTCACCAATGGATGTGAATGGGTGCCGTCAAATCTGATGAAGAAACAAACTCATCTACATCTTGGATGGCCTGAAGGACAGCACATTTTCACTTTTTACTAACCTAAAGATCATTTGTCTGACTTTGTCTCCAGCCATTGAAGAGCAGGACACTGAGGTCCAGGAGACACAGGGTTCGGCAGAGGGGAAACAGAGCAGCGGGACGAACCAGAACAAGCAGATCATCCTCATCGACAGTTCGTATCAGTGCCAGTTCTGCTCGGCCAAATTCAGCACTTACTTCCAGTTGAAGTCTCACATGACGCAGCACAAGAACGAACAGGTACCGCACACGGACTGAAACATCTACAGAATCAGAATAGTAAATATCACCACAAAATGTACATTTATTCATTTTGCAGACGCCTTCATCCCAAGCAAGAATAAAAAGCAATTCATTAAGAGCCAACATAAGTAATATACAATGCCAGGTTTATTAGATAAATAGATTACAAAGCATACAACGGCGTTTTAGTGCCATGTTAAAAAAACAAACAAAAAAAACTAAGATTACAAGTTTAAAGTCATAATATTTTTTTTTTATAATATTACAAGAATAAAGTCAAGATACTACGAGAGTAAAAACAATATGTTTTGAGAATAAAGTCGAAATATTATGAGAATAAAATAGAAATATTTCGAGAATAAAGTAAAAATTACGACAATAAAGTCGAAATACTACGAGAATAAAGTCATAATATTTCGAGAATAAAGTCGAAATTATGAGAATAAAGTTGAAATATTACGTGAATGAAGTTGAAATACTACGAGAATAAATTTGAAATATTGCAAGAATAAAGTCGTAATATTTCGAAAATAAAGTCGAAATACTACAAGAATAAAGTCGGAATATTGCGAGAATAAAGTCAAAATACTACGAAAATAAAGTTGTAATATTTTGAGAATAAAGTCGAAATACTACGAGAATAAAGTCGGAATATTGCGGGAATAAAGTCAAAATACTACGAAAATAAAGTCGTAATATTTTGAGAATAAAGTCAAAATACTACGAAAATAAAGTTGTAATTTTTTGAGAATAAAGTCGAAATACTACGAGAATAAAGTCGAAACACTATGAGAATAAAGTTGTAATATTTCGAGAATAAGATCGAAATTATGAGAATAAAGTGGAAATATTACGTGAATGAAGTGAAATACTACAAGAATAAAGTCAAAATATTACGAGAATAAATTTTGAATATTGCAAGAATAAAGTCGTAATTTTTCGAGAATAACGTCGAAATACTACAAGAATAAAGTCGGAATACTACGAAAATAAAGTTGTAATATTTTCAGAATAAAGTCGAAATACTACGAGAATAAAGTGGAAACATTATGACTTTCATCTCATAATCTTAGATTTTTTACATTTTTAACGTGGCACTAAAACCATGTTATAAGAAGCAAGAGTAGTGCCAAAATAGAAAAATAATTTTCTTACAGTTGTTTTTACAGTGAAACTATCTAAACATCCTTAAAATGAGATAAATTAACTATATAAGTGAAATATTTAGATAGTTTGGGTTCAGTAAGGTTTTTTTTTTTAAGAAATTAATAGTTTTATTCATGAAGGACACATTAAATGCTTTCGTAAAATATAAAATAGCATCTTTCGTTTCAGATTTACACAGTCCAAACATTAGATAAAAATGAAGTGTGGGTGGCTGTTTAACGTCCTCTCTCGGTGTGGTCAGTGGTGTCTAACTCTGTGAAGTTGTTGTCAGGTGTACCGCTGTGTGGTGAAGAGCTGCTCTCAGACGTTTCAGAAGCTGGATCAGTTTTTGGAGCACATCCACACACACCAGGAGCAGCTGACATACCGCTGTCACCAGTGCAGTAAAGTTTTCCTGTCGCTCTTTGATCTCGGCCTTCACCAGTACTCACACAGCTTCTGTCCGCAGCAGAACCAGCGCAAAGAGACCAACTACTACAGGTCACACACACAATCACTGACAAACTACTGCAGGTCACAGTGATGAGACTAAGAGGTTGAATTGTGCTCGGATCTGAAAGTGGTGTTGTTTTTGTGTTCAGATGTATGAAGTGTCAGAGTAAATATTCCACACAGGAAGCTCTGGAACAACATCTGCTGAACGCCACACACAACTACCCCTGTCCACACTGCCAGAAGGTCAGTGTTATTTCAGTATTATTAATATGTGACCCTGAACCACAAAACCAGTCATAAGTAGCACGGGTATATTTGTAGCAATAGCCAACAATACATTGTATGAGTAAAAACTATCGATTTTTCTTTTATGCCAAAAATTATTAGGATATTAAGTAAAGATCATGTTCCATGAAGATATTTTGTAAATTTCCTACCTTAAATATATCAAAACTATAAGAACTTCATTTGGACAACTATAAAGGTGATTTTCTCAATATTTCAATTTCTTTGCACCCTCTGTTTCCAGATTTTCAAATAGTTGTATCTCGGCCAAATATTGTCCTAACAAACCATACATCAATGGAAATCTTATTTATTCAGAATAAATTGACCCTTATGACTGATTTTGTGGACCAGGGTCACATATGAAATTATAGTATTTGTTAATATTTTGATTTAGCTTTTATTTTATACAGATATTTTATACGGATATAAATATATATATATATATATATATATATATATTTTTTTTTTTTTTTTTCCTTTTCCCTTTTTTATTTTAATTTTAGTCAGTTTTAGCATTTTAGTTGTTTTTTACATTTTCGTTATTATTATTTATTTATGTATTTATTTTTTTTAGTTTTTGTTTAATATTTCTATTTAGCTTTCTTTATTTTTATTTAAGTTTTAGTAATTCTTAGTACTTCAGGTTGAATTTGTTTGATTTAGCTACCAAGGCAACATTTCTAATTTTGGTTTAAGTTTATCATCTGATTTATTTTATTTTATTTTAGTTTAGTTTAGTTTAGTTTAGTTTATTGAACAAAATATTTTTTTAATAGTTCAAGTTTTAAAATGATTCATATACTATTTTTATATTTAATACTTCTAATTAATTTTATTTGTATTTTCAGGTTTTATTTTAAATTAGTTTAAGTTTTAGTAATTTTAAAATAGTAATTTTTATAGTTTCCTTTTAGCTTTTTTCTTAATTAATTCTTTAATTTATTTTTATTTCAATGAGTTGTCAAGGCAACATTTCTCATTTTCATTATTTTTTTTTATCTAATATTCACATTAATTTTTATTTTGGCTTTATTTTTAGTTAATGAAAATTATTTTTAGTAGTTTAAAGTTTAGTATTCATGAACTGTGATAGTAATTTAGTATTTTGAATTAGCTTTTATTTTATATTTTCATTTTTATTTTAGTTTAAGTTTTAGTCATTTTGTTATGAGGTTTTGTCATTTGTATTAGTTTTTTTGAATATTTTTATTTAGCTTTAACTTATTTTATTACATTTTAGTTCTAGTTTTAGTACTGTTAGTTCCACAGCTTAAACTTACGTTCGAATTTTCATTACAATTTTTTACATTTTTCATTACATATACATATTTTATTGTATTTCAGCTTCATTTTTGAATTAACGAAAGTGATTTTCAATAGCACACGGCAGAATGCACTAGAGGAGTCAACGTCTGACTGTTTCTGATTAAAGTATTATATTAAAGAATTAAAGTTTGTGTCTGTCAGGTGTTTCCATGCGAGAGGTATTTCCGCAGGCATCTCTCCACTCACGGCGTCGGAGGAAAATTCAAATGTCAGATCTGTAAAAAGTTCTTCAAAACCGAGCACTACCTCAAACTGCACACAAAGATTCACTCAGGTACCGTGCGCTTTATGTCCTCTACTCCTAAATACAATTTAACTGTCATATAGTTGAGTTTATGAAGCATCTTAAAAGATTTAAGTCTGTTATTGTTTCAAAAACAAACTAGATAAAAAAGTTTGTCAAGACAAACTTTAAGTTGGCTTGAGAAAGCCCGACCAGGAAGTTTGAAAAGTTTTAAAAAGTTTTAAGTTTGATGGTTTCCAGTTTGAAATAGTTGCAAGTTTAAAGTAGTTTTAAAAGTTTAAAGTTTGAATGCAGTCTTTCAGGTAGATAGATAATTAACATGTTGTTAGTATGATTCTAACATTATTGGCAAGTTACTAGCATGATGCTAGCATGTTTTTAGCATGATTAGCAAGTTACTAGCATGTTGCTAGTCTGCTTCTAGCATAATTAGCATGTTACTAGCATGATTAGCAAGTTGCTAGCATGTTTCTAGCATGATTAGCAAGTTGTTACCGTGTTGTTAGCATGATTAGCAAGTTGCTAGCATGCTTTAGCATGATTAGCAGGTTGCTAGCATGTTTCTAGCATGATTAGCATGTTTCTAGCATGATTAGCAAGTTACTAGCATGTTTCTAGCATGATGACAAAGTTAACATGTTGCTAGCATGTTACTAGCATGATTCTAGCACAATTAGCAAGTTACTAGCATGTTTCAAGCATGATTAACAAGTTATTAGCATGATGTAAGCATGTTTCTAACATGATTAGCAAGATATTAGTATGTTGCTAACATGTTTCTAGCATGTTACTAGCATGATTCTAACACGATTAGCAAGTTACTAACATGTTTTAAGCATGATTAGTAAGTTAGTAACATTATTCTAGCTAATAGCATGTTGCTAGCATGATTAGCAAGTTGTTAACATGTTGCTAACATGTTACTAGCATGATTAGCATGTTACTAGCATGATTTTAGCACAATTAGCAAGTTACTAGCATGTTTCAGACATGATTAGCAAGTTTCTAGCATTATTAGCATGTTAATAGCATGTTGGTAGCAGGATTAACAAGTTGTTAAAATGTTGCTAATATGTTTCTAGCATGGTTAGCATGTTACTAGCATGATTCTAGCACGATTAGCAAGTTACTAGTATGTTTCAAGCATGATTAGCAAGTTACTAGCATGATTAGCATGTTAATAGCATGTTGCTAGCATGATTAGCAAGTTATTAACATGTTGCTAGCATGATTCTAGTTGCTAGGCTTGGCTAGATAGATAAATAGATTAGAAATATTAGAATGGAAGTTTGAATTGTTTAGAAATAGTACATAGAAGGGAAGTCTTGATTTAGTCTCAAGGAATTCTGGGAATTTAAGTTTGAATTTTGACAGTTGGAGTTTGAATGACGTTGGCTCATTTGAACCTTCCGTCAATGTAAGTCTATGGGATTTCTATGATATTTAATCTTTAATTTTATGAAAACTATAAGTCGGATCAGTTAGAAAAGAGACGGCACACTAACTGAGATCAGTCTGAAGATCTGGGCTGAGTTTGGTGGTTCTAGCTTGAAAGCTCTAGGAGGAGTAGCGTCTAAGAAGAATAATAATAAAAAGCTTAAGTAGCAGATCAGTAGGTGGGTTTCTCAAGCCAACCTAATAAGTGAATGAATATGCTTTGAGTGATAAACTGAACTGATGAAGTGTGTGATGTATGACTGAGATGTAAAGTGAGGTTGTGTTGCTTTTGCAGGAGAGAAGCCGTATAAATGCTCCGTCTGCGAGGCCACGTTCAACAGGAAGGACAAAGTAAAGAGACACATGCTGATCCACGAACCCTTCAAGAAGTACAAGTGTCCCTTCAGGTGAGTGACGTCGTGAGATCGAGAGAGTAACATCAGTGTGATGTGAGTGTGTTTGGTGATTCCTGTGTTTCTTCCTGTGGCAGGACTCACGTGGGCTGCACCAAAGAGTTCAACAGACCCGACAAACTCAAAGCTCACATTCTCTCACATTCAGGTGAGGATGAACACCTGAACTTTACTCCTTCAGTTTTATCTAATGTTCAGATTTTATTTAAATTTTTAGCTTTATTTCAATGAATGACAGTGATTTAAATAGTTTTAGTATTATTTTTATACTATTGTAGTATTTATTAATGATTTTAGTATTATTAATTTACTGTAATTTACACACACCAACATAGCCTTAAAACCGGACCCTAAACACTGAACTCAATCCAACTTATAAAGACAGGGTAATGACACACAGACACGTGTGGGTGATTAACTAATAATGACTTGACAAGGACATATGGGTGACAGAGGGAGAAACCAACACAAACAGTCCACAGGGGTGTGACTATATGTGTATATATAACATTAGAATTTTAGTACAATTGTTTTAAATAAAATTGTATTTAAATTTTTTTTTGTTTTTAAAAAATTATTAGTTTAAAAAAATATTACAGATGAAATATAATATGTAATATACACATGTAAAATATATATATATATATATATATATATATATATATATATATATATATATATATATATATATATACACATGGAATATATATATATATATATGTTGTAAATTATTCTTCTTTTCTATAAAAACATCATATATAAAACATTACACACACACACACACACACACACACACACACACACATATATATATATAACAGTTATATTAAATTATAATTTTAGTACATTTTTTTAAATAAAATTGTATTTAAAAAATATTTTAAATTTTTTTAAGTTTAAAAAAATTATTAGTTTAAAAAAAATTACAAATGAAATATAATATGTAATATACACATGTAATATATATATATATGTAATATTATTAAAACATTATATATAGATAAAATTATATATATATATATATATATATATATATATATATATATATATATATATATATATAACAATTATATTACATTCTGATTTTATTTAATTTTTTTAAAAAATTGTATTTTTATTAATAATAATTCTAAATGGTATTTTATTTTATATTAATATGTGTATACACATGGAATATATATTTATATATATATATATATATATATATATATAGTAAATTATTCTTTTCTATTCTATAAAAACATTATTTATATATATAAAACATTACACACACACACAAACACACACATATATAACAGTTATATTACATTGTAATTTGTAATAAAATTGTATTTAAAAATATTTTACATATATATATACACACATATATGTACTGTTAGTAAGACATTATATATATGACATTATATATATATATACAACCATTATATCACATTATAATTTTTTTTTTAATAAAATTTTATTTACATTTTTTTTATTAATAATTCAAAATGGTATTTTATCTTATATAAATATGTGTATACACATGGAATATATATATTCCATATATATAAAAATGAGCATTTACTTAAAAAATACTTATAATCAGGAAACATTTTAATGACAACAAACCTTAATAGCTTAGTAACAGTTGCTTATCAGGTGAATTTATCTTGTTTAAATAGACATTTTGATTCTTTTACTGCAAAACTAGGCAGAGATGCTCTTACAATTTTTTTTTTTTTGTGTGTCTGTAGTAATGTGAAGCTGTATAATAATGTATAAAGCGAACATACAGTAAGTATAATCTCTGTCTCTCTCTCTTCTACAGGTATCAAGCCGTATAAGTGTCAGTTCTGTCAGAAATCGTTCAGTCGTCGCGCTCACATGCTGGAGCACCAGCGCTCGCACACCGACAACTACCGCTTCCGCTGCGCCGCCTGCAACAAGGGCTTCACCCGCCAGAAATACTACAGAGACCACAAGTGCCCGCTGGCGGGGGCCGGGGAGGGTGCAGACGCGACGCCGGGACGGGACAACAGCGGCCAGGGTAAATACACACACACGGTACAGGTATAGTTCACCTAGAAATGAAAATTTGCTGTTAGTTTACTCACCCTCAAGCCATCCAAAATTTAAGTGACTTTATTTTTCATCAGTTTTTGGGTGAACTATCTCCAACTAGTGGAATTAAAGAGTCATTACAACCTCAACAAAGCATCTTTTGTTCTTTCCACAGACACAGGAGACGGATCTCCCGCCGCGGAGCCCGATGAGCGCGGAGAAACCGAAGAGGAGGGCGAGGATAATGACGGCCAGACGCAGCAGGACGAAGAACGTGAGCAGATGAGAGAAGAGGACGACGAGGAAGAGAGGAGCGAGACGAGACTGGATCACATGCAGGAAGACGACGGCGCCGTCAGATTGCTGTCTGAACCCATGTGCTTCCAGACGGGCGACTGATCAACACGCTGCTTTTACAGACTTGACAAATCGTGTTGTTTACCAGTAGCATAAATGATGTTTTCTGTCATTGTTAAGGGTTCAGATCCCTGTTGCTGATCTTTAATATTTGGTTTGTTTTATATTAAAACATTATTGTAAGCTGATTTCTGTTTTCTCGCATTTGTTGAGATGAACTCTGTAACCTAATCGATACGGTTTCAAATAAATATCGAGATGAATTATTGCACTTACGCAGTATGGTTATTATGTCTTGTTTTATTGCTTGTCCATAAATCATGCAATGAGATGTGAGACAAAATGTTACAAAGCAAGTAAAATCATTGTAAATCATTTTCTGTAAAAGTAAAATAAAACAAAATTTAAGTGTTAGATTTAAACTTAAACTTAATTGTATTCTATTTCAGTTAGCTGCAAAATTTCTAACTTTATATTTTTTAAGTGCTAAAATTACTAAAACTAAAAATAAATGAAACTTTTAAAATTAATTTCTGTAAAAATAAAGTAAAATAATAAAACTAAATAAAATTAAGAGATGCAAAACTTCACCTTAAACACATTTTATTTATATTAGTTGGCAAAGCAACATTTAAAATTAATTTTTTACAAGTACTAAAAAGACTCAAACTTAAACTGAAATTATAAATAAAGCTAAAAAGACATAAAATGAAACTAAAACTATTAAAAATAATTTTCAGTAAAAATAATAAAAAAACAAATAATATTAGATTAAAAACTTAACCTTAAATGTATTGTATTTCAGTTCACAAAGCAACATTTCTAATTTCATATTTCTATATTTAAGTACTAAAATTGCTAAAACTGAAATAAAAATAAATTAAAATTATGTTTGTTTAAAAAAATAAAATATTAAATGAAAAGCTTGAGGTACTAAAATGACTCAAACTAAAAAGAAATAAAGAACAAAATAATATTTTATTTAAAAATAAAGCTATAATATAAAAAATAAAATATTAAATGGAAAGCTTGAGGTGTAGTACAAAGTACTAAAATGACTCAAACTAAAAAAAAAATAAAGAACTAAATAATATTTAATAATATTTAAAAATAAAGCTATAATATAAAAAAAATAAAAATAAACAAACCATTAAACATAATTTCAGTAAAAAATAAAACAAAATAAAATAAAAAGCATTAGATGAAAAACTTAACCTTCAATGTATTATATTTCAGTTTACAAAACAATTTCTAATTTTATATTTCTACATTTAAGTACTAAAATTACTAAAACTGAAATAAAAATAAATTAAAGCTAAAAATAAATATTTAAAAATAATATAAAAAGACTTAAAAAATTATCTTTGCTTAAATAAAATAAAATATATTTTAGGTACTAAAATTACTAAATTGAAAAATAAATTAAAGCTAAAAATATATATTTCAAAAATAATAATAAAAAAGACTATTAAAAATGACGTTTGTTAAAAAAAAAAATCAAAAATAAATATTAAATGAATGACACCTTGACACCTTAAATGTATTTTATTTCAGTAAGTTGGCCAGTCATTTCTAATTTTAGTTTTTTAATGTTTTGTTGTCCATTACAATGCAATGTTGCAAATGCCTGCATTTGTTTAGTTTAGTTCACCCAATGTGCATTTAATCCTAACACTCATTGTTTTGCATTACGAACAGCATCCTTGTCTCAAAAAACACTAAACGCAAGACACTTCCCATAGAATTATTTATTCAACTGCTGAACATTTTTTCACATTTGACTATACATACAAATCAACGCTAGTAAATAAACTCTGAAACGACCGTGAAAGCGGACGCTTCTACTTTAATACTAAAATCATTGGATTAATCTGAAGAGAGAGGAGAGTATTCACACCATGTACAGGATTCAGTTCATATACAGAGTCAAAGCGGTTTGGTTTACATGGATCAGTCAGAAAAAATAAAATAAAATAGAGTCGAAATGAGAGCCGTATCACATTTAAACCATCATCCCAAGCATTTCACTGGTTAAATTCTCATTCAAACAGGGTCAATTGAATAAAAATAGCTGTTTAAATAAATATTTGATGTTTATTTTCTGAAATTTCAAAAAGGTCCTCCCTGACACCCTTAAACAGTCATCCAGTCTTGATATTATTACCCATAATGCAAGCTGTATAGCAGGGCTTTGGGCTCCTCCAGTGGTTTGGACTAGTATCACTTCAAATAATTCATGAAACATGAAATAAACTACGATCTGAAACGCAGAAGAGCTTCCAGAATACTTAAAAAGCTGCGTTTAAAGCAGCCGCCCTATAGAACTAGAGCGGTACCTGTGACAAATACTGCACGCTCCCAAATTTAGGCCCAAATAAACTCACATTATCGCTGCAGGGATTCAAGGCCAGCGCCACGTCTGAAAACGACACAATTTCACTTCATTTCAGAGAAATTATTCAGTAATGTGAATCTGTGCTTGAGAACCAGAGCGTGACAGCAGAAACACAGAGTCCAAGAACAAAAATGTCCTGAAATCATGCAAATTTTAGTCAATTTTTGTAATTGTAGAAATGTCAGAGCCAAGTTTCACCTCAAAAAATACATATGCTGACTTCATTTTCTTTTTTCAATATATTTTATTTTAATACATACATATAGTTATATAGTTCGCGATTAATCGCATACAAAATAAAAGTTTGAGTTTGCCTAATATATGTGTGTACTGTGTGCATTTATTATGTATATATAAATACAAACACATTCATGTATATATTTAAGAAATATTTACAAGTATATGTATTTATTATCATTTTTATATAATTTATATAATATATAAATAAACATTTTGTACATACCATATTTCTCTAAAAAATATATACATTCATTTCTGTGCATTTATATATACATATTAGGCAAACTCAAACTTTTATTTTGTATACGATTAATATACATGTATAAGAAAAAATACACATTTAAGTGTTTATTTTATTGAATTTTATCTATTTGCGTCTATTGATTTTGAATAAAATACATACCTTTAAAGAGTTTTTTCTCCAGTTCGGCAGCATCTACATACACCAAACTTAGCAGTATTAATCCTCTGTATATTCTGAAGGTTTTTACTGAGGGGTTTGTTCATATATCATTCACACTAATTAACATAACATTTTATTCCTAAAAAATGATGAAAACGTATTTTCTTCTGTTTCTTCTGTAAAAACCTTTAGCTCTAGTATGTTAACAAAATCAAACAGTAATTCTGAACTTGGCTTTATCTATATATAAGTATATATTTTAATATATTATGAAAATGTCTTTTTATAAGTTTATATATATATATATAAATATATATATATATATATATATATATGTATGTATGTATGTATTAAATGACAAAATATACTGTGTATAAAGACCATTAAATTAAATTTTTTTTGCACTGCAACCATTTTTTCATGAAAAGCAAACATTTTACAAATTTACATTAGCATAATGTGGAAAAATTCATTTCTGAAAGAAAAAAAGTTTAATTATTTATTAAATGCATTAGTTACGTTAAAGGTAATTATTTTTTGGTTTAGATCTGCACAAGTTAAATTCACTACAACACAATGTGTACTTACAATTGAAAGTATATATACTGTATTTTTCACTTTACAGTTACAAGAACAAGTAGAAACTATTTTTTTTTCCACATTATTATAAGAATTTGTAAAAATGTGTTAAACTGATCATGAATGTTTTAAAGCCACAATGCAAAATACCTTAATTGTCCTTACTTAATTATCCTTATGTTTTTGCAAAATATAATTTTCTAAATGATTTGGGATGAAACTGGCCAGTTCTTGACAGTTTGAATGAATATTTTGGTCAGTTGTGCAACTAGCAATCACATTGTCATTTGAAGATCCTGCTATTGTCAAGTGCTACACTTTAATAACTCAGTTTGTTTGGATGACAGTGAGGAAAAAAGGCACAAGGAGACCCATAGTAGGGTTTGCGAACATAAAAACACACATTCACAGAGCTCTGGTGAATCATTCTGATCGTTCTGGGACTCGTCAGAGCGTTTGCTCTCTCTTCTGGAGTCGTTCAGAAAAGCATTTGCTGGATTAATCACATGTAGAAACGTCAGCGTCACGTATCTGACACGCTTGCATAAAACCTCCTCGTCTCACAGGGATACAGAAATTAATACCAAGTGACAGGTGAGCGCAGAAACCCTCATTTTCCCATAATGCACCTGTGTGTCAGATCATCGGTCTGTCCTTTCAGTAAAACTAGTGTGCATGAGATCTGGATGTCCTGTGTGGGTGTGCATGTGGTGTGTGTGTGTGTGTGTGTGTGTGTGCATGTGAGTTTCAGCGTCTCACTCCTGTCCGAAACCTTCCGTCTCCTCAATAGCGAACATCAGCTTCTCCTTCAGCTGTTCATAACTGCGATACGGCGGCAAGTCCAGACGATTAAAACTACAGTGCAAAGAAAAGCAAGAGCATTTACAGGTTTAATATCTATATATGCACTTAATGAATACTGTATACTTACTGCTGCTGAATTACAGATGAATATTAATGTTTTTAAGATGATTATTATATGCAGTATACAAGAATGAATACAAAAAATTTACAGTATATGAAGTTCTAAGTGTGGCACGTAAAAACAATTAAGGAATTATTTATCAATTTATGAATTTCAAAATAAATATTTAAATAAATGTATTAAAAATATTGCACATTTAACAATTATTTATAAATGTAGATTATTTAATTATTAAATAAACAATTATTCAAATTTTTAAAATAGTTAAATAATTTAAATAAAAACAAAGTACTATTAAAAATATAATTTTTTTTAAAATAAATTACTTAAAAAAAATTTTACAAAATAATGATTTAATAATTTACATAATCTAATAATTTATTTAATAAAAAAAACAAATAATTAGACCAAAAATGATTCAAATAATTAAGAAAATAAATAAAACATAAATAATAATAAAATACTATAATAATCATATATATAAAAACACAGCTTAACCCTTAAATTTTGAAATCAAGATAATATCTCTATGAAGTGATATTATGTACCATGTGTGGCTGCGGGGAAGCCAGTTCTCCTTTCCAACCTTCTCGATGCAGAACTTCTGTGGTCCGTTACTCCCTGAACCAAACACATGACAAACGTCAAGCTCTCCCAACAAGAGCCAAGACTTAAACAAAATATTATTAAACCAATAATATAAAAACACCTAACATCTATGATCCAGTCAAATTGCTCCCTACATTATTTCCCAGCTGTTATTGCATCAAAGGCAAGAAACTACTATTTTGCTTGCATATGCCTTATTTGACAGAAAACATCCCAAATACACATTTAAGTGTTTATTTTATAACACTTTATCTATTTGCGTTTTTCCTCCACTTCACCAGCACTTACATACACCAAACTTAGCAGTTTTATTCCTCTCTATATTCTGATGGTTTTTGCTGAAGGGTTTGTTTATATGTCATTCACATGATTTGTAATGCACTTTATATATTTGCGTCTGTAGATTTCAATGATGATACTTATCTTCAAAGAGTTTTTTCCTTCACTTTAGCAGCACGTACACCAAACTAAGCAGTTTTATTCCTATCTATATTCTGAAGGTTTTTACTGGGGGGTTTGTCTATATGTCATTCCCCTGGTATTATTTTTGCACTTTATCTATTTGCGTCTGTAGATTTTAATGATGATACTTATCTTCAAAGAGCACTTACATACACCAAACTCAGCAGTTTTATTCATATCTATATTCTGAAGGTTTTTACTGAAGGGTTTGTTCACATATCATTCAGACGGATTTATGTAACATTTTATTCATAAAAACATGGTGAATTTTATTTCTATAATTTCTTTAACTGTTATTTTCATACGTTCTGCTGAATTTCATGGGATTTTTAAGAAAACAAAATCTTTCTGACTAGTGGGAAGAAAAACACAAAATACACATTTAAGTGTTTATTTTATTTAATTTTATCCATTTGCATCTATTGATTTCAAATAAAACTGCATATCTTTAAAGAGTTTTTTCTCCACTTCAGCAGCATCTACATACACCAAACTTAGCAGTATTATTCCTCTCTATATTCTGAAGGTTTTTACTGAAGGGTTTTGTTCATATAACATTTGCACTGATTTATATAACATTTTATTCCTAAAACATAATGAAAATTTATTTTTTATGGATCTTGACAGTATTTTCTGATTTATGGAGTGATAAAAATAGAAATACAAAATCCCCTCAGTAAAAATCTTTGACTCTAATATGTCAACAAAATCAAACAGTAATTGTGAACCTCTCTTTATCCAGATTTATTTTCCAGAAGTGTTTAATTAGATAACGCCTTATTTACACATTTAAACAAAATATTTAAAAAAAACTTGTAATATAATTACAATATTAAAGTAATGTCTTAATCTATTGGGATTAATCAACTGGGAAAGTATGATGATTTGTATTAGTTAAATATTTTTACCCTACTCACTTCTCACTTGCCTTAATGGTATAATACATTACATAATGGTAGTTAAATGCATAGTGCATGCGGTTTCGTTTTGTTATGTAAATAAAACTGAACTGAATCCAAAACAAATTCCACGTGACTTTCACAGTAACTCACCCATCAGGTCTGCAAAGCCTCCGACAGGCAGACGGCAGGTACCGGTGACAAACTGCAACAGTCTCATGCGCTTCTCATTGTCCATCTCTTTAATGAACTAGAGAGAAAAAAGACAGTGTCATAACTTGCTGCAGTCTGAATGATTATTAATTTAAAATTATTTACTGAGCAGATTGCTGCATCATTACCTGCCAGAACCACAGGATCTGTTTACTGGTGGAGGTGTAATGTCTGTAAATGGTGTTTCTCTGCCAGTCATTTAGATCTATTTCTTGCATCCCACACAACATCACCTACAACACACAAACACATGGTAAATTACAGAAGAGATGCAAAAGAAAAGTATATGCACACTTAAACATATTCAAATGTCAGTGCATTTTGTTATGTTATGCAATGACATTCAGATTTGCTGAAGTGTGACTCAAGTGCACACATATTTTTGAGGCAGCTCTTTATGTGGGATTTAAGGGATTTTAAATCAGCGTCTCTCACCTCCAGCTCTTTGGCATCGAAATACTGCAGGTACTGCTGCGGAAGAACCTCATTAAATCCTTCAAAAAAGGCTTGAGTCTGTTCTTCGACACCACGAGACAGACGCCACTCCGCCACCAGCCTGAACACACACAACAGGACATTTACAACCAACACACACTCAACAACACCTGAGGAGGTACATATACATACATATTTTTTATAAAATGTAAGTAGCTTGTAATAAATGCATTAAATGTAAGTTTATGCAACTTTCAGTATATATCAGTACATACCTTTAAACGTTTTTTCTTACACTTTAGCAGGACTTACATACACTGAACTTAGCAGTTTTATTCCTCTCTATATTCTGAAGGTTTTTACTGAGGGGTTGGTCTATATGTCACTCCCCTGGTATTATTTTTGCACTTTATCTATTTGCGTCTGTAGATTTTAATGATGATACATATCTTCAAAAAGTTTTTTCTCCACTTCAGCAGCACTTACATACACCAAACTTAGCAGTTTTATTCCTCTCTATATTCTGAAAGTTTTTACTGAAGGGTTTGTTCATATATCATTCAGACCGATTAATGTAACATTTCATTTATAAAAACATGGTGAATTTTATTTCTATAATTTCTTTTACTGTTACTTTTATACATTGTGCTAAATTTCATAGGTATTTTTTATGAAAACAAAATCTTTCTTGCATAATATATTATGCAAAATGTCAAAAATAGTTATCTTAGAGGCAGCATAATTGCACTGTCTACTGTATGACATGGCTGAAAATTGCTCCCAATTTTTGCAGCTTGCTAATTTTTGGAACAGACTTAGTTTGATGGCACTGAATTGAAGGAAAATGGAAAAGCAGACTGAGCCCCTTCTTTATAATACATCACTAAGTGGATTTCGACAAGTAAAATTAATATTATCCAATGTAACAACCACAACATGGCCAGTGCTAAAAGATCTAGTGGGCTTTATGTGCGTGTCATTGTGGGGTCCGGCTTTATTTAGCATCAAAAGTGTGTTGTTATGAGACTGTGAGACGGGCAGAGCGGCACCTGATGTACTCCTCTTTGTTCTCCTCTGTGACCTGGATGTTCCCGCCGTCCGGCTTCAGCTCGTGAGTCGACACCTCACCCAGGATCTCCTTATCCACCGAGAAAAACATCTCCAGCCCGCACTCCTCAATGTTATTATCCCTGACAACACACACACACACACACACAGACAGACACAGTTAGAAAGGCATTCATCAATCACGCTAAGCTGCATTTCAGATCCAAGGGTTTATAATCACACCATATGCACACAAGAAAAGACTCAAGAATTCATAATAGCTTATAACAGTAACAAAAAGTATCCATAAACAGTAATTTGAGGTGCTCAAACACAAAAAAGGCAAATATCTTCAAAAAATGTAACAATAAAATTTTATCTAAAGCATATCAAAAACATTATTGTTATAATAATTTAAATTCATATTTTAATAATAATAATGCTATATAATAACAATCTAATATAATAATTATAAAAATAAAAAAAATACTTTAACAAAATAGTATTTGTTTAATTTATTATTATTTATTTATTTATTTACTATTTATTTGCTTTTATTTATTTATTCTAATATAATACAATAAAAACACAAATATATATTTATTTTTACTATATATAAAAAAAAAAAAAAAATGATATTAAATATATATATATATATATATATATATATATATATATATATATATATATATATATATATATATATATTTAATATCATTTTTTTTTTTTTTTTACTAATATATGTATTTTATATAATTTTAAAATAAATATTATTTAGAATAAATACAAATGATGATCTTTTAAATGTAAATTATGTATATATTTATAGTTTTAAAGTATTTTTTGTTTCGTTGTTTGTTTTTTACTGTTAAAAAAAGTACCCAAAAAAGTACCATGGTATTCTTTAACATACCTTAGAGAACCTTATGGTATATATTGAATTACCATATACATTTATATAACACTTTAATGCATTACACTTATTTGTAATGGATATTCATGAGCTTAGTAAAGCATGTAAACTGACTTGATCCAGATGAGCGAGTTGTAAAACTCTGGGTCGATGGACTCCAGGTCTTTCAAAGCCAAGGGCTTATTCAGGATGCGCTTGTAGAATGGCAGCGAGAAGCCTGTATCGATGAATTTACCATGAAACAAGGCCTGTAGGAAGCACAAAGAATAAATGTTAAACACCATAGAGATTTTTGCCATTATAATGTTCTTGAATGTCCAAATCTAGTTAAGGAACAAGAACAGTTGTTTAATAATGCACCACTTATGGCAAGACAGCATTACCATGGCGATGAAGCGTCCAATGAACCGGAAGTATTTGAGGTGGTCGGGGTTGATGTAGGAGGCGGGGTTTATCTGGAGGCAGTAGTTGTCTTTGCCAGCGTATTCAAACAGGCAGTACATGGGGTTTAACACCTCGTGAGATAACAGGAAGAACCACTCCCTGTTCAAAACACACAACATGCATTATTTTACAGTATTACATGAGATTTACACTAGACGCAAGCCATGCAATTTGACGCACCAAAAAGAAATCACTCCTTAATAACTTCAAACCACTGTATCAGAGCATGAACAAAATTTGGAAAAACCTTTGTCTTTAATATGCATGTTCACATTTGGGGTTACTCTTTATAGGAACTGGCAATACATTGAACATCAGTGTATATAAGAATAATTGAGATACTATTATAGTTTTTGTTCATATTTTACATTTTTATTAGCTTTTTTTTAATTTTGTTGTGTGTTTTTGTCATTTTTGTTACATATATAATTTTTATCCACTTTTATCCATTTCCATTTAAAAAATTTTCAAGTTAAAATTGAGAAATGTTGCCTTGGCAACTAGCTTAAATAGAAAGCGTTTATGCTTTATTTTGTATGTTTTTATGTTTGTTTTATTTATTTCAGTTAACATTTATTTTAAGTAATGGAAACCTTTTTATTTAGGGTTTTAATTTTAGTTTCAGTTTTAGTTAAATATAATAATAGGGCACATTCCTGCTGTTTCTGACAAATTCTATAAATAATATGACTACAATATAATAAACACAATAATATATGTGGGTCAAAGATGAAAAAGAGTTTAAGCATAAAAATAAATTTTGTTTTTTTCCAAAAAAAATTTAAAAGTTTTTTTTGTTTAATTTAATTGTATTTTTGTTTTTGTTTTTCTGAGCAAAAAATAAATATCATACATTTTTCCCTAATTTACAGAAGACACTCGCTAAAATGTCATTCAGTGTAACAATCTTGTCAGGCATATTTACAAAAAAATCAATTTATGACATATTAAAAGATCACTTTCACCCCAAATACTAATTAGCTGTAATTCTACATTTTTAAAATTGGCCACTATCCTAAGTTTTGCCCATTTGTCAGTAAGAGGTTACTAATTTAAAACACAATAAAATGTGATATGCTCCCTTATTCTTTCATATATTTTAATATGTACAAATAAGCATAATTTTACATAAATATTGTGTTACACTGAATGACAATGTAACATTATTTCAACCAAATTTTGACATTTTATTCTCCAAAAACTAATTTGAAACCTTAAAAGTAGACACTTCACTTACATTTAATGTGCTTTATAAGGACATAAAACCACTTTTGTACATTTCTTTTGACGTGGACATTTCAACATTTTTGACCCATGTGAATTTAATATTTGCGATTTTTGTGATCGTAATTTTATTGTGATATTATTAAATAATATAATAAACAAAACAAGAAGCATATTGTAATATTATAACTGTAGTAAAGTAAAAATTAAAAAAAAATAAGTATTTAATAAAAAAATATTTTATAGTACAACTATAAAATAGAATACCATTATGTGTCTTGATTTTCTTCATTTTTTTTTTAACGTTCATTAACTGAGCTTTTATTTTGACGGGTTGCCGGCAATGAAAGTGTGTGCTGATGGTTTCAGAGTGCATATATGACAATTTCACTAAGCCATATTTCAATACATCATGCAGCCCTACTTTAAAATGCTTTGATCTGGTCTTTATTCTCCAGAAAGAGTGAAATATAAAACGTACCTGGCCACGCCTCCATAGTCAAGCCCCTCCTCCCCAGGGAAGATGATCCACAGCCTGCGCCGGAGATCCTGAGCGTTAAAACTCATGATCTGCCAGAAGACACCAGAACAACGTCATTTCACATCTTAGAGACTCTAGCTGCAAACCGTGTAGATATCTAATGTGTTTAAAGACATTTACAGGCTCTATAGTGACTCTTGGATTAAAGAAACTATGGGTAATCCCCACTGAACCTAGCAGAAAAACACCACGCTATTACAACGTTCATGGGTTATTTTGAAGTTAGACTGCAGTACCTGCTGGAACGAGTCTTCGAACAATGTTTTCCGGGTGACGGTGATCTTTATGTGCTGTGGCATCGCTAATTGCTATAATGAAAAATTAAAAACATTTTAAAAACATAATTTAAATATAACGGAAAAAAGTTACAATATCCGTTTTGGATCCATTTTGAAAATTTACTTCAACCTCAGGCCTTCCACGATGTAGATGAGTTTGTTTCTTCATCAGATTTGGAGAAATGTAGCATTACCTCACTTGCTCACCAATGGATGTGAATGGGTGCCATCAGAATGAGTGTCCAAACAGCTGATAAAAACATCACAATAATCCACACCACTCCAGTACATCAGTTAACATCTTGTGAAGAGAAAAACTGCATGTTTGTAAGAAACAAATCCATCATTAAAACGTTTTTAACGTCAAACCATCATTTCCAGCTAAAATATGAGTCTATAAACCATAATATTGCTTTTTCCTGTTGTCTCTCACATCAAAATCCACTAACATCTTTGTTTAGAGCAGTTTTTTTGGCTTGTAAACTGTGCTTGATCTGTGCAGATTTCTCTCCTGATTCACATCAGATGATTTTTTCATGACAGAAAGCAAGATTATGCATAAAGGGCTTGTATTTTAGCCAGAAGTGGTGGTTTGAAGTTAAAAATGTCTTAATAACAGATTTATTTCTTACAAACAGGCATCTTTTGGCTTCTCAAGATGATAACTGATGGACTTGTGGATTATTGTGATGTTTTTAATCAGCCGTTTGGACTCCCATTCTGACGGCACCCATTCACATCCATTGGTGAGCAAGTGATGTAATGCTACATTTCTCCAAATCTGATGAATGGACAGTCTGAGGGTTGGGAAATTTTCAGTAAATTTTCATTTTTGGATGAACTGTTCTTTCATAACTGATCTGGCCAACTTCAGATACTTGCTCATTAATATTTCAGTATTAAACGAACAATTGGACCATGAACGCAAATCTGAAGGAAATCCTCACCTGACACCAGAATCTGAAGTACTGAACTTTGGCTTTGAAGTCTCGTACGTATGTGATTTGAGGGCCGTTCTCACTGAAGGGAAGGGAAGAGTGAAATCATTTATCATACAAACACATTAAAAGTCTGTTAAACCTGCTTTATATTATGTTTAGGACTAAATCTAAAGCACCACAGCAAAATATCTTTTGCTTTACATAATAAAATTGCTTTGCGTATTAATCCTGCCTGGTAAGTTCATAAATATCCTTGAACTGTACACAGAACAGCTGATATACTCATTCACATTGCGAAAACATCCTAATAAAAGTCTTATCTAGATGCCCTAAGCTTTTATTCTGACGCTCGTGACGGGTAACGCAAGTGCGGATGTTTGTTTGTTGGGAATATTTTGACATCAGCAACCCGTCTCACATTCCTCTGACGTAGAGGATCGCTTTGTGCCTCAAAAACACTTCATGTGGATCAATACGCACATTCTGAGAGAGGCGTGTTTGCGTTCTCTGAGCTGAGTCATCTTGGAAGATCATAATCGAATGCAGTTTCACTCCTGAGGCACACAAACCCGTTTTTCCTGTTATGCAAGTAATGACTGATCAACACATCACGTCTGAAAGACATCATTGTGCAACCGCAAGCTAAACCTAATTGAGCAAAACGAGAAATCCCTCAGACTAAATATATTTAATGTATGATTTTATACATAATGCTTTCAAATGCATGTGATGCTGCTGACAGAATGCATCATAATGCATAATGCAGAGAAACCTGACAGAGCTGCATTATCTAGGCACATCTGAGTGAACACTGTCGTCTCTAAGTTTGTGTGCGAGGATGTTTGCACTTACAGAGAGGATTTTCCAGTCCGTGGGTCGATGTAAGTGGTGGTTCTCCGGTTGTGATCTACGAAGTAAGGGATGCCATCGACCGTAAACCTCATCTCCCAACCTTCCGGCAGCGGCTTCTCATTTAGCAAACTGTGCAATACAGAAACAGAGATATAAGTGCACTTTCATAAGCAACAGTTTATGAAAAAAGACCTTTAATGACTCAATGAGCTGGGAAATAATTACAGTTGAGGTCAAAAGTTTCACAATAAGTGTTAATTATTTTAGCAAAACAAGAGGGATCATACAAAATGCATTATTGTTTATTTAGTACTGACTTTAGAACTGATCTTTTCACACTGAGGACAACTGAGGGACTCATATGCAACTATTACAGAAGGTTCAAACACTCACTGATGCTTCAGAAGGAAAAACGATGCATTAAGAGCCGGGGGGTGAAAACTTTTGAACAGAATGAAGATGTGCACATTTTTTTTATTTTGTCTAAATATCATATTTTTTAATTTAGTGCTGCCCTTCAGAAGCTACAGAAGATACTTACACATTTCCCAAAAGACAAAATAAGGTAAATTTACCCTGATCTTCAAATTCAAAAAGTTTTCATCCCCCTGTTCTTAATGCATGATTTTTCCTTCTCTCTCTCTTTTTTTTAAACATTTCTTTTTAGCTTTATTTTTAGTTTGAGTCATTTTAGTACTTATAAAAAATTAAAATTAGAACTGTTGCTTTGCTAACTAACAGAAATAAAATATGTTTAAGGACTCAAGATACATCTTAAGTTTTTCATTTTATATTTTATTTTTTAAACATACATGATTTTTTAATCGTCTTTTTAATTATTTATTAAATATTTAAATATATGTTTGTTTTTTAGCTTTAGTTTTTTTTTTTCAGTTTTAGTAATTTTAGTATTTAAATATAGAAATATAAAATTAGAAATGTTGCTTTGTGAACTGAAATACAATACATTTAAGGTTAAATTTTTCATCTATTTTTTTATTTTTTATTATTATAATTTTTTCTTTACTGAAAATAAATTTTAATAGTTTGCTTATTTTTATTTATTTATTTATTTTAAATATTTCTTATTAATTTTACGTTTTAGTTTGAGTCATTTCAGTACTCATAAAAAAAAATAAAAATAAGAAATGTTGCTCTCCAGAAGGAAAAACAATGCATTAAGAGCCGGGGGTGAAAACTTTTGAACAGAATCGAGATGTTTACACTTTTCTTATTTTGCCTAAATATCATATTTTTTCAATTAGTACTGCCCTTCAGAGGCTGCAGAATGTATTTACATGATTTAACAAAATAAGTTAAATTTACCCTGTTCCTCAAATTCAAAAAGTTTTCACCCCCCTGTTCTTAATGCATGATTTTTCCTTCTCTCTCTCTTTTTTTTTTTTTTTTTAAACATTTCTTTTTAGCTTTATTTTTAGTTTGAGTCATTTTAATACTTATAAAAAATTAAAATTAGAACTGTTGCTTCGCCAACCAACAGAAATAAAATATGTTTAAGGAGTCAAGATACATCTCAAGTTTTTCATTTAATATTTTATTTTATTTTTTAAACATACATGATTTTTAATAGTCTTTTTAATTACTTATTAAATATTTAAATATATGTTTGTTTTTTAGCTTTAATTTATTTTTATTTCAGTTTTAGTAATTTTAGTACTTAAATATAGAAATATAAAATTAGAAAGGTGCTTTGTGAACTGAAATACAATACATTTAAGGTTAAATTTTTCATCTAATTTTTTATTTTTTATTATTATTATTATTATTTTATTTTATTTTTTTACTGAAAATAATTTTTAATAGTTTGTTTATTTTTATTTATTTTAAATATTTCTTATTAATTTTAAGTTTTAGTTTGAGTCAAAAAAAAAAAAAAAAAAAAGAAAAAGAAATGTTGCTTTCCAGAAAGAAAAACGATGCATTAAGAGCTGGGGGTGAAAACTTTTGAACAGAATTGAGATGTTTACATTTTTCTTATTTTGCCTAAATATCATATTTTTTCATTTAGTACTGCCCTTCAGAGGCTACAGAAGATATTTACATGATTTAACAAAATTTGTTAAATTTACCCTGATCCTCAAATTCAAAAAGTTTTCACCCCCCAACGTTTAATGCATGGTTTTTCGTTCTGAAGCGTTAAGTGACCATTTGAACCTTCTGTAATAGTTGCATATTACAGATTATTTGCATATCCCTCAGTTGTCCTCAGTGTCAAAGATGGATCTCAAAATCATACAGTCATTGTTGGAAGGGCTTAAATTCACAAAAATGCTGGAAAAACCAAAGAATTTGTGTGAGCTGAAGGATTTTTTCTAAAGAACAGCAGGCAGTTTAACTGTTCAGGACAAACAAGGGACTCATGAACAACTATCACTAAACAAAAAAAACACAGCTGCGATCATTCAGATAACAACAGAGTATTTAGAATCAAGCGTATGTAAACTTTTGAACAGGGTCATTTTCATAAATTCAACTATTATTTTCTCTTGTGGACTATGTGTAAACATCTTTTATGTGAAATATCTTATTCAGGTCAGTACTAAACAAACAATAACATGCATTTTGTATGATCCCTCTTATTTTGGTCAAATAATTAACATTTTGCAGATTCTGAAAGGGAGATGTAATATTTGACCTCAACTGTAATTATCCCCATAGACCAGCAAGAAAAAATTCTCTAAAACTGGTCTTCCTTATATACAGTTGAAAGTGGAGTGCATTAAAGGTCATAAATGTCCAAAGTGCTTTATTGTTTCTCTCTTTAAATTGGCATTTTAGAGGAAAAGGACAGAGGATCTGACCCTTGTGTGCGCGGATCCTCCCACTGCGTCGTTCTGGTCGTGTGATGAACGAAGTAAACTCTTCCATTACTGTCCGTTCTCTTCTCTGAGAGCGAGACAGAAGGAGACACCAGGAGGAAAGTGAGAAATGATGGAGCCAAGATGTGATTAAGCCTATGCAAACTTTCACTCAGAGCTATTTTCAACATTCAAGCTATTTCCACCAGCTGGTTTACGTGGTGCAAGCGGTTCTCATTTGTTAAATTGGGACACTGAAGGATGTACAGGCTAATTTTAGTTCTGCTTCGCAGGTGCAGATAATAAGGTTAGCAGAACAATAAAAAGTAGCTGCTAGTCCGGCATATTACAGAAGAGGATGCCGTTTTCACAGCACTTTCTCCTTTTAACGAAAGGAAGGTTTTTCGCATTCTCACCCCATCCGTGTGGCAGAGGTCCCAGCGGGTCAAACTCCTTATTCTGGGTGGCCGAAGCCTGATCCTGCAGCTACAGGATGACACAAAGGAAAATTTAATGGCTAACTGTGTTTATATGTTATAATATGAAAGTAAATGCATGCGTTTGGTTTCCTCACCCCAATGATGAATCTTTGGTTGAACTGCTGCATGGCTCCCTGCAGCTGATTGCGCTGGTGCTGCCACTGCTCGTAGTTTCGCACCGTCTCCATTGTGGGCCGCTGCCACGTGGTGGTTCTGCTAATGTGGTCCACAAAATACACCCGGCCCATCGGGTCCGCACGCCGCTCCCAGCTATGAGAGAGAAGTAAATATGAGACCAAAAATACTTATGCATTAACATTTTGATTAACATTTGAAACAACTTTGAATACCATGTATAACACCTCCTAAGAAGTCCATTTGAAGACAAATATATATATACACACATACAGTACTGTGTAAAAGTCTTAGGCCACTGGTATTTTCACCAACAAAAAAAATGGTTTTAAGTCAGTTATTTCTATCTTTTGCTGTAGTGTGTCAGTAGGAAATATCAGTTTACATTTCTAAACATTCATTTTGACCTTAATTGTAATAATCCAGTGAGATTTTGTTTGCACAAGGAGTCTGACAACAGCCAGTGCTCCACACAGAGATCTGATCTGACCATCATCCAGTCTGTCTAGAATAACATGAAGAAACAGAATAAACTGAGACAGACTAAATCCAGAAGAACTGTGACAACATCTCCAAGATGCTTCAAGAAACCTACATTCAAAGCTACCTGAATACTTATATCCAAATGTACCTAGGGCAAAAGCTGTTTTAACCGCAAATATGGTTTACCAAATGTTGATTTAATTTAGTTAATAGAAGTTAATTGATAAATAAAATCTATTTATGGCATTATTTTTGACAGCATCCTCATTTTACAGCATTTTTACACAAGTGCCTAAAACTTTTAACAGTACTTAGCAGGTAGGTTTCTTGAAGCTTTTTGGAGACATTGCCAAGGTTTCTGGATTTAGTCTCAGTTTGTTCTGTTTCTTCATGTCATTCCAGACAGACTGGATGATGGTGAGATCAGATCTCTGTGTGGAGCACTGGCTGTTGTCAGACTTCTTGTGCAAACAAAAATCTGACTGAATTATTATTACAATTAATGGCAAAATGAATGTTTGGAAATGTAAACTGATATTTCCTACTGACACACTACAGCAAAAGATAGAAATAACTGACTTAAAACCATTTTTTGTTGGTGAAAATACTAGTGGCCTAAGACTTTTGCACAGTACTGTATATATATATATATATATATATTTATATATATATATATATATATATATATATATATATATATATATACATATATATATATATATGTGTGTGTGTGTGTGTGTGTGCATTAACATTTTCGTGAACAAACTGAAACAACATTGGACATTATTTACAACACCCCCTAAGAAATGTGTCAGTTTGGGGATGGGTAAAACCAACGGAGGCCTTTTTAAAATACATAGAAAAAACTGTAGGTAATTATGACTTGCAATTGCTAGATATAAACTCACATTTGTGGGATATAAACTTGCAATTGGGAGAAAAAAAAAATCTGAATTATGAGATGTAAACTCACATTTCTGAGAAGCAAAGACCAAATTATGAGATATAAACTTAAAAAAAAAAAAAAAAAAAAGTCAGAATTGTAAGGAAAAATACATTGTGGAGCGAAGAGGAAACTGACATCACGTCGACAGACAAGACAGAGTAGGTTACTTCTGGTATTGAACAAGGTCTCAGCTTTAAAATGTTTTAGAGAAATTCAAACAATAAATACCGTTTTGTGGCTCTTTAATGTGTCGTGACAGATCACTGCATTGACTTATTAGATCAATGACGAAAGCACGAAAAAAAACATCAATTAACATCAGAACCGCGGAAAGATGTCAATACACACAATGTTTTAAGTTTAGGTCCACTGAAGTTAACCTACTTTCCTGTCTGATTTGTTTGTCGGACAATGGCAGATTCAGCGTTATGATTGGTCAGATCACCTGTCAATCAAGCTGTTTGCGAACAGTCAGTTGAGAGAAAAAGTCAGAATTGTAAGAAAAAACCTCAGAATAGTGAGATATAAACTCAAAATTGTGAGAAAAAAAAAGACGTGTGAAAGACAAAGTCAGAATGGCAGATACAGTATGAACTCAAAATTGTGAGAAAAAGTCAGAATTGCAATAAACAATTGCGAGAGAAAAGTCAGAATTGTGAGATATAAACTTAGAATTGTGAGAAATCATCAGAATTGACTCTTCGCAAAAACCCGCTCTCCTTAGTTACTGTTGCTATGTCGGACAGTGTATTTGTCGAACAATGGCAGATTGAGCATTATGATTGGTCAGATCACCTGTCAATCAAGCTGTTCGCGAACAGACAATTGTGAGAAAAACTCAAAATTGTGAGAAAAAACAGAACTGCAAGAAAAAAAAGATGTGCAAGAAACAAAGTCAGAATGGCAGATACAGTATAAACTCAACATTGCGAGAAAAAACGTCAAAATAGCAAATCAAACTCAAAATTGCGAGAAAAAGTCAGAATTGTGAGATATTTAGAACAGTGAGATTTAAACTCAGAATTGAGAGGAAAAAAGTCAGAATTGTGATTAAGCCAGAATAATGAGAAACATAGAATTGCGAGATATAAACTCAAAATTGTGAGAAAAAGTCAGAATTGTGAGAAAAAAGTCAGAATTGCAACAAACAATTGTGAAAGAAAAGTCAGAATTGTAAGATATAAACAAAATTGTAAGAAAAAGTCAAAATTGTGAGACATTTAGAACAGTGAGATTTAAACTCAGAATTGAGAGAAAAAGTCAGAATTGTGATTAAGTCAGAATAGTGAGAAACAAAGTCAGAATTGCGGGATATGAACTCAAAATTGTGAGAAATCATCAGAATTGACTCTTCGCAAAAACCCGCCCTCCTTAGTTACTGTTGCTATGTTGGACAATGTGTTTGTCGGACAATGGCAGATTCAGCGTTATGATTGGTCAGATCGCCTGTCAATCAAGCTGTTTGCGAACAGTCAATTGAGAGAAAAAGTCAGAATTGTGAGAAAAAACTCAGAATAGTGAGATATAAACTCAAAATTGTGAGGAAAAAAAACAGAATTGCGAGAAAAAAGACGTCAGAACGGCAGATACAGTATAAACTCAAAATTGTGAGAAAACGTCAGAATTTCAAGAAAAAAGTCAGAATTGCAATAAACAATTACAGGAGAAAAGTCAGAATAGTGAGATATAAACTCAAATTTGTAAGAAAAAGTCAAAATTGTGAGACATTTAGAACAGTGAGATTTAAACTCAGAATTGAGAGAAAAAGTCAGAATTGTGATTAAGTCAGAATAATGAGAAACAAACTCAAAATTGTGAGAAATCATCAGAATTGACTCTTCGCAAAAACCTGCCCTCCTTAGTTACTGTTGCTATGTTGGACAATGTGTTTGTCAGACAATGGTAGATTCAGCGTTATGATTGGTCAGATCACCTGTCAATCAAGCTGTTCGCGAACAGACAATTGTGAGAAAAACTCAAAATTGTGAGAAAAAACAGAACTGCAAGAAAAAAAAGATGTGCAAGAAACAAAGTCAGAATGGCAGATACAGTATAAACTCAACATTGCGAGAAAAAACGTCAAAATAGCAAATCAAACTCAAAATTGCGAGAAAAAGTCAGAATTGTGAGATATTTAGAACAGTGAGATTTAAACTCAGAATTGAGAGGAAAAAAGTCAGAATTGTGATTAAGCCAGAATAATGAGAAACATAGAATTGCGAGATATAAACTCAAAATTGTGAGAAAAAGTCAGAATTGTGAGAAAAAAGTCAGAATTGCAACAAACAATTGTGAAAGAAAAGTCAGAATTGTAAGATATAAACAAAATTGTAAGAAAAAGTCAAAATTGTGAGACATTTAGAACAGTGAGATTTAAACTCAGAATTGAGAGAAAAAGTCAGAATTGTGATTAAGTCAGAATAGTGAGAAACAAAGTCAGAATTGCGGGATATGAACTCAAAATTGTGAGAAATCATCAGAATTGACTCTTCGCAAAAACCCGCCCTCCTTAGTTACTGTTGCTATGTTGGACAATGTGTTTGTCGGACAATGGCAGATTCAGCGTTATGATTGGTCAGATCGCCTGTCAATCAAGCTGTTTGCGAACAGTCAATTGAGAGAAAAAGTCAGAATTGTGAGAAAAAACTCAGAATAGTGAGATATAAACTCAAAATTGTGAGGAAAAAAAACAGAATTGCGAGAAAAAAGACGTCAGAACGGCAGATACAGTATAAACTCAAAATTGTGAGAAAACGTCAGAATTTCAAGAAAAAAGTCAGAATTGCAATAAACAATTACAGGAGAAAAGTCAGAATAGTGAGATATAAACTCAAATTTGTAAGAAAAAGTCAAAATTGTGAGACATTTAGAACAGTGAGATTTAAACTCAGAATTGAGAGAAAAAGTCAGAATTGTGATTAAGTCAGAATAATGAGAAACAAACTCAAAATTGTGAGAAATCATCAGAATTGACTCTTCGCAAAAACCTGCCCTCCTTAGTTACTGTTGCTATGTTGGACAATGTGTTTGTCAGACAATGGTAGATTCAGCGTTATGATTGGTCAGATCACCTGTCAATCAAGCTGTTTGTGAACAGACAATTGAGAGAAAAAGTCAGAATTGTGAGATATAAACTCAAAATTGTGAGGAAAAAAAAAAACAGAATTGCGAGAAATAAAAAGACGTGTGTGAGACAAAGTCAGAATGGCAGATACAGTATAAACTCAAAATTGTAAGAAAAAGTCAGAATTGCAATAAAACAATTTGCGAGAGAAAAGTCAGAATTGTGAGATATAAACTCAAAATTGTGAGAAAAAGGTCAGAATTGCGAATAAGCTTAAAATGGTGAGAAACAAAGCCAGAGTTGTGATAAAAAATTGCGAGAGAAGAGTCAGAATTGCGAGAAACAGTCAGAATTGCAAAACAATTAGCAAAAAACGTCAGAATTGCAAGAAACAATTGCGAGAAAAGAGTCAAAATTGTGAGAAACAGTCACAATTGCAAGAAAAAAAAAAAAGTGTGAGAAAAAACTCAGAATTGTTACAAAAAAAATTCTGAATTGCTATAAACTCTAGAATTGCAAGAAAAAGCCAGAATGGTAAGAAGCAAATTCAGAATTGCAAGAAAAAAAAAATCAGAATTGCAAGTAATTTCTGAGAAGTAATGTATGAATTGTAAGATACATACTTGCATATGCAAGACAAAAAGTATGAATTGCTGAATAAAAAGTCACAACTGAGAGATAAACCGCAACTACCTGTTTAATCTATTATTCCATAGCAGAAATAAGCTTCCATAGAAACCAGCCTAATTACAGACTGATTAGTAGAAATGTTATTTACGTGGTCCATCAGCTAGTCAGTCTTGAAAACATACAGCATTTCAGTACTAATCACAATGAAGAAAAGCTGGTCCTACAAACAACTAGGCTGCATTTCTTTCAACAAAATATAATTTATTTTGTGATAAAATATGACCTGGAAATGTTCTTGGTTTAGTAAGATTCAATTAGTCACCATTTGGCAATTGTTTTATATACTACAAAATATCAGAAAAGTTAGTGTATGTGAAATAGCAACTAACAAATGAGATCTTGTGTTGAAACATCAAACTTGCAGATCCTGAATTATTAAGCAAAAATATGAAACTCCACCATACTGCACTGTACTGACTCTGCTTTACAGTTGAAATATGTTTTAAGTATGCGTCAAGTATGCGTAGTACATTCTTCCAAGGGCGTCTCCAGTAATTTAGTGACGAAGGAGGTTTCTTACCCTGTCGGCAGAGGCTCCGGTCTCTCCCACGTCGTCCTCTTTTCCACATGATCAACATAATACAAACGGCCGTTCTGATCGACACGCTGCTCCCAACTACACACACACAAACCGATTTAAACATTTATTTCAAACAAGATTTACTCAGAATTAAAAAACACATTTTTAGAAACAGGAAGCATGCATTTTCTGATGACAAGCTGATTTGTAAATTCGGGAAGTGATGTATTGTTTACTGACGTACCCGCTCGGCAGAGGTCCAGCGTTGACAATGCTGGGAATCCTGCTGGGGGCGGGGACTACACTCAGGGACGTCCTACCAGGCTGCTCCACTGTGGGGGCGGGGCTACATTCTGAGGCTCCGCCCCCTGTGGGATTCCGAACTGGAGTGTCAGAACGGGACGAATCGCTGCCGTCAGGAAAAGAGCTGGTAGAGGAAGCTGCAAAGAAGGGTGAAACAGTTCACCACCATTTCCTTATTGCAGTAAAATGGGCTTTTTTTTCAGCAACCAACATAAATGCCAAGCAGGACAAACACATGCATACTATAATAATAAATATTTTTTGTAATCAATCAAAAGTGACAGTAAAGATGTTGATAATGTTACAAAAATTTCTATTTCAAATAAATGCTGTTCTTTTGAACTTTCCATTCATCAAAGAACCCTAAAGTAATAAAATGTATCACTGTTTCAACAAAAATCAGCATATTAGAATGATTTTTGAAGGATCATGTGACTGAAGACTGGAGTAATTATGCTGAAAATTCAGCTTTGATCACAGGAATAAATTACAGTTTACATATATTCCCATGGAAAACAGCTATTTTAAATTGCAAAAATATTTTACAATTTTTACTGTATTTTTTGAACTAATAAATAGAAACAGTAATGTGTACAAACAAATACATGCATACTTAAGAAAAACTATATATATATATTTTTTATCAATCAAAAGTGACAGTAAAGATTCTATTTCAAATAAATGCTGTTTTTTTTTTAACTTTCCATTCATCAAAGAACCCTAAAAAAAAAAAAAAAAAAAACGTATCACCATTTTAACAAAAATCATCATATTAGAATGATTTCTGAAGGATCATGTGACACTGGAGTAATGATGCTTGATCCTAGAAATAAATTAGTTTACAATATATTTCAAATGAAAACAGCTATTTTAAATTGCAAAAATATTTAGCAATTTTATTGTTTTTACTGTATTTTTGAACTAATAAACAGAAACAGTAATGTGTACAAATAAATACATGCATACTTTAAAATAATAATTTTTTTTTTGTAATCAATCAAAAGTGACAGTAAAGATGTTGGTAATGTTACAAAAATTTCTATTTCAAAAAAATGCTGTTCTTTTGAACTTTCCGTTCATCAAAGAACCCTAAAAAAATAAAATGTATCACCGTTTCAACAAAAATCAGCATATTAGAATGATTTCTGAAGGATCATGTGACACTCAAGACTGGAGTAATGATGCTGAAAATTCAGATTTGATCACACAAATAAATTACAGTTTCCATATATTCACATGAAAAACAGCCATTTTAAATTGCAAAAATATTTCGCAATTTTACTGTTTTTACTGTAATTTTTAAACTAATAAATACAAACAGTAATGTGTACAAATACAAGCATTCTTTAAAAAAAAAATAATACATTTTTTTTAATCAATCAAAAGTGACAGTAAAGATGTTGATAATGTTACAAAAATTTCTATTTCAAATAAATGCTGTTCTTTTGAACTTTCCGTTCATCAAAGAACCCTAAAAAAATAAAATGCATCACCGTTTCAACAAAAATCAGCATATTAGAATGATTTTTGAAGGATCATGTGACACTCAAGACTGAAGTAATAATGCTGATAACTCGGCTTTGATCCTAGAAATAAATTACAGTTTACAATATATTCACATGGAAAACAGCTATTTTAAACTGCAAATTTTTTTTGCAATTTTATTGTTTTTACTGTATTTTTGAACTAATAAATAGAAACTGTAATGTGTACACATAATGTACAGTAATATTAATATAATCATAAATCATACAATATTAATAAATAATAAAATGACATAATATTCACTAATATGTAATAACATTTACCAAAAAATTAATACATTTTTTTTTTATTAAAAAAAAAAAAAAAAAAAAAAAAGAAAATTACATCTGTTAGTAGGCCATAAAAGATTCATTATCAGCTGATGCTGGCCAAAAATCTACCAAAAAATAAGCCTGGATATTATTTAGAATTTTCTGACTTTCTTTTTGACTTCATCCAACATCTTCTGACATAAAAAAGTAGCATATTAAACATTAAAATACCATAATCAAACGTGTATGTAAGCTGGTCTCACCTGGGGAGGACGTGGGTCTGCGTGGGGTCGGCGGGGGAGGTCGTGAGGGTCGCGGAGGTCTCTGGGGTCGCGACCCTCTGGTTGACACTGAAGGAGAGTCCATTCCGTTCACACGGCCGTTGGGAGCCGACGGCTGATCCTGAGCGTCTATGACCGATGGCGAAGGATCTCTGCTTCTCCAGAGAAACACACAGGACATCAGGTTGAGATGTTTTGTTTAAAACCATGCATACATGATGATTGTCCAATCAAACTACTGCATGCGTGATAACAACTAAAGAAACTGTATGTGTTATTTCTGATTGTTAATAAATGACTAATATGAAGATACCTTCTGCTCAAGTCATCATTAAGCTCAGACTCCCCATTTAAAATATCTGGAAAAACAATGACATTAGTTATTGGTGGTCTTTTATGTGTGAAATATTAAATATTAATATCAAACGAACAGAGTGACTGACTCTGGTTGTTGGCCTCGGCTGACTGGAACATTTCTGGATCCACCTGCAGGCCGTCCAAACACACGGACAGATCGCCAATGCTATCAGTCTGATCTCTGTCTGTGCACAGCTGCAGCGTCTGCACCACCTCACAGACTGAAAGAAACAGTGAAAAAGAGATGCTGATGGAGAAAAGAGTCTGAAAAACCTCCAAACCAAAACAATCAGGGTTAAAATGACACTTAATTACAACTGAAAACACAATAAATATACAAATACAACTTGTATTAAAATATACATATTTATTTGCAACATTTAAATTAAATTATTGAATGATTTATTGTTTTAAAAACAATTTAGAATGTCTTTATTTAAAATTTTAAATATGTATATATTACAGAAATTATATTAACAGTTTATAGCATAAAATAAAGCAATAAGCCCCAAGAACGGTTATTCCATATACGTAGTAAGGTTTCCCAATATAAAACAAAGCACATAAAGTATAATGAAATTAATAAAAACGTTATTCTTCCACCAAACAATGTAGTTCCTCAGAAACGGCTGTGGTTCCGGTTGCCGAGCAACACACAGACGTAAACAAAAGTGTGTGTTTGTAGAGTAATTTGCAACAGCTTGTAATGGGGCTCAACCAAACAGAATGAAGAACTGAAACTATCCGTTTTATAATTATATACATTTATATCATATAAATTAAATTCATATTTTTACATTTAAATTAAATTATTGAATGATTCATTGTTTAAAATTATATATATATATATATATAAAAAAATTTAATCAATTTTTTTAATTAATCATTCAATACTTTTATTTAAATTTAAAAATACGAATTTAATTTATATGTATAATATATGTTTTTTATTTAATTAAATGTATTATATTTGTATAATACAAATTATTTGTATATTATAAAAGAATAACTATTTAAATTTTTGACGTTTTATTTATTTTTAATGTTGATTTTTATATTTTTTATTAACATATATATATATATATATATTTAGATAGATATAGATATTTAAATAAAAAAAATTATTAAATTTAGACTATAAAATACAAATTACAATTTAGAATGTAATATCAATATTTTTTACTTGCATTTTTTTAAAGTTCATATTTAAAAACTTGTCTGTCTAATATAAGTCATGTTGGAGCTGATAAACAGTAACTTTTGCATCTTTTGTAAAAACAATAAATGCAGCTAATTCAATGAAACATTACTTATATAAAAAAAATACATTTATATTTTTTAAATTTAAATTTCACTGAATTATTTATTTAAAAAATAACCTGTACTTTTAATTTTTTTTTTAAATAATCAGTATTTTTAAAATTTTACTTAAACTGTCTAAACATATTTTTAGATTTATATTACATTAATCACATAATTTATACAATTATATAAACATTTAAAAAAAAGTTTTATCATAATAATTTATGGTATATTTTGGATAATACATGCAATGAGCATTTAGCCAACAAAAATGAAAACTTAGAAAGCCTTACAGCTCAAAAAAAAAAAAAAAGTTTTCACGTAGATGCCATCATTTTTTGTTTTCAAAAACAAACCAGAAAGACTCCAGTGATCAACAATATGCAACAAGCACTGTTAATAGAGCCTTTATTACTCTTTAATGTGGTTACTGTGGTTAACTCACTCTTCATGTCATGTGATTTGAGCGTCTCGCTGACGTCGAGCGTCGCCACACCCAGCAGAACGTCCGACTTCAGCGTCTGGTGACTCCAAACACGGAAGATCAGCTTGCTGAATGGAGTCACAATCCTGATGGACAAACACAACACAAACTCAACCGCTTGACTTGGCAAACACCAATAATAGAAACTACAGCCAGTTCTGACGTCATTGTTTAACAAACACTTCACGTCAGGAACATAAAAGCAGTTTTACAGAGAAATGACAATGGGCATCTGAAGCTAAATCAGGAACTGGTAGAGCCTGTGACAAATCAACAACACAGACATGAAATCAAAGCAAACTCACACAGTGAGCGACTGTTTCCATTTGGGCGAGTGCGTGTTGTTGCATTTCTCCGTCTTTTTGGACTGGCCGTCCACACACACCTCCACATACGGACTCGGGCCGAACCAGTTCTTCTTGTTGTCCTTGAGTTTGGCCGAGATCACTGCGAACAGGAAGAGCGAATGGTCAAAACAACTCGGCACGTCCACGCTGTTTTTTTTTGCAAATATTTGCGAACACGTTTTACTAAACATTACCACAGAAAAGCAGGTATTTTTTCTTCCTAAAAATGAAAATACACTATATCGAAACTAGATTTTTTTTAAAATAATGTGCATTAATATTCATAAATTTGCATACTTTAAAAAAAATTCATGTCAACTGCACAAAATTTTTTTACCTTTTTTGCTTAAATTAGTAATATACACAAAATGTTTAATAAAAACATATATGCAAATAAACAACTTTACAGCCTTTAAAAAACAAATTTATAATAAACCCTGTTGTTTTTTAAGTTTTAAAAAACTAAATGCCTCATAAATTCCTAATTTAAAAAAGAAAAAAATACTGATAATTATGAGTAATATCCTTTAAATGCAAAAATACAGGTCTGTACCAGGGTTATTATAGTTACTGAAACTACTAAAACTATTAAAAACATGGAAATAAAGCTGAGATAAAATAAAATGTAAATATTAGATGAAAACATGTTGCCTTGGCAACTAACTGAAATAAGTTTCAATGGAAGCACTAAAATGACTGAAAATAAATAAAAACTAAAACAGAAATAAAATAATAAATGAAACATAAAACAAACATGAATAAAAATGACAAAAGCACATTAAAAAAAAAAAAAAAAATCAAAAGAAAACAGAAAATATTAAAGCTCATTTAAGTTATTAAAACTATAGTAGTATTAAAATAAATAAAATAAAATAACTTACTTTATTATATAAGAAAATTTATAAATTTATGCATAGAAAATAAGTCAACTTGTGTGCATTATATGCAGAAATTTGCATATTGTTACAAAATTCATGTTGACTGTACAGAAAATGTTTTATAAAAACATGCATGCAAATAAACAAGTTTATAGCCTTGAAAAAAGCGAATTTATGATAAACCACATGGTTTTTAATTCATAGAAGAATAAAAAAAATTAATTGACTCATAAATTGTAAAAATACTCCTCTGATAATTACCATTGATATAGGTCAGTACCAGCTTTATTATAGTTAAAAAAAAAAAAAAAACTAAATGCCTCATAAATTCCTAATTTAAAAAAGAAAAAAAATACTGATAATTACGAGTAATATCCTTTAAATGCAAAAATACAGGTCTGTACCAGTGTTATTGTAGTTACTGAAACCACTAAAGCTATTAAAAACATGAAAATAAAGCCGAAAATAAAATAAAATGTAAATATTAGATGAAGACATGTTGCCTTGGCAACTAACTGAAATACGTTAAGTGGAAGCACTAAAATTACTGAAAATAAATAAAAACTAAAACGGAAATAAAAAATAAATTAAACCTAAACAAAAATGAGTAAAAATGACAAATGAACACGAAAAAAAATACTTCAAAAAATAAACTAAAATTAAAAAGAAAACGGAAAATATTACATTTAAGCTCATTTAAGATATTAATAAAAACTATAGTAGTATTAAAATACATAATAAATAAAATCAAATAACTTTATTATATGAGAAACTTTCTAAATTTATTTATAGAAAATAAGTCAACTTGTGTGCATTATATGCACAAATTTGCATATTTTTACAAAATTCATGTTGACTGTACAGAAAACACAAAATGTTTTATAAAAACATACATGCATATAAACAAGTTTATAGCCTCATAAATTGTAAAAATATTTCTCTGATAATTACCAGTAATATCCAGTGTTATTATAGTTACTGAAACTACTAAAACTATTAAAAACATTGAATTAAAGCTAAAATAAAATAAAATATAAATATTAGATAAAATTTAGACATGTTGCCTAGGCATAAGGCAAAATAAGTCTAAGTGAAAGTGCTCTACTGGAAATAAACAAAGACTAAAACGGAAATAAAAAAAAATACATTAAACCTAAAACAAAAATCAATAAAAATTACCAAAAAAAATTAAAAAGAAAACAGAAAATATTACATTAAGGCTAATTTAAGATATTAATAGGAATAAATAAGTCTTATTTTTTATTTTATTTGTTTTTTATTTGTTTTTTTAGTCAAAGTTGCATAATCCTACCAAACAAAATTAATGTTGCTAAGTAGTTTAATGTTAGAAATGTTAACATATCAATAGCTATCAGTAAGTTTACTAACTTTCTTTATTATATAGAAAATGAGTTAACTTTTTAGTATTATTATATGTATTAAAATAACTACTAGTATTAGTAGTATTAATTATATTAATTATTATAAATGACCCTGGACCACAAAACCAGTCATAAGGGTCAGATGAGAAAATTGAGAAATTGAGATTTATAATGTTAAATCTCTGAATAAATAAGCTTTCCACTAATGTCTGGTTTGTTATAATAGGACAAAATTTGGCCAAGATACAACTATTTGAAAATCTGGAATCTGAGGGCGCTTAGTGAAGTTCTTAGTAATGCATATTATTGACCAAAAAGTTGATATATTTATGGTAGGAAATTTACAAAATATCTTCATGGAACATGATCTTTACTTAATATCCTAATGATTTTTGGCATAATAGAAAAATAGATCATTTTGAACCATGCAATGTATTGTTGGTTATCGCTACAAATATACCTGTGCTACTTAAGACTGGTTTTGTGGTCCAGGGTCACATATTAATAGAATTTGTATAGTATTATTATAATATTAACTTATCAGTCATGTATGAATAACATGCATAGATAGCTTCCTCAGTTTGGAGATGGCTGGTAAATTAAAGCAAAAACCGGGTCTGTGTTGTGTGTTCATATGTGTATGATATTCTATTTGATTTTTTAGACTTTTGTTCTGTTTTATTAGACAGGAAAACTGAACCCGTGCACCACGGCTCCTTTACTGCTCCATCAGAATTCAAATATCAGTGTTTATTAATGTGACAAAACATCAAAGTCCAGTGATCAGACAGTCGGAGGATGAGGAAGAATGTCACATCAGATACATCACAGGTGGAAACATATGCAAACCTACCCACGATCTGCAGCTGCGCTTTCATTGGGAAGCCATTAGCAGGGCCTGCTTTAGCAACACTGCAGGCCATGACATAGGGCTACACTGAGACCTGCAAGCACAAAAACACACAAAACAACACGTTAACATGCGCCTGCTATTAATAACGCACAATGAAGTTTGTTCAGGCAAATGTTTGTACATTTTCAGGACATTATTTAGCTACATGGCAAACAAAGCAAGGTACAGTTCTGCTTGTTGATATTCAAAATAAATCAAAGATCTCATGACATTAATCTCAAAAAAGAAATAAATAAAGCAACTATTTTATCCTCAAAAGTGCTCATTTTAGCAGTGAAAACTTGTAAACCTATTTTTTTTTTTTTTTTTTTACAGTAAACCAATATGTGACCCTGAACCACAAAACCAGTCTTATGTTGCATGGGTATATTTGTAGCAATAGCCAAAAATACATCAGATGGGTCAAATTTATCGATCTTTATTTTATGCCAAAAATCATTAGGATATTAAGTAAAGATCATGTTCCATGAAGATATTTTGTAAATTTCCTACTGTAAATATATCAAAACTTAATTTTTGATTAGTAATATGTATTGCTATGAACTATTGGACATCTTTAAAGGTGATTTTCTCTATATTCTGATTTTTTTTTTTTTTTTGCACCATCAGATTCCAGATTTCTAGCTTTCCTTTCCTAACAAACCATACATCAATGGAAAGCTGATTTATTCAGCTTTCAGATGATGTATAAATCTCAATTTCAAGAATTTAACAGTTATGACTGATTTTGGGGTCCAGGGTCACATATAGTCCTTTTATTTATTTTTTTTATTTTTTTTAAACTGTAATTTTCTGTATGCAATATGCATAAATTAATATACCTAAAAAGTAACTTCAAAAATATTATAATCTCACTTAATATTTAGAAAAATATAAGTAAGATTTGTTTTATTATAGTTTGATTTATTTTAATTTTTTAAATAAATCTCCTATGCTCACCATTTATTTGATTAAAATTACTGTAAAAATGTGTAATATTGTGAAATATTATTACAATTTAAAATAGCTGCTTTCTATGTGAGTATATTGTAAAATGTAATTTATTTCTGTGATCAAAGCTGAATTTTCAGCATCATTAATCCAGTCTTCAGTGTCACATGATCCTTCAGAAATCATTCTACCATGCTGATTTGTAGCTTAAAAAAAAACAAAAAAAAAAAAACACATTTTTGTGTAAACTATGATACATGGCGTTTTATGAGTCACTTTTGACCAATTTAATCCATCCTTGCTAAATAAAAGTGTTAATTCATTTTTTAATACTTAAAAAAAAAAAAAAATTAAATATTTGTCAGTCTGAATTTTTATATTTATATACTATTTAATATATTTATTTTTTAATATTTATATTTGTTTTTTTGCCAAGCGGTCACCAAGCAGTTTCAAAATATTTAATGCACGAAGTAAAAACACAGTTAAATTTAGTTAAGTAAACGAGGTCAGATTGGATGACTATGACAAGACAGTAAAAAAAATGATGCAATTTTTCCATGAAATGCATGACTTATCCAGCACGACAGAGGAACTGAAACTCAAGGAAAACACAAATCAAGCTCACCATACTCCAAAGCCGTAAAACAGCAGCAAAAGATGAAACTAGACAATCCGCATTTGAGAGAACAAAAAATGAGATTGTGCTTTCATAGCCTTGAAAGTGTTGTCAGCTTTCTCTGTTTCCTGTTGTAAAGAGATCCCAGATTACAGGCGCTGGGCTCGGTAACTTCTCCTCGAGTTACGTCACAATCAAACTGAGACGCTCACGTGTGTCTCGCACAAGAGAGAGAGATCAGAGTAAGATCTGAATAAACTTTCACTGGAGCTGATCTCTGGGTTAATTATTCATCGGCGATCGTGTGTCGGCCCACAATAACAGCCCTGAGGAAAGACCGACGCAGACGTCACAGATAAAGACAAAAAACACCAGCTAAAGGCAGTGATAAGCTTCCAGGTAAGAGATTATGACAGACGTGCTCCTTCATAATCTAAATGTCACTCAGCCAGCGAGAGAATCCGCACTGTTGAATCACAAAACGGGAGTTTCTGCTTCTGCCTGATGTTTCCTCCTAAGGTGATGAGCGTCGTCTTCAACATCAAGAATTTCTGCTGTCAGTTTAATGTTCAGTCAATATGAGTTAATCATTGAAGAGTCAAACACCCTTTCAAAACGTCAATCTGTTTGTTTGAGAGACGCAACTTGACAACTTCTGACTCGACCAATGGTGTGAGTTTGGGGGCGGGGCTATCTGTCAGATGGAGGGAGTGTCTGTGGTGATAAAATGGACAAAAAAATCTCACAGCAAAACCTGAGGCATATCTGGAGACCAGCATATCAGAGAGATTAGCCACCTAGCAAACACCCAGAACACACTAGCAACTCTTTATAATCCAAAAACTCAACACACTCTTTACAAAAGAGTACTACAGTGAAACAGTAATATCATGGTACTTTTATTTACCACATGGCTGTCTGGAGTATTTGATTGTAATAAATAATAAAATTGTAAAAAAAATAAATAAATCTGTAATCTATCATGCAAATCTCTAAATATATCTATAATCTACAAACATTTATTTTGGTACTCGATTAATCTGTCGATTATTTACTCGATTAATTGGGTAAGCTTGTCAAAATGTATTTCTATGTGTATAGTCTCAGTCTTCCACTATATTTAATGTGCGTTTTGTCTATAGAAGTGTGTTATTTACTTCTGTAAGGTGACGTGATGTGATTAATCGATAATTGTTGTTGATTACTTTGATTATTCACTGTACTATATCATAGTACTTTTATTCACCACATGGCTGTTTTAAATATTTGCTCGTGACAGCACTTTATAACCAAGTCTACGTTTGCAACTGACATTTATTTTGGTACTTGGTTAATCTGACGATTATATACTCGATTAATCGAGTAAGCTTGCCAAATTTTATTTCTATACATATAGTTGTTGTCTTCCGCTATATCTAATGTGTGTTTTGTCCATAGAAATGTGATATTCACTATTGTAAAGTGACTGATGTGATTAATCGATTATTGTTGTCGATTACTTTCATTATTTCATTATCACTATAGTATGTGATAGTAATATCATAGTGCTTTCATTTACCACACGGCTGTATGGAATATTGGGTTTTGATGGTATTTTATAACCAAATCTACATTTGCAACTGACAGTTATTTTGGTAATTGATTAATCTATTGATTGTTTGCTCAATTAATCAGGTAAGCTTGCTAAATTTTACTTCTGTACAGTATATAAGGGTATGCTGTGTTATTCACTTCTGTACAGTGACGTGATGTGATTAATCGATAATTGTTGTCGATTACTTTCATTATTTACTGTACTATGGTACAGTGATAGTATGAGATAGTAATATCATAGTACTTTTATTTTCCACATGGCAGCATTTTTTAATCAAACCTTATTTGCAACTGACATTTATTTTGGTACTCGATTAATCTGATGATAATTTACTCGGTTAATTGAGTAAGCTTTCCAAATTTCCATACATATAGTTTGTGTCTTCCGCTATATCTAATGTGTGTTTTGTCCATAGAAATGTATTATTTACTTCTGTAAAGTGATGTGATATGATTAATCGATAATTGTTGTTGATTACTTTGATTATCCGATGTACTACAGCACAGTGATGATAATATTGTAGTACTTTTATTTACCACATGGCTGTCTGAAATATTTGGTTGTGAGAGCATTTTCACCAAATCTATGTTTGCAACTGACATTTATTTTGGTAATCGAATAATCTGATGACTGTATACTCTATTAATCAGGTAAGCTTGGCAAATTTTATTTCTATACATATAGTTGCTGTCTTTCTCTATATCTAATGTGCGTTTTGTCCACAGAAATGTGTTATTCACCACTGTAAAGGGACATGATGCGATTAATCGATAATTGGTGTCGATTACTTTCATTATTCACTGTACCATAGTACAAAAAAAATCATAGTATGTTTATTTACCACATGGCTGCCTGAAATATTTGGTTGTGACAGCATTTTATAATCAAATCTACATTTGAAACTGACATTTATTTTGGTAATCGATTAATCTGTCGATTATTTACTCGATTAATCAGGTAAACTTGCTAAATTTTACTTCTACACAGTATATAAGGTCTCTCATTTCTGTGTTATGCTGTGTTATTCACTTCTGTAAAGTGACGTGATGTGATTAATCAATAACTGTTGTCGATTATATTCATTATTCACTGTACTATGGTGCAGTAATGATATGAGAGGGCAATATCATAGTATTTTATTTACCACATGGCTATCTGGAATATTTGATTTTCACAGGCATTTCATATTCAAACCTACATTTGCAACTGACAAACTGACAAAACTGACTAATTGATTAACCTGCGATTATTTACTCAATTAATCGGGTAAACTTTACCAATTTAATTTCTATACATATAGTTGCTTTCTTCCGCTATATCTAATGTGTGTTTTGTCCATAGAAATGTGTTATTCACTTCTGTAAAGTGACGTGATGTGATTAATCGATTATATTCATTATTCACTGTACTATGGTACAGTGATAGTATGTGATGGTCATATCCTTGATTTTGACATTTCATAACCAAATCTACATTTGCAACTGACATTTATTTTGGTAGTCAATTAACCTGTCAATTATTTACTCGATTAATCGGGTAAGTTTGCCCAATTTTACTTCTATACATATAGAGTTTCTGTCTTCTGCTATATCTAATGTGTATTTTGTCAATAGAAATGTGTTTTTTACTTCTGTAAAGTCACATGATTTGATTAATCAATAACTGTTGTCAATTATATTCATTATTCACTGTACTATGGTACAGTCATGGTAAGCTAGTAAGCTTTCCAAATTTAATTTCTATACATAAAGTTTGTGTCTTCCGCTGTATCTAATGTGCGTTTTGTCCATAGAAATGTGTTATTTACTGTAAAGTGACGTGATGTGATTAATCGGTAAATGTTGTTGTAATTACTTTGATTGTTCATTGTATTATGGTACTTTTATTTACCACATGGCTGTCTGGAATATTTGATTGTGACAACATTTTAAAAATAAATTTACACTTGCAATGGACACTTATTTTGTTAATCGATTAATCTGGCGATTATTTACTCGATTAATCAGGTAAACTTGCTAAATTTTATTTCTCTGTATATAGTCTCAGTCTTCCAATTTATTTAATGTGCGTTTGTCCAAACAAATGTGTTATTCACTTCTGTAGAGTGATGTGATTAATCGATAATTGTTGTCGATTATATTCATTATTAACTGTACTATGGTACAGGGATGGTAATATCATAGTACTTTTATTTACCACATGGCTGTCTGGAATATTTGGTTGTGACAGCATTTATAACTAAATCTACATTTGCAACTGACTTTTATTTTGGTAATCGATTAATCTGTCGATTATTTAATCGATTAATCAGGTAAACTTGCTAAATTTTACTTCTATACAGTACATAAGGTCTCTCATTTCTGTTAAATGGTGTCACCATTTTATAACCGAATATATTTGTTCACAACTGACATTTATTTTGATACTCGATTAACCTGTCGACTATTTACTCGATTAATCGAGTAAGCTTGCCAAATTTTATTTCTAGAGGAATACAGTTTCTGTCTTCCTCTATATCTAATGTGTTTTTTGTCCATTAAAATGTGTTATTCACTTTTGTAAAGTGACATGATGTGATTAATCGATAATTGTTGTCGATTACTTTCGTTATTCACTGTACCATAGTACAGTGGAAAAATCATTGTACTTTCATTTACCACATGGCTGTCTGAAATATTTGGTTGTGACAGCATTTTATAACCAATTTTATAATCTGTAATCCAAGTCTATAAATCTATCTATAATCTACAAACAATTATTTTGGTAATCGTGGTATTTACCACATGGCTGTCTGAAATATTTGGTTTTGACAGCATTTTATAACCAAATCTACATTTGCAACTGATATTTATTTTGGTAATCAATAAATCTGACGATTATTATCTCAAACGGATAAGCTTTTCAAATTTTATTTCTATACATATAGTTTTGTCCATAGAAATCAATAAGTTCAATCAATAAGTTTTATGATGAAGCAATGATTAAAAATAAAACATTCTCATCCGGTACCATATTCAAAAGAAATTACTCTCCATACCATGGTACTTTTAGGTATTTTTTGTTACTTTTAAAAGTAATGCATTACAATATTGCATTGCTCTATAAAAAGTAACTAACTGTCCTTTTTTAAGGAAAGTAATGCATTATGTAACTTCTGTGTTATTTTTGTTTTGTTTTTGCAAAGGTTCATTCACACCAAATGTGAAATTAATAAGCCGCAGGCTAAAGGAAGTGCCTCTGCTCCTCACTCTCAGTATCTCTCAACACAGGGGTGTCAGTGAATAAATGGGAAAACAAAGTACTTTGTTGAATTTGAAAAAGATATTTCATTGCAAACTCTATAGACATTTTATAGACATAACACGTAATATGACTTACATCTCAACACAAAACACTTCCAGAATGGGTCATCATAAAACAGACTCTACAAACTAAATTACCATACTAATAGTTTCCTCCAAAATACCAGTTAGTATAGTCATTGCTATTACTGTAAACTCGTCATAAATCTACAATGTAGGCCCACCTCCTTTAGACATTGTAAGCAGCTTTCAGGCCTTTACAAAATAATACTATAGTGATACTGTGGTATATTGAGGTATAAGCTGAAAAATATCTGGTAATGAATGGGTACTTTATTGATATACAATGATTAGCATGATATTTTAAGTTAATTTAAATAATATCACAACATTACCAAGTTAGTTAATTACTACACTTAAAAAAGTGCATTTTATATCTACCACAGTAGTACAATACCATGGTATTCTTGGAATTTTCACGGCCATTTTAATACCATGTTATCTATCTTTACACTATAGTGTTACTATTCTGTTTTCGATGGCTAATAACAAGTAACAAAACTTAAGCAACTATTTTTTTGGGTGCAAAAACCATTTACTGCGTTATTTTTGGTAAATGTTGATGGAGATCAGTCAAGCAGCTTCAGGACAAACCTGTTTAGCTAGGAAATATTTAAATCATCAAATCAGCTGAAACCAAAACCAACAACAAACTCAAGCTGAAGATCTGACATGACAGTATTAACATGCCACATGTGTTCATATATGACCCGATCATAACCAGCAAATAAACGTAGAGAAACATCTTCAGGCACATGTTATTGATTCTCCCTGACTCTCATTGTCAAAACTGAGCTATTTATATGAGATTCAAATAGTCAAAGTGATTGGTGGAGCTGTCAACACGACTCAGTATCACTATAACGCAATGCACATACATAAGCGCATATACCGACAGTAAACTACAGCGCACAGTCTCAATCAGCCGACAGTCTCTTACCCGAATGTATCGGTGGGTCAGATGTGAGGCGTAAAACCGAACCGATCCGTCTTCAAAATAGTTTATTAGACGATCCGTACCGAGCGACTCCGGCTCAGATCAGGAATGAACTTCCGCCATCTTCACGGCAACACGTCATCAAAGACGCTGTTCTGAAATCAGCCCTTCCACTCCAGCCAAACTCCGTTTCAGATATTCTGCCGTTATTCCACCAGAGGGCGCTTTATGGCCGAGACATCCTGTTCTCCATTGAGCCGCATGCAAATCTCAGCAAGTTTTTTTCTTATTACAGGCGTAAAAGTAGACGTAAAAGACTCGTTTTTGGGATAAATATAAAAATCCGCCACAAAAATAATATTAAAAAATAGCTCATTAAAGGAGAAGCCCACTTCCAGAACAACAATTTAATAAATAATATACTCACCCTCTTGTCATACAAGATATTCATGTCTTTCTTTCTTCAGTCGTAAAGAAATGATGTTTTTTGAGGAAAACATTTCAGGATTTTTCTTCATATAATGGACTGATATGGTGCTCCGAGTTTGAACTTCCAAAATGCAGTTTAAATGCGGTCTATAACGATCCCAAATGCGTTTGTAAACGATCCCAGCCGAGGAAGAAGGGTCTTATCTATCGAAACGATCGGTTATTTTCATTAAAATAATACAGTTTATATGCTTTTTAATGTCAAACGTTCGTATGGTCCTACTCTCCCTGAACTCTGTGTAATCTAGCTCAAGACAGTTAGGGTATGTAAAAAAACTCCGACCATATTTTTTTCCCTCAACTTCAAAATCGTCCTATATCGCTTTTTTGCCTTTTTTGTTAAAGGTGTTTGATCTTCTTTGCATGTTCACTTTGCAAAGACTGGGTCGGAACTTCTGTAGCGATGTAGGATGATTTTGAAATGATTTTTGAAGTTGAGGGAGAAAATACGGAGTCGGAGTTTTTCGACATACCCTAACGGTCTTGAGCTAGAATACACAGAGTTCAGGGAGAGTAAGAAAAGACGAGCATTTTACATTAAAAAGTGTATAAATTGTATTATTTTTATGAAAATAACCGATCGTTTTGATAGATAAAACCCTTCTTCCTCGCTTACAACCGCATTTGGGATCGTTTGAGGCCACATTTAAACTTTGGAAGTTCAAAATCGGGCATCATATCAGTCCATTATATGAAGAAAAATCCTGAAATGTTTTCCTCAAAAACCACAATTTCTTGACTGAAGAAAGCAAGACACAAACATCTTTGATGACAAGGGGGTGAGTACATTATCTGTAAATTGTTGTTCTGGAAGTGGACTTCTCCTTTAAGTAATAATAATCGACTGTGATTGGTCCATCCTGACCAGCGCTGAGAAAAACTACACGACCAAAGCGCCTATGCTGCAATTTACTCGAGTAATAACACTGAGAAATTTGAATAGCCATTGAATTAAAAGCATACAGTGAACATGCTCATGCTAATTACAATTCTACCTGCTAATTCTAGATACAACTTTAATTCTCAATAATAATTTAAACTTTACATTGACAAAATAACACATTATACTCAAACATACACACCAGTATACTTACATCATACTATATGTGCATTTTATATATTTGCAATGCATTACTTTTCACATTTAGATTATTTTAGCAAATACTTTTATTTTCACAGTAATAAATAATGAACACTGCAACCAGCAGGGGCTTCACACCTCATGGTAACACTTTGCAGACCAATGTCAAATTTTACACCTTGCAAACTCTCATGCAAGTCACCATCACACAGAAGAAGCAGCTCTTCCTTGAAATGAGCAGAACCTCAGATGCTCAACCAGAAATAAAACAGTGGCGATTCCCACCAGACCAGACAGAACCAGACGAATCAGAGCTTCAGTGATGCCACAGTGATCCAGACAGCCTGAAAGAGATGAGACTTTCCTTACGAAAAAATAAGTTTGTTCAAGTGTTCTATTAGTATACCTCTTTTAAACCAAAAAAAATACTTAAAATGACATTTAAGTATACTTGACTTATACTTAGAAAAGTCTAAATATATTTGAGCTAAACTGAGAATCTGTGTTTTCATTGTTATACGCTAGGGGCGCTATTGCACATCTCCTGTACAGGATTTCCAAAACACAAGTGAAGAAGAAACCTGAAACAACAGATGCTTCCACATGTAATCTAACACAAAAGTCAGACATAAAACAGCATCCAAACCATAGTTATGCAAAATTGTGTAACATTATGGAATAAAATGTCGACGCATGAAGAGGTAATTATCATGAATAGTCTTTTTTTTTTTTTTAGCTTTTTGTTCACAATGTTTATTTATTTTTTATTTATGAAACTCATTCAAGTGTTTATAAAAGAATGCATGAAGCTAGAACAAAATGTTTTTGTTTACAAGCAGATACCATGTTCTTTCGATGTTTTGTATGTTAATTTAACAAATTGTATACAAATTAATACCTAAATAGGGACATAATAGTATAGTTAAAGTATGATGTAAAGTTCACTTAAAAAAAAAAAAACTTACGAGTACTACTAGTAGTTTACTGAGACTATACTTCAAAGTGTGCTAAAAATGCATAAAAAGTATTTAATTAGTAAACTATCAGTATACCTATAAGTTCACTTTTAGTATACTTGCAGTGCAAACTGAAAACATAGATGTAAACTAGTTGTGTACTCAAACTTTACTACTGTTGTACTTAAAGTATATTTAAAAGCAGTGTTGGGAAGGTTACTTTGGAAATGTAATAGGTTACAGATTACAAGTTACTTGATTTAAAATGTAATAAGTAGTGTAACTTTTCAGTTACTTTATTAAAGTAATTTAACTTATTACTTTTAATTACTTTTTGATTACTTTTCTAAATTTCTAATATTTTCAACAGTGAATCATTTTAAAACATTTAAACCAGGCAGAGTTAACCTAACAGTAGCACTTAACACTGATTACTGTCAGACTTTCAAAATCCTTTATCACTTGAATTAAGGTTATAATAAGTAAGGGATAATATACATCTTTATTTTGCGATAACAACTGGCTGGATGTACAATATCTCACTTATTACACACCTGTTTGATAGATTATTTAGAAGTTTCGTGTCAAAATAATTAGACACAAAACACTGATTTGAGCTGAAATATTTCAACGCAAAACTTCTATTAAGAAATCAGTTGCTAGCTTAATGGCAAGTTCAAACTAGACGTTTTAGGGATACAGTGCAGTCGTATCACTTTTTTTACACAACATTTCACCACATAAATAATTAATTAGTAGTACTAGTTTGTTAGTTATCTTGTAATCCATTACAGTGTATAAAGAAAAAACGGCAGCTGCGTTTGTATGAAACAATAGAGTGAGTCCACGATACCAGGATGACAGAATTTAGAAATTGTCTACATAATATTGAATTAAGTTTAAATATTTTATTAGCTAACCAAATGCAAAGCTTCCGCCAAGTAAAACTATTAAGCATATAGCACTGACTTAAGCTGCCCCGAATTAGTCTGAGTTATTAGCTTTTACCAGTTGTTATCAGGGAATAATCATACCTTGGAATGTCATGACTGACCAATCAGAATCAAGCATTCCACAGAACTGTGTAGCACAGCTACCACAAATTCAGACTTTTTTTTTTTTTTTACTTATTTTTTGGGGCTTTTTATGCCTTTTATTCTGATAGGACAGTAGAGAGATAACAAGAAAGAGCTGGGAGGAGAGAGGGGAGCGGGATCGGCAAAGGGCCTCGAGATGGGAATCGAACTCGGGTCGGCGTGAGCACAGTTGCGTTATATGTCAGCGCACTAACCACGAGGCTATTGGCACCAACGCCCCAAATTCAGACTTCATTGCGAGGTTAAATACAGATTTGAAATCATAACAAGAAATAGTTTAATAGCTATGATACTGGGTTTGAAATCAAATGTTTGCATAGTTATGACAGAAAACACTAGCATCTAACAATGCTTTGGAAAAAACAATCTTGAAAAATAAAGTTTATGCATAAACCCAAGTAGGAAATAAAACAGTTATCGAATAAGCATATGTCCTCTTCTGTGTCCTAAACTCCTGAAACATTGGTGTTTCATTTTAGAGCAGTCAATGCAATTTATAAAAGAAGTCAATTGAATCTGTAAATGTGTGAAATCACTGCCATTTTTCAAAAGTAACTGTAATTTAATTACACATTTTTTCTCAGTAACTGTAACTAATTAGAATTACATTTATTTTGTAATTAAATTACGTAATTACATTACATGTAACTAGTTACTCCCCAACACTGTTTAAAAGTATACTTTTATATATTAGAAAGTGGGCCAATGTAGTCCCAAGGAGTATTGAAATAGTACACTTACAAGTATACTACTAGTAAACTGATAGTTGTATACTTACTACATGAACTTTACTTAAGTATACTTAATAAAATAAACTTGAAGCATTATTTTTGATAAGGGTTATTCATAAACATCTGTTAAAAAATAAAAAAATAAAAAAAGGCCACTTTGCACAGTGGTCATTGTGGTAGGAAGCAAGTTTTGTGCTGAATGACTTCTGGTACCTTCCTGTTGTGAGCAGATCTCTTTTATGTGAAGATGTGTTGTCTTGTTGTTCACTGGGTTTGCAGCCGTGCAGCTGTAAGTCCCTGGATCATTATAATGGAGTTGTAATGGTAAACTGAGGTTGATGCTGAGATCAGGATTGCTGGTCTGGTTCAGCATTTCACCTCCTTTATGCCACGAGATGAACAAGCCTCTATCATTTTTTACAGAGCAGACCACAGAGCAGAAGTCTTCTATTGTCTGTGATTGCTTCAAAGTACCTGGTAGAGATTTGTTTTGCATGTTACATTTAAATGTTAAAGTTCATGCAGTCTTTATTTTGTTGCTTTACTGAGTCAAAAACAAGCTCCTCCCCCTCTTGCCCAGCAGTGATTTAGAGGGAGCCTACAAGACAAGATGGCAACCAAGTGAACTGTCTTAAAAAGACTCACCTGAGGATTGGTGCACAATAACCAATGATTTGCTCTCAATAGAAGGTGCAGAGACAGGTGCTTTAGGGCAAGAAAAAATATATTTTAATAGCCACATTTTTGCAGAAACATTATTTACGATTCTAATATCATAATACTTTAATATTAATATCCACAGCCAGGTATGCATTAAACGATAATCAACAATGTAAAATCATGTAATGCACACCTAGCTGTGGATTATCTTGCTTATACCACACTCTCAAAAAAAAGGCACAAAATCTGTCTAATATGTGTCCCTGGAAAGAATTATTTGTGATGTTTTTCTTGCTTAAAATTGGACACGATAACAATATCAATAAACATTTGTATTATTTTTTTTATTTATATGTATTTTTTAAGTTTGTTGCTTCAAGGCAACATTGTACCACAACGGACAAAATGAAACATTTGATATTTTCATGCATAAAAAATAAAAATATATAAAAATATTTTAAAACATCAATTTCTTTAATCAAACATTTGAACAAACAGATTTATCACATTTTTGATGTATTGCACATTTCATATTTAACAAAAAGTAAGATTTCATACCCACATGTTGTTTTCAGGCAACACTGTACCATCATGGATCACAAGTATAACCAAACTATCATATCTGTTATCATATCATAAGTAAAAAGAAAAAAAATAAAAAATTATCATAACCTTATGTTAATATGTACCTTATCCTTACAAGCATGCATATACACACACAAGCACATGCATGTAAAATCCCCTTCCTCACTAATGACTCCTCACTGCTTGTGAAAGCTGAGGAAGCACTTTTTCTCAACAGAATATGTGCAGATATTGTATATGAATTACAATTCTTATAAATGCATTACAATATCATGCAAAAATGCAAAAACATTTAGATAATTCTAACTTTTTTCCTTACAAATATCATATACATGTATTTTATCCAATAAGCCTGGTATGGCCATATGTGATTCCATTATGGTACAATGTTGCCTTGAGGCAACATGCAGTTTTTTTGTAATTTCCTATGATATATTTGATGATATATTTTGTAGAGTTTTTGAAAATACTTCTTTACTAACCAGTGAAGGTGACTCAGATTTTTTGTCTGCAATTATGTGGATGAAAATTTTTGAAAACTGTACTATTCGTTGGAGAAAATATGGAGTCATGTGACATGTGCACATGATCTGAAAGTGAAAACAAAATGGACCCCTATGGGTCATGTGACCACTTTTTTGTAATCCCATTTATTAGTGTTTGACTTTACTGAAATACCATTGATCAATTAAAAAAATTTTCTCATTTTATTTAAAAAAGCAAAAATAGGCTGTGTTGCCTGGAGGCAACATGGTACCATAGAGGGTTAAAGGATATTAAGTAAAGATCATGTTCCATGAAGATATTTTGTAAATTTCCTACTGTAAATATATTAAAACTTAATTTCTGATTAGTAATATGCATTGCTAAGAACTTCATTTGGACAACCCTAAAGGTGATTTTCTCCATATTTAGATTTTTTGCCCCTCAGATTCCAGATTTTCAAACAGTATCTCGGCCAAATATTGTCCTATGCATCAAACCATGCATCAGTGGAAAGCTTATTTATTCAGCTTTCAGATTGTCCAGGGTCATATGTAACTTTAAGATATATAATAAGGTACAAAGGTGCACCTTTTGAAAAGGTACCACCCAAGTGACAACAGCTGCAGCTGTAACTTACCATATACATCAACTTTGAACTTTCTCTCAGAGATGTGTAACCTGATGGTGAGAGATACTTCATAAACTCCAGAATCACTGGTACTGATATTCCAGATGGTCAGTGATCCACTCTCTTGATCTAGTTGTAATCTGTCAGCAAATCTCTTTTCATAATGAGTAAAAACTTTCTCATTATTCATCTGTGCTATACGGGTGGTAAAATTGCTTTTAAAAAACCATATTGTCTCAGTGTCTTTGTTTAGTTGAGTTGCTCCTGTACGTAGAGTGAGAACATCTCCTTCCATCACTGTCCTCACCTCATCCCATTCAGCATTCACCAGATCTGAAACAATATGAAAATGCATTAAACATGGGTTATATTTTGTTAGCCTGTGTTTGTGTCATGATGTAGGGAGCCCTTTCAGCTGCTGCTGCTGGTGAGCTGATCACTGTGGAAAGTGAATTAAAGGAGAAGTCCACTTCCAGAGCAGAAATGTACAGATAATGTACTCACCCCCTTGTCATCCAAGATGTTCATGTCTTTCTTTCTTCAGTTATAAAGAAATTATGTTTTTTGAGGAAAACTTTTAAGAATTTTTCCCTTATCTAGCGAAACAATCGTTATTTTCATTTAAAAAAATACAATTTAAGTACTTTTTAATCTCAAACACTCATCTTTCAAGACAGTTAGGGTATGTCGAAAACTCTGATTGTATTTTCTCCCTCAACTTCAAAAATCATTTCAAAATCATCCTACATCACTGCAGAGGTTCCGACTCAATCTTTGCAAAGTGAACATGCAAAGGAGATCAAACACCCTTAACAAAAAAGGTAAAACAGCAATATAAGACGATTTTGAAGTTGAGGGAGAACATGAGATGGGAGTTTTTCGACATACCCTAACTGTCATGAACCGGAAAAAAACAGAGCTCAGGCGGAGCAAGACAAGACGAGTGTTTGAAATTAAAAAGTATATAAATTGTATAATTTTTATGAAAATAACCGATCGTTTCGCTAGATAAGACCCTTCTTCCTTGGCTGGGAATGTTTACAACCGCATTTAAACTGCATTTTGGAAGTTCAAAATCGGGGCACCATATCAGTGCATTATATGGAGAAAAAACCTGAAATGTTTTCCTCAAAAAACAATTTCTTTACGACTGAAGGAAGAAAGACATGAACATCTTGGATGACCTACATTATTTGTCAAGTTTTGTTCTGGAAGTGGAGTTCTCCTTTAATGCTTTGGAGTAGAAGTGAATATTGCAGAATGGCTTACTTCCCAAAAGTGAAAAGTTGAAGAGGAATGATCAGATCATAAAATGCTCCTGCCCACACTACAAATACAAGAAGTGGCTTGAGAACAAGTCCATCAGACTCATGATTTGGAACTCTACAGCTGGGAGATTTTTTTTAACTATTAATGAACTGTCTGAAGCCATCAGTATTGGGTGGAACAGTACTGACTCATCTTCCTGTAAAAAGTTGTCTACAAATTTAGAGAAACAGATTAAACATTTAAGGAAAGCAAAGGGAAAGGCCATCCCATACCAAGTTACTTTATCTATAGTATTTGTGCAATTTTTGCTAATTTCCTGGCTATTGTGGTTAAAATGGTAAACATGTGCATTATTAAAAGCTAAATATGTAGCCATTTTTGGCTTAGCCCCAAAAATGTCAGGTCGTTTTCTCTATATGATAGCTTTCCACAAAACTGAACATTTAATTCTTTTGACTTGACTTGTCTTTTGGCTTGATTGTTTGTACTATAGGTTCGAAACCTAAAAGACTTGCATATGTGTGACTTCCTCCCATCTCTAAACCACAAAGAAAATGTCCATCACTGCCACCAGCTCTCAAATAACTTTCCACTGAAGTGACGCATGTATCGATTTTTTTCTTTGTTTTATGATATGTGGATATAGTGCAACAAGTTTTTTCAAAGACAAAGACTTGATCAATTTCTTCAAACTACATAATGACTAAAAAATGATTAGAAACAGAGCCACAGCATCTTTATACTCTAATAATATTTATTTTACAGTTTGCATCAATGATACTTAAATTATACACTGTCAGAAAAAAAGGTACAGTTCTGTCGCTGGGGCAGTACCCTAAGGTACAAAGTGAAAAGGTACAAATATGTACTTTTAAAGTACTAATATGTACCTTTAAGGTACTATTATGTACTGTTTAGGGGTAGGTAAGGTACAAAGATGTACCTTTTCACTTTTGTACTTTAGGGTACCGCCCCAGCGACAGAACTGTACCTTTTTTTCTGAGAGTGTATGAACCTGCCTTTTTATACTAAAACTCATGGTTAAGCAAGGGAGCATTTTTAGATTTCTAGATTCAAGACTGGGGAACGGTGATTGTCCATTCTGACGTGAACGGCAAGTTTTATTAAACACATTTACTGTGAACATTGTTTGTTGCATATCGGTTATTGTAAGAATAGAAGAGCACAAAACCCAGTACGCCGACTACCAGATCCTGAATGTGTTTCAGGTTAACCAACTGGAGAACATGAATTAACATCTTATGATAGAAATCAAACTTTTTTTTTTTTTTTTTTTGTATATCTCAAGGTAATATCTTACCTGTAACATAGATGAAAAACACAGTGAAAACCCACATGTTGATGAGCATCTAGAAGGTATATTATGAGGTTGTGCCTTCATGTGAGATCTTCTCAGTAGATATACTGTCTCTGTTATATGTTCTCTGTCTGTTTGAACTTTTGATTAGCCTAGTTTCCTGTTTCCTGTCCTTTTTGTGGTCTTTCTGTAGTTCTTTTGGCTCCCTTCATTACTCCCTGGCTGTGTCTTGTTAGTTCTCTGTGTAAATATACGTTGTTCTTTGTTGAGTCTAGTCATTTGTGGATGTTGCAGGTGTCCTCAGGTCTGCTCTTGTGATTCCTAGTTCCAGTTCTGCTCTCGAGTGTCTTTGGTTTTCTGTTCCTTGTTTTTGTTTATTGTATATTTGATTCAATTTGCATTTTGATCCTACTCTTCTCCCTTGTCTCTGAATTCACCCAACGTTGCAGAAGACTCAACCAATGACTTGATCCAACATCAAGGTCAGTTTGCCTCCATCAAGGCAGTCGTTCTTTGAGGACCACAGCAGAGACTTTTTTTTTGCAGACCTTCCTCTCAATGTTTCTTTTTACTGCTATGGAGTAAATAAACATCTCCAATCACTACATATCTATGATGGTCCTTGAGGGTCACTCTGTGAGTTCCTGGGACACCTGTACACAGTCAGGCAGTGGGGAGCCAAAAGAACTACAAAAGAGACAGGAAACTAGACTAAACAAAGAGAACATGTAACAGTCTCAACAGGAAGTTACCATGAAATCAGTTACATCAGCTTGCAGCAAAATACTCACACCTACAGTTTTGCACTTGATCGCTTGTCTGCTTACATGATGTATTTTAAATGAAAGAGCTTTATTTTTATTTTCAGTACTTCAGTACATTGAAATGCATTTTAAAATAAGCTTCTAAATGTATGTTTAGTAGTCCCTATAACAGATGACACAGTTTAATTGTGGTGCTTCTAATTAAGCTGATGCAAATTTTGTACAAAATACACACACTCATCTTTGCACCAAGTGCAAAACTTTGTTTTACTTCCAAATTACATGTAAAGTTTCATGATTTGTATTCAGAACGTGATGAGACACAAATACCCTCGAATACCATGTCGGAAAATCAAAATAAATCTCTGAAAACACTTTTATTTTTTTTCGCATTGCATTTTCACACTATAAGTGTGTGTCATCGGGTAATGAGAAGTTCTACACACATTTGTTGTTTTCATGCTCACTTGGGCCAAATGCAGAAAATACGTCATGCAAGTAGACGAAGACTCAAGTGCAAAGACTGCAAGTGTGAGTTTTTGGACAAGGACAGTGTGGATTTAGCGTGCGTTAAGAGCACTGCGCTTTGATTTTTAAGACCAGTCTTGCACACTTAATTCCTGTTGCATGCATGTGCTCTCAGAGGCCAAGGCCACAAGTGTGTGTATTTGGACAGGCCCAGCATCTTTAAATTTATTAATTTGTTTACTTGAGTTCTTCTCACATCATTCTTTTCAAACATGTTTGAAATAATTACATCTTGTTTTAATTTACAAAAGTAACTTAAAACACAGAGATGGCAATTTGATTTTCACTTTTCCAGATATTAGTGGTTATTGTTTAGAATTAATATTTCAGAGCTTTTTTTATTTTTTTTTATTTTAAAATTAAATTTTTTTAATTTTTTATTTATAGTATTCCAAGCAATTATCTGCTGAGGAGGGAAAATCGGTGCAGGTTAATCAAAACTCAGGATTTCAGATTTAGCTAATACTCAAACCTCATTTGATACTTCCTGCCCATAAATTGAAGACAAATCATGTGACATTTCCATTTAATTACTGCCCACTTGTACAGCCTTCCAAAACATCAACTTTCCTTATGCTGACTTTATAAGCCAAGCAGCAGAAGAAAATATGGCAGGGATGTTGATTTTACCAGTTATTCCAATCCATTGATTCCATTCTCGGCAACTCTTTCTGCAGGTTCTATATTACACCACTAAGTGGCGACAAATGACTGTCTTTTGTGTGCTGAGAAACCCCTGGGCCTTGCCTGTAAACCTCAACAAACCACTTACAGAGTCACTTACAGTCATTCTTCATAACACTAGTAAAGGATTTCACCCCCCAAAAACCTCACTTTGTCAGAAATACTTTTAGTCTTGGAATATATCTCAGTATTGTTGTACTGTTTGTAGATACATAGCAAATTGCTGTCTAGGTCAGTTTCGTATGTTTTTGTAGGCATAGGTTTTGAACTTAAGCTTTACAGTTTTGAAAAGAGTATTGTGCCAATTGGCCCTCAGGTTCAATTAGTTTGGGACTTTCTTTGTGTCTGAGTGCAGGGGCGCAGATGGGATTTTTAAACTGGGGGGACCAAACTGTCAGCAAATGATTTCAACTCAGTTATTTTGCGTAATTTGGGCTTTAACTAATGCTCAAGTAGTTACACTGCATAATTTGGGCTAATGGTTTGCACTGAAAAAGCTATTGGGGAATTCTTATTTGAAATCATGGATAAACAACAACTAACAAAGGTAAACAAAGGCCTGCCTGATCAACACTAGCAATGCATGATCAAACTGTTAATTGTCTAGTATGCCAGTCACCCATCAAAACTTCATGCATTATGCTAAATATGTTTTATTTAGCTAAAATTTAACGTGGTCGCATTTGTGCGAGTGCATGGTCTGCATTGCTCCAAAAGCGTCTGCTTAATAAAGCGCGCGTTGCAGCAGGAGTCAGAATTCACTGATCACATAAAGAGAGGCGCAATCAGGGTTAATTTTAACACACGTAGTTGAAATATTTCCACACGAGCTAGCATAACCAAATTTACTGTATACAGAGAAAAAAGTGCGCCCAAATTCAAAAGCCTTGATGATATCGCTGAATATTTATTTTACCATAGTAAAAGTAAATTTCTGGCTGAAGTATTTTTTAGTATTCATTTAAAATGAGACAAATCTGATATTATTTTAATCTCCAATCTGTTATTTATCATTTGTTGTTTATAGTTTATTAATGCTTGGCAAGTCAGTAGAAGACACGAAGCAGTTTTATATTCCAGTCGCGCTGATGGGGAAAGTTGTAACACTGCGTTACAATCTGCCCCGCTATTATTAAACTATGCTATCCTATGACATTAGCAATGGAATTTTCACTATTTATTTTTATGTATTTTAAAAAGAAACCAAAAGAAACAGGTGAATAAAGACTGACAATCAATGTTTAATGTTGAGAAATCATTATTTCAAGAATTTTTTTGGCTCGTTTATGTGTCTCGTGTGCTATGAGAGCTGTGTTTGGAGGGAGGGGAGTGTTTTTCTGAATGTGTTTCATCTATTTGCGCACATTGTTTTCAGCTATAATGTATAGCTGTGTTTTGCTATCAAGGCCGTCCCACGCATGGTTGCGATGTGTTCATTGTGAACCTCAAAAATTAGACTTTTTTTGATTCTTTAAAAACGCCATTATTTTATTTGAAAAAGTTATTCGTTTTATTTTATTGACAAAATATTTTAGTTTGTCGTGTATGTTTTTTCATTCGATCAGATGACATTTTAAGCTGTTATATGGTCATGTTACAACTTGCCCCTCGCATGTTACAGTGTACCCCACATACGGGGCATGTTGTCACTTTTTAGTTCCTTTCTTTTGAGGTAAATAACGAAAAACGTATACACTGTAATTATGAAAGAAAGCGACATATTTCACAATACATGAATTACACTTACGAGTAACAGTAAATGCTGCAAATCATTTTTCCTTACGCTGGAAACGTGATTTACACCTTTACAAAGCTCCTCTTGTGCATGCAAATTTAACTTACACTTACAGTCTTATGTACACTTGCACAACGCTTACTCTTTACATGCAAATCACCAGAAGAGGATTTGTCAAGGATGTTCATTTCCACAGTTTTTCCAATCTGTTGAATCCATTCACAAAAAAAGAATTGAGGAACTGTTTTCTTGGGTTGTATTGTACGCCACTAGGTGGCGACAAATGAGTGTGGTTCTGTCTTTTTACTGTGCCTTGTAAACCTCAATAAAACTAGAGTCAGAGAGTCCTTCTTTATAACACTGGTAAAAGTGTTATGAAGAATGACTAAAAAAAATCACTTTGTCACTCATAAAACAATGATTTAAAAACACTTTTAGACTTGGAATATATCCGTATTGTTGTAACTACTGTAGATATGTAGCAAATCGCTTATTTAGTTGTGTTTGTTAGGTTTTGAACTTAAGTTTAACAGTTTTGAAAAGAGCATGTAAACCTGTGCAAATTAGCCTGTGGGTCATTGAGTTTTGGCTTTGTTTGTATCTGAGAAAGAAAAGAATTCGTGTAATTCATGTAAAGCAATGACAGCCTTAATGATTCACAGTTTGGCCCATATAGACTGTGTGAAGAGTTTTGGAAAATAAATCTGACTTTTAAAAAGTGAAGTGCTCGCGAGCGCCCTCCATGCGTCGCTATAGTCAAAGCGGCATTACGTCACAAAAGTGCGGACTAGTTTCCTGATGTGCAAGTGTCTCTCACTGACAAACGCTATTTGAAATTTAGTCCCGAAATAAATATTTGCATTAATAAATGCATGAATAAATAAATAATTATTCACCCATTCATGATGCATAGGTATTTCTTGCACTTGGAATTGTTACCTTTAGACCAAGACAAAAAAACAAGAGAAAACACACACACACACACACACACAGAGAGAGAGAGAGAGAGAGAGAGAGAGAGTTTAGGGTATGAGCTTGATTTTGGACAACAGCGATGACGGAGAAATCCTAAGAACCGTATCATCCCGCCACATGTGAAAATCTAATATTGAGGCTGTTTATCCATTGTCTACCCCGACCTAAAAACAAAAACTCAAACTGGATTATGTCAATACTTTAGTACACAGCAACTGAATTTACATGAGGTATGTTCGACTTGAGATATGTCACCTCCTTTCATGCAGCGTTACGCAGACCAATCGATGTACATCAAAATATCGCGAGAACGACTCGACAAAGCCGTCTGCTCATGAAGCTCTCGCGGTACTTTACGCAGCCTGTTTTGCACCGATTACAGGAAACCGCCCTGTTGCCACTGCAGCCATGATTCTTCGTCGTTTTACTCCATGATGGTAACCTTCGCTATCGTCGTAAGTAATGTAAGTAAAGAATTTAACTATCTGAGAGCATGTTATTGAATCTGAAATAATTTAGTAGTCGCAAAACATATTTACATAATACGAGCTACATTAATAACATATGACGTAGACAGATGCTGTGCATTGCCTATCGCATGTTTAAGAAACATGGTATTCAAGCTCACATCGACAGTCTAAATTAAGTAAAAAGATTTTCTGAGTACCAGTCTGGTTGGCTATGAAACTGGCCTCAGAGTCACAGAAAGGACTGTCTGGTACAATAAAAGTCTTTTCGGATATGTCTAACTGCATTGCTCCAATACAAAAGCCGATCGGTGTACCGAAATTCGCATAGAGTCAACACCCATTAGAATAAATGGAGAAGACGTGGTTTATAACTTATACTGCAGCCGGCCACCTGGGGGCGATCGAGATGCTTTGGCACATAGGGTTACAAAATACAAGTACTGCTCACTGCAGAGCCAAATGGCCTCCAGGTCGCCCTCTCTGGATATCCAGCTCCACCTCCGTGTGAACTAATGGGTGGAGTTATGTTTAGGATAAGGTAAGGAGTAGGGTTAGGGTGTGGTTTGTCTATCTCCACCCATTACCTCCAGCGAGGGGGAGCTAGAGCTCCAGCTCCTCCCATTTGGTTCTGCTGCGAGCACCCGCTCCGATTTAAATGGCCATGTCAGTCACAGCTGACTCTAACAGGAGCTGAAGCCAAACTTTACACCATCTAGCCTTAGCGAGAAAACCCGCATCTGGAGTGCTGTTGTGTAGTTGGTGGTGATATCGGAACGCGTCTTTTTATTCAAACATTCAGCGCTGCATATGTATTTTTAAACTAATCTGGGAGATTTTTTGGAACCGTATTAAAGATGAAATTCTTCATCTTCGTCTTCGTCATATTAGTTTCAGGTAGGTAATTAGAGAATTAGGGGTTAATGGAAAGTTGCTTGTCTTTTTTTTATTGAACTCTAAAACTTCACTGTCCGTTTATTCTACGAGGATTTGGGCTTGCTTTTTCAAAAAGTCGCTTAAAGATTTAAGCAGTCTGAAGGCGCGTATTTCAACCAAGGCAACTCCTTGGTCCGCTCCCGCGGTTGAAATCTGGGCGTGAGTCGCGTGTTGTGAAAGTGTTAAGGTAAACGCTGTTTGTGCGTATCGCATGGGATGTGTGCGTGAGTGAGTGAGTGAGTGAGTGAGTGAGTGTTGTGGTATAGTATGTTGACTTTTGAGATAATGTCTAGGTCATGTTAGGGTGTGTTTTTTCCCTGAGATGTAAGTGCACACAGCCAGCTCAATTCACCAACGGTTAAGTGATTGCAGTGATTTTAGTTTTACGTTTGACATTCATTAGACATTCGGTTTCATACCAATTAAAGTCTTCGTGCCTGTTATGTTTTGAGCTCAAACTAACTCAGATAGACATAAATATAAGCCCTTTACGTTGCACAAGGCTTAGTTTCAGGAAAAAAAAAAATAAAAAAAAGAAAAGAAAAAAAAGAAAGAATTAATTAAACTCTGCCACCGTTTGAAATAAAGTCATCAAACCAACTGTAAAATATTCAGAATATTATTCCCTATAATGCACAAGGCTTGTTTTGTCGGATTATGATTTTATTATTTTTATATATGGTACTGAATCCATATTTCTTTGTTTTTATATACTGAACTTCTTAAATTCATTAAATCTGCCACCGTTTGAGATAAAGTCATCAAACCAACTGTTAACTATTCAGATTATTATTCCCTATAATGCACAAGGCTTGTTTTGTCGGATTATGATTTTATTATTTTTATATATAGTACTGAATCCACATTTTTAATGTTTTTTTTTATATACTGAACTCACTTAAATTCATTAAAGTCTGCTACCGTTTGAAATAAAAGTATCAAACCAACTGTAAAATATTCAAAATATGATCACCTATAATACACAAGGCTTGTTTTTTCAATTTCATGGTACCCAAAACATTAATGAAATAATTTACATGTTATTCAATTCAATTCATATTATTTTTTTTATTTCCTGAAATAAATACACTATACACTTTTTAACCACAAATGCTCATCTTGTCCAGCTCTGCGATGCATATGTGTACTTTGGTTCAATACAGTTAGGATATGTTGAAAAACTCCCATCTCATTTTCTCTTCCATCTTCAAAATCATCCTACATAGCTGTTTTAAATTTTTTTGTAAAGGGCATTTGATCTTCTTTGCATGTTCAATTTATGAAGACTGGGTCGGTACTTCTGCAGCAACATAAAAATAAACAATGCACGCGTATTTCAAAATAATATTACTTTACCTTATTGATGAGGTTGTTTTTGGAAGACAAAAACTTGTGAAACACTGTTCTAAAACATAATAAATACTTTCTTTCCCAAACAGTGTGTCCTGCTGAGTTGAATTTGGAGGCAACTGATGGAGAAAATGTTACCATACGTTTGGAAACTGCTGAACTGGACAGAGCTGATCGAGTGATGATAACTCGTACAAGAGAAAGTGAGAAAAAACTAATTGCGCAGTACTGTTGCTGTGCCCAACGTGGGGACTGTAATGTTGTGAAAACACCGGGAGTCTCACTGCAAGTTAAAGAAGGAACCTTAACTCTTCTATATGTCAGCTCTAGAGACTCAGGCTTCTATGAAGCAACAATCATTGTTGGAAACAATGTGTCCAAGGAGAATGCTACACTTAATGTCAACAGTAGGTATATTACTACAATATGTCTGCCTGTAATATTCCAGAATCAGGATTATGAGAAAAATGAAACAAATGGTCATTATTGTGCTCATAAAGTCATTCAAAATTAAATTATTCCTACTTGAGCTGTAATGACTTATGTGTGACATTGCAAAGCATTTTATCTAATGTTTTTATAAGAAGTAATATTAATATAAATCACACAGTGATGTGAATTAAAACTGCTGAGACTATTATTCCAAACAAGCAAATGGTTTTTGCAAAAGTCTCAGCTGAAAACAGTTATGAGTGACAACGTTTAGGTGGCCTTGATGTAAAGACTCATCATTTAAACTACTGAATGAACTCAAGATGTATTTAACAATTTGGAAAAGAAAAAAAAGGATTGCATTATTTCTTCAGGTGCAGTCACATTTACCATTGCTCATTTATTATGCTGACCTGCAGAAACCTGCTTGATTTGAAAGCGGGTTCTGTGTGAACTGTGCTTCAAACATTGCTATTGATAATAGACGGTGGACTTTTTTTGCCAGCAAAATTTCACTGAAATTTTAGGAATGTGACTTGACCTTGAGACTTTGATTAAAAAAAGAAAGAAATTCTAATAATTTGGCAGTTGGTAAGAGTTGCTAAAGTAGGATTGGTCTTTGGTCTGGAACTTTTAAGGTGGTACTTTGAGAAGGGTCATTGGTTAACGGTTTATAATCCTCTAAATATTACTCTTTCTGTTGTATCTTACAGAGCCACCATTTTCCTCCAGTAGAGCACCGCCACAAACCTCCATCCCAAAACCACCCAACTCCTCTGAACGCCAAAGACTTTATGTTTTAATTGCTCCGGCTGTGTTCATCTTCGTGGTCTTGGTGTTTTGTTTCTTCTGCAAAAGCATGAAGGCAAGTATTACTTACATTTGTTCTTCGATTAATGGAAATGAGTTGTCTAATATTCACCAAAAATCTTAAGGCTAAAAGTATATTTATATAAATATATTTACCTCCAAGTGAAAAGTTGAAAATCAAAATGTTTATGTATGGAGCAAGTTTATTTTAAAACTCAAACCATGTGCAGAATGATTGCCTATTGTTAGTAAAATAGTGTGTTGCATCTGAATATGTAATAATTAAATTATTTGCATGTTTTTGAATGTTTAAAATTATGTCAAGAAATGTGTTTATATGTATAAACCTGAAATGTGTAAATTTATCTCTGACTTCAGTACCATTTTATTTGATTTGATTTGCATCTTGTAATTGTGTTATTTGTGTTGACTGTTGAAGCTCATCACTGGTTTATGAATTTCCTCAAGCCTTTTCATGTGTCACATGACTTTTTTTATAAAGGATATTGTACTGCCGTGTTGGCCCTCACTAAAGTCAGTTTTCTGTTGTTCTCTTTACAGACCTGTGCCTTTAAAGAAACTATGTTTGTGAAAGAAAATTGCTTGTAGAGAAGACACTGAAGATCAGCTTGTGAATACCTGACTTGCTACTGAGTGTTTGGACTGTAAGCAATGACTCATGCTTCCTCTTGAACTGAGACGTCAAAACGACATTTTGTTTTTTGATTTTGTGAGAAAATGGACAATGAGATGAGACTGTTTCTTATCAGAAGTAACAGCACAAAGCTCTTTGCGACTTTTGGATGGGAGACGCATTACTAATAATGTTAAGTGAAGGGAAAATCATGGACTTGGCAACCCTGGCTGGAACTAAGTTCCTAATATAAATATAACTTATGCACAATATTATCCAGGGTACATATTAAACACAATTTTGTTTCTTGTCAGACTGTTGAAACACTGTTCTTGCATTGTAGTTAGGTAGACTGTAGCTTTATATTTTCACAGATGCTTTACAATTTTGTGTGAAATATAAATCAGATGTCAAATAAAAACGATAGATGTTTTTATATTTAGAAGTAATATATAAAATTTGTGTGCTGTGCACCAATCTTTATAAATGCAATGTATTTTTTTATGTCTTGTCAATGTTGAAATATTTTTGTGCTTCATTGGAACTGGGTGTGAAGAATAGTGCCTCAAACATTACAAAAAAAGAGGTTTAATACATGTTTCTGTATTTTGATATTTATGACAATAAAATGCTGTTATTCTTCACAGAAATACAACATTTATTGATTATTATGGTAGCACTTTATTTTACAGCCCTGTACATAATGTACATACTATGTACTTATTATAGTAATGTAACCCTTATTTTCTGCTGCGAACACTCCAATCTCTTCCGTGTGGATAATGTGAATGAAACACGGGTTACAAGGGTGATAGTTCTCGTTTCCTTCTTTTGATCAGAAGCATCTGCATTACAGCCAAACTCGGACACAACTCGCTTCAACTTTTTCTTCCTTTACCCAAGCACGCACTGCCTTAAAGGGGCAGGGGCACACAATATCTTTTTGAACTAACATATAAAAACTTTGCATAAGAAATATGAAAATACATGAAAAACCTTTATAAACATATTCATTTACATTTCTTATTATTCTTTTTTTTTTTTCTAAACCATGAATGGACAAAAAGTAAAATAAAATAATGACTTCAACATAAGGTTACAGTAATTACAAAAAGTATTAACTAGGTACTAACCTTAAACCTACCCCTACCCCATGTAGTTACCTTATATTACTTTCTTAGGTAGGTACACTGTAAGTACACGTACTGTAAAATAAAATGCAATAATTATAATTTAACCCTTTAACTGTCACTCCCATTTTTGAACACAGACATAAAAATGCACTATCCAGAATTAAATTTTTATTATTCATGAATGAAAACATTTTGCAGTATGATTTTGATCTACATTTTCCATGTTAACGCAATGTCTGATTTTAAAATGCCTTTCAAAGGATGAATTTTGAGATTAAGTTTTGTACTGATACATAATTTCTTATGATTTCTAAAGCGTGATAGGGAAAAAGGCAACGAAGAAAGTCTTTTGTGACAAAGGTCAGAAGAAGTTGCACTCTTGACATATATTATAATCTATTACTTTTCCTGCATAATTTGTAACACAAAAATATGGTAAAATATCTATTTAGGAGTCTTAGACCTTTCCAACGATGTATAGTTTGTCATGATTAGATTAGGATTTATTTGTAATATGGTGAAGTAAACTTAGGCGTTCCACTGAGGGGATAGTGACAGTTAAATAGTTAAAGATATAAAAACATTTATTTAATATTCATACAAAAACCATTCTGACAGTAATGATAAGCTGACAGTAAGCTTTTCAAAAGCAAATCATGTGCCAAGGTTTCAAAATAAGTGGATGAAGTATTATTGCTAGTTTGACTGAAGAAAAAAAACACACATGAGGGGAACAATAGTTGCTTTTCCAGCTCGTCTCATTGTGAATCTTTGATGGAAACTCGACCTTAATGTAGTGTGATATATTCTGGAGGTTTCTATGTAATATAGGGAATGAAATATGTCTGTTCACAGGCATTTACTACAACCTTTCAAATGTGAAAATGACATTTAGGTGCCACTCTGTAATTGTTCAGTTTGTCAGTGTGGTGTAGTAGGAGAGACTGAAATAAAAAGAGAGGACTAACATTAACAACACATGTCCTGAAGCTCTTAGAAAGGCACAATGGTGTTTAAATACTGCAAGTCACCTGGAACTGCCCTGTAGGAGGGGGAAAAAAGACAACACTTGTGAGGAGTTTGCTCAAAAATTAAAATGTGCTGATAGTCACTCTAAGACCATCCAAGATATTTATGACTGTCTTCCTTCATTAGATAAAAATAAGTAAATACATAAAATATCTTTATCACATGAAGATTTTTAGTAATGATGTTCACAGATGTTCAGATAAAACTATTCACAGCAAGAGGAAGAAGTTCAGTATAATAGTAATGCAGAGAAAAATCTACTGACAGTCTCTCATGCAGGGTTCAAGTAAGGGGTAATGCATGGCTAGCTGTGTATTGTAGCATCTGGACCAATCAGACATACAGTTATTTGTTACATTTAACAAATAATCTTTACACCCAACAGCCAGCTATATGCTGGAGTTCTGGAGACAACCCCCCAAAGCAACTAAAACCCCAAAAAGGCTCAGTTGCCAGGGCGACAATCTGGGTTTTATTGCTCAAAAGAATTCAAGCAGAACACACTAAATTTGCCCATAGGAAAGACACAATGCCTATAGAAATGGACTCTTCCCTATTCATTCACAGACAAACCTTTCTTTAATCTTCCTATCGCACATAGCCCCAGGTCATTGTGTACAGTATTACTGACTTGTAATTTTTGTGTTTTTCATTGTGCACTGCTATATGCATTTGTTATGATAGATAACTAGTAGTATAACTCACCCATGCCATGTTTGGTCTCTTTGAATTCGTATTTTGATGATCTAAATGATGGTGCATAATATATGTTGATGCCTATGCAACATATTAGTGTTTTAAAAATACTTAGTAGTTTTTGCATCAACACCCAATCAAATTACATATGCAAAATATCATGTTCACGGACAAAGAGTCGTAAACTTTCCCTCCAAAAGTAAAAGTCACCATTGGCTCTTGGACCTCCTGGAGGTGTAGCTTCCAGAAACCTTAAATGCATCCCACGAGCTCTCTCCACATATCTCCAAACATCACAGTTTGTGCGTTTTCGTTTCTTCACTCGTTCCACATGAGTCACTCGCCTCAGTCAGTCAGTGGTTTTTTAGAACCTAAGAAGATGAGCTAGAGCTCGTCGGGACTTCTCTAAGTTGCGCCAGGCCTTGCGGCCTTGTCTTTCAGTTCCCCAAAGTTAACTGACTCTTTTCATAGCTTCATTTCCTTGTATCTCTAATGGCTTTTCACTGACCCTTTCCCCATGTTATGAGTGATTTCATGTTTGTTTAGATTAGTTATGTGTCAGTCCTTAGTTAATAAAACTCTTGTGCATAAATTACATGAGTTTTGATTCTGATTCTGCCTTGCAAAATTAATGTCCCATTTACGATTCCGATTCAAGCTACATGCTCTAATGCAATGGTACTTTAAGAAATTTATTTGCTGTGGCCAAGAAAATATAATTTCTTGTTGATATAAAATCATACTGAATGTTCGCTGGACGAACATATTAGTTGATGGAAAATTAATTCTGCTACAGTTACTACTGGCAGCTGATATAAATAATTGTAATTAAGCATAATTAATTGTAATTATTTATATACATTTCCCTTTTGAGCTAATTCGCTACAGCATTTAACAATTTTAATGCACAACTTGGAGTCAAAGAACCATTGACGCAAATATTTGCTGCCCAGGTCGTTACAAAGCTTATCTGCTCTTGATTTGGACTGGAGAGTGTCATCTATTATATCAGTGCAACAGAGATGCAGGATTCAGGAAGTTCACAGGAGAGACTTTCTAAAACTCACAAGGAGATGGATAAAGCATGCTAATATTTCAATATTTTTTTTTACTTTACTAGTTTGATAGCTATATGTAGATTGTAGTCTGCTTTTGGGAGACCTTTTAATTGTTATTTTCTTAAATACACATTTAAAAAAAAGAAAGAAAATGATAGTACTGAGTAGAGCACAGACCTCCACCAAAACCTCTCACTAGATGGCGCTCTACTGCTAGCATATACAGTTGAGTGAAACAGAAACTGTTTTGGACCAAAACCTTCGTCAGAGCGCCATGGATCGTGAGCGATACTAGCCAACATCTGCACGGATCCACACCCTTAAAAATCTAAATAGTAGACCATTCGAGGGCTGTAGAATACTCTTTTGCTTTGGGACACACTTTTTCTAATCTCACATATTATTTAGGATGGATAGTATGAACATTGAGACGCAGCTTTGTGCCTGGGGAGTTTTAGTTTTCAACGACTGCACGGAAGCCATTTGGTTTAGCACATCCGTGTTTCAGTATACCAAGAAAATGTGCGACCATCGTTCGCTCTGTGGTAACCTTCTTCGCCGTCACAAGTAAGTAAAATATTTTTACATCTGAGAATATATCTTTTTGCCTAGAAATAATTCAACACGAATTATTGGTTCTGGTGATCTCCTAATTCCAAAGACTTTACAGCTAGTGTCTTAAATGACAAACTTGTAATTGTGGGTGTTTTTATTATTAGTATTTATATTTTAACATTTATTGGTGGCATAGGCACAGGCACTTTGTCAAAGTGGGACTTGCCTTTGCTTCATACGGTCTTGAAGTGGGTAGGTACAATTGAGTGGGAGTGTCACTTTCTATGTCTGTGCAGCTGATGCGACTGTGTTGCTTTCGGCGTTTGTCTCCCAATTCAGACCAGTGAGGACGAGGGAATGTAATATGTGGTAGCAGCAGCAGCACTGGTTTCAAAGTTGAATTGCACTTTGGGTTTTATTTATTTTGAAACTTTTTCTCTTGTGCGTAAGATGATCATCTTAGCCTGGTTCTCTATCGGCTCTTTATTTTCAGGTACGTTCAGTTACAGTTACATTTCTATTGACATTTATTCATTCGGCCTACGCAGGAATACAGCAAGCGATTCACCATAAAGAGAAAAATAAACACAGGAAGTACTTGTAATACAAAGTTTAAGTCATTGTTCAGATTACAAGATAGAAAAGGAGGGATGAATGAAATTTTAGGATGCAGTCAAATGTTGATGAGGTTTTTTTAGCTGTCGCTTAAAAAAAATTGTCAGGAATTCAGCATTAGGGTGACCACCTGGCAATAGGGCTGTTGCGGGACATAGATGTGAATTTACGGGACAATGCGGGGCACGTGTGAGACTGCTACATTTTCTACTGTCATGCTATGTAAATACAGATTACATCCGTTGTCTGATGGGCTGATCTGTGTTTCTGAGTGCGCACATGCAAGCGAGAGGAAGCGCGTCATTTTTATGAGAGTGAAGAGAATACAAGTGCGAGAGATTTGTGCTTGCGCATTTTGATGCGCCCCGTATTACCATAATGTGCTCTAGACATTTGTCATTAAAATAACAACATGAAAACCGCCACAAACGAACTACTAAATAAGAAGAAAGTCGCGTCTGAAAGCTGCATCGATTTTTTTTTTTAATTGGTTCAAATGAAGGGAGAATATCGTGTTTTTCCGTGTGCCATCGACCAATTCCGTCTGTGGTCCTAGATCACTTGATGAGCTCCGCAAATCCTTTGTGCAGAAACTATGCAGCAAAAAGAATCAACAAAAAACTTTCTTAAGAAGACAAAAGAACGCATGGCATTTTCTTAATATGATCATTAAAAACCAACAGACGGGACATTTTCTCAGTACGCGATGTGCGGGACAAAGGGTGAAAATGCTGTGCGATACAACGCAATGCGGGACAGGTGGTCACCCTAGCCAGGAATGGTAAATGAATATGCTCTGGTGTGTGTTCAGTCGTTACTAATAGTTCTGTTGAAGTCCATTATGGAACTAACGACCATATAGCTACCGATGCTTTTGGGAAACGCACCTCTAAGTGCGTTTGGCCTGATTGCAACCAATGGTCTCTACGATCAACTTATCTCACGATGGTTTTGAGAAGCGCAGCCTTTGAAGGTGATTTTGTGCCTCTCTGATGGTATCCCGACCTGCGTCGCTTTAGATCTCAGGCTTCGGGTGTGGACTGACGCTACGCGCGTTCAAGTCACTTTGGTTGGAACAAGATGGTTAACTTTTAATGATGATTTAACTTTTCTACATAAAAGTCAACGTTTTTTTTTTAACCCTACATCTACAAAATGATGGATTTCCCCCTGTTTTTATTTAATTTATGAAGGTGATCTTTATATATTCTATGGCAATTTTACAAGAATATAATATTTTGTATATGTAACTTATGTAGTTTTATTGTACATTAAAAAAAAATACTGATTTTATTCATTTCAACAAACTGACCGTCAATACAAATGCTTCATATTTATAGTTTTTGGCTGCGTCCATTGCATATGACAAGTTTTTTTTTTTTTTACTGACACGCCTCCAACTCGGAAACTCGGGTCACTCGGGTCTTAAAGAACATTTCGAGTTTCCCATTCGTAATAACGACTTTGTGGCTGCATTCATGTGCGTTCAACTCGTAAATACAATGTATCTCATATGACTTGAACGCACCAGTAGACTCGTACGAGTTAGTGGAAGTGAGAGGATTCTGGCTCTGAGCCCGCGGATGTTTATACGGAAGCATAACTGTCTTGAAAGAGAGGTAACATGAAAAATTTTTGGCCTCGTAGAAGACGGGTCGTGCTGCAGCATTCCATTATGAGTAATTTCCTGTCATGTACCAGGGTTGTCGCTAGGTAACCAGAGCCCCAGGGCCGGCGCGTGCATAGTAGGTGGGGCACAGGCGGAACGGCAAAAAGCACAGAGTAGCCAGCTGCTGTATGTGTGTGTTAGAGAGCAAGCGGGGTATGGCAAGCCGTTTTAACATTTAATCTAAAAGCCGTACTAGTATCTATTTTCATGCTACTAGTACTTATTTTTTAGTTACTAGTATCTTTTCCATTAAGTACTAGTACTTATTCATTAGCTACTAGTACTTATTCTTTAGCTACTAGTGCTTGTTGTTTAGCTACTAGTACCTTTTTAAAAGATACTAGTACTTATTCATTAGATACTAGTTCTTATTTATTAGATACCAGTACTCATTCATTAGATACTAGTACCTATTAAATAGACACTAGTACTTATTTATTAGATACTAGTACTTATTCATTAGATACTAGTACTTAATTAATAGATACTAGTACTTATTCATTAGATACAAGTATCTATTTAATAGATACTGGTACTTATTTGTTAGATACTAGTATCTATTAAATAGATACTAGTACTTATTTATTAGATACTAGTACTTATTTCAATAGTGACTAGTAACTATTCTGTTGTTACTAGTAAAACATTTTAAATTTTACCATTGATTTCTATGTGATCTGTCATTGAGATATCAACTTTTCAGTTTTGACTAGTATGTATTCCAGTTGTGACTAGTACATAATTTTTATGTACTAGTAGTTAAACATTAGGTACTAGTACTTATTTTTTAGATACTAGTACCTATTATTAGATACTAGTACTTAATCATTACATACTAGTATTTATTTATTGGATACTCTAACCTATTAAATAGATACTAGTTCTTAATTATTACGTACTAGTATTTATTCATTATATACTAGTTCTTATTTATTTGATACTAGTACTTATTTAATAGGTACTAGTACCTTGTAATTAGATACTAGTTCTTATTTGTTACATACTAGTACTTATTGATTAGCAACAAGTATTTATTCAAAAGATACTAGTACAAATTTATTAGATACTAGTACTTATTTGAAATGTTACTAGTAAGATTTTTTATTTCACTAGTAAAATGTTTAATTGAACTCTACTGTGGCCATTCAGACTAGTCATAACTTAAGACGAGTAAAAAAGCAGATCTGACTAGTAAGATAAAAATTGTTACTAGTAATAATTGTGAAAGATACTAGTGTCTAATAAATAAGTTCTAGTACCTAATGAATAACTACTAGTATATATTAATTAGTTACCAGTATCTATTCAATAAGTACTAGTATCTAATGAATGCTTACTAGTAATATTTAAATAGATACCAGTCACTATTGCAGTAATTACTAGTCAGAAATGAAAAGATGATATCAAAAACAAAATAACTACCCTTCCCTGTTCATTTGGAGATATCTTTAACCTCATAAAGAACTAGTAAGAATGTATTTGGAGATATCTTCTTTTAAAAAGATCATTACATAAACATGAGTACATCTCCACCGTCCAATCAGAGTCCACATGGTAATACAATACATTAATATGCTGAATTAATTTGATTGTTAAGTAGGGCTAAATGGCTTTGTATGTTAGCCTACCTTGCTAATTGGTTACCATGAAAACACAAGGAAAGATTACAAACCTGTTGTCCAACAAAAGTATAATGATATGTTTAGTCCAAATACACTTCACAACACCAGCTGAGTCTTTGAAATAACGTATGTTTGTGATCTGACATGGTTTTATTAAACAGAGGCAGAAATCATGCTACTTTATACTATTCTAAATGGTGATAAAGGCTATAGGTTAGCATTGCGTTTTAAATTTACTTTATTTTTATAAAAAATACCCGAGATGGCTTGAAGAACACAGATAAAAGCCATATATTGTCACAATAATTGTTTATTTTATTCATGTTTCATCAGTAAAACGTCTATCTACAGCAAAAGCTGAATGCCTTTGTCCATAGAAGGGATTTCCTGGAACGTCATCAGTGAGTCTCAATTGTGGAGGGCGCCCTCCGGCGACGAGTATGAATGAAAAAGAAATTACATTAACTGAGTCCTCATTATTGCTCACAAAACCCTGATTTGGGTAAAAAATAGCAAAGATAATTAAGAACTTTGAGGTAAACATTTGCAAATCCTTAAGTTTTCCTCAGTGTAGAGAAGTGTACTTTTTATTTTTCTTGCAGCTATGTTTATTATTATATTTATTCTTAAATGCTCAGTTTTTTATATTATAGTGAAATAGTGTTATCACAAAAGTAATATTCCTTATTTTGTTTAATGTTTCTATATAAAACTAATAACCATAATCTGGATGCTCATTTTAACCGGTTAACCGTTAACCGACAGAAAGAATTTTGACCGATTAATACAATCAGGTAAACGGTTTAAAAGGTCTTTTTTTCAGTAATTCAGTAATCAAAATATTTTAAAACGTTTTCTGGATGGTTGAAATAAAATGAAATAGCATTTTTGAGAGAAAAAAGATAAATCGCTTAGGCCTATAACGTTAAGTCGCATTTTATTATTACATTCAGAAAGACCTGGTGTCGACGCGAAATATTTACAATACACTATAAACATAGGCTAGGCTATTTTAGTTCCCCTCACTCCACAAAAAAATCCTTTCATTTTAACAGTATTTAGAAAAGAACAAGAATGAAAAATATAAGAAGCTCGGCGACAAGCCAAAACCAAACCATTTAGGCTAAAGCGAAACTGAAACTAACACTGGGTCTCATACGACACAAATCCAAATGTCTCCGTATTCAAGATGTATTTGAATGCTAAAATATTATTTGTTATGTAAACCTGGTTTTGTACTTCTCGCATTACAATATCCACATAAAAAAAAAATGTTTGGCATAATATCACGACAGTACGTTGATAACGATTAAGCAGTGTGATTTTTTTCCCCCATATGTTTGGCTGATTGTGTGTGCGTGCGGCGCCGGCGCAATCACTTGATTTTCCTTGAGGGGAAACGACTCTTTACAGATGATCGAAACTGTAAACTGTTTGCTGTTTGTAAAATAAAGAAAAATAGGATGCCGCTTTCAGCCGTCTTCCTTTCACGCAGCACAAAAATGAACCAAAACTCTGCACACTAGCTACTTGTTGCACTTTTGTTTGTTTGTTTTATTAAGTAAAAAGATTTATCTTATAGGCCTATTCATTCATTATATATATATAGCCTAGCTTTATGATGTTTTTCTCCATTCGCAGAAGCTGCAGGTGATGCGACGTGTCCATGTGAATCCTCATGTTCTGTTGTTTGCTGCTTTTGCGCATGTAAAATTAATCCCGGAAAACAAATGTTGGTATTTTAACGGGTCACAGACACTTATCCTTTCTAAAATAATTAAATTCTAATTTAAAATAATCTTGTCGGTTAACGGTTAATAATCGGTTAACAAGCGTCGGCTGTCGGTTAGGAAAAATAACCGAAATTAACATCCCTACCATAATCATTATTAGTCATATTGATATATAAAAACAACATTTTTGGCCAAATTGTGCAGCCCTAGAAGTACAGCACACCTTTTTGTTTTATTTTATTAATAATATTTTTTGTCCTTTTTTCCAAATAAAGAAAATGCTTGTCCGAAAACCATAAGGGTTTGGAATCGGTATGCCCTGTACAGAACATTTATGTAAAAAACATTCAATGTCTGTAGCAGTGCTATATGCAAAAAAAGTTAACATACAACCCTGATATGATATTCATTGTTTTTACTGGAGGAAAAAAAGAGGAAATTAATACATAATACAATTTATGTCATTTCTCCATTCTGCCACCAGAGGGCACCCGATGACCAACCAAACACACACTTTAGGCTACTATGTTTACGAAATTACAGCGTCTACAAAACTGGCAAAAAAAAAAAAAAATGTTTTCTATGTGCTTGAGTACAAATGATTGTTTTTTTTTTTCTATGTGGTTTTATCAAAAAAAAAAAAAAAAAAGTACATTGGTCACCTTGTTTCCGTTTCCTCTCTAATCTCTCTCGTATGTGGCTGGTTCATTAATATTCAACATACGATTACCATACTGGCAGAAATGCAAATTCAAAAAGTACTAGTATCTATTAAGTTCAGGATATCTCTGGTCTAAAAAGTTACTAGTAACTAAAAAATAAGTACTAGTTCTATTTTTTCTTAACAGAGAGATTGTAATTAAATACTAGTCACTATTGGAATAAGTACTAGTATCTAAAACATAAGTACTAGTATCTAATGAATAAGTACTAGTATCTAATGAAGAAGTACTAGTAACTTTACAAAAGGCACTAGTAGCTAAAGAATAAGCACTAGTAGCTAATGAATAAGTACTAGTACTTAATGGAAAAGATACTAGTATCTAAAAAATAAGTACTGGTAGCATGAAAATAGATACTAGTACGGCTTTTAGATTAAATGTTAATACGGCTTGCCATAAACGGTTTGCCATATTGGGTAAAAGTTGTCTAACTCCGTGATTGGTCTCGCTGCAGAGCCCAATGGGAGGGAGCTGGAGCTCTAGCTCCCAATGAAGAGAGAGTAGGTAGCGTATGCTCAGAGTGAGGTTTAAAAAGAATGAACGAAACTTAGCCAGCAGTGTCATTGGTCATGTTAATCACAGCTGACTAACAGGAGCTAAAGCAAAACTTGACACTATCTACCCTTAACGAGAAAACCCACGTCTGGAGTACTGTTGTGCAGTTGGTAGTGAAATCGGAACGCGTTTTTTATTTAAACATTCGCGCTGCATACGTATTTTGAAGGTAATCTGGAAGATTTTCTGGAACCGTATTAAAGATGAAATTATTTTCCGCTGTCTCCGTCATATTAATGTCAGGTAGGTAATTAGAGAGTTCGGGGTTAATGGAAAGTTGCTTGTTTTTTATTCAGCTGTAAAACTGCACTGTCCGTTTATTGTACGAGGGTTTGGGCTTGCTTTTTCAAGAAGTCGCTTAAAGATTGAAGCAATCTAAAGGACCGGAATTCAACGGCGGCGAACGGACCAAGGAGTCATGGCAGTGCCGCGACTCCTTGGTCCGTTCGCCGCGGTTGAAACCGGGCCTGATTTGCGGGTTGTGAAAGTGCCAAAACAAACGCTTTTCTCTGTGTGTGTATCGTGTGGTGTGATGTCTGAGGTATCATTCTTCACGTGCACGAGAATTGCCTCACCAATCCCACAGTGTCACGTAAAAAAATTAATAACTAAACTATTTATGAAATACGTGTATTTTCACAAAACACAGAAGGTTATGATGTGACGTCGCGGTGCTACGCCCCTCCGTCCGTGCGTGCGTGTGTGTGTCAGAGCAGATGATCAGGATCATGATGGTAGTTGAACAAATTCAGTTACAGGATTGGTCTCGCGTTGACGAAACCAAACCGCTCCAATCCAGCTTGTTGGTAACTTGGTACCATGAGGCTGATCATCAACTTTCTTTGACAATTGAGTTTATGGAGCTCCTGCACATGAATGTGTGGCATTACTGGCAAAAAGCCAATCACAAAATTAAATATTGAGAGATTGAACAATATGATGACTTTAAACGCATTTACAATTTAAAAAAGTACTTGCTTATGAAAGAGGATAAATAAAAGAAATTTTATTGCTCTATCAGTGCAACTTGTTTTAGTTTATATAGTTGAAAATATTCAGCGATAGAGACTCGAACATGTAAGGTCACGTAGTAATTTTTAAAGCATTATCTATTGATTCTACAGCTTATTTATATTACACACGATCTGTATATATTAACATTCATGTAAAATAAATGATTTATAATAACTGTTAAACTAAAATTGCTTGTGTGTAATGGATTAATAATAATATAAATCATATAATTATATAAATCATATAAAATAACTAAGTAATTATCATTAAAACCAGACCTTTTTTTTTTTGGTACTAGTGGCCTTTATTTTGGAGCAAGAGAAACTGGGGGAGTGACTTTTTTTTCTTTAGTCTTGTGCAACTTTACTCACATCTAATTGTTTCAATTCAGTTTGAGATCTCTAATACAGAACATAACCTGCCCCGGAGCAGGTTAGCCGTGGAGTGTAAGTTACTATGGCAAATTATTTTTTATCAATTCACACACCATGCTTATACTGTGTAGATATATACATTTATATAAGGGTGTGAAGGAAACCTGATACTGATATGGAGATTACTGAAACCAAAAGTAGGAGTTTAAAGGATTACTCCACTTCTAGAACAAAACGTTTACAGATAAGTTACTTACCCCCTTGCATCGATCAAGATCAAGTTCATGTCTTTCTTTCTTCAGTTGTAAAGAAGTTGTTTTTTGAGGAAAATATTTCAGGATTTCTCTCTATATAGTGGACTTCTGTGGTGCCTGTGAGTTTGAACTTCCAAAATGTAGTTTAAATGCAGCTTCAAAGAGCTCTAAACAATCCCAGCTGAGGAATTAAGCAAAACAATCTGTTATTTTCTGAAATAAATTAATATTTTTACACTTTTTAACCACAAATGCTCATCTTGTCTAGCTCTGCGATGCATATGCGTACTCTGTGTACTCTGGTTCAATACAGTTGGGTATGTTGAAAAAATCCCATGTCATTTTATCTTCAAAATCATCCTACATCACTGTTTTACCTTTTTTTGTAAAGGGCATTTGATCTTCTTTGCACATTCAATTTCTAAAGACTGGGTCGGTACTTCTGCAGCGACGTAAAAAATAAACAATGCACGCATATTTCTAAATAATATTGCTTTACCTTATTGATGGTGTTGTTTTTGGAAGACAAAAACTTGGGAAACACTGTTCTAAATTATAAATACTTCTTTTCTCAAACAGTTTGTGTTGCTGGGTTGAATTTGGAGGCAACTGAGGGAGACAATGTTACCATACCTTTGGAAACTGCTGAACTGGACAGAGCCAATCAAGTGACGATAACTCTTAAAAGAGAAAATAAGAAAAAACTGATTGCGCAGTACTGTCGCTGTGCCCAACGTGGGGACTGTAATGTCTTGGAAACACCGGGAGTCTCACTGCAAGTTCAAGAAGGAACCTTAATTCTTCTAGATGTCAGCTCTACAGACTCAGGCTTCTACGAAGCAACAATCATTGTTGGAAACAAAGTGTCCAAGAAGAATGCTACACTCAATGTCAACAGTAGGTATATTACTACAATATGTCTGCCTGTAATATTCCAGAACCAGGATTATGAGAAAAATGACACAAATTGTCATGATTGTGCTCATGAAGTCATTAAAAATTAAAGTTATTTCTACTTTAGCCGTAATGACTTATGTGTGACATTGCAAAGCATTTTATCTAATGTTTTTATAAAAAGTAATATTAATATAAATCACACAGTGATGTGAATTATGGTTTTTGCAAAAGTCTCAGCTGAAAACAGTTATGAGTGACAGTGTTTAGGTGGTCTTGATGTAAAGACTCATCATTTGATCTACTGAATGAACTCAAGATGTATTTAACAGGTGCAGTCACATTTACCATTGCTCATTTATTGTGCTGACCTGCAGAAACCTGCTTGATTTGAAAGTGGATTCTGTGTGAACTGTGCTTCAAACATTGCTATTGATAATAGACAGTGGACTTTTTTTGCCAGCAAAATTTCACTGAAATTTTACTAATGTGACTTGACCTTTAGACTTTGATTTAAAAAAAAAAGAAAGACATTCTAATAATTTGGCAGTTGGTAAGAGTTGCTAAAGTAGGATTGGTGTTTGGTCTGGAACTTTTAAGGTGGTACTTCGTCAAGGGTCATTGGTTAACGGTTTATAATCCTCTAAATATTACTCTTTCTGTTGTATCTTACAGAGCCACCATTTTCCTCCAGTAGCGCACCGCCACAAACCTCCATCCCAAAACCTCCCAACTCCTCTGAACGCCAAAGACTTTACATTTTAATTGCTCTGGTTGTGTTCATCTTCGTGGTCTTGGTGCTTTGTTTCCTCTGCAAATGCATGAAGGCAAGTATTACTTAAATTTGTTCTTCGATTAATGGAAATGAGTTGTCTAATGTTCTGATGACCTGGGGCCATATTCACCAAAAATCTTAAGGCTAAAAGTCGCTCCTAATGCAGAAACTGAAAAAGAGGCATTTCACTGCTAATCGTAGGACTCAACTAGAGTAATGTAAAAGGTCTTAATTTCTATAGACTGAAGACATCTTTCTAGTTCCGTTCTGTTCTAAACTATATCTCTGGCTAGAAGAAATACTTTTGAACAGAACATAATTGTGATCAGATTACCTGAAACAAATCACTGCAAGAGCCAATCACTGTTCTGCATTTGGATTTTCATTTGATTGGGATTGAAACATTTAGCTTGGTCACTTTAATTCACCATTTGTCAACATTTAAATATATTTACCTCTAAGTGAAAAGTTGAAAATCAAGATGTTTATGTATGGAGCAAGTGTATTTAATCTAAGTTTATTTTAAAACTCAAACTATGTGCAGAATAATTGCTTATTGTTACTGAAATAGTGTGGTGCATCTATGTTAATAATGTAATTGTTTGCATGTTTTAAACTGATGTCAAGGAGTGTGGTTTATGTGTATAAACCTGAAATGTGTAAATTTATCTTTGATTTTCAGTACCTTTTTATTTGATTTGATTTACATCTAGTAATTGTGTTATTTGTGTTGACTGTCAGGAAGGTGATCCAGCAGCTGATGCTGATCCAGTGTGAGGAACCCCTGCTTTCTGCAGGTATGACTTTTTTTTATAAAGGATATTGTACTGTCGTGTTGGGCCTCAGTAAAGTCAGTTTTCTGTTGTTCTCTTTATAGACTTGTACCTTTGATGATTGTGAAGGAAACTGCAGCAGTCAGCTTTAAGGATTGTAGAGAAGACACTGACTTCCTACTGAGCGTTGTGACTATAAGCAATGACTCATGCTGCCTCTTGAACTGAGACGTCAAAACGACATTTTGTTTTTTGATTTTGTGAGAAAATGGACATTTTGAAAGATGAGACTTTCTTAGTAACAGCAGTATCAGTAGTCAACAGCACAAAGCTCTTTGCGACTTTTGGATGGGAGACGCATTATTAATAATGTTAAGTGAAGGGAAAATCATGGACTTGGCAACCCTGGCTGGAACTAATTTTCTTAATATAAATATAACTTATGCACAATAGCATCAGGGTACATATTAACCACAATTTTGTTTCTTGGAAGACTGCTGAAACACTGTTCTTGCATTGTAGTTAGGTAGACTGTAGCTTTATATTTTCACAGACGCTTTACAATTTTGTGTGCAATATAAATCAGATGTCAGATAAATTATAGATGTTTTTATATATATACACAAGTAATATATAACATTTATTTACTCAAAAAAAAAAAAAACGATTTATTTCTTTGTGCACTGTGCACCGATCTTTATAAATGCAATGTATTTTTTTTATATCTTGCCAATGTTGAAATACTTTTGTGCCACATTGGAACTCGGTGTGAAGAATAGTGCCTCAAACATTACCAAAAAAAAAAAAGAGGTTTAACATAGGGTTGGGAATCGATTCCAAAAAGAATCGATTCCGAGGCGTTGGGAATCGAGAGTCGATTCCAAAGATGGAATGAACCAGTTGGAAAATGATTCAGGGGTTATTTTATGGTGGAACTGGCTTATATTGTCCACATAAGCACTGCACAACAGAATAGGTCATGACGTGATCAAGGGTTTCCTTCTATTTCCATCTTAAATAAAATGCTATTTTTTAACCTTTCAATCAGCCTGTGATCATTCTGAAAGAAAACACAGATAAGTGGCGGAGAGTGCCCATCTGACTGACAGATAAACCACAAGCTCTTATATCAGTGTTGTTGTTAATGTTCTGGTTATTTTGTTTTAATGTCCAGTTTTTTTTAATTTTGTGCAAAGCATACGGTTGAAGTAAACATTATTCAGCTGAACTGTACACGTCTTGTTTCATTCATGCAATAAACACATGTCCACTATGACTAATTTCATCGGCAATGCTGACAAAATTATAATTTAAATACAGAAATGTATCATAATTTTTAAAACAAGTACATACTATGTAAGGTTACTTCAAGACTTGCCTAAGTCAAGTGAAATTAAGTTCCTCCAATCTTAAAAAAGAAGAATCGAAAACAACAGTAAGGAATCAATTCTTGGAATCAAATCCCATCGATTCCAGCACCAGCAATCAGAATCTTTGATATTTATGGCAATAAAATGGTATGTCATTCTTCACAGAAATACAACATTTATTAATTATTATGGTAGCACTTTATTTTATAGCCCTGTACCTTATGTACATACTATGTACTTATACTAATTACAAAAATAACAAAAAAGTAATAACTAGGTACTAAAGCTACCCCTAAGCCTACCCCTACCCCATGTAGTTGCCTTATATTACTTTCTTAGGTGGGTACACTGTAAGTACACGTACTGTAAAATAAAATGCAATAATTATAAAAAAAAAAAAAATTAGAATGTGCTGATATTTATGACTGTCTTCCTTCATTAGATAAATATAAAGTATTAAGTAAATACATAAAATATCTTTATCACGTGAAGATTGTCAGTAATATAAGCTGCTGTCTCCTTCAGCATGTTTGTCAATGTGCCTGAAAGTAATGGCAGAGACAGAGAAATACAGGCTTGAATATGACCAAGAGTCATGATGTTCACAGATGTTCAGATAAAACTATTCACAGCAAGAGGAAGAAGTTCAGTAAGATAGTAAGGCAGAGAAAAGTTTACTGACAGGCTCTCATGAGTGTTCACAAGTTTGCAAGTAAGGGATAATGCATGGCTAGCCGTGCATTTAACAATTTTAATGCACAACTTGGAGTCAAAGAACCACCTGATGCAAATATTTGCTGCCCTGGTCATTACAAAGCTGCTTATCTGCTCTTGATTTGGACTGGAGAGTGTCACCATTATACCAGTGCAATGGAGATGCAGGATTCAGGAAGTTCACAGGAGAGAATTTCTAAAACTCACAAGGAGATGGATGAAGCATGCCAATACTTTGTTTTACTTTACTAGTTTGATAGCTATATGTAGATTGTAGACTGCTTTTGGGAGACCTTTTTTACTGTTATTTTCTTAAATACAAATTTTAAAAAAAAAAAGAAAGAAAATGAAAATACTGAGTAGAGCCCAGACCTCCACCAAGACCTCTCGCCAGATGTCGCTCTACTGCTAGCATATACAGTTGAGTGAAACCTAAGAGGCCGTCCCACGCATGGTTGCGATGTGTTCATTGTGAACCTCAAAAATTAGACTTTTTTTGATTCTTTAAAAACGCCATTATTTTATTTGAAAAAGTTATTCGTTTTATTTTATTGACAAAATATTTTAGTTTGTCGTGTATGTTTTTTCATTCGATCAGATGACATTTTAAGCTGTTATATGGTCATGTTACAGTGTACCCCACATACGGGGCATGTTGTCACTTTTTAGTTTCTTTCTTTTGAGGTAAATAACGAAAAACGTATACACTGTAATTATGAAAGAAAGCGGCATATTTCACAATACATGAATTACACTTACGAGTAACAGTAAATGCTGCAAATCATTTTTCCTTACGCTGGAAACGTGATTTACACCTTTACAAAGCTCCTCTTGTGCATGCAAATTTAACTTACAATTACAGTCTTATGTACACTTGCACAACGCTTACTCTTTACATGCAAATCACCAGAAGAGGATTTGTCAAGGATGTTCATTTCCACAGTTTTTCCAATCTGTTGAATCCTTTCACAAAAAAAGAATTGAGGAACTGTTTCCTTGGGTTGTATTGTACGCCACTAGGTGGCGACAAATGAGTGTGGTTCTGTGTTTTTACTGTGCCTTGTAAACCTCAATAAAACTAGAGTCAGAGAGTCCTTTATAACACTGGTAAAAGTGTTATGAAGAATGACTAAAAAAATCACTTTGTCACTCATAAAACAATGATTTAAAAACACTTTTAGACTTGGAATATATCCGTATTGTTGTAGCTACTGTAGATATGTAGCAAATCGCTTATTTAGTTGTGTTTGTTAGGTTTTGAACTTAAATTTAACAGTTTTGAAAAGAGCATGTAAACCTGTGCAAATTAGCCTGTGGGTCATTGAGTTTTGGCTTTGTTTGTATCTGAGAAAGAAAAGAATTCATGTAATTCATGTAAAGCAATGACAGCCTTAATGATTCACAGTTTGGCCCATATAGACTGTGTGAAGAGTTTTGGAAAATAAATCTGACTTTTAAAAAGTGAAGTGCTCGCGAGCGCCCTCCATGCGTCGCTATAGTCAAAGCGGCATTACGTCACAAAAGTGCGGACTAGTTTCCTGATGTGCAAGTGTCTCTCACTGACAAACGCTATTTGAAATTTAGTCCCGAAATAAATATTTGCATTAATAAATGCATGAATAAATAAATAATTATTCACCCATTCATGATGCATAGGTATTTCTTGCTCTTGGAATTGTTACCTTTAGACCAAGACAAAAAAAAAAAAAAAAGAACCTTAATTAAAACAATTTACATAAAAATAATTACAAATTAAAAGATACTAAAGCCACAGAGCCTAATAACCTTAACAAATTAACTTAAAAATCACAATATATATATAAAAAATTGCACAAAAATTGCACAAAAAATAATAAAAATAAATAAGCTTTAAAATAAATAACACTTTTGTGCCATAAGGCTTTATAGCAAAGAGGATAACTATTTCCCAAATGAATTAAAAACAACTTAAATAAAAAATAGGCCTAAATGAAAAAAATAAATAAATAAAATAAAGCCACAGGGCCTAATAACCTTGACAAATTAACTCACAATATTAAAAAATATATATTGCACTGCAAGCTAGGCTTTTTAAAAACAAATACAAATAAATAATCTTTAAAATAAATAACACACGGTGGCTATATTTTTAGGACTTGCTTTAAGGCATGTTTGCGTTCAAAAAAACAAGCTCCCGGACCTTGGATGGGCTTAGTCTATTTCTTCTCTCTGAGATAATCTGCCCAGTTTTCGAAAAAATTCTTTCAGATGGCACAGATGTGGCCACAATGCAAAGTCTTGCCTTCATGACCTCAGAAAGGGTTTTGTATACAGCAGAACATCTCCTCCACCAGGCCAGAGGGTCTGATGTGCGGGGTAAGAGTGGCTCTGCAAGGTAGGCCCGCATCTCCATCATAGCATCTGTCTTAGAAGTGGTAGCAGAAGGCCTTAAGCTTGCTACCCTCTCATCAAAGTCCTCCCAGAACATGGCCCCTGTACTGGCAGTCGCACTAGGATCTAAAGCATTCTCCTCCTCCTCACTCTGAGCTGGGTTAATAGCTGCTGCAGCTGCTGTAACCCTCTTTACTGTGTCTTCTGCTGCCTGGTGATTGACAAAGGCTTGCTTTTTGAACCTTGGGTCGAGGCAAGTAGCATCAGCAAGCTTCTCAATGTGTTCCACTCTGCCAAACCTCCTAGTCATTTCTAACATCAGGGAATCCACTAGCCTTTTAACAGGGCCAAAGCTGGAGGGATTTCTTTGATATCGGACGACAATCTTCTGAAGCCCTCTTGTCATCAAAATGACTTTGGAGGCAGTCACAAATTTATAAAGATTAAAAATTGTTTATAAATTAATTATAACAAAATCAAAATTAGTACTGCATATACTTCTCTGTTAAAAATAAGGTTACAGAAAAACATGCAGCATAAGAGACAGAGTTTAAAATGTGGTTTTAAAATGAATAATAATAAAATATGTTGTATTACTTACTTTTCTGCACTCACTTCAGTGGTGACCTCCTCAAATGGCTTAATAATGTCCAAAATTTCTCTGGACATTTCCCATTCGTCTGGCGACAAGTTTGGCAGAGATGCATTAGTTAGTGCCAGAGTGGAGATGATTGGATCTTTGATTTCCGTAAATCTTTTCAACATGTAATATGTTGAATTCCACCTTGTGGCCACATCCTGTTTTAACTGCAACGACTCTTGACCCATCTGTTTTTGTGTGTCCTTGAGTTTGTCTGAAGCAACTGTACTTCTATGGAAGTATTCAACTATTGTCTTGACCTTCTGCAACATTGCTTGGACCTCCTTCAATGCAGCTCTGACAATCAGGTTCAGCATATGGGCGAAAAAAGGTATGTGGTCCCAGTGGAGATGGCCTTTCAGGGCTGAAACAATGTTGCTGGCATTGTCTGTGACACAAGCTACAATTTTGTCATCCACGCCCCATTCATTTGTAACCCTTGTTAGCTCCCTTGCCAGGTGAGCAGCAGTGTGTCTGTCTGTCAAAGCAAAGCAGTCCAGGAGATAGGAGGTCATCTGAAAGTCCTCTATGAAATGACATGTCACAGTCATGTAACTTGTTGTAGTCAAAGAGGTCCAGCAGTCTGTTGTGAGACAAACAGCAGAGGCAATCTTGATTTTGTCCATTATATCACCTCTTAACTTGTCGTACAGCCTAGGCATTACAGTTTCTGATAGTGTTTTTCTGCTAGGTAGACTGTATGACGGGTCCAGAAGATGTGAATACTCCTTGAAGCCCTTATCCTCCACTATAGAAAATAGCTGGAAGTCACAAGCAATCATTCTCACCAGAGCCTCATCAAGTTTGCTTTGTCTTAATGGATCCATTGGTCTTGTTACAAAACTGCCCATTGAAGTTTGCTGTTGTGGCCTCCTTGGCCTAACTGCTGCTTGGATGGTGGTGGGTGTTGCTGGTGTACTGGATACTGTAGATGTGGTCAGCGTGCCAGCCAAAGCCGTCGAAGATCCAGCAGAAGAAGTCCTGGTGGTAGAAACAGCTCCACTTGCTGCAGGGCTATCATCTTCAGTCCCTGTTCTAACTTGTGCTAACAGCACAGTTGGATGTGAGGATGTAACGTGCCTCCTCAAATTAGAACTGCTTCCTCCTTTAGCTGAAAAACTTTTTTTGCATATGTTGCATTTTGCTTCAGTGGCTGAAGTTGCCACAAAATGAATCCAAACATTACTCCTTTTTCTAGTGCTCATTCTCCTGAGGTGTTAAAATCTGTCTTAGACTCTTCACTGCTCCTCACCTAGTGCAATGGGTGTGGAATGGTCACCGTTCCCTTGGTGACAGTCTTGAGTGACAGCTGTCATTCAGCTGAACCACTGGTTAAACCTTTGTGTGACCCTAGCACATTATATTTTTAAGCAAATCACTTTAACTCTCTAATTTTATTTCAGTTTGGGTTACAACTTGTTGAAGTTTAAGTTATCATAACCTTAATATTTTAAACTAACATTAATCATTCAAATTCAAAATGTTATTTGCTTTTACTTTGTCATTATGTCCTTTTTAACCAATCTTTTTATACAAATATTAGATCAATATGTTAAGTCTGCATAGGAAAAACAATTATTATACCAGGAAACTCAAAATTGGAGTAAAAACAAACTACTTTTATTAATTATAAGTACTTTGTAATTGTAGGCTTGGAATTTTTTATTATATAGCCTAGTGTTTGTTTACTGATAGACAAAGACAATGAAAGGACAAATTAATCAATATTTTATTTGTAACAGGGTTATTTATTTATAAAATAACACACCACAGATCATCAAGAAACAGGAACAAAATCATAGTGACAGAAACTGACAAACCTTTTTTTATTTCTAAGAAAATGCGTTTTACAGATATTTTTGATAATTTTATGATAATTTCTAAATATGATCCAACATAAAACAAATTGATTTTTACGTTAGTATTTGGCTGATGTGCTGATCCGGTAAGTGGTCAAGTGACAAAAGAACGAACGACTCGAAAGACTCGAGAGATGAACTAATCAATTCTCTTTCCGGCTCAGCCTGCATAGGTTAAGCTTATGGGGCTGTCACGTGATGAACGAACCACTCGAAAAACCCGAAGACTCGAAACAGGTGTAAAAGCAATTCCAATACAGAAACTATAGGATGTTGCGCAAATGCGCATGCGCGACTGAACCGAGTCACATTCAAAATGAACGAATCGTTCAAGAACGACCCATCACTATTTATCAGCAAGGGTAAAATCTTTGCGTGGCAGGGGCAGCTGCCACAAAAACCTGCCACTCCACCCGCCACCGCTATATGCGCCTGCCACTCGACCTGCCACCGCCACAGGCAGCTGCCACTCCACCCGCCACCGCTATACGCGCCTGCCACTCCACCCGCCACCGCCAGATATGCATCAATCGGAGTGTATACAGTGGAGATGTTGAGGCAGGCGCCACGCTTCGGTGCTGCGCGCGCCTTATGGATTTAAAAACCTAAAGTAGCGTAACAAATAGGTAAGTATAGAATTGCACGGTCTGTTTACTTAAGTGCATCAACCGAAGTGTAAACAGTAAGAGGGAGCTGCCACAAAACCTCCCATAACGTACCTTGTTTTATTCCTTGCTGCCTTAACTTATGCTTTATTCCTCCCTTTAAATCAATAATGGCGCGCGCAGCACCGAAGCGTCGCGCCTGCATCAACAGCTCTCACTGTTTACACTCCGATTGATGCATATAAACAAACAGAAAGTGCAATTCTATTCTTATTTGCATATTTGCTGCGTTAACTTACGCTTTATTCCTCCCTTTAAATCCATAATGGCGCGCACAGCACCGAAGCGTCGCGCCTGCCACAACTAAGCCACAACATCTCTCACTGTTTACACTCCGACTGATGCATATAAACAAACATACAGTGCAATTCTACATTTATTTATGTATTTGCCACCCTAAATTATGCTTTATTTCTCCCTTTAAATCCATAATGGCGCGCGCAGCACCGAAGCGTCGCGCCTGCCACAACTAAGCGTCACGGCTGCCTCAACATCTCTCACTGTTTACGCTCCGATCGATGTATATAAACCAACAGAAAGTGCAATTCTACATTTATTTAACGTTACATATTTGCCGTCTTAACTTGTGCTTTATTTCTCCCTTTAAATCCGTAATGGCGCGCGCAGCACCGAAGCGTCGCGCCTGCCTCAACATCTCTCACTGTTTACACTCCGATTGATGCATATAAACAAACATACAGTGCAATTCTACATTTATTTATGCATTTGCCACCTTAAATTATGATTTATTTCTCCCTTTAAATACATAACGGCGCGCGCAGCACCGAAGCGTCGCGCCTGCCTCAGCGTCTCTGACTGTTTACACTCTGATTGATGCATATAAACAAACACACGGTGCAATTCTACATTTATTTACATATTTATTACCTTACTTTTTTATTTTTCTCAATTCTTCTGTTGAAATCCATGCGCGTGGGCAGCACTGTACACTGTTCATACTCCGGTTGATACAGGTAAGCAAATAGACCTTGCAATTCTACACTTATCTGCCACATTATCTCATGTTTAATCCATAATAGAACACACAGCGCCTACGCGTCGCGCCACGTGTTTGCTATAGCAGTGACGGGTCGCGAGGCAAGCCCATTCAGTGGTGGCAGGTCGAGTGGCAGGCGCAAATATCGCTGACGGGTCCAGTGGCAGGCGCACATGGCGGTGGCAGGTGGAGTGGCAGGCGCACATAGCAGTGGCAGGTCTTTGTGGCAGCTGCCCCTGCCACGCAAAGATTTTACTCTATTTACAGCAATGGCAGATCGTGGAGGCGCCCAATAGTTCCCGGAAGTTAGCGCTAATACTATCAGCGCCATAGCGATGCAGCAGAAGAGACCGCTGTGATGGACTTTTACAAGGTAAGACATTTATAGAACAAAACTATATATTATCAGAGCAGCTAATTAAATTACCTTATGCATTAAAACAGATTATTATTAGATTATTCCTCACTAAATTAGTAGATTTCATTAGTAGAAGCAGTTTCATTCATCGTTGTGTAATTGAGGCTTTTAAACGTGATTTTTGTTGGTGGAAAGTAAATATTAGAATTAAATTTATTGCAAAGGATGCTGATGGACCTAAGTGAGAATGAAAAAGAGGCAGGCAATTTTCATTTGAAAATCATACTAGGCTAAATTACCAGAAATATATTAAATACCACTACTGTATACAGTTGAAGTCAAAAGCTTACATACACCTTGCAGATACTGCAACATGTTAATTAAAATAAATCATTTTACCAAAATAAATACGTTTAAACATTGTTTATTTAGTACTGACCTGAATAAGATATTTCACATGAAAGATGTTGTTTACATATAGTCCATAAGAGAAAATAATAGTTACTTATTAAATATAGTTAATTATTAAAATGACCAAGTTCAAAAGTTTACATACACTTGATTCTTAATACTGTGTATTGGTAAATTAATTCAAATTTAGCAGATTCCGGAAGCTGTATGTAAACTTTTGACTTCAACTTTAATAAACGTAATCACAGTAAACCTGTACTTTATTACTGTGTTTTATATTTACTGTACTTCTGTACTTATGTACTGTAGAAGCACTATGTGTGGAGGAGCAGCGATGCCACAGGACTGATATGTGATAGAGCATCACTTTACTATTTCTCCTGTTTTTCTCCTCTATTTTGCTCTCAGAACAAGAACCACCTGAAGACTCCCTGTTACAAGAACACCTTTGAAGAGATGACGCCAAGCCCTGAGAGGACTTCAGATGACGCCACCTAATAAACACACAAAACTACCAAAATTTTCTTTGTATTATAATCAACATGACCAAATCACTTGATCATTGCTTTAATGTATTAATTGTTTCTGCTGAATACATGATGTTAACTAACTGCATGATTTGTATAGCCTAATTTTAGAACATTTCTGCCATATGAACATTACTTTGACAGTTACACTTGTAAACATAGCTCTTATTTGTAACATAGAAACATAAATTTTTTGTAAAGCTGCTTTGAAACACTGTGTATAATAAAAAGTTCTATACAAAGAAATGTGAATAAAATAAAACTTGATGCATCTTTTTTCTCTTCTCTGTGTCAGTAGGAAAACCATACATTCATTCTGCTTTCTGTGAGTGACTCTGGAGCATTCCCATGCAGAACAGGAAACTACAAGGACAACATGCTTTTCTGTTTATTATAAATGAATAAATCAGTTGCTGTAAACAAGTGTATAACAAAAGTCAACATACGTAAAATATATGATAAATGTGTAAAAACAATGTGTTAAGTTGAATATACTATGAAAATATTTATATATTAATATTTATGGGGTAAACAAGAATCAAAAACATTAAACAAGATGAATTTCCCTTAATTTCATTTTATAATTCACTTATTTGGTATTAAGACAACATACCAACAAGACAATACCATTTCAAAACAGCAAATGCAGTCTTTAACCAAAGTTACTTTAGCCTAAAATATGTTAACAAGGCAAGTAGCGATAGTTGACCACATTATTAGCGTATTTCATATTTTAAATACAACACTGACATAACTACATATACATGTCGATGTATTTTATAAATTATGTAAATACATTCTTTTATTGTCTACTAATTAACCAAAATCACAGTTCTGCCTCTCCAACTCCATGTATTCCAATTGCCCGCTATGAACTTCCTGGAACTATTTGAATACAGTATCCAGTACACCAGCAACACCATCCAACCATCTAACTCTCTCTCTGTACGGCTCTGGTGATAGGGTCTCGCTGCAGAGCCAAATGGGAGGAGCTGGAGCTCTAGCTCTCAATGAAGAGAGAGTAGGTAGGGTGTGCTCAGAGTGTTTAAAAAGAATGAACGAAACTTAGCCAGCAGCGGATGTCGTTGGTCATGTTAATCACAGCTGACTAACAGGAGCTAAAGCAAAACTTTACACTATCTACCCTTAACGAGAAAACCCACGTCTGGAGTACTGTTATGCAGTTGGTAGTGAAATCGGAACGCGTTTTTTATTTAAACATTCGCGCTGCATACGTATTTTGAAGGTAATCTGGAAGATATTCTGGAACCATAGTAAAGATGAAATTCTTTTCCGTTGTCTCCGTCATATTAATGTCAGGTAGGTAATTAGAGAGTTCGGGGTTAATGGAAAGTTGCTTGTTTTTTATTCAACTGCAAAACTGCACTGTCCGATTATTGTACGAGGATTTGGGCTTGCTTCTTCAAGAAGTCGCTTAAAGATTGAAGTAGTCTAAAGGACCGGAATTCAACGGCGGCGAACGGACCAAGGAGTCATGGCAGTGCCGCGACTCCTTGGTCCGTTCGCCGCGGTTGAAACCGGGCCTGATTTGCGGGTTGTGAAAGTGCCAAAACAAACGCTTTTCTCTGTGTGTGTATCGTGTGGTGTGATGTCTGAGGTATCATTCTTCACGTGCACGAGAATTGCCTCACCAATCCCACAGTGTCACGTAAAAAAATTAATAACTAAACTATTTATGAAATACGTGTATTTTCACAAAACACAGAAGGTTATGATGTGACGTCGCGGTTAAATAAAATCTAATTAAGTGCTGTGATACGTTGACTTCTCAGATAATCTCTAGGTCTTGTTAAGGTGTTTTTTCTTCCTGTATAAACAGAGAGGTGAGATTTGAGCGCAACTGGACATGTAGTGCGCGTTTCCGATTCTCAGCAGGACAGTGTTTCAGTCGGTTTAAAACCTGCCTTGGTGCTACGCCCCTCCGTCCGTGCGTGCGTGTGTGTGTCAGAGCAGATGATCAGGTGGTAGTTGATGGAAAGATGATGGTAGTTGAACAAATTCAGTTACAGGATTGGTCTCGCGTTGACGAAACCAAACCGCTCCAATCCAGCTTGTTGGTAACTTGGTACCATGAGGCTGATCATCAACTTTCTTTGACAATTGAGTTTATGGAGCTCCTGCACATGAATGTGTGGCATTACTGGCAAAAAGCCAATCACAAAATTAAAGGTTGAGAGATTGAACAATATGATGACTTTAAACGATTTACAATTTAAAAAAGTACTTGCTTATGAAAGAGGATAAATAAAATAAATTTTATTGCTCTATCAGTGCAACTTGTTTTAGTTTATATAGTTGAAAATATTCAGCGATAGAGACTCGAACATGTAAGGTCACGTAGTAATTTTTAAAGCATTATCTATTGATTCTACAGCTTATTTATATTACACACGATCTGTATATATTAACATTCATGTAAAATAAATGATTTATAATAACTGTTAAACTAAAATTGCTTGTGTGTAATGGATTAATAATAATATAAATCATATAATTATATAAATCATATAAAATAACTAAGTAATTATCATTAAAACCAGACCTTTTATTTTTTGGTACTAGTGGCCTTTATTTTGGAGCAAGAGAAACTGGGGGAGTGACTTTTTTGTCATCGATCAAGATCAAGTTCATGTCTTTCTTTCTTCAGTTGTAAAGAAATTGTTTTTTGAGGAAAACATTTCAGGATTTCTCTCCGTATAGTGGACTTCTGAGGTGCCTGTGAGTTTGAACTTCCAAAATGTAGTTTAAATGCAGCTTCAAAGAGCTCTAAACAATCCCAGCTTAGGAATTAAGCGAAACAATCTGTTATTTTCTGAAATAAATTAATATTTTTACACTTTTTAACCACAAATGCTCATCTTCTCTAGCTCTGCGATGCATATGTGTACTCTGGTTCAATACAGTTGGGTATGTTGAAAAAATCCCATGTCATGTTATCTTCAAAATCGTCCTACATTGCTGTTTTACCTTTTTTTGTAAAGGGCATTTGATCTTCTTTGCACGTTCAATTTCTAAAGACTGGGTCGGTACTTCTGCAGCGACGTAAAAAATAAACAATGCACGCATATTTCTAAATAATATTACTTTACCTTATTGATGTTGTTGTTTTTGGAAGACAAAAACTTGGGAAACACTGTTCTAAACCATAAATACTTCTTTTCTCAAACAGTTTGTGTCACTGGGTTGAATTTGGAGGCAACTGAGGGAGACAATGTTACCATACCTTTGGAAACTGCTGAACTGGACAGAGCCAATCAAGTGACGATAACTCTTACAAGAGAAAATAAGAAAAAACGGATTGCGCAGTACTGTTGCTGTGCCCAACGTGGGGACTGTAATGTCGTGGAAACACCGCGAGTCTCACTGCAAGTTCAAGAAAGAACCTTAACTCTTCTAGATGTCAGCCCTAGAGACTCAGGCTTCTATGAAGCAACAATCATTGTTGGAAACAATGTATCCAAGGAGAATGCTACACTTAATGTCAACAGTAGGTATATTACTATAATATGTCTGCCTGTAATATTCCAGAATCAGGACAATGAGGAAAAATGACACAAATGGTCATGATTGTGCTCATGAAGTCATTCAAAATTAAATGATTCCTACTTGAGCCGTAATGACTTATGTGTGACATTGCAAAGCATTTTATCTAATGTTTTTATGAGAAGTAATATTAATATAAATTACACAGTGATGTGAATTAAAACTGCAGAGACTATTATTCCAAACAGGCAAACGGTTTTTGCAGAAGCCTTGAAAACAGTTATGAGTGACAACATTTAGGTGGTCTAGATGTAAAGACTCATCATTTGATCCACTGAATGAACTCAAGATGTATTTAACAATTTGGAAAAGGAAAAAAGGATTGCATTATTTCTTCAGGTGCAGTCACATTTACCATTGCTCGTTTATTGTGCTGACCTGCAGAAACCTGCTTGATTTGAAAGTGGATTCTGTGTGAACTGTGCTTCAAACATTGCTATTGATAATAGACAGTGGACTTTTTTTGCCAGCAAAATTTCACTGAAATTTTACTAATGTGACTTGACCTTTAGACTTTGATTTAAAAAAAAAGAAAGAAATTCTAATAATTTGGCAGTTGGTAAGAGTTGCTAAAGTAGGATTGGTGTTTGGTCTGGAACTTTTAAGGTGGTACTTCGTCAAGGGTCATTGGTTAACGGTTTATAAACCTCTAAATATTACTCTTTCTGTTGTATCTTACAGAGCCACCATTTTCCTCCAGTAGCGCACCGCCACAAACCTCCATCCCAAAACCTCCCAACTCCCCTAAACGCCAAAGACTTTACATTTTAATTGCTCTGGTTGTGTTCATCTTCGTGGTCTTGGTGCTTTGTTTCCTCTGCAAATGCATGAAGGCAAGTATTACTTAAATTTGTTCTTCGATTAATGGAAATGAGTTGTCTAATGTTCTGATGACCTGGGGCCATATTCACCAAAAATCTTAAGACTAAAAGTTGCTTCAAATGCAGAACTCCTCCTAATCGTAGGACTCAACTAAGAGTAATGTAAAAGGTCTTAATTTCTATAGACTAAAGACATTTTTCTAGTTCCGTTCTGTTCTAAACTTTATCTCTGGCTAGAAGAAATACTTTTGAACAGAACATAATTGTGATCAGATTACCTGAAACAAATCACTGCAAGAGCCAATCACTGTTCTGCATTTGGATTTTCATTTGACTGGGATTGAAACATTTAGCTTGGTCACTTTAATTCACCATTTGTCAACATTTAAATATATTTACCTCTAAGTGAAAAGTTGAAAATCAAGATGTTTATGTATGGAGCAAGTGTATTTAATCTAAGTTTATTTTAAAACTCAAACTATGTGCAGAATAATTGCTTATTGTTACTGAAATAGTGTGGTGCATCTATGTTAATAATGTAATTGTTTGCATGTTTTAAACTGATGTCAAGGAGTGTGGTTTATGTGTATAAACCTGAAATGTGTAAATTTATCTTTGATTTTCACTACCTTTTTATTTGATTTGATTTACATCTAGTAATTGTGTTATTTGTGTTGACTGTCAGGAAGGTGATCCAGCAGCTGATGCTGATCCAGTGTGAGGAACCCCTGCTTTCTGCAGGTATTACTTTTTTTTATAAAGGATATTGTACTGCCGTGTTGGGCCTCAGTAAAGTCAGTTTTCTGTTGTTCTCTTTATAGACTTGTACCTTTGATGATTGTGAAAGAAACTGCAGCAGTCAGCTTTAAGGATTGTAGAGAAAACACTGACTTCCTACTGAGCGTTGTGACTATAAGCAATGACTCATGCTGCCTCTTGAACTGAGACGTCAAAACGACATTTTGTTTTTTGATTTTGTGAGAAAATGGACATTTTGAAAGATGAGACTTTCTTATCAGTAGTAACAGCACAAAGCTCTTTGCGACTTTTGGATGGGAGACGCATTACTAATAATGTTAAGTGAAGGGAAAATCATGGACTTGGCAACCCTGGCTGGAACTAATTTTCTTAATATAAATATAACTTATGCACAATAGCATCAGGGTACATATTAACCACAATTTTGTTTCTTGGAAGACTGCTGAAACACTGTTCTTGCATTGTAGTTAGGTAGACTGTAGCTTTATATTTTCACAGACGCTTTACAATTTTGTGTGCAATATAAATCAGATGTCAGATAAATTATAGATGTTTTTATATATATACACAAGTAATATATAACATTTATTTACTCAAAAAAAAAAAAACGATTTATTTCTTTGTGCACTGTATTTTTTTTATATCTTGCCAATGTTGAAATACTTTTGTGCCACATTGGAACTCGGTGTGAAGAATAGTGCCTCAAACATTACCAAAAAAAAAAAAGAGGTTTAACATAGGGTTGGGAATCGATTCCAAAAAGAATCGATTCCGAGGCGTTGGGAATCGAGAGTCGATTCCAAAGATGGAATGAACCAGTTGGAAAATGATTCAGGGGTTATTTTATGGTGGAACTGGCTTATATTGTCCACATAAGCACTGCACAACAGAATAGATCATGACGTGATCAAGGGTTTCCTTCTATTTCCATCTTAAATAAAATGCTATTTTTTAACCTTTCAATCAGCCTGTGATCATTCTGAAAGAAAACACAGATAAGTGGCGGAGAGTGCCCATCTGACTGACAGATAAACCACAAGCTCTTATATCAGTGTTGTTGTTAATGTTCTGGTTATTTTGTTTTAATGTCCAGTTTTTTTTAATTTTGTGCAAAGCATACGGTTGAAGTAAACATTATTCAGCTGAACTGTACACGTCTTGTTTCATTCATGCAATAAACACATGTCCACTATGACTAATTTCATGACAAAATTATAATTTAAATACAGAAATGTATCATAATTTTTAACAAACAAAGCTACATACTATGATAAGGTTACTTTCTAAGACCTTTGTCCTACAGTCAATGTGAAATTAAGTTCCTCCAATCTTAAAAAAGAAGAATCGAAAACAACAGTAAGGAATCAATTCTTGGAATCAAATCCCATCGATTCCAGCACCAGCAATCAGAATCTTTGATATTTATGGCAATAAAATGGTATGTTATTCTTCACAGAAATACAACATTTATTAATTATTATGGTAGCACTTTATTTTATAGCCCTGTACCATATGTACATACTATGTACTTATACTAATTACAAAAATAACAAAAAAGTAATAACTAGGTACTAAAGCTACCCCTAAGCCTACCCCTACCCCATGTAGTTGCCTTATATTACTTTCTTAGGTGGGTACACTGTTCACAAGTTTGCAAGTAAGGGATAATGCATGGCTAGCCGTGCATTTAACAATTTTAATGCACAACTTGGAGTCAAAGAACCACCTGATGCAAATATTTGCTGCCCTGGTCATTACAAAGCTGCTTATCTGCTCTTGATTTGGACTGGAGAGTGTCACCATTATACCAGTGCAATGGAGATGCAGGATTCAGGAAGTTCACAGGAGAGAATTTCTAAAACTCACAAGGAGATGGATGAAGCATGCCAATACTTTGTTTTACTTTACTAGTTTGATAGCTATATGTAGATTGTAGACTGCTTTTGGGAGACCTTTTTTACTGTTATTTTCTTAAATACAAATTTAAAAAAAAAAAGAAAGAAAATGAAAATACTGAGTAGAGCCCAGACCTCCACCAAGACCTCTCACTAGATGGATGAAGCATGCCAATACTTTGTTTTACTTTACTAGTTTGATAGCTATATGTAGATTGTAGACTGCTTTTGGGAGACCTTTTTTACTGTTATTTTCTTAAATACAAATTTAAAAAAAAAAAGAAAGAAAATGAAAATACTGAGTAGAGCCCAGACCTCCACCAAGACCTCTCACTAGATGGATGAAGCATGCCAATACTTTGTTTTACTTTACTAGTTTGATAGCTATATGTAGATTGTAGACTGCTTTTGGGAGACCTTTTTTACTGTTATTTTCTTAAATACAAATTTAAAAAAAAAAAAGAAAGAAAATGAAAATACTGAGTAGAGCCCAGACCTCCACCAAGACCTCTCACTAGATGGCGCTCTACTGCTAGCATTGAGTGAAACCTAAGAGAAACAGAAACTGTTTTGGACCAAACCTTCGTCAGGGCGCCATGGATCGTGAGCGATACTAGTCAATATCTGCACGGATCTACACCCTTAAAAATCTAAATAGTAGACCATTCGAGGACTTTAGAATACTCTTTTGCTTTGGGACACACCTTTTCTAATCTCACATACTATTTAGGATGGATAGTATGAACGTTGGGACGCAGCTTTGTGCCTGGGGAGTTTCAGTTTGCACGGAAGCAACATGGTTTAGGACGTCCGTGTTTCAATATACCAAGAAAATATGCGACAATTGTTCACTCAGTGGTAACCTTCTTCGATGGCACAAGTAAGTAAAAGATTTTTACATCTGAGTATGTATCTATTACTTAGATTCATTTTCAGTAGTAAATAATTCGACATGAATTATTGGTACTGAAAATCTCCAAAATTCCAAAGACTTTACAACTAGTGTCTTAAATGACAAACTTGTAATTGTGGGTGTTTTATTATTATATTATTTATATTTTAGCATTTAGGCATATGGACTTTGTCAAAGTGGGCCTTGCCTTTGCTTCAAAAAGTGGGCTGGTACAATGCTGAGTTGGGGTGTTACTTTCTATGCTTGGAGTTTGTCAGATGACGAATGTAATGTGGTTTACTGTATGTAGTAACAGCAGCACCAGCACTGCTTTTAAATTTGCATGACGCTTTGGGTTTATGTATTTTGAAGCTTGTTCTCTTGTACGTAAGATGATCATCTTAGCCTGGTTCTTTATCGGCTCTTTATCTACAGGTACGTTCAGTTACATTTATTCATTCAGCAGACGCTTTATGACAAAACTTTAAGACATTGTTCCGATTAGTGTACAATAGACAGGGAGGGATGAAGGGGAAAAAAGCTTTTTTATTATTGATTTTAGGATGCAGTCAAATGTTGACGAAAGAGATGAGTTTTTTTTGAGAGTTTTTTTTAAAGCTGTTTAAAACTGAAAATTAAAATTGTCAGGGATTCAGCATTACGGGAGACGATGGGCAGAACATGAACATTCCGTCGATACCAGTAGCGTTCAGTGGAACTAACGACTTAAGCCGGGCTCACACTGTGCGATTTTTAATAGTCCTTTACGATTGTTGCTTGTCAGACAGTACGAACACGATGATCATGTCACACTGGGATCTCGTTGTCATTAATGTCAGACTGTACGACGTCAAGACGCGTTAAAAACGGGTGCGCACAAGAAAACCTTTTCGGAGTTTTACACTAGTGACGGTGAGCTGCATTACACAGGGCACGCAAACACACTCAAATGGAAACAGCGTTTCCTAAAAGCATCGTGAGCCTGATTGCCACCAATGCTCTCTACGATCAACTTATCTCACGATGCTTTTGAGGAACGCAGACCTGGAAGGTGATTTTGTGTGATTATGACGAGGCGTCGCTCACTTATGGATATCAGGCTTCGAGTGGGGAAGACTCATGAGTGGAAGCGAGAAGGTGACCAAGTCAAAGTCAAAGTCAGCTTTATTGTCAATTCTGCCACATGTCCAAGACATACAGAGAATTGAAATTACGTTACTCTCAGACCCTAGGTGCAAACAGATATTAAATACAAATATATTAAATACAAAAGGCAAGTACAGATAGATACAAAAATTGACATGTAATAATAACACCACCACAACAACAACAACAATATACAAGTAAGGGCACATGTGCAAAAACCAGAGTAGTGCAAATGCAACAGTATAGTGCAGTGGAGCTTATCGATATGATAAAGTGTCAGAGAGCAGTCTTATACTGACAGAGAGCTAGGAATGAGGAAGCTGGCCAATGCTGCTCAAAGTGACTGGTGCAGGTCTGTGAGTGTGTGTTTAAATGTATGTGTCAGAGATCAAAAAGTGCATGGGGAGGAAAAGGGGAGTGGGGGCAGAGCCGGAAGAGAGTTGAGCTTCCTGACAGTCTGGTGGATGAAGCTGTCTTTCAGTCTGCTGGTCCTGGCCTGGAGGCAGCAGGTTGAAGAAGCTGTGCATAGGGTGGGTGGGACCAAATAGCAATATATCTGTTGTGGGACAGGTGTGATTTTGTGGGACAGATACATTCACTGCTGTTATGCTGTGTAAATATTGATTTTACATCCTGTCATATGCGCTTAGTTATGTTTCTGAGCGCGCACATGTAAGCGAGAGAAAGCGCGTCCGTTTTGTGTGAGAGTGAAGAGGTTTCACCTGCAAGAACAGGCAACAACAAAGGAAACTAAGCCGAAATGTCTTCTATGCTACTAGTTTCTAGTATAGATTTAAAATAAATCAATGCACAAATGAAAGGGACATATTTTTACTAATAATTTATTTTGCACAAGACAATAAATAGTTTTAATTACTTAATTATTAACTTTAGCTAAATCATGGAATGGTAGCTCATGAGTCATGGATGTTTTCAAGACAAATTAACTCTATTTGTCTTTTGGATAATTAGCTGTAAATTCGAGGCACAGGTAGTTTAGTGTTTTTTTCATCTCCACATCAGTGTGAGTGAGAAGGGTCTGGCTGCAGACATGCACTTGCATTTTCAGACCTGCACTCTCAGACAACTGCACTCCCGGAAGTGATGTCACTTGCAGTCTATTTTATTTTATTTTATTTATTTGTTAATTAATTAATTAATTTATTTTTTTATTAAATCTCTCAACATTTTACAACAGTAGTCAGGTGGTGAAGACAAGAAAAAAGAAACTAAATTACAATGCCACTCGCACTCTCTGCTACCTGTGACGTCACTTGCAATCCACACAATTTGTGTGTGTTGCCAATGGAGACAAGATGCTGTGGTGGTTAAACGATTAAAACTAATTTAATAGCACAATGTACAGGGTCCTGCAAGCCATCTGTACGAGATAAAGACAAGACCCTCAAATCCGTGACCACAGAACAGCAGAATATGAACGCAATGCACAAAGTCTCTCTAGAAAACTATGAAAGGAGAAGTCCACTTCCAAAACAAAGATTCACATATAATGTACTCACTCCCTTGTCACTCCCAAATGTTCAGGTCTTACTTTCTTCAGTTGTAAAGAAATTATGTTTTTTGAGGAAAACATTTCAGCATTTTTCTCCATATAATGGACTGATATGGTGCTCTGATTTTGAACTTTTTTTGAAGAAGAGTCTTATCTAGCATAACGATTGCTTATTTTCATTTAAAAAAATATAGTTTAAATACATTTAAATCTCAACGCTCGTCTTGTCTTGCTCTGCCTGAACTCTGTGTATTCTGACTCAAGACAGTTAGTGTATGTCAAAAAACTCTAATCGTATTTTCTCCCTCAACTTCAAAAATCATTTCAAAATCATCATACATCACTGCAGAAGTACCGACACAGTCTTTGTAAAGTAAATATGCAAAGAAGATCAAACACCCTTAACAAAAAAGCTAAAACAGCGATACAGGACTATTTTGAAGTTGAGGGGGAACATGAGATGGGAGTTTTTCGACATACCCTAACTGTCATGAACCGGACAAAACAGAGTCCAGGCAGAGTAAGACAAGACGAGCGGTTTTTTTTTTTTTTTAATGAAAATAACCGATCGTTATGCTAGATAAGACCCTTCTTCCTCGGCTGGGATCGTTTACAACCGCTTTTGGGATCATTTGAAGCCGCATTTAAACTACATTTTGGAAGTTCAAAATCGGGGCACCATATCAGTCCATTATATGGAGAAAAATGCTGAAATGTTTCCCTCAAAAAACATAGTTTGTTTACGAATGAAGAAAGAAAGACATGAACATCTTCGATGACAAGAGGGTGAGTACATTACATGTGAATCTTTGTTTTGGAAGTGGACTTCTCCTTTAACACTTGATATGGCTTAATGTTTTAAGATACATTAAGTGCCATTAATAGATCAAATTTGTTATATAGTATATTAATTTAATGTACTTCAAGGCAAGCGTATGGCCATGAACACAATGTGCAGACTTTCACTTTTATACTTGCCCAGCAAACGCTTAATGTGGCAAAATGGACTAAGATGACAAAGACTGTTCTGTAAACCTTCACTGTAAAAAACAACCTATAGAATCTACTCAATAAAATTGAGGTAACAATTTGCACTCACTTTGTTTGGGTAGATTCTGTCCTATATATTTGAGTAAAGAGTACCTAAATTTAACAGCTATGACAAACCAAAAGAAATTAGGTAAGGTCTACCTAATATTTCTCATTACATTACTTAACTAATTACTTATAAAAATTGAGTAACATTAACTCTATTGTTAGTAAGCAACAGTTTATCTACTAAATCATTATTAATAATGATTAGCCAATAGGAAAAAATACACATTACTTATTCAGGGAAGGTTGAATTTACATAAAAACGGTCAGACGCAGGAGATTGCATAAATTGCTTTTTTTATTGACCAAATAACATTTTATTTTTTAAAAACATTTAAAAGTAATTGAAGATTAGATTACAAAATAACCCCTTACAATAAATTTCAAGTGAAATACAGCATATCATAATGTTACATAAAGCTTCTTGAACACATTCCATTCAAAAATAAACCAAAGTTTCCACAAGATGTCAAAGTATACATTAGAAGAGTTACTGTTTCTTCATGTTATAACTTCAAACAATACATGTTTACATTTAATGTTTGGCTACAATACTTGCAACACTAGAAAATTAAAGGAGACAATGAAATGAGAGGAAAAACTGATCCCATTTACCTCAATAGACTGGTATGCAAACACACACTTCAACTTCAAGTGGAAAAAAAAACCATACAATTTTAAGAGACATACAACTTCATATTCATATAACTCACATTACATGTAACTTCTTGAACATTTACTATTTGCAAATAAAACCATGTCGTCTTTGGATGAAGCAAACAGTCTGAGCCTGAATTTACAGTACAGACAGCTCATTCCATCAGTTTACACTTGAGACTTTGGACCTTCTTCAGCAGTTTTGCGCCATCAAGTTCCAAAAAAAGTTTCTGGAACACTTCAGAGGTGTACTTCAGGTTTTTGAGATACTGAAGGTTGAGGGCATAGATCAATCCCATCAGCAATATGCATGCTATGGTTCTGTTTCCATAACCATTCAGCACTTTGGTGCCCTCTATAACACCACACACATCTGCTGGGTCCTCCTCAACTGTAGGATTGTGAATCACCACCAACTTCATTTCATTTGTGTGGCCTTCAAGTTCATCCTCCTGTTGAGAGAGAAAAAAAAAAGCAAATAAGTTTTTAATATTAATGTGATTAATATTAATCAATGTACAATTAAACTGTAAAAAATAAATGGCACCATCCATTGCAACATATTTTCCTCAACTAGCTAAACTCTAAACCGTTGGTAGCAGTAACAATTCTACATTGCTAGCGTGGCATTCTAAAATTCTCAAAAAAAAAAAAAAAAATCCTGAAAATGTAATATAAAACATAATTAATGCTCAGGCATGTAATTCATAAAAGGTTAAAAAATTAAAAAAAAAAATTAAAATTAAAATTGTCATCAATTAATCACCTTCATGTTGTTCTAAACCTGTAAGACTTTAATCGTCAAAACACAAATTAAGATATTTTTAATGATACCTGACAGATTTCTGTCCCTCCACTGAAAGTCTGTTCACCCAAAACTCTGACACTTTAAAAACTTCATAAATAACATAGTAAAATAAATCAAGTGGTTAAATCCGAGTCTTTTGAAGAATTATCACTTTATGTGATGGACAGATTTAATTTAGGCTTTTATTCAAATGAAAACAATGATCAGCAAACAATGTTTGCAGAATCCAATTTTGGCAAACGGAAGCTAAAGCATGCTTGCTTTACACATTAGAACTAATGAGGTTCATTCTCATCTTACAGCATTTTTGAACCTCTGTAAAAACCAATGAGGTTTGTTCCTGCATGTCAAGCAGTTTAAGCGTCTGTTTAGGTTCACTGATCAATGTGCATATGAGATTAAAAGTCTACTGTAAAACTGTTCATCATATAAAGATATCATGTCTCTTCAGAAGACTTGGATTAAACCACTAGATTCATATGGACTTATTTTACAGTCTCTTAATGAATGTTTTAAAGCGTCAAAGGTTTTGCATGAACAGACTTTCAGTGGAAGGATAGACAACTCTCGGGTATCATTAAACTTATCTTAATTTTTGTTTCGAAGATTAACCACAGTCTTCACAGCAGAATACACAGAGTACAACGAGAGCAAGGCAAGACGAGGGTTTGAGAACAAAAAGTATTTAAATTGTATTTTTTAATGAAAATAACCGAGCGTTTCACTAGATAAGACCCTTCTTCCTCGTTTAAAAGAAAAATGAGTTTAAAATCGTTTAAAACCGCATTTGGGATCTTGGGATTACTTCTTAAATGCTTCTTAAACGAGTTTAAATGTAAGAAAAATTTAATACATGTTTAAACGGTAAAATATGTTGTATTGAGAACTATAAGCCTATTTTAATGAGAAAGACATTTAGGCAAAGAAAGCAGGACAGAAAGAAATATCAAAATAAATGAAAAACTAAAACGAAATGAAACTAACAACGGTTATTGAACACCTAACTAAATAAAATCAAAAATAAATAATTTTCGTAATCATTCTCAAACTTGGAGGAGCTGCCCAAGTGCAGGACTCACAGGTTTAAAGTGCATTGCGAAAGGTATAATCAGTAATAAGGCACAATAAATGCATTGGAGATTGAGAGGGAAATATAACAAGCTGGTAAGTTGAACAATGAACTTCAAAAATTATCCAACGCTTATGTTCCGTGTTTGTCCTGAACAGTTAAACTGCTGCCTGTTCTTCAGAAAAATCCTTCAGGTCCCACAAATTCTGTGTTTTCAGCATTTCTGTGTATTTGATCCCTTTCCAACAATGACTGTATGATTTTGAGATCCATCTTTTCACACTGAGGACAACTGAGGTTCAAATGATCACTGTCACTGATGCTCCAGAAACACAACGCGTAAAGAGCCAGGGGTGTAAACTTTTGAACAGAATGATGTGTACATTTTTCTTATTTTGCCTAAGTATCATTTTGCCCTTCAGAAGCTAGAAGATACTTACAGTACATGTTTCCCATAAGACAAAATAAGTCAAATTTAGCATAAAGGATTTTCTGAAGAACAGCAGGCAGTTTAACTGTTCAGGACAAACAAGGGACTCATGAACAACTATCACTAATGGAATTCCAAAATCATGGAATTCAATAGGGTCATAAAAACAATATCTGGTCCTTGGCAGGTCTTAAAATTTAGAAAATAAAACCTCAGATGAACAACAACACATGCCATATTGCATATGTCATTATTTTTTTTAACAAAAATAAAGCCAAGATGGAAAAGCCATGTATGACAAAGTTAGGACACCACACCCTTACTGTTAACATAGGAATTAAGAGGGTAAGTAGCAGTTCAGATGCCTTTTATTAACTGATCATCAGCAAGTGTGAGAACCTCTATAAAAGCAGAAGTTTTGGCAGTTTGCTGGTCTGGAGCCTTCAGGTGTGCGTTAACACAATGCCAAAGAGAAAAGACATTAGCAGTGATCTTATAGAGAAGCAATTATTGCTGCCATTAATCTGGAAAGAGTATTACGGCCTTCAAATCCTAACAATTTGAAGTCCATCATTCCACAGTGACAAAGTTTATTCAGAAGTGGAAGACATTCAAAACAGACACCAGTCCGCCTAGGAGTGGACATCCCAGCAAATTCCCCCCAAGATGAGACGTGTAACGCTCAGGGGAAATGGCAGACAACCCAAGAACTACACCTCGTACTCTACAGGCCTCAGTTAACATGTTAAATTCTGAAGTTCATGACAGTACCATTAGAAAAATATGGCATGTTTGGAAGGCTTGTCAGAAGGAAGCCTCCTCTATCTAAAAACAACATCGCAGCACGGTTTAGGTTTGCAAAGTTGCATCTAAACAAACCATGAGACTTCTAGAACAATGTCCTTTAAACAGGCGAGACCAAAGTCACACATTCCATGCGACCATGAACTCCTCTATACAATGTATTAAAGTATTCTAGAGTAAAATGTGAAGACATCTGTCCAACAGCTAATGTTGGACCAAAATTGGGTCATGCAACAGGACAATCATCCCAAGCACACCAGCAAATCTACAACAGAATGGCTGAAAAGGAAAGAATCAAGGGATTGCAATAGCCCAGTCAAAGTTTCGCCATCAGTAACACCTCTAGACCTTAATAACACTGTGTGATATGTCATGTGATGTTGCTAGCATCTGAGGTTTTATTTCCAAATTTTAAGACCTGCCAATGACCAGATAATATACATTTTTTCTAACTCTGTTCCACATTGTCAAAATATTGTTTGGATATTGATGCTTATTAATCCATCAGGATTGGTGAGTCAGGACCTAGCTGTTTAGGCCATATTCATCTACCGAAATAAATACTATAATTTGCATTCATTTGAGTTTGCATTTCACCTTACTTTTTAAAATCAAGTGATTTTTCCAATATGGAGCAAAAATGACTCATTTCAGTATATATGCATGTGCTGTCTGAAAGGCAAGAGCACTGAATGAACTTCTTGTTGGCTGTTAAATAAACACATGTCAAAATGACCATCTTGGCAAGTATTCATGTAAACAAAGTCCACTGTATCTAATGTGAATGTAAATCAGATGTGTATATTATATCTGTGCATTAGTTCTAAAAATGACAGCACCCTAATTTACCTGCTGCTCTGTCATTTAATGTTCAAAGAAAATCACGTTCTTAATAAGCATAAATGTATATTCATACAGTGAACACTGTATGTAAGTTCTTGCGTGAGTGTCAACTGCTTGCTCTGTATTGTATTTTGCTGCCATTTCCTGCAGTGGGTTTACAGACTTGGGTCGAGGAAGCCTTGGACACCATTTTGTTGAAATACCTTTGTTCTGATAGTTGTAGTCCTCTGTTTTTTTTAATGTTATTTTACTAGCTTAGTTTTTATAAACCAGGTAGGGACTTCTTATTTTGTTTGTTGTTTAGGTCTTGCTGTCTTTAGGGTTAGCTTAGGGTTTTTTTTTTTTTTTTGGGTAGTAATTAATTTCACTTTTTCTAAACAAACTTTTCTCCTGGCTTCATAGACTAATAAGTGTTTGGACAGGAATTGAAGCTCAAAGCTTCAAGCTAAATTATTTACTTTTAAATGATTTTATTAGGACAAGATTTAACAAAAATCCTGACATGTGGTTGTTTTATCGCCAAGCTCTAAATTAAAATATAGTGAAAGTAAAAACAGGTTGTTTTGGAAGCTAGGTTTCAACAAATTCTTTTTTTGCAAAGAGGATTTTTTAATGTCTCAATGTATATTTCTATATACTTCAATTAGATTTACATATTTATGTGCTTAATAAAAATACCCTGCAATTGTACTTTTGGTATACTAAACTGGTATAACCAGTATAACTGAACACATTAATTGTGCAGACGTAGTGTTGAATTCCAACTAAAGATGAAAGTGGAACTATTGCAACCGCAAGTATACTTCAGGTAGCCCTACACTTTATATCTTGCATTTAAAGACTGATATTATAAAGAGGTCATACAGTTCTTATTAATAGTGAAATTAAATCACATTTTGGGCATAATGTTACAAAATGCATGTTGTGCAATGAAGAAATACTCTAAATTAAGTTTAATTATAATTTTATATCAGAATGTCTTAAGTGATGTTAATAAATATGTTAATGCGTTTGAAGTATGTTTAGTATGAAGTAAATGTATTTTAAATAAATTATGGCATAGGCTTATTTTTCCTCTTCTGTACATTCAGTATATACATTCTTTTAGAAAATCTAATACAAAATCAGGTTTGGTGCCAAAATAGTACTTGCGTATTCCAACAGCCTGATCAGTAAGGCAGATGAAAACCCATAATAAATATTTTCTTTCTGTCCCAAACAGTTGCAGCGTTTGATACTGAACAGAAGTGGAATGCAACTGTTGGAGAAAATATTACCATACCCTTCAAAACTGCTGAACAGGAGAAAGCCAATAGAGTGACTGTCATTTTTCTAAAAGAAGACACTGTGATTGCCCAGTACTGTCACTGTGCCCATTGTGGGGACTGTAATGTTGTCAAAAAACCAGGAGTCTTACTGCAAGTTGAAGAAGGAACTGTGTGGTTGACTCTTCACGATGTCAGCATTAGAAACTCAGGAACCTATGAAGCAAGAATCTTCATTGGAAACAGGGTGTTTAAGGAGACCGGTAGCCTTCTTGTCAACGGTGAGTAATATGCCTGTTTGCCGGTAATGTTCCACAATCAGGATTATAATATAAATAATATAAACAAATCAAAGCTGTGCTGTAATGACTTGGGACGCTGTAAAGAATTATCTCTGCTGTTTTCATAAATTAAAGGTATTTTTTTAAGCTGAGACCTAAACACTGAAATGATTTCTGTGAAAGCCTCAGTTGAAACAATTATAAGTGATAACAGTTAGGTGATCTTACTGATGTAAAGAATCAGATGTGACACATCATTTGACGCATAGCTTGAACTCCTCAAGATTTCTTTAATGATTTAGAAAAGAAGAAGAAAAAAAAAACTTTTACTTGAATTATTTCTTGGGTAATTTTTGTTTAAACTTCTGCAAACATGCAGATCCTTGATAGATTTTAATTTGAAAAAAATGAGCAAAAACTTAAAGTAAAGTTTTAAGGTGGTAACTAGTGATGGGTCATTTGAGATTTGCACTTTCATAATCCACTAATTGTTTCTTTTCCTGTTGCACCTTACAGAACCATTTTCCTCGAGTAGACAGCCACCCCACACCTCTACCCCAAAACCTCACAACTCCTCTGAATTATATTTAGCAATAATAATAATAACAATAATGATTCTAGCTATTGTCATCTGTGGGGTTGTTTATTTCTTCAGGAAATGCATGAGGGCAGGTATGGCTTATATTTATGCATTAAGTGATGAACATGAGTGCTGTAGTTCTAATGGTCTGTGGAACAATAGAATAGAATAGATTAGAATAGAATAGAATAGAATAGAATAGAATAATATTTGTTAATATTTTTGTCCATACTTTTTTTTTTGTTTGAGTGATTCCTGTGGTTTGAATAATGTGTAAAGTTTCATCCACTGCTGAATTAGGCCAAATACCCAGTAAACAAGCAATATGCATCTTCAGTTATTTATACACATTTTTAAGTTTTTTTATTGTAGACGTTATTTATTGCATTCAAAATAAGAGATTTTTTTCAAATTCTTTTTTTTTTTTTTTTTTTTTTTAGAACAAACCCTGATGAGACCTAATACCATGTGTAACACCAAATATGTGACCCTGAACCACAAAATGATTGGTTTTTCTTTTATGCCAAAAATCATTAGGAAATTAAGTAAAGATCATGTTCCATGAAGATATTTTGTAAAATTCCTACTGTAAATATATCAAAACTTAATTTTTGATTAGTAATGTACATTGTTAAGAACTTTATTTGGACAACTTTAAAGGCAATTTTCTCAATATTTTGATTTTTTTTTTTGCACCCTCAGATTCCAGATTTTCAAATAGTTGTATCTCGAACAAATATTGTCCTAACAAACCATACATTAATGGAAAGCTTATTTATTCAGCTTTCAGATGATGTATAAATCTTAATTTTGAAAAATTGACTGGTTTTGTGATCCAGGGTCACATATAAGACCAAATAAGCATCAGTTTTATCAGTTTGCTTATTTAGGATCTTTAAAAGGTCTTAATTTCAAAAGACAAATAACATATTTCTAGTTATACACAGTTATGCTGGCTAAAAAAAAATACTTACAGAACAAAAATAGAACAGAGCATAACTGTGGTCAGTTCACCTGAAACATATGATTACAAAGGTCAGTGAGTTAGGTGATAGTAAATGGATTCATTTTGATTGTCTAGAGATTTTTTATCAGCAAGAGTTCATGTTTGGAGCAAGTGGGTGAAAGTTAATCCAAGTTTTTTGTAAAACTTAAACCAGGAGCAGAATGATTGCCTGTTTTTAAACCGGTTTAAGAATAATTTACTAAATGATTTGCTTGTTTTTTAATTTTTACAATAATGTCAGGGAATGTGGTTTACATGCATAAACCTGAAAATGTGTAGACTTAGATTTCACTTTAGCACTTTTTATTTGATTTGAATTGCATCTTGTAATTGTATTATTTGTGTTGACTATCAGGAAAGGCATCAGGTAATAAAGTGGTCTGATGAACCCCTGCTGTCTCCAGGTATGAAGCTCCTCACTTTTCATGTATTGCATGACTTTTTCATAAAGGATATTCTACTTTGCTGTGTTGGGCATCACTGATGTCAGTTTTCTGTTCTCTTTACACGTCCAGCATCTTCAACAAAAAAAGAGGAAATTTTCAGTGATGGGGCAGAAGTCTTTTTTAAGGCTTGGAGAGAAAAAACTGAAAATCAGCTTGTGGATACCTGACTTGCTACTGAACCTGATCTTTTCTTCATTTTCTTCTATCACAGTGGTGCAGTGTAGTTGATCCTTTTTTGATGACGTGAGACACAACTACTGATAAGATAGTAGTTAAAAATAACTTTTCCTTCATGATGACTGTTAAAGGGGTCATCGGATGCTAAGTTCACTTTTTCATGTTGTTTGAACATTAATGTGTGTTGGCAGTGTATGTACAAATCTACCCTATAATGATAAAAATCCATGCAGTGGTTTTTAATTAATCTGTAAAAATAATATCCCCTTTTTCAAATCGAGCTGTTCTCAGATGCCTGTCGGTGTGGCGTCACACCCACAGAGGCCGCTCCCACAATAGTTGATTGACATGAGCTCTTACCTTAGACCAGCTGTCACAGTCCAGTAACTTTCCATGTTTTGATGCCAGAGCAGGGATGTAAGTTAGACAAGAATATCTCCGATTGAGCGATTGAGGTGTTGTGTTGCTGGATGTAATAATGAACATAGTGGTCGTCATTTACTCCCGACATCTGAGCCGCTGAAGATGCAGTGGATTACATTTGTTTGTGAAGGGAATACGCCTCCCGATCTACATATATCCGTCTATATACCAATATACCAACATTCCCACACAATTATAGCTGCATAATTTATCCAATTCACTCTATTATGGACTATAATATGCATAAGCAGAAAACAGAAATAAAGTGAGTATCTGCTTTAGATAACAAACTTGAAAAAAATGGCACCATCTAGTAAAAAAATGTAGAAATTTGAATTTTGAAGCCTAGACAAAAGAATGAAAGCCTATTAACAAATATTGCAGTGTTTATTTTTGTTTTGTTTTGTTTTTTGCCTTTATTTATTTTTAGGTCAAAACACAAGTCGCTGCTACAGAAAGCAGATTCAGTCAGATCAGTATTCAGTCAGATTTGCACTGAAAGTGAGAATCTTCATTTTGCGGCCAATAAACGTGCCAAACTATTAGATGGTGTTATTCGTTCTTCACAAGTAGTCATAATATTAGTAGGGTCTTTTAATAACAGTTTTGTTTCCTGTCAGACTGGTAAAACACTGACGACTTGTGCCATTGTAGTAAACTAGTTTTTTATAAGCGTTCTGTCACTTTTCTGTTTGTGGTCACGGAGGTGCTCTATGAAAGTACATTCATTCCTAAATAAAACTTGAAGGGGAAAGTAAAATTGTCCTGTATTTTATAAATGTAATGCATAATTTATTCAGTGTCTTGCTGATTTCTTGCCATGTCTATGTTCTTATATGTTTATATTTTAATGAAATAAATATTTTTGTGCCATACGTCTAAATAGCTCTAACGTACTGCAGCTTTTAAAGAATTAAAAAAAAAAAAAAAAATGCATGTTTATGTAGATATTGATGATATGCTGATATTTATGGTAATAAAATGTTACACTATTCTTTACAAAAATATGAATGTTTATTAATGATTTTAATTTAAAGATTTTAAAATGTCTAATATTTATACAAAAACTATTCACGCTGACAAGACAGTTATCCTTTCAAAATCAAATCATCATGTACTATTGTTTCAAAATATTCTGCAAAAAGAAAAGAACTCTGCCCCCACATCCTGAATTTTGGAAAAATGCATTTTATTAGACTGAATCATGCAGTGAAACAACGCACTCTAAATGAGCACAATCAGTCTAGCTAATGTTTAAGCACTCATAACTCCTCTTATAATCAGTGAAGCTGTCCATACACTGTATGATAAATGAATCTCTTACTTACATAGTTCATACATCTGCACTTCGTTGCTTATAATGAGCGAATCTGAACAAAACTCCAGGTTTCATCCGTGACTGTTCTGAACGCCTCTGATTGGCCACTGCATTCTAAACTCAACAGAGTCGTGTGTGATTGGTTGAATGCGCAACGCTGTAAAAACGCGTAAAAATAACGTATGATTTAACGTGAGCAGGTCTAAATTTAATACAGCAATTGAATCTTTTCGTTTTCATTTGAACTAGTTTTATGTTTGAAGTATTATATTTTTATTGAAAAACCAGGGGTGTTATGAGGGTCCCCCCTCACAATTAGCCTTGAATACCAGGTCAGAAAATCAAAATAAATCTCTGAAAACACTTTCCTTTTTTTTCGAATTGCATTTTTTGACATTATAAGTGTGTGTCATCAGGAAATGAGAAGTTCTACACGCACTTCTCGTTTTCGTGCTCACTTGGGCCAAATGCAGGAAATACGTCATTCAAGTAGAAAACCGCGCTTAGACCTGAGACCTTACACACTTACTTCCTGTTGCATGCATGTGCTCTCAGAGGCCAACACCACAAGTGTGTGTATTTGGACAGGCCCAGAATCTTTCAATTTATTAATTTGTTTACTTGGGTTCTTCTCAAGTCATTCTTTTCGTTTAAAATAATTACATCTTGTTTTAATTTACACAAGTAACCCAAAACACAGAGATGGCAATTTGATTTTCACTTTTCCAGATATTAGTGGCTATTGTTTAGAACTAATATTTCAGAGCTAATATTTCAGAAGCATAGAAAACTCTATTTTCTAAATATAAATTACAGCTTTGACGATTTTTTTTTTTTTGTATTTATAGTATTCCAAGCGCTGAGGAGGGAACATCAGTGCAGGTTAATCAAAACTCCCAAAACTGATCAGGATTTCAGATGTGACATTTCCATTTAATTACTGCCCACTTGTACAACGTTCCAAAACAGCAGCTATCACTATGCTGACTTTATAAGCTAAGCAGCAGAAGAAAATATGGCGGGGATGTTGATTTTTACCAGTTATTCCAATCCATTGATTCCATTCTCGGCAACACTTTCTGCAGGTTCTATATTACACAACTAGATGGCGACAAATGACTATCTTTTGTGTGTTGAGCGACACCTGGGGCCCTGCCGGTAAACCAGACTCACTTACAGTCATTCTTCATAACACTAGTAAATGATCTAATGAAGCTATGATTTAAAAATTCTTTTAGATTTGGAATATATCTCAGTATTGCTGTACTGTCTGTAGATACATAGCAAATTGCTGTCTAGGTCAGTTTCGTATGTTTTTGTAGGCCTAGGTTTTGAACTTAAGCTTTACAGTTTTGAAAAGAGTATGTATTGTGCAAATTGGCCCTCAGGTTCATTGAGTTTGGGACTTTCTTTGTATCTGAGTGGGAAAATAAATTGTATTTATTTATTTATTGTTTTATTGTGCTTTCAGTAAATTTGATAGACGTAATTTTCCAATGAGAAAAATGACTGCAACTGGCCAGGATCCGTCCAGGAGACCATAAGGTGTCTTGTCTAATTCATATATATATATTTTTTTTATTGCAAGAAAACAAATATAATAAGGCAATACAAAATAATAATAGAATTCTAAAGAACAGAGCACATATCAAAAAAAAAATAAAATAAAAAAATATGAAAGAAAAGAAAAAAAAAAAATTTAAACAGTAGGGTCTTCTAATAATTTACATTTCTTCAATAAACTAAACAGTCTTCTTCCACTTTTACATTTTAAGAGTCTTATGGATTTACTGAACAACCAAAATTCTTTTTGAAAGACAGAAAACAATGGCTTTGTTTTAAGGCACTTACATTTATGAATATAAAATTTGCCCAAAATAAAAATATTATTCAGTACAAATTGAGTTTGTACATCTTCCATTATTAAGCCAAAAATGATATCATTTTTAGAAAATGGAGAAGTCAGCTTGATTGAAACTTTAAGCCACTCAAATATATCAGACCAAAAAGCTCTACTAATTAAGCAGTCAAAGAATAAGTGTGCAGTCGAATTACTAACCAACATTACAAAGGCCTTTGGAATACAATTCAATACCCTGTTATATTGTTTATAATCGCAATGAATATTATATTTTTCACAAAAAGTTCTGTGATTCATGAAATTACCATCATTCCCTAACAGGTGAACAACAGACCAAACACCTCTTTCCCACCAATCACTAATAAAGAGTGACTTGTTTCTAAATAAAATGTACCTATTATTCCAAATTGGTGAATTATGAGGGGAGAAATTATGTTTATAAATCAGCTTCCAATATAAAAGAACCTGCTTATGAAAATCTGACAATTTGAGAGGGAGTTTTTGTATTGAAAAATCACAGCGTAATAGAAATTCTATACCACCAACCCTTTTAAAGATACTTCTAGGGGCACAAAACCAAAAACTATTATTATTTATTAGAAAGTTTTTAAGCCAATTTATCTTGAGAGTTCCATTCATACAGTCAAAGTCTATGGCCTGTAAACCCCCTTCTTTATAATCCTTCACTAGTGTTCCTTTTTTTAACATAATGAGCTTTTCTCCTCCAAATGTAATTAAAATTCATCTGATTAATTAACTTAATTTTTTTATTAGAAATAGGAAGGGATCCTGCAGGGTAAATGCATCTGGACAGAGATTCCACTTTTGTCAATAAAATTCTTCCAAATATAGAAATGTCTCTCTGCATCCATCTGTCCAATCTTGTCTTACATTCATCAATTCTATTAGATATATTAATTGTTTCACTTAGTTCTTGTCTAATTCATATTTGACAATTTTCAGAAGAGTGTTTGCGAGCGCCCCCGTCAGTCAAAGCAGGATTACGTCACGAAAGTGTGGTCTAGTTTCCGGATGTACGTGAAAATGACAAACATATAAGGTCGTTTCAGCATAAATCCCCAAATAAATATTTGAATAAATAAATAATTATTCAATCACCTTCAATCATCAGGTATTTTTATCGCACTCCAGACCATGAAAAAAAAACCAAGAGAACACAAACATAAGAAACAGCACGAGCTTCCGTAGAGTTGAGCACGTTACTGCAGATAGTTTAAATGTATGATTTTCTACTCTTTGTGTACTTGGTTGATTATTTTGTCTGGTCTTAACCTCAACTAGGTAGTCATTAATGTGACATTTTTGATTTAGGAAAAACGATGACGACACGGAGATCATTTAATGGCGTTTCACACTGCCGCATATGGAAATCGAATATTAAGGCTGTTAATCCACTATCTACCGCAATCCTAAGAACATTACCGTTTTAACACGAAAAGCAACAAAATTCACGCATGCGCTGCTCTACACATCTCGTCTTAGGCGCCTTTCAGTCACGTGGGCGATTAAAACATGCGCCTAGGAGCCAATCCGCAGCCTTCTTTTGCTGTTGCCACGATTCCCACCCACGAAACTAAACGCCATTATCTGAATTTCACAGTGCTGGATGTTTGTCGTTTGGCCACGTTTGCAGTCGCAAGTAAGTAAAGAATTTTACCGTCCGAGAATATTGAGTCCTTAGCTACTTCAACATACAGAATACATATTAACACTAATAAAAAGAAAACGAGCTAGGTTAATGATAAAAATATGACGTAGATTAAAATAATTGTTGTTGTTGTTGTTTTTTCATTAAAAATAGTATTGTATAGTTGTGTATAGGATCAGGGCTGAACTTTTTTTTTTTTTTTTTAATTTGATGTACAATGATGAAGAAATAGTATACAGTAGTACATTTTCATGTAATATAACGTTATCACAAACAGTAATGTCTGATACAATAGTAAAATTCTTTTCGTACATTTCTAACTAGCACGAACTGCTCCAATACAAAAGCCGGTTGGTGTCTACACCGAAAGCAAAACGTTACAAGGACGTTAAGTTTCCCCGCAGTGAAAGAAATGCATGTTCTGCCATAGATATAAATATGTGTTCTGCATTCTCTTTTACTCACGCGTGAGCTGTGAATACATGAGTGGATAGTGTTTTGTTTGTGTGTGATACTATATTTATAAATATAATATAGAGTGGTTAGTATTTTGTTTCTGTGTGATAGGTATGGTATATTTACTAAACGTTTATCCGTAAGTGGTGAAAATAGACCGGGGGTGTGGGAAATTTTGAGTATAGAGATCAGATCTACTTTTATCTTTTTTTTTTTTTTTTTTAAACCCTTTTACATTTTATATGGTAGCTACAGCGCTCAGATCCGGACTGTTTGGGATCTGGTAAAAAAAAACGATGGAAGAGCTGAAATGCAGCACCATAAAATATAGTTTTACGATTTTAACAGAACATAATGGTTCTAGGCAAGACGTAGGTTACGAAGTACTGTAGGTGGCGGTAAGCTCAGAGTGAACGACCATTAACTAGAACACTCCAACACAACGTTAGGTGGCGTTATGCAGTGACAACGGTGGTGCCATCCACCATTAAACAGATGAAGAAGAAGCGTGTTGCCAAGTCCATGGTTTTCCCGTAGAATTGGGCTACTTGTTGCCGCGGGTTGTTATTCATATACGACCACAATAACGTCGTATTTAGCCCCTGAAACGCGAATGTACCAGGGGCACTCCGACAAAAAACGTATATGTTACAGTCCGGAATGCGATTTTTTTAACGGGGTAGTCTCCTCGAAACGCGATTGCTACTTGATAGTTTTGAGTAGTAATTGGGAGGGTTTGCTGTGAAAATCTGGCAACCCGGAAGACGTCGAGTTACTCGGCGCCATAACAAGAGGAGGAGCAGTTCTTCTGCGGCTATTTCGACTGATTGGAGGAATCGATGTCTCTGAAAGTTCGGTGTTGATAAAGTAGTAGATGTTAAGTGTTTTAAAACTAATCTTGGTGATTTCGCAGAACTGCACTGAAAATGAAATTAGTTTTCATGTTCGTCTTGGTGTGCTCAGGTGGGTAAAGAGTTGAGGGTTCATAGAAGGATGGTTTTGGATCCAGAATGTATTTGCGTGATTGGTCTTGTAGTTGGCACCGGAACAATCGTATGACCAATATATCGTTAATTTGTGTGTGAGATGAATTATTATTTTTTTTTTTTTTTTTCTACCAACGCTGTATTTTCCCACTGTAAGGTTAGGTTTAGGGTTGGGGTAGGTGTCTGACACAAATTCCAGTTCCCCGTTGTACATGCCAGAACTGAACTCTCAACATGACAAACTTTTTTTTTAATACATAAGTAATTTGATTAATGCATGTTTATACTATTAACAAGCTGCTTTTGATGGAACAGCAACTGCTTTTGACACTATACAGTCATATTCATCGCTCAATGCACGCATATTATAATCATGTTTAGATATTTAGTCAGGAAAATAAAAAGTATGTGAAGATTATCCTACCTGTTTTTTTTACATTTGAGGACAATTAACTCACCATTTAATTCAGTGCATTTATTCTATGATGAGGTGGTCATTTGGGCCTTGAATAACATGCCTGGGGAGTTGAAGAACTTTTTTAATTTGACTAGAAATTAATGGAAACTAACAAACAGAACAAATCCCCTTCAAAGGGATGCCCTGTGCACACTGTGTGCTCTGAAGGCTGTGTTTGCTGTTTGATATTACACCATTATTTTTTCAATAAGGATTGATCTCACTCAATTTAAAACATCATATTACCTGTATAGGGCAGCAACAATCTGTAGAAGCAGAAGCGAGTCCATAGACTGAAATGCCCAAAATAATACTTGTATGTTACTGATGGAGCTGTTGGAATACACAAGAAGTAAACTTGAGAAACACTATTCTAATCTAAACCATAATAAATTCTTTCTTTCTGTCCCAAGCAGTCGCTGTGTGTGATATTGAACTGAAGTTGGAGGCACCTGATGGAAAAGATTTTAACATACCCTTGGAAGCTGATCTGGAGAGAGCCAATCGAGTGAGGATTACATTCAAAAGAGAAAATGAGGAAACAGTACATTTGATTGCACAGTCCTGTGGCCTCAATGAGAGCTGTTCTTCTGTGGAAACACCCGGCGTTTTACTGAACATTGAAAGCAGAATCTTAATTCTTCAAAATGTCAGCTCCAATAACTCAGGCCTCTATGAAGCACAAGTCTTCTTTGGAAATAATGTGTTTAGGATCAAAGCTACGCTTGTCAACAGTGAGTATGATATCAAGATACATCTGTTTACCTGTATCAGGGTTATGAGAAAAAAAAATAAATGTAAATGGTCGTGATTGTGATCAAAAAAGTTGAAAAGCTGAAATGACTTGTGACATTGCAAAGATTTTTGTTTGCTGTTTTCATAAGAAATCAAATTTAGTTAGATTACACAGTAGGATCATTTAAAACTGCAGAGACTGTGAATCCAAACAGGCGAATGCTCTTTTTTTTTTTTTTTTTTTTTTTTTTTTTTTTTTTTCAGAAGCTGCAATTGAAAATAATTATAAGTGATAACATTTAGTTGATCTTATTGATGTAAAGAATCAGATGTTTGATTGACACAATTGTTTGATCCACAGCATCAAATCCTCACATCTATTTAGTGATTTAGAAAAGACGAAACTATTTCTTACATAACTTTTGGATAATTTGTGTAAAAACCTGTGCAAACACACAGATCCTTTTATAGACATTGACTCAAAAAGAGTAAAAGCTTTATGATTATTTTTGATTCGGCAGATGGCGGCAGTTGCTAGTCGGACTGGTCAGTTAGGCCTGTCAAGATAGCCGTTTTTAGTTTGTGATATATTACCACAAAACAGATAAATGATATTCTTGACCATTTCATGCCTCTGACTATATGATGATATATCATAATAATGTAAGTGCTCCCTTTGTTGTATTTTACAGAACCAGCATTTTCCCCCACTGAAGCACCACTACAAACCTCCACCATAAATCCTCCCAACTCCTCTGAACACCGGTGGTGGTATGCTTTACTGATTCTTCCAGTCATCTTGGGGTTGGCAGTTTATTTCTTCCGGAGGACGAAATGCAAAAAGGCAAGTAGTGCTTATGTATGGATGGAAATGAGCAGCACTGCAGATGATCTGGGACCACATCTACCAAAAATCAAGAGCCTAAAAGTTGCTCCTAAGGTGGAAATGTTGTTCTTAGTTGTAGGACTCATATATTTTATTGTTTTTTATCTAATGGCTCGTTTCTACCAAGCGTTACGGTTCAGTACAGTACAGTTTGGTACGCAATTATGTCTGTCTCATTGTCAAAAGTTGTGAATGGTACCAAAATGGCGAACTGTACCGTTTTTTTTCATACCCAGCACAGCAAAGGGTACCAAAAGCGTGGAGCTAAACTCACTGCAGAACGTTGATTGGTTGACTAGAATTGTCACTTTTCAAAATATTTACTGTTGTCGTGTCATTGAAAGGGGTTTTAAGAGTTTTTCGAGCGAGAATGTAGTTGTTTATAACTCAAATCTGCTGTTTAGTTTTTTTAAAGATAGCTATGCTGATTTCGGAGCTCCAGCTGATCAATGTGTGCTCAGTGCTAATGTATCCGCCTAGAGCAGGCTTAGCTTGGCTAGTCCTTCTGACATTTGCCGCTGACTCTGATGTCTTTGTAGTGATTAAACATGAGATACAATTTGTTCTGGATGTATTTAACAGGCAATCGTAGGTCTCATGAATCTATTATTTGTCCCTGGTCATATCCTTTTACCCGAGCACAAAGTAATGTTTAACTTTATATATTTACTTTGAACTTTATCGTAGTACAGCGCTGACTCTGTAGCATACATTTGACTGAATTGTTTGCTTTTGTTTATATTTCCTCCTATATAAATCTCTTATACTTGTACTTATGCTTTTATAATGATTATTATTGTTAATTAAAACTGACATTTAACAAAAAACTATCAAGTAAGGGTACCGTTGGTGGTGGAAACGCAAGCTGGATCAGAGTGTTCAGTCCCGAATTGTACCGCACTGTACTGTACTGACCTGTACCACTTGGATGCAACAGTACAGTCCACGATTCAATACGTAACTTGGTTTTTTGATAGCTTGCCACATCAGTGTTTTTTTTTTTTTTTTTTAATCATCAAAAAATACTCCTGTAAACCTCTGTACACTGGAAAAAGCATGGGTTATTATATGTATGCTTAATATTTCTTTTGAGAGAGGTATTATTTTTCTGATTTTAATGCAAAATATGAATGGGTTTCATTCATACTGGACGCCAGAGGGCGCCGTTGTGCATAAAATCCACATATGCGTCAGTGCTGCAGTGTGTGAGAACTGATGAATAAGATCAGAATCAACATATTTATTCATTTGTATTACATTTTAATCTTTATTCTATTTTTCATTCACAGTCATTTCACTGTATGTAATTCACATATTTGTGCCAAAATTCTTAATTAATACTCAAAGTCACGCTGTCAGCACGTTAAACTGTTTAAGATTAATTAGCTAAAATGTTCAACATTGCTATTTCGGCAACACCTGTGTATTCATTCATCTATTTTAATACCCTCTTACAAAATTAACCATGGTATGTGTAGTAAAACTGTGGCAATACAAATGGAAATCAGTCCGCGGATAAAATAAACTATAACACGCTCACTACATATTTACTATAGTAAATCCATGGTTAATTTTGTAAGGGTGTTTATCAGTCAAAATTATTTTAATGTAAACAGGTATAAAATATGAGAAAAACATTAATGAGAAGACGAAATTGACTGCAGCAGGTTAAATTGATTTATTATTCAGAATGCACATTTGGAAGAGAAATATATTAATAGGAACATTTAAGCAGGTGATATGAGATGTAGGTCTAAACATTCTCAGTTTTGAAATGCATACTCCACGTGAACGTACTCCCACGTAATATTTTAGAAGGACCTTAAATCATCCCACGCATCTCATCTGTGTTGTGTCAGGAAGTCGTGAAAACTGAGGCAGTGTGTCATTGTTTAGAATAAAATCAGCCAGATACACTGCAGTAACACCGGCGAAAGAAGTGAGAGAGAGGATTCTCCAATTAGTTTTCATTGTGTTGCGATGGGACCGGAAGTGGGGATACACCGCTTCGCTTACCGGATATAGAAAGTGAGATAAAGGTCCATTGCTGTAACTGAATAAAATCAAGATGCAATGTTAGACATTTTGAATGATGAAAAAAAATGTTTGATACACTTGGTGGGGCAATTTCCTGCATTTAGTCTATTGGTCAGAAGAGCCAACAGGAGGCAGATGCTCTGATGACTGATACATAAAGGAAATATTGATTAAAAAATTGCTTGTTCTTGTTGCTCCAGCCATGATTTGTTTCAGACCATGTCTGCTGCAGATGGTTTCAGACTTGTGCTTCTTTGTATCACCAAGTATGACAGTTTCAGCCTGCTGGTAGTTACATTTAATATATCTGAGACAACTATCCAAATACTGTGTAATTAGTATGTCAGGTCGGGCTGTTGCAAAGAGTGCGGTGGAAAATAGAGAACAGCAGCTATAATACAACTTAACTATTAAGGAAGACTCGTTTTCTAGATGAGTCAGTCAATATTTTTTGTGTAACAGATGTACAAGGCATGGTGGAGCAGGATTAATGTTCTAAAATAACAACCAGGGAAAATCAGTTTTTCTCACATTTCACTTGTCATAAACACTACTTCTAAGACAACCGCGCCGTAATGAAAGAGGATATTTTTACACTTAAAGTGGCTTACGGAGCCCCACACATAACAGGAAAAAAATGTAAATCATGCGCACAGTATTATTCGCTCCCTCCTTTTAAAAATTCGTTGATTTGATCCGACTAAATCCTGGTTACGATTTAGTAATGTGTGTGCACAACTTAGTCAAATGAGGAAAGGAATATTCGTGCGCACAATTTAAAATGAGAAAACGAATTCGTGCAGACGATTTAATTTTTTTTTGTCCCGCATGTCATGTGCGGGGCTCTGTATGCTTGCAGGGCTCGGTGAAAAAATTGGTTCACACCGAGCAGAATCTGTATTTTCTGTTCATGCTTTTCTCTGTATTATTAGGCTACCATTTAGTGTTTTCTTTAGGCTACTCAAAAAGAAAGAGAGAGTCTTGATCTGGTAACCTATCTTGCCCTTAGTCATAGCCAATACAGCTTCATCTTTTCTAGATTTTGGCAAAATTTGTAAACGAAAGAAAAAACTTTCAATGCTTTAAAAGACATTAAAGTGTGTTTTCAAGATATTTCAAATGTTTGCTGTATAGTTAAAAAAAAAAAAAAAAATCGTTTTGAAAAACATATGTGGCATTTAATTATCACATTCAGAAATAGCTGATGGCTAAAATACCGGTAGCCTAAATCAAAATGCTCACAAACATTATAAACCCAACTAGGCTTTTATTTTATTCCCTTCTCTTCACACCAAATTATCCACAACACCTTCGCAAAGACTATAACAGCACATTGAGGCGCTGGTCACGCTGAATGGAACAACGGACTATTTAAATTAAACATTGTAACTTTTATATGTTTTTTAAAAATATATTTTATTTTGATAATGAACAGGCTGCAATGTCAAGGTAGCAAAAATGTTGTGTGTGTGCATGAGGCGCCAGCGCGAACACTGCATTGTTTTCCCAACTGTTACTCGTAATTTAGTCATACCAATGCTGGTTGCTCATACAAGCAAAATATAATTCATCACTGTAAAGCTTTGGTAAAAAAAAAGGAAAGAAAAGAAAAAATAAGAAAACTGTAAAGCTTTCACAAAATAAAGAAAATGGCTTTCCGCCTCGTTTACGTGAACTTGGATCGTGTTACAATGAATCGAAAATTCAGCACATTTTTTCCCTTTTGTTATATGCTTTTGTGCCCTGGTCCGCTGCTGCGCTTCTCTGACAACCTGTTTCAATGGCAGCGGAAATCGTCACCAGATTTTATCATTCGTTCTCAAAACTGAAAGTGATCAAGACATTTCTCCGGCGCACAATGTTAACCGATAAATCAGTCATGTAAATGGGAGAGACAGACTCGGGTGCACAATATGTGTTGCCCAATGATGAATTTGGTGCAAATAGTCCATTCCATTCAGCGTGACCAGCGCCTCACTGTGCTGTTATAGTCTTTGTGAAGGATAATGTTGTGGATAATTCGGCGTGAAGAGAAGGGAATAAAATAAAAGCCTGTGTTTATAATGTTTGTAAACATTTTGATTTAGGCTACCGGTGTTTTACATTACATCAGCTATTTCTGAATGTGATACTTAAATGCGACGTATGTTTTTCAAAACGATTTTTTACAAGTAGCATGTTTTCAACTATACAGCAAACATTTGAAATATCTTGGAAAAAAATACTTTAATGTCAATTGGCGCCCAATGATGAATTTTCGTGTATTACATCGCTGCCGGTGGGAGGGGCCCCATCTCCTTCTTTGCGGGGGGCCTCTAAGAAGTGCGGTATGCCACTGTCACCCCCTTGTCATCCAAGATGTTCATGTCTTTCTTTCTTCAGTCGTAAAGAAATAGTTTTTTAAGGAAAACATTTCAGCATTTTTCTCCATAAAGTGGACTTCTGTGGTGCCCGAAGTTTGAACTTCCAAAATGCAGTTTAAATGCGGCTTCAAACGATCCCAAATGCAGTTGTAAACGATCCCAGCCGAAGAAGAAGGGTCTTATCTAGCGAAACAATTGGTTATTTTCATTTAAAAAAAAAAAAACAATTAAAATACTTTTTAATTGTCTCAAACACTCGTCTTTTCTTCTGCCTGAACTCTGTGTATTCTGGCTCAAGACAATTAGGGTATTTCGAAAAACTCCTATTGTATTTTCTCCCTCAACTTCAAAAATCATTTCAAAATCATCCTACATCGCTACAGAAGTACCGACCCAGTCTTTGCAAAGTGAACATGCAAGGTATGTGAACATGAGATGGGAGTTTTCCGACATACACTAACTGTCATGAACCGGAACAAAAACAGAGTCCAGGCAGAGTGAGACAAGATGAGCATTTGACATTAAAAAGTATATAAATTGCAAATTCCAAACTATATTAAGTTAAAATAGTTTAAAAAGCTTACAAAAGCTGATTGCCAATCTAAATATCTATTTGACATCTGATAGGAAACGTCCTCTAGATGTATTGCACATGAGCATCCACTTTAAAAAAAAAAATAAAAACGTCTTGCAGATGTAAAGTAGACGTCTCCGTGATGTATGTGTGCTATCATAAATCTGTTAATTATTAAATTATTTGATTGTTGTTTGTTGCTTTGTCTTCTGCACCTTTTTATTTAATTTGATTTGCATCTTGTAACTTTGTTTTCGTGTGTGTTGATTGTCAGGGATGTGATCCAGCAGCTGCTGTTGAAGAAGCCAGAGAAACCCCTGCTGTCCAGGTATGAAGCTCTTTACTGGTTTATAAATGTTCTCAGGTCTTTTCATGTATCGCATGACTTCCATAAAGGATATTTGCCATGTTGAGCCTGACTAAAGTCAGTTTTCTGTTGTTTTCTTTACAGACTCAGCTTCTTCAAAAAAATGTATAGGAAAAAAAATTGCAGTGATTGTGCAGCTGTTTCCTTTAAGGCTTGTAGTGGAGATCCTGAAGATCAGCTCGTGGATACCTGACTTGCTACTGAGCGTTTTGACTGTAAACGTCGACTTTCACTGCCTCTTAAACCGATGTGTCAAAAGGTGTCTTATCAGAAGTAGCAAAGCACAAAGCTCTTTCCGATTATTGGATAGGAGGCGCATTACAAATAATGTTTGGTGAACATGGACCTGGCAACCCTGGCTTAAACTACTACACAACACAACACATGACTGGCGTGATACAGTCAGCCCCAATCATCTGTTATTGGCCATTACATGCTAAATATCATTACAAACACTATAGCCTTAAACAGACTCTTGGTCTAGATGAGATCTTTTTTTGTTTTTTGTTTTTTTGTTTTTTTTTTGGTGCATGTCTGGGCATATCTAGGTCAATGAACTTGCCAAACTATTAGATGCCATTATAAGTATGCCTAATATTATTATGGTACATTTCAAGTTTATTTATTTGTATAGTGCTTTACATGATACAAATCATTGCAAAGCAGCTTTACAAAAAAAATGTTTTTTCCATGTTTAGTAGTAGCTTAGTAGTGGTGACTGTCAAGTTGATATAAATATGGCAGAACTGTAAAGAAAAATAAGTTAATGACATGCGATTGAAGAGACGATAAACACTATTATAGCAATGATTATATGTTGCAGTCCAACTTGTACCAAAATTTGGTAGTTCTGTATGTTGTTTCAGGGTTGGCATCTTCTGAGGTCTCTTCTCAGGTGTTCAGTCATCTTAGATCTTTGTAAAGATTGGATCCAGACTGAAGCTTGTGGAATTCCTAGTTACCACGGGATGCAGAAAGAAACGACCACAATTTTGTTTCTTGTCAGACTGCTGAAACACTGACTGTTGAATTGTAGTTAGGCAGGCTCTAGCTTTAGATTTTCACAAGTGCTTTCCAGTTTTGTGTGCAATATAAATTTATAAAAGTCTTTATATATAAAAGTTGTATAATAAATTATGTAACGTAACATTCACTCAAAAATAAAGATTTAAAGGGTGAGAGTATGCTTTCCCTGTATTTCTTTGTGCACAGTTTTTTTTATAAATGTAATGTCTTTTTTTGATATCTTGTCATTATTGATTTGTCTATATTATAAGAGTAATGCATTTTAGAGGTAAAAATGTATTTGTCATAAATGCCTCTAACTTACCTCAACTTCTAAAAAATAAAAAAAATCACTACAATGAACATTTGGGTGTGAAGAACAAAGCCTCAAACATTACAAAAAAGGAAGTTATTGTATGTTCATATTTATAACGTAAAATGTTGGTATTCATCACATAAATATGACGTTAATAATAATTATAATTTGAGCAAAAAACAAAAAACATTCAAGCTGACAGTCATCCTTTCCTTTCAAAAGCAAATCATCGTATCATGGTTTCAAAATAACTGGATGAAATACTAGAGCTAATCTGACAGAAAAATTGCTCAAATTGTCATGAGGGGACCAAAAGCCACTTTTCCAGCTCGTTGTGAATCTCAGAAGTTGTCAAAATCAGCTTCACCTGTTCAGAGCGAGCCATTCTATTGCGTGTTCCTTAAAAAAAAAAAAAAAAAAATCAAACATTTTAAAACAGAAGACAACGCTTTCCCTGCCTTACCGTGTATTTCCACTGCATCGTCAAAACCACGCTCAGTGCCGCCAGCAACGTTATAACACCACTGCTTTGGGGCGTGTGAACTTTAGGGCAGGTCTTTAGGTCTGTTTAGACCCTATTTGCGTTTTATCTTCTACATTTAAAGCCTGTTCGCAAACTAAACACTAACATATAATGAAAGCATGCAAAGTGCATTTACTTTTGCATGACTTGTTCAATGATACGTGGTTTCAGTGTAACCCACCAGTTCCGCAAACACTCGGCACGCGTCAACCAGTCGTGGTTGACGCCCGGCGTTTGCGCTCGAGAGCTGCATAAAGTTCAGGAATGCCCCACTTCAAATGGGAGGAGCTGGAGCTCTAGCGCCCCCTCGCTGGATGTAATGGGTGGAGATGGACACCTAATCACACCCTAACCCTACCCTTTACCCTATCCTAAACATAACTCCACCTATTAGTTCACACAGAGGTGGAGCTGGAGCTCATTTGTCTCTGCTGCAGTGAGTGCTACTTGCACTTTTTCGACGCTTGCTGTACACACGCCTCGCCTATGCCCATTTTGGAGGTGGCGTTTCACACAAGTTACAGATATGCCTCTAGCTTTGGTTTGTCTGTAGAGTCTGCTCGAGTCTGTCGAATGCAGCACATCTGGGAGATTCTTCAGAACTGTATTAAAGATGAGCGTATTCTTTTTCATATTCGGCATATTGGCATTAGTTGCAGGTAAGCAGCTTGTGTTTATTCAATCTAAAGCTGGACTGGCAGCAGACTTAATCGTTTTCTTTAGGATTTTTCCCCCAAGAAGTCAAGAGGTTGCTTATGGATTTAGGCAGCCGCGAGTTGTGGTTTTGGATTTATCGCCAAAACATAGCCTAGTTGCTAGTTGTTTGGACCGGTTACCGGTATTGCAGCTTACCGCTTGCGCTGTAAGAAGTAACATTACTTTAGATAGATAGAGTGTTAAAATGAACGTGATCACGATCATTACATGTTATTGCCGCTTGCTCACGGGGGCGAGGTAACGCGGCTCACACTGCTCGCGTGAGCACGTAGTGAGCAGCGCATCTTGTTTTCGGCCCCCACGTTGACAGATTAGAGTATTCACACCACAAGCAGTGGCGGCGCGTCAGCCACAGTGCATTGTTCTTGATCAAAATTGACCTGATTAACATGAAAAATAACAATTTTACCATAAAATCATGTAAGAGAGTTTCGTGTTTCACAATCACCAGCGTGGGGCAAAAAACAATGTTAATAATGTTATTAATAAGTTAATACGTGTTCAAAACAAATAGGCTACTGTCATTAAAATATGTTAACATATTTTAAAATACAGAAACAAAATCATTTTAAAAAGTGAAGATTCCAAAAAGCATTTAAGGAGATCGCATAATAATTTAATATAGATTTACAGTAGTAGTAACAAATGATATTTTTTAGAAATGGCATGTTTAATATCATGTTTTTAAATATAATGATTTCATTATAAACATGGTGATTATCTCTATAATATAATATTATGTGTATGTATATATTATGTATTATAATATTATACATAATATATGATATTTACCATCTAAATCTGTGAAAGTGGCACAGTGGCTCGGTGGTTAGCACTGTTGTCTTACAGCAAGAAGGTGTGGATGTGTGGAGTGACAGGAAGTGTCTATTTATACTCTGGGTGGACTGAAAGTGACAAAACATGCAGGTTAGGAAGACTCTAAAAAGAAAAAAAGAAGCTGTGCAGAAAGTGAAGTATAACTGGGCCATAGTCAGCAATAACGTAAGAGCGTTCAGAGTTTGACTCTCTGCTGTCTATTAAATGATCTACGTTTTAGGGAGGTTTAAAGTGACTGAAATGCCAAATAGTACTTCTACCTTACTGGTAAATTAAAAAAATTAAAACAGTGTCCTAAATACTTACTTTCTGTCCCAAACAGTCGCGGTGTGTGTTCCTGAGTTGAAGTTGGAGGCAACTGATGGAGAAGATGTTACCATTTCCTTAAAAACTGCAGAACTGCAGAGAGCCACTCGAGTGAGAATAACTTTCAAAGGAGAATGTGAGAAAAAAATACGTGTGATTGCACAGTTCTGCACCCACGGTGAGCAATGTGATGTCGTGAAAACACCTGGAGTCCTATTGCGTGTTGAACAGGGGACCTTACTTCTTCAGCATGTCAGCTCCAACAACTCAGGCCTCTATGAAGCAAAAATCATCACTGGGAATGTGGTGTCTGAGATAAGCGCTACACTTGTTGTCAAAAGTGACTATCTTAATACAATATGTCTGTTTGCCTGTAATGTTAATGCAATTGTTACTTAAAATCAAAATGAAGTTAATGTTATTGTTTCTTGTGCCAGAATGATTTGTAACATTTTCATTAGAAATTATTTAATTTACACAGTAGCATGATTTAAAACTGCAGTGACTGTGAATCCAAACAATCAAATTATTTTTTTTAAAGCTGCAGTTGTTGAAAATAATTATAAGTGATAACATTTAGGTGATCTTAATAGGCAAGTCATTTCACTCGGCAGTCATCTTCGAAACACCTTTCGGGCAGGCATCCCTTTGAATGGGGAAACATCAAATTCTCCAAAACTGTTCACCAAGCTTATGATTAAATATTTGAAATCACCAATTAAATCTGACAACAAACTGCCTCATAAATATCATTCATTACATTAAAAAAAGCTTATTTTTCAGGCGAGATCAGCCAGTGCGTATGCGCAGTACTGAGCTCACGTCTCAGAACGCTGACTGTTTCTATAGCAACCAGGACTTCTAACGGCAGCTGCAGTGATGCGCTGACTTTACCAATCTACGATTGGCTCTTTCATGAAGAAGGCGGGGCCTCGCGGCCATAATGAGCGTTGCATCTTTCCTCATTCAAAACTATACGAGTGACAGGTCATGGGTATTCTATAGTCTTTGGATGTCACACATTGTTTGCTCCACAGCATATCCTTAAGATTTAACAATTTGGAAAAGAAGAAACTACTGTTTGCATAACTTTTTAGATAATTTGTGTAAAAACCTATGCAAACACACAGATCCTTCATAGACAATGATTCAAAAAGAGTAAAAGCTTTTTGACAGATGTTAGCAGTTGCTGACGTAGAACTGGTCAGTTGGGCCTGTCAAGTCCATTTTGTGCCACTAACTATATAAATGATAATATAATGGCATAATAATGTAAGTGCACTCGTTGTATTTTACAGAACCAGCGTTTTCCTCCACTAAAGCACCACTACATACCTCCATAAAGAATCCTCCCAACTCCTCTGAACACCAGTGGCCGTATGCTTTACTGATTCTTCCAGTCATCGCCTTGGGGGTGGTCGTGTTTTTATTCAGGAGGAAGAAATGCAGGAAGGTAAGTATATGTTAGTATTACTTTCATTGATGGATAGGCTATGAGCAGTGCTGCAGATCTAATGATTTTGTGCCATATTCACAAAAAAAAAAAAAATTATACTACTTGCGCCTTAAAATTTTAAGTTCAGTCAACTTAAAAAAGGTTTAGTCAATTTGAAATGTTACGTTTTACTAAGTGACATCTTAGATATTTGAGTTGATTCAACTTACAATTTTACGGCAGACGAGTAACAAACACAGCTTTTAAGTTTAGTCAGCTCGAATATCTAAGTTGTCACTTAATATAACTTAACATTTCAAGTTGACTAATCTCACTTGAGTTGACTGAACTTAAAATTTTTAAGGCAGCACGGGAACAAATTATTTTAAGTTGACTCAACAACTTTTTTTGTTGTTGTTGTTTTTTTACAGTGCAATGTGGAAATTTAGTTGTAATCTTCTGAATTTTAGGAGCTGTATATTTTTCATCTATAATTTGCCAAATATTTTAATGCTAAAAGTAGCTGCTAAACCCAGACTTTAAAAAATGCTTTGAGATGCCTTTTCAGCATTTAAAGGGTTTTTAGCTTGTTTATTCTTTCAATTAAATGCCAGTACATGCCATGGTAGTCCTGAGATTGGGTCCCATTACATGACTGATGCTTATGTGTATTACGCATATTGTGTTCAGTCTCATTTGTTGTCACGGCTGTGCATTAAAAAGTAAAATCAGTAATTTGTGACATTAATGTGATTCCTTATCCACATCCACTGACATCAGGTACAAAATAATTGTGTCTTATTAGAGTAGAGGGCATCGTGATTATTAAAATTTATACAAGTATCAAATGCAGATTTGGTCTTGATCCACCTGTCCTGATTGTAGGCCAGAGAGTATCACTAAATTCACACAAAAGTGTGATTTCCAGGCTTAAAACATCATGGAAACTAATCTCTGGCTAGGAGAAATACTTTAGAACCTATACCATAACTGTGACCAGATCACCTGAAACAGATTAAAATTAATTAAAACATTTAACTTGGTCACTGTTAATTCAATTAGTCAGTGTTTAAAATTGTTAAGCTCTGAGAAAAGTTCATTGCTTATTGAAAATCAACTATAATGTTCCTGTATGGATGAAAGTTAATCAGTTAACAAATGTGGTATGTCTGAATATGTTAATTATTAAATTATTTGCTTGCTTTGTTTTGAATGCTTAAAATAATGTTAAAGAATCTGGTTTAAATGTATAAACCCGCCTCACACGCGGCTAGAAAAACTCCTGGTTGAGAGGGGGGGACTAGGTCTCCCAAAGTTATCTTTGTATCATTATGCATTTGGTCTGAGGCACCTGGGACAATGGATGTTACCTCCAGAGCGAGCTCCCCCATGGTTAGCCATAGAAAAATCTGTTTGCCCGTTAATACCATTTGAATCCCTGTTGATAACAACTATCATTACCAATACGTAATCATCCAATCATTTCCCATTTCCAAACAGTTCGGAAGAAAACCTCTCGGATTTTGGGCGTTGACCCCTTTTTAAGTTCCTCATCTGCTATTTGGGCCAATCCAAAGTTGTTAATAGGTGGAACGCCAGTTTTATGGATGAAATGGATAGATAAAAATATTAAAACTCTTGAAGATCTTAATGAGGATGATGAATTAGTATCTTTTGAAAGACTTAAACAAAAATGTAGCTTGTCTAATGATCAACTCTGGAGATATCTACAGATGAGCCACATGCTCACATGTATCTTTAGTCCCCCCTCAAATACTCCCAGGGGTGAAAGCACTTTCAAAATGATCCGCAATATTATGGGAACTGGCCATGAGGCTTTTAAATATTATTCCTTGCTTATTAATCACACGGGCCAAAATATTTATTTTGTCAAATCTGGAAAATTTTTGTAATCCATAGTAGTAGCAAGCATGTGGAGAGAGGAAAAATAATAATGACTTTGGTAAATATAAAATAGCTTCTAGTGGGAACTCATAGCACCAGCAACACCCCTCCGCTGCCCTTTTTTTATGTACAGATTCATATAGTTTATATTTATTTGTTATATTACCATTTGTCACAGAGCTGCCCTCTGTTCCCAGTGTTCCCCCCAGCTTAGCCCTTTGTATAAAGACATGAACACATACTTGGGTTTTTAAACTGTTTATTTAACTTGATGTGACAGCGAAGTGGAGAGATGGATTACACACACATTTACACATCTACGTCTAGACTGTTGTGTTTCAGACTGGCCACCTGAACACTAAAATTAATGGACATTTAAGTTTTTCTGGGAAACTGTTGACTATCACCTGGATCAGCATACATGGAACTGATCTTGAACTGGGTAAAAGACCCAAAAGGACTTTTGTCAGCCTTTTTATATCTTTGCTGTGTTGCATCATGGGTAGCGGGAGAGACCAAGTATGAGTGGAAAGGGGTTGAAACTGTTTTAGGAGTTATTGCACTTGACTTGCTATGTGATTGAATTGAAGTTCTGTTTTTTTGTGCTTTTGACATTGGTGATTTGAAGGAAATGTAGTACTTGATTTTTAATCCTTTTGCATGTGCTATTACTTCACATTACTTGCCGGTGAAAGTATGGTTTTTGAGAAATGGTTGAACCCCATGTGTATAAATTCTCATGTAAGAAAGCAGTCAGGGAGTGTTTTTTTCTCTGATTGAATTATTGTTATCCCTGATCCAAGGTTATTTATTTATTTTTGTTTGTTTGTTTGTTTTGTATATTGAAGTCGGATTTTGTTTTTTTGTTTTTTTTGGATTTCCCTTTTGGAACCTTTTTCATGTTTTTGTACCTGTGAGCACTCTGCACTTTCCTGGCTTGGGAGAAAATGAAATAAAAGAAAAGCTGGCATTTAATGTCCTCCATTCGTTATTCAAAGAACGTTAAGTGGTAACCCTAGGAGAACATTTTACACCATTGTACTAACTATTTTGCTTTTTTTTTTTCTGTTTTTCTTTCGTTGCTTTTGTTGATTTGTGTATCGTTTTAATGGAATGTTTGTATGTCAAATACATGATTGTTTATACTCTTATTTTCAAAAAGAAAATCAATAAAGTATAAATCTTAAAAAAAAATGTATAAACCTGAAATGTATACATTTAAACTGTGATTTCAGCATAATTTTTATATGATTTGATTTACATGACATAATTATGTTTGTGTGTGTGTGTGTTGACTGTCAGAAAGGTGATCCAGCAGCTGATGATGATCAAGCCAGAGAAACTCCCTGCCGTCTCCAGGTATGAAGCTCCTTACTGATCTGTGAGTTTCCTCGGGTCTTTTTATGCATCACATGACTTTATCATAAAGGATATGTTTGTTGTTTTCATTACAGATGCAGTGTCTTCAGAATAATACATGAAAAAAGTGGCAGCGGTTGTCTACTCTCTTTTAACCACTGTAGAGAAAACACTGAAGATCTGCTGGATACTTGACTTGAGTGTCATAATGCACCGATACTGAATTGCTCTGCCGATACCAATAGCCGATTAGTCAGAATGATATCAGCCGATACCAATAGTTTAATTTTCTTAAGAGAAAAAAAAAATAATAATAAATAAATAAATAAATAAATACTGCCAAAAGAATGAAAGCCTATTAACAAATATTGCATCATTTTATAGTTAAATGGCACTGGGATTAAAAATTAGCAGTAGCTTTTTTTTTTTTTTTTTTTTTTTCACTTTTTAGGTCAAAAACACCAGCCACTACTATATAAACCAGATTCAGTTAGATCAGTATTTGCATCCATAAAACCACAAGTAGTCATAATATCAGCAGAGTGCATTTTAAGCACAGCTTTGTTTCCTGTTACTGGTAAGAAACTGACTGTTGTGGCATTGTAGAGTGTACCTTGCACATTTTCACACTTTCTGTCACCGTTTTGTGGTCACTATGATTCAAATGTCAGTGGTCTACAAAAATGTATGAAGAGTTCAGATGAAAAAAAACAGCTAAAAGCCATCTCGGTCAAAAATGAGATAATGATACTGAGTGAATGGTCCTGACACATAGTACACGTCCATAAAATACTTTTATTTTAAACTCACTAAATTCCAGCCTCAGCCCAATCAGAAGTACCAGTACTTACATAGAAACCAATACAAAGTAGCCAGAAAGAAATGGTCATTTTAAAGAAATGCGTCAAATGGATTTAGAGGCTTTTGCATCTGAACTCTTCGTATACAGTAGTCAACATTTGAAGTGGATCAAAACATTTCATGAAATTTGTCCTAAAACCAAACCAATACCTGTTCTTGCCTTTCAACAACTTTTATTAATTTTTTTGATCCACTTCATTTGTTGACTACTGTATTCATTCCTAAAAAAATACTTGAAGGGGAAAGTAAAATTGTGCTGTGTTTTCTAATGTAGCACATAATTTACTTAATGTCTTGCTGATTTCTTGCCATGTCTGTGTTTGTATATGTCTATATTTTAATAAATTAAATACTTTTAAAAACTTTCCTTTTAAAAACTTTCCTATAACTGTTTTTTTTTCTCATCTGATTGGTTGAATGATTCTTAGAAACGGTAATAATAATGCTAAAATGAAAGTAATAATGACTCAATTTTACTCTGCCATAGTATCATAAACGTTAAATCACCATTCATTTATAAAGTTTGTAGTTTAGATTAAAGCCATTTATTGATAAATATCAATTATTTCATGAAAATATGGATTTGTAGATTCGTAACAAATAATTACTCTGTGCATGCAGCTTTTAAAGAAAAAGTAAAAAAAAAAAACATGACACTGAACTTGAATTGGGTGTAAACAATGCCTTGAACATTACAAAAAAAGGAAGTCAATGCATTTATGTATGTTGATATTTATGGCAATAAAATGTTACACTATTCTTCACAGAAATAGGACATGTTTTGTAATAATTCTAATAAAAAGATATTAATATTTATACAATGCTGACAGACTCCTTTAAACACTTCCATGCCTTTAGAGTTTTGTGCTTTATATCTGGGTTTCCTGGTTCATTCAGTTAATTAAATCATTCAACTGAATTAAATCATTAAAATTAAAAATAAACCATTTTAAAATAAAAACATTCAAAATAAAGCACTTACTAAAAAATGTTTTTTTTTCTAACATGATTTTAGCTCAAAAGGTTGACTGACAAAACAGTTTCACTGTGGAACTACTGGAAACGCCTACATATTTTCACACTTCAAAAGTAGTAGGTGTCTAGTGGCCACACTGACAGTCATTGGAACTTTTTCTGAAATTTACAACAATTTCACATTTGTCTCCTTTAAGTTTTAAGCAGGATGATCAGTATAAAAGGGGGGGGGGGCATTACTTAACAAAAATGTGGCTATTAAAATAAATAAGAACAGTTTATACCAGTTATCCTATTCAGAACTTTAAAAGATTATGACAAAATCTCACTTGTAGTCAGTCAATCTGTCCACAAACCAAAGCAACCAGAATGTGACAAAAACATTTGGCTGAATTATAGACACCTATGCCTGCCACAAGTCACTCTCAGAGCCACAAGTGCAAACCTGCAGCCAGACCATATTGTTCAGTGCTGATAAGTTACACACATTTTTATCTTTTAAATCTTCCTTTTTCAACCACTTCCTTCCCAGCAAGCAATTTTGCGTTTAAAAGATGCCTATTAGCCGTTCAAACACAGCCCTGACATCTAGGCTAAAACAAAGCAAAATTTGGGCTGTCAGTGAAAATTTAATAGACGTCTAACCATAGCCCAATAATAGACTAGTCATCAAATAGACAGCTATACATCTAAAACACAACAAAATGGCCATCCATCCAAACAAAGTACATATACAGCTTTTATTAAGAACAACTTAAGACAATTCAAAATGATAAAAATGCAAAAGAATTAATGACAAAATAAAATATTATAAATACATTACACTTAAATATAAACATTATGATAAAAACATGGAATTTAACAACTTAGAATAATAAAAAAAAATAAAATGAAATATTTTAAATACCTTAAGAAGCATGTTATCACACTTAACATTAAAACATTGCGACTAAATGACAACGTTAAAAAAAAAAATCGTTTTGTTGGTTTACTTATTTTAACAAATAAAACAACCAACAGTGAACCTGGGAGCTTTTTTTTCTTGTATAAAATGTTTCCCGACCTGTTGCTGCCTGGGAAGTTGGTCATCACTGCATCTGCCAAATAAGAAAAAAAAATAATAATAGCATAAGAAAAGCTTTTTTGACACAATTTTTTACTTTAATTTCACTAATTGTGACAGACAGTCATTCTATTTTACTTGGATGCACACTAAAAATAAAAACGAGGTATATATTGTGCATCACCATTCAGTGTGTAAAAAAAGAGAGCAGCTCTCTGGTAAATGTTGTGTTGTATATACATACCTCTAATGACCGAGAACAGTGCAGTCTTTTCAAATGCCTCCTTCTGCAGCAGACCACCTGCTTAATGTTAAATTTGGACATGAGAGAATTTTTTAAAACCCTAAAATATAATACAGATTGAGGTGGTTAACAATTGCAGACAAAGTTTGACATTTTAAAATGACCAGTAAAGGAATTATTTTTTACATTTCTGATTTGCACTGTAACTTATTAAGTATTGACACCACAATGTTTGATTAATGTGGCACATTTTGAAGACTTTACCTTTCTAGCATCCTTCTGGCACTGTCTTTGAGGTGTCTTCATTCAATTCTACACAACTTTGACACCTGAATAACACATGCCACTGTCAGGCAGGTAGTATTATATACGTCTGTGTACAAGTGTCCAAAATTGTCTGGCACAACTGATTTCATAACACAGTGATGGCTGCTGTAACTAAAATGTAGCCCAGTACACACATTAACCTCAAATGTACATGGAATAATAAATTGATTGTACCGGTTAGGTTTTAATGCTGCACTGCACATCTGAGCTATTTGCACTATTTTAATACTGCTGCAAACTTTTTATAATTGAAATTTTTTTATTGCCATTTGAAATAATTTGTATTTTTGAGCTTTAGTTTCAATTTGAAAGTTTCAAACTAAATCTTATTGTACTTGTACAATAACAAAGATACTCTATTCAATTAGCTCATGCTTTCTCTGTATGTAACAAGCCATAAATTCAATATAATAGTTAAAATAAATGATTTACTTTGTCAAAGACGAGAGCTCTAGTGAGGAAATGTTTTTTTTTTTTTTAAACACCATTGCTGCCTGGATCTCCTCATTGTCAAAGCTGTTTGTTCTGTTGTTTGCTCTTTCTCCTCTTCTTGCGCTGTTTTAAAATCGCGTGAGTTTGTAAACACACAAATGATAAACTTTCACTCTATTATCTATTAAACTTTGCAATTAATCCTCTTATCACATGCATGCTGAACCAGGGGGCCTAGTCCATAGGGATCACTATCATCTAGGATCTGCTCCCTTCACTAAAATGTCACAGTTCCTACACGATAACAAATATATATAGATATACAATGAACACATATACTTACAAGACCAAGTAGGAATGTCCTGTATCGTTTGTTGTTTGCCCGTTGCTCTCCGACGGGTAAACTTAGTGCTCTCTCCTGTAAAAACAAAATTCAAAACAGCGGAATTATCGCGGGATCTTGCAACAGTGATCTCTATTAACTTTCAAGTCTGCCGTTGCCAGTAGTCATTTCCCAGCAGGGCGACAATTGTCATCTAGCGACTGGGAATTGTAATTGCATATTTGTTTATGAATTGAAAGACAGTCAAATAATATCTTATAATGTATATGAATGTTACATTTAACAACTTGTGGGATGCATGACGTCATAAATGCAATTAAACTTTTAAAACATTTAAATTAGCATTATTTTGGCATTAATGCTATATTTAATAATGCTATAAAATTATTAAATAAAATATAAAATTATGTTAATTTAAATGTTTTAAAAGTGTACTTGCATTTAATAATCAGCTGTGTGGGCAAAAATGACATTATCAATGACAATTTTAAGACTATTTTGGCCATGCTCATCGCTAGTCTGGTATAGGGCTGTAGCCAAGCCATTAAAATGAGACCACTGATTGCCTCGATTTCACCGGGTGGGCTAAAAGCAGACTACACGTAGCCCATCCAATTCAGAGCTAAATCGTGGTTATATATATATACTATGTCATGAAATGACACTTACATCTTTGTAGATATTACTGACACTGCAAACATGATGGTATATCAACCATCTCATGCGCTGCCTGACCAAAAACTACAATGAATCAGATTTGACTATGAGTGGGCTACAAATAGCCGGTATGACTACGAGCTAAATCTTGGCTACAAACAGGTTACGCATAGAACATGTCAAAGAAATGAAACCAAACACATTGTAAACGCTGTTCACTCTGCTTACGTGATGGAATATCATACATGTATCCATGACATGTATCCAAAAATCAAGGTTTTTGAAGGAGGTTACACATAGCCTGACTATATCGGGTTTATAGTCAACCGAGATGGTGAAATGATGGTTATGGCTTGCTGGGTTCCTTTCTAAACCACCTCCTTCCTTTCTAAACCAAGTCTTCCAGTTTTGTACACATTTATGTAAAGAATAGTCACTAATCAGATGCCACACAGCATTTGACCTCTGGATTTATACAAAAATCATTTCAATTTTAAGAAGTGTGTTCTCAGTATTTCAACATTGCTTCAACTCACTCCAAGACCATCAAATATATTTATGACTGCCTTCCTTCATCAAATTAAAAAAAGTAAATAAATAAATAAATAAATATTTATCCAATGAAGATTTTCAGTTATGCAAGTCGCTGTCTTCTGCAGCATATATAACACCAGCATGTTTCACTGTGGGCATTTGTTTGTCAAGCATAATCCTAAACCAAGGAAATTAACCAGGGCATGGTGAAGTCTAAAACTGTAAGATTGTAAGAATTGTAAAAAAAAAAAAATAAATAAAAAAATAAAAAAATAAAAAAAAAAAAATCAAGAAACGCTAACAAAACACAGTTAAACAAGACATAATCATGACAGACAGCACAAGACTACAGAGAATGAGGTTTCGTCAAGTAACCTTTCACAAAGTAATGCTATAACATTTATAAGAGCGCTAGACAATTTTCTTATCATATAGCAATGCTTGTTGCATGAATAATAAACAAATATTAAAATTATTTACACCAAACTATTACATTTTGATGCAACAATTTAACAATGTCCCCTCCAAAAAAGAGAAAACATCTCCATGTCTGTCTCTTTTTAAGTTTATATGTAGTGTATATAATGAGTGTATTTGTAGGTGTTACAGCACAATTCCTAAAGCCCTTTATGCTTCTTTGTAGCCGGGGTCTATGGAGCATTTTAGGGGTTCATTTTATGGATTTAATTTGTGTTTCATTTTAATTAAATTTTATGACTTACATAACATAAAAAGGTAATTGCGACTTTTCTTCTCACAATTCTGAATTTTTTCCTCAGAATTGTGAGATATAAAGTCAGAACTGCGGGATATAAACTCACAATTGCGAGAAATAAAAACTTTTTCCTCAGAATTATGAGATACAAACTCGCAATTGCGAGTTATAATCTCAGTTATGAGGAGAAAAAAAACTAATATGTTTAGAGAATTGCGAGTTTATACCTCACAAGTCTGACTTCATTTCTCAGAATTGCGACTTTATATCTCAGAATTCTGACTTTATAACTCGCAATTGCGAGTTTATATCATGCAGTTGTGATTTTATAACACGATAATTTGATTTTATATCTCACAATTCTGAGAAAAAAAGTCAGAATTTTTAGATAAGTCACAATAACCTTTTTTATTATTATTATTTTTATTCAGTGGCGGAAACAGGCTTCCATACATATCATAAAGATACTTTATCACTAGAAAAAATAAACCATAAAACTATAAGCATGCATAACACATCAAAGTGTTGTGTAATAATGTTGTGTTTAAGACGTTTAATCGTTAAACTTTTTAACATTTGCGATGACAAGCAATGTAGCAGTTCATAGAGTTACAAGAATTTAATCCATGTTTCTTTATATATTCACACTTTTAGGTAAGTAAAATCATATAGTATGGTAAAGATGCTCTTATGGTATGCTGCATCTTTCGCCAATTCTGTAATCCATTAATGAACCTGTGTCCACATGTTTTCTGTAAAGGGGGCTAAAAGAATAGCATTGTTTTTGTTTTCACTTAAATTAGATTAATATTAGTCATAAATGCTTGGTATAATGTTTAATTCATTGTTTTCAATAATGACGACTGAAACAGTTTAAGTGTTCATTTATTGTGCTGTTCCCCTTTAAGAACATAACACCCTTTTAGTTCTGAGAGCATGTTATGAAGAGAACCGAGTATGTGTGTGAGCTGAAGAAAACTGAGTATGTGTGTGTGCTGTCATCTGAAAGTCATTCCTGTAAAAACCTGCATGAAACAGTTTGGTTAAAAATGACCCAACAGATAATGATAGACAATGGTGAGTTACTATAGCACCTACCTAACGTTGGGTTATTTTAACCCAATTAATTGGGTAGTGAGTTTTACGCAATGCATTGAGTTATAAAATAACTAATTTGTTGGGTTATTTGCCCAAAATGTTGCTTTAACCATTCTGGTATTATTATTATTATTATTATTATTATTGTTGTTGTTGCTGCTATGTAATTAAAAAAATAATATACAGTATACAAATATTTGAAGTTGCAATTACTTCTATTAAATTAAATAACTGGTTAAAATGTGTTATTAATCACGTCCTTAGTTTACTAGCAGTTGTATCAGTTTACAAGATAAATATAAATTCACAAATACACAAACAGAACAGCTAGTACAGACAATGCAATAACAGCGGCAATAGGCTTGGGAGAGTCAATGTTCAAAATGTAAAATAACTGAAAGCATGTATCAACTGCTTGTAAAAGATGGTTTTGCTTCAGTGCTATTTCTCCCACAATAATGAAGACTTGATTTTTATGCAATCTCCAAGATCATCTTAAATAGAAAAAACAATGGATTAATCTCCAAACAAGAATGGAAAAAAATCTGCACTTTTTTAAGCCATGGTAGCAGCCTTTCATTTGACTTATTACTTTTGTAATTATGGATTAATGTCTGTTATATATCAATTTGATTAGCCATGTTACAAGAGTGGTGTGTGTATCATTGTATACAGGTGTGGGGATTTTTGAACTCTTTCTGCGTGTTACATTGTTATGCTAGTCAGTGGTAATGTGAGTATATCAAGGTATGAGGTATGTAAAAGCTATATCACACTTGTAATTGTGCTGTTAGACTCTGTAAAAGCAGGCTGTAGTTATCTGTGGACTCATCCCCTGATCTAGACCAATCTAGAGTCTAATGCCAAATTCACATTTCAAAGATGGTACAGAAGCACTTCTGAAAGTAGCATATGTGTGTCTTTACATACTGTTTAATGCTGCTCAGAAGGACATAAATGCATTTACAGAGCAATTACAAGTGCATGCTCTGCAGATTTTGAAACGGGTCAGAGCTAGAAGTTAGTCTACCTTTTATGCCGCACTGCACATATACAGAGAATTTTTAGCCTTAACTTAGTTATGTAAAGACACTTTCACAGTACTCTTATTTGTGTAATATTGCTCAAATGATAGTTCACCTGAATCATTTGTCATTATTTACTCATCCTCAGGGGTGAATTAACCATTTGTGTAGGTGTGCCTGTCAGTACATAATGTAAAATATTACAATTTGGCATGAAAATACAGAGCAGGATTTTCTCACCATATCCAGAAGATCCAAGGTTCTCTTCTCTATCTTGTAATATGTGAATATTTGTTGAGACCCATGCCCCTGACATGTGGGCATAATACACCTTAGTCCAGAGCCATCTAAAATGACCAAAGAAAAAAAACAGTTAAAATCTAACATTGACGTAGGATAATTACATTTCCTACTTCCGTGTTCAAAATATAATTAAAATCTTTGACAACAGTACATTCTTCCCTGGTTTAACACGAGGAAACACTTTCACAAAGCTATCATTCAGGGTTATTTGTTTCTCAATAACCTCATTCACTTTTTCAATCTTTTCTAGAAACAAGACAACAGCACTGTTCATCCTTGATGCAGACCATATGCTGTTATATCCGACAACTTTTCCGATCGCTATGCTAACCTCCTCCGCTGAGCTCTCAACACCAACCGGCACTTTAACTCCATGTCGGCGAGTTAGCTGCTCAAAACCCGCTCCTCCTGAACTAGCCACGACCGCCAGTACAAAAAAAAAATGGCTAACCCTCCCTTAACCCACCCTTCCCTCTACAATCGCTCACACACCAGATCAACAAGATAACACAATAATACACATAAAAATAGAAAAGTACAGACCGTAAAGTTGAGAAAAACTTAAGTTACGCGCTGATTCACTTTCCACTCGCTCCACAGACGCCCACGCATGCGCAGAGAGAGGCAGAGAGAGAGAGAGAGAGGGGCAGAGAGAGAGAGAGAGGCAGAGGCAGAGGCAGAGAGAGAGGCAGAGAGAGAGAGAGAGAGGCAGAGGGGACTTAACGAGACAAAAACCATACCGGAGGAAATAATGGCCGCTCAGCAAATGAATTTATATGAGGCGTGTTTCAACAAGCCGCGTCACGCAGACCAATCGGTATATATCAAAGTATCGCGAGAGCGACTTGAAAACATACAAAGCCGTCTGTTCTATGGAGTTCTCGCGATACTTTAATCAGTCTGTTTTGCGTAGGTTCAAGTGGAAGAAGATACCGCGCTATGTTACCATTGCCTGCCATGTTTCTGCCTGTTCGTCAGTCGTTTTACTCCATGATGGTAACCTTCGATAATGTAAGTAAAGAATTTTACCACCTGAAAGCATGTTATTGAATCTGAAATAATTTAGTATTCGCAAAGTATATTTACATAATATGAGCTAGATTAATAATTTTTAAAAAATGACGTAGATAAATACTGCACATTGCCTATCGTATGTTTAAGAAACATTATATGGTATACAAGCTCACATCGTCAGTCTAATTAAGTAAATAATTTTTCTGAGTATCAGTTTGGTTGGATATGAATCTGGCCCCTGGATCACAAATAGGACTGTCTAATACAAGTCTTTTCGCATATGTCTAACTGCACAGATCTGCTACAGGCTCTGGTGTTTCTAACACTTGAACATAGGCTAGGATTGTTTGAGGATCTGGTAAAAATAAATGTTGTAGGAGCTGAAGTCGTAGCGCCATTTAACAGCTTTATAATTTGGGACAACCATCATGGTTTCCTGCTTTAGGCAGGATATAGGTTACAAAACTCGGTGGGTGGCGGCCGGTGGAGTGACGAGCGAAAACTCCGCCTACCACAGGCTGACGGAAATACAATCAACAGAGGAACTAGTCCATGCGTAAGGTGCTGTGTTGTGTTGGATGGTAAAAGAAAAGAAGCAAGGAACGCGTCTTTTTATTTTAACATTCAAGCGCTGCGTTACGTATTTCGAAGCTGATCTGTGAGATTTTTTAGAACCGTATTAAAGATGCAATTCTCTTCAGCTGTCTTTGTCGGATTAATTTCAGGTAGGTAGACAGCGGTTAATGGAAAGTTGCTTGCTTTTTATTCAACTGTAAAACTGCACTGTCTGTTTATTGTATGAGGATTTGCTTTTTTTCCAAGAAGCCGTTTAAAGATTTAAGCAGTCGCGGCAGTGGCGGTGACTCTGTTAATGTTAGATATGGAGCAAGACCGAGACCCCACCGGTCGGTTAGCCACTGTGCCCGGCGACAGCATCAGTTTCACCGTTCTGTTGAAATCCGCGCCTGAGTCGCGGGTTGTCACAGTTGCTGTCGTGTAACGTGTGTGTGTGTGTGTGTGTGTCAGAGCAGAGGATCTCAGGCTCCGATGATACTTCACGTGCACGAGATTTAGTAACGATACCTCTCCAGCTCTTGTCGCTACGCGCGTGCTTGTGCGTGTGCCCGAGTCACTATGCGCCCAGTCCTTGCTGATCCCCCACAAAAGTCTTGATTTTTACATTGTTGATTATAAAATGTCTGTTATTAATAAGGCTAGTGATGTCGCGGTTATTTGGACTCCTCAGATAATCTGTGTAAACAGACAGGTGAGATTTGAGCACAGACAGCCAGCTCAGTTCAACAGGAAATGCGGGGCTCGTTCCCGATTTTCAGCTGTCGCGTTCAAGCTTGGATGCCGGTGTTTAGCATCCGTCCTTGGTGTCTGTGGCTGAGACATGACAGACTCGGCGCTCTTTTCACCTTTATTGTAGCAAATTCCAAGAATCTGTATCGATCTGTATCGAGAAAAAAAAAAAAAAAAAAACAGACAAAGGTATTCATGCAACCAGTTCACTGTGTTTTTTCTGCTTTATCACTCAGTACTTACCATTTAGAATTGGCCTGATGCATATGATAATAGAAGTTATCTCCAGAATGGATGTATGTTTAAATACTGATGAAGGAATTATTGTTCATTTACATTTTCTTCATTCAATTCATAATTCATATATATATATATAATATATATATATATATATATATATATATGTATATGTATATTTAGCTGAACTCTTCATATATATGTGTTACACACATGAAGAGTATGAAGAGTTCAGATGCAAAACCAGCTAAATGCCATCTGTCAAAAATTATATAATGATACTGAGTGAATGCTCTTGACACATATCATACGTCCATCAAACCTATACATCTGAGCCTGATAAAAATTTTTTTAAGAAAGATGTCAGATGGATTTAGCTGTTTTTGCATCTGAACTCTTCATATATATGTGTGTAACGCATATATATGAAGAGTTCAGCTAAATCTATATATATATATATATATATATATATATATATATATATATATATATATATATATATATATATATAAAATATTATATATAAGAAAAAATATAACATTATTATTATTATTATTACATTATTATTATTATTATTATTATTATTATTATTATTATTATTAATTCTATTAATATTAATTCTCTCTCTCTCTCTCTCTCTCTCTCTCTCTCTCTCTGTCACACACACACACACACACACACACACACACAATGCTTATACTGTGTAGATATACACATTTATATAAGGGTGTGAAGGTAACTGAGATACTGACTGACATGAAGATTACTAAAACCTTTGTCTTTCAGTTGTACAGAAATTGTTTTTGAGGAAAACATTTCAGGATTTCTCTCCATATAGTGGACTTCTGTGGTGCCTGGAAGTTTGAACTTCCAAAATGCAGTTTAAATGCAGCTTCAAAGAGCTCTGAACAATACCGCTTAGGAATAAAGGTCTTATCTAGCAAAACGATCTGTAATTTTCTGAAATAAATTAATATTTTTACACTTTTTAACCACAAATGCTCATCTTGTCTAGCTTTGCGACGCATATGCGTACTCTGTGTACTAGGGATGTCACAATACTCAATATAACATCGAACCGTTCGGTACGACATCCACTGTTCAATACGCGCTTGTGAATTGCGGTTTTGCGGTTTTACATTTAAATAACTTCCTTGTTTTATTTCTCTCAGAATTTGTGATGTGTGCCCGCGATTTCACATGCTGAAATGAGGAAATGCTTCCGCTTATGTCTGAAAAAGCAACACACGCAGAGCATCTTCCATTATAATGACATGCAATAATTAAGCCTTTCCATATCTGTTGTCCAACAAGAGTTATAAAAACAAAAGTTTTTATAAAATATGCATTAAGTTTTTAAACATTATAACTTGTTTTTAATTCACAACATCAGTCCAGTGTTTGAAATGAAACACACTAAAGTGACAAGATATCAGAACCGAACCGAACCGAAAACCGTGGTTAAAAACTGAGGTACGTATTGAACCGTGGACTAACTGTATACTGTGTACTCTGGTTCAATACAGTTAGGGTATGCTGAAAAACCATCTCATTTTCTCCTTTTTTTTTTTTATTTATTTATTTTTTTTTTTTGTAAAGGGCATTTGATCTTCTTTGCACATTCACTTTGTGAATACTGGGTGGGTCGGTATTTCTGCAGCAATGTAAATGCATGCATATTTGTAAATAACATTACCTTATTGATGGTGTTGTTTTTGGAAGACAAAAACTTGGGAAACACTGTTCTAAAATTATTAATACTTTCTTTCCCAAACAGTTTGTGTTGCTGAGTGGAATTTGGTGGCAACTGATGGAGAAAACGTTACCATATCTTTGGAAATTGCTGAACTGGACAGAGCCTATCAAGTGACGATAACTCGTACAAGAGAAAATAAGAAAATAAAGATTGCACAACACTGTTGCTGTGCCCAACGTGGGGACTGTAAAGTCGTGGAAACACCGGGAGTCTTACTGCAAGTTAAAGAACGAACATTAACTCTTCTAAATGTCAGCTCCAAAGACTCTGGTCTCTATGAAGTAAAAGTAATCAGAAGAAATAACACATATGAGATACGAAAGGCTACACTTGTTGTCAACAGTAAGTATGCTATTACAACATTTCTGTTTATCTGTATCAGTTTTATGAAAAAAAAAGGAATGTAAATAGTAACAATTGTGTTCATAAAGTCATAAAAATAGGGTTGATGTCGTTTTGGAATGTGTTCAGATACAAATGATCCTTTAGGTGCACATTTACCGTTGCTCAACGAAAATTTGCTGGTGAAATCCAGTTATTTCAATAGAAATCTGCAAGTTAAAAAAAATCTGTAATTTTGCATGTTAAATTTAATTGGTCAGGTGATTTTGACATGCAGACCAGCAAAAAGCTGCTTGATTTGAAAGGGACTTCTGTGTGAACTGTGCTTTAAAGATATCTATTGACAATAGACAACAGGCCTTTTTTGCCAGCCAGATGTTGCTGAAATAATGTGACTGCACCTTTACAGTTTGATTCAAAAAGAGTAAAACTTCTCTGTTAATTTGGCAGAGGGTAACAGTTGCTAAAGTAGGACCAGTCAGTAATGTTTTAAGGTGTTAATTAGTGAAGGATCATTTGATTTGCAGTTTATAATCCTCTAACTATTTCTCTGCCTCTTGTATCTTACAGAATGTCTATTTCCCTCAGAGCCACCACAAACCTCCATTTCAAAACCTCCAGAGTCATCTATCTCAGAACAACCCAACCCATCTGAACGCCAAAGGCTTTTTGTAGCAATTTCTCCACTTCTATTCATTGTGGTGGTCCTTTGTTTCTTCTGTAAATATGTGAGGGCAAGTATTACTTATATTTGTTCTTGTATTGATGGAATTTAGTAGTCTAATATTCAGGGCTGTATTCACTAAAATGCTTAAGGCTAAAACGTAAAATTTAGGGGCACTTCGCTCCTAATCATAGGACTCAATTATGAGTAATTCAAGCATTTAAACACTAAAAGTAGCTTCTAAACACAGAACAGTTTACAAATCTTTCTGAGGATCCCTGTATCCCAAATGACTGACTCAAAAATTATCTGAAACATGACTGCTCTTATCAGTCCATGTCAAATATATCGGATCATTATAACGACATACACACCTTATAAGACATCACCTAAATCTCTAAGGTGTTTTAACTTAGAGATGCAAGTACATCTACCACAAAAAATGTCTTTTCTATAAACATGGTACATTTTTCTAGTTATGTTCAGTTCTAAACTATTTCTTTGGCTAGAATAAATATTTTGAGCATAACTGTGTAATCAGATCACCTGAAACAAATATTAACAGTTTTTATAGGGTCAAAGAGCAAATTGCTGTTCAGGGGTGCGTTTCCCAAAAGCATCGTTAGCCAACTATGGTCGCAAGTTCTGTCGTTATCAACATAGTTCAACGATTCAGTGTTTCCCGAAACCATAGTCCAAACGAACATTCGCAAACAGCGTCACAAACTCGTGGTTTTAACTACAGCTCTTGACCTGTGGTTAGAAGCATAGTTCCTTGTTAGTAAGACATACGGGCTCAATAAATTATGCTCTTGGGCACAATAAGCAAACTAACATGCAGTACAATCTAAATCTTTCACTCAATCTAAATATAAATGCATTTTAATCTATGTATTTTTAAGCTTCCTCTGCGAGCGCTGTTTTAAGTTAAATAACATAAGTTATTACTCGGTGACGTCGTTAACAACGGCCCTACGTTCTTGAACTAATGTGGTTCAAATGACGGAGATGATTCACCTTTTGTCAACATTTTAAATATATTTAGCATTGACTAGTGCATAACTACCTAAATTTGTTTCAAGTTTGCTTGCAACATATAATCGTTGCACCGTCTATTTGATAGCGTCATTATCTAACTAATTTTTACTGTACATTTTTGCCATATGGACATCAACCTGACATAGTCACCACTGATAAGCTACTAGTAAATATATTATAGAAACTTTAATTTTCTGTACAGCTGCTTTGCAAAAATTTGTATTGTGAAAAGCACTATACAAGTAAACTTGAATCGATTTGAATTAAAAAAGTTGATGGCCTTTATTACTGAATAGTGTGGTGCATTTGAATATGTTCATAACTAAATTATTCGCTTGTTTTTGAATTTTGAAAATGATGCCAAAGAATGTGGTTAATGTGTATAAACCTGAAATGTGTCAATTTAGCTTTGTCTTCAGCACCTGTTTATTTGATTTAATTTGCATCTTGTAATTGTGTGTTTGTGTGTTAATTGTCAGAAACAAAAGTCAGCAGCTGACGTATCACATGACTTTTCATAAAAGGTATTGTACTTTGCCATGTGGGGCCTCACTAAAGTCAGTTTTCTGTTGTTGTCTTTACAGACCCAGTATCTTCAAAAAAAAAATTGGGAAAGAAATTCGGTGATGGTGTAGCAGACTCCTTGAAGACTTGTAGAAGAGACACTAAAGATCAGCTCATGGTTACCTGACTTGCTGCTCAGTGTTTTAAAAAGAGCAAATGCTAGCGATGCACTGATGTCCGGTTACACAGAATGACATCTTCTGATACAGATGGTAATGTCTTCTGCTTTGTGCTGTATGGTTTGCGTTTTCTTATGCTGTAAAATGCTTCAGCTACAGGCCTATATCCCAGTTGTGAAGAGAAACAATCTCTCCCAAGCAATACTTTCAAAACGACAGAGTCTATTTTCAGATACAATAATCGCACTGAAACAGAAAAAAAAATGAAGCAGTTGTGTGCAAAAAAAATTTGCACATAAATTCTGTTCATGACAGATTTAAATATATAAATAACAGTCAACAAGCTCCTTCATAATGTTTAATACATCTAATGAAGTTTTTAAAAAAATATTGCATTAATTTCTACACAAACCACGACTAGCGGTGGATGCAGTCGGCCCTGAACACCAGCTGTTTTAAGTAAAGATAATTGTTTTTATCAGGCAAAACCTGTTACTGGCCAGTACATACTAAATAACATTTCAAGCACTTAGCCTTATTCAGACTTTTGGTCCATATGTGATTTTTGTGATCCAATCATATTTAGTAAAACTGTGTGAACACCAGACACATTCTTTGTCACATTTCAACAGCTAAAAGCTGATGTTCCAACTCAAAATCACTACCACAGAAACTAATGCAGATTTACCATAAAATGAAAGACAATCTATTATTTACATCCGATACACAGATAATCAGATTTGGAGGCCAATGAACATGCCAAACTATAACAAGTATTTACAAATATCCTCAGGGTGTCTTTTAAGCATTATTTTGTATGACTCCTGTGGCATTATAGTTGGCAGGCTGTAGCTTTAGATTTTCATTAGTGCTTTCCAGTTTTGCGTGCCTTATGAATCAAATGTCAGTGCTACTGTATGACAGCATATAAATGTATATTCATTCCTTAAAAATGATTATTATTGTTTTTAATTTAAATAGAATGTGTATTAATTTATTCAGTGTCCTGCTGATTTCTTATATCTCTCTCCCTATATTTTTACCCATCATCTGATGGGTTAAATAATGCACTTGGTCAGCAGTTTTTATTCTCCTATATTCGTGTTAGATATAATCAGTTTTAAGTGCAAGGCTTAACTGACTTCCTATGTTTCTGTTAAAAACTGATAATCAAGTACATGGTGCAACTGGCACATATTCCAAATGCTTCAGCAGACAGAGAGATATATGTAGCTGTGATTTCTCTGTTCTGTGGTCCTTCTAAAGCAATATTAATAAAACACTCCTCATCTCCACCCAGACTCCCAATCTCTTCTTTCGTGATCCATCAAATACAAATTTGTCATGCATGTATATAAAATAATCAAATAATACAGACTGAATTTATTTTGTGAAAGTATGCATTTATAGATTCATAAGAATCACTCTGCACATGCAAAATCTGTTTTTATGACATTACACATCAACATTTAGCCTATTAATTTAGGAATAAACTACTGTATTTTTATAAACTAACATTAACAAGGATTTTTAAATGCTGTAAAGAGGAGCAGCTTGAAGAAATTATAAACTAGAAATTTATTAAAATGAGAAAATCTCATTCTTTTCCAACATTTCTATCACTTTGTTTTTGGTTAATTGAATCATTAAAATGTACAATTGAAATAATTAAAATAAAAACAAATCAATTAAAGCACTAAAAAGATGAAAAATAGTATTCATTTACCTGCGTGCATTTTAGCTCAAAGTGGATCAGCTGACAAAAAAGGTTTTCTACACACTACAAATGCCTAAAGGTTATTTTCACACCTCAGAGGTGGTATACAGTGGTATGTACTGGTATACAGACTTACTGCAAGTGGCATTTTACAAAAATTTTCAACAATTTCACATTTGTCTTTTTAAGTTTTGAGGAGGTGTTCAGAATAAATTGATTTATTTTGTTTTCTGGGCAGTTTTAAATAGTTTAATTTAGATTTGAATTCAGCATCTTTATATTTTATATATTTGATTCGCATTTGTAACTGTGTTTTTTGTGTTAACTGTCAGATCTCTTGTCAGTATCTCTCTATATTTTGAGAAAATAGATATTTATGTGCCATACATTTATCCTAAAACTTTTACTGGTTGACTCATCAGATTGGTTAATGCAAAAATATCATAAATGTTAAACAAGACTCTTTTAGAACGTGTGTACAGCTGAGATGTCAAGGATTAATAAATGGTGCAAAAAGAGCAGCAGCTTGAAACTAGAAATTCACCTTTTCTTGACTTTGTATTAAACAGGTTATGTGATTAAAATGATTGCAAAAAGATTTAATTCTTCTTTTCCATCATGAAATAATTTAATTGAATAAAATAATTCAATTTACCTGCATGAGTTTAGCTCAAAGTGGTTGGGTTTATTTAAAAAAAAAAGCCAGAAAACAAGTAAAAAAAAAAAAAAAAAAAAAAAAGTCATATAGGTTGTAGTATGTGTCTACTGGCCAAATTGTCTTGAACATCTGACTGGTTAAATAATGTGCTTGTCAACTTAATTTTAAATTACTTTGAGATGACAGTCATTTTTTGATATAAATATCAAAAAAATATTTGAATATTTGAATACAAATTGTTTACATTTAACCTGTACATGCATTAAAAACAAACTCAGAATAATACAGGTTGAATTTATTTCATGAAAATACAGATTTATAGATTCATAACCATTACCTTCCCATATTAAGTCTAGGGAGAGAAGGTCACTTAATAGAATAAAATGGCGCGTGTGTATGTGTGCGCACTGGGAATCAACCAGCCACCTCAAAAACAATTGACAAAAAGAGAAAACCCAGTAGACAACTTCAAGAAACAGCATACTTTTTACGGGATGCTGTTTAAGTTGTTTTAATAGCTTTAAGAGGGAGCCCATGCCAAAATAACACATCTACCAGATGGAAAGAAATTAACTAAATTACCAAAAGAAAAAAAAAAAAATACACCTAAATACCCTTACTCCCTTTCTAACATTAACAGTAGAAAATGAGTTCAGAAAGAAAATGACACCCCCTTCTCTACTAACCCATGTCCCAAATTAATAAAAGAAACTTAGGTTAAAGATCCCATAACAAATTAAAAATACAAACAACTGTTAGCTTACAAACAGGTATCAGGTTTTCTAGTTATAAAGTTGTAAATTACAACAGCAGGTGATTTAACACAATATCATAAAGAGAATCCAACAGCAAAATATAGTTCACAAACAATAAAGTAACCCTTAAAAAGCAAAGGGAAGGAAACCTCACAACAGAGCCTACACACACACAAAAGTTTTTGCATTATTTGTCACCTCTAAGTTATTACAGCTTCTAAAAAATTAAAATAATAAATCATAACACTGAACTTGAATTGGATGTGAAGAACAGTGCCTCAAACATTACAAAAAAAAAAAAACACCTCTGTTCTCTGAGGCACACTAGAAGTATCAAGAACACAAATACAAGTGTGTCATTCAAATATTTCATATTAATTATTAAAACTTTAATAATATAACATGCAAAATATTTTGATCTGGAATTTTGACCTGAGAATTTTTGGAAACAATTTCGAGTTAGCTTCCATTTAATAACACTAGTGGACTATAGTCCAAACAATGGACTAACTAACATAATAATGTTCATTTCAACATTTAGCTTATTAATTCCCATCTCATTTTTGCTGCAACCTCAAAATCAACCTACTTCTCTGTTTTACCTTCTTTTGTAAAGGGCATTTTATCTTCTTTGTACATTCACATTGTAAACACTGGGTGGGTACTTTCGCAGAAATGTAGGAAGATTTTGAGGCTGGAGGAGAAAATGAGATGGGAGTTTTTCTACATACCCCAACTATATTGACCCGGATTACACAGCCTTCACATGCGCATCACAGAGAATAGACGAGCATTTGAGGTTAAAAAGTATATACATTGTACATAAAGAAAATAATGGTTTCTTTAAGAAACTTAATTTATTTACGACTGAAGAAGAAAGACATGAACATCTGGATGACAAGGGGGTGAGTAAATTACGTGTAATTTTTGTTCTAGAAAGTGAACTTCTTTAAAAGTGTGCGGTTGTGTTTCACCCTTTAGATCCCCCTTTAGGAGGAAGAAGTCAATGCAGCATTTAAAATCAGCATTTAACTAGCACATGATGGCTAACTGATAATGTGAAATCTGGATTATGTAATCAGTTTCCAAAAAATAAGTAGTTGTAATTCAATTATATTACATTTGAAAATACTTGTGATCAGACTACAGTTACTTTTTACTGATTACATATTCACACTATTGCAATAAATTATTTATAATTTATTAATTCTCCCTAATTCTTCTATTCTTTTCTTTTTTTCTTTTCTTTTCTTTTAAATCATCATTTCTAAACCTTATATACATTCAGAAATTTTCACACAAAGATCAGTCACAGTAACATTTCAACCATGCATCAAATATGGATGAACACATTAATTTTTATTTTAATTACAACTGGGTGGGTTATTTAACCATGTATTACTATGTCTTTGAAAATCTTTTTACATTAATTTCACAAATTCGCATGAATGATTTACATGTAATGTAATTTTTTTTTGCCTTTCACTTTTTAGGTCAAAAACACAAGTCACTGCTACAGAAACCTGGACTCGTATTCACAAAACATTTTATCTTAACATAAGAGTTCTCCTAAATAGCAGTAAAAGTTTTTAGCGAAGAGTTTTCTCTTAAAACCTACTCACAAAGCTGCTGAAACAAACTTTTACAAAGGAATGAAGATAAGTCTTAAGCTAAGAGTAAGGGCGGGGTTGACCTTGTTGCTTTGGATGATGTCAGCATACTTATTAACTATGCACACTGTGCTTGGCTGATAGGGGAGGGGTTTCTGTCAGAGATTTATGCTGCGTTCACTCCATATCGTAATTACCGTAATTTCGAGATGACAGTGTGACGTTCTACTCAGAGCTGTTCACGTCCTCAGATTCGGAATTATGCTTTTCTATGGCAACACTCCCAGGTCACAAGTTGTAATTACGAGTTCCACGAGGACGTGGACGCTTTTTACAAGTTGGAATCTCGTAATTACGGGTGTAATTAGTCATAGAAATATTATAAAGTGCGATATTATGTTGCCATTTTCAAATAAAGATTAAAAAATAAAAATGTTTAAACATCCAAATAAAGATGTTAAAATACAGGCTAAGTGTCACTAATTAAACAAAGGTATGTTCAGTTTAAATGTCAGCCTCTTACATGTATGCTTATCCCAAACAATTAGTGAATATGCATATAAACAGCCTTTTAATTACCAGAATAGAATAACCATGGTTGATAGTAAGACATGCAAACATACAAGAAAACCAAACCGGACGCAAGAAAAGCTGTTACTTCTTGCCCAACTACTTGATGAAAACAAGGATATAATCAACGAAAAAATTGGAGTTGGGATAACCTCCAAAAACCAAAGGTAATAACTTTTTAAAAGCTCATAATCGTCAAATGATTCTAAAATGTTTGTGTTCCGAGGCAGATAACAGCCAGCAACAGCCATTTTAGGATAGTTTGTGGCTTGGGCTTAGTGACTTAGGAGTCCTCTTCACTACTACTAACGTTTCACGATTTAGGAGCTAGCTTTAGCACTAAAATGCTTTGTGCAATACTTTTAGAGCAAAAATGTAGAAGTCCTAAATTTAGGACTGACACGCCCATTATTTTAAAGATTTTCTCCTAAATCGGCAAGTTATGAGCTACTGTTAGCTTTAAGATGTTTTGTCAGATCAGTATTGTCACTGAAAGTGAGAATGTTGCCTTTGCGGCCGAAAAACCTGCCAAACTATCAGATGCAGTTTTTCGTTCTTCTTCACAAGTAGTCGTAATATTAGTAGACTGCCTTTTAAGCACAGTTTTATTGCTATTAGACTGATGAAACAGCACTGACTGTTGTGGAGACTGTATATCTTTCGTTTTTCACAAGTGCTTCCTGTCACTTTCGTGTTTTGTGATCACTATGATTCAAATGTCAGCGGTCCACCAAAAGTATATTCATTCCTAAAAAATACTTGAAGGGGAAAGTAAATTTTGCGGTGTTTTTTTTTTTAAATATAGGGCGTAATTTATGCAGTGTCTTGCTGATTTCTTGCCATTCATGTCTATATTTTAATGAAATAAACGTTTTTGTGCCACGTCATTCCCATAAATTTGACTGGTGTTTTCTCCAATGGCGCCACCAGGGGGTGGCCAGGGGTGGCCGTGGCCACCCCTGGCCGACTCCTGGCCACCCCATTGGCCACCCCACTGGCCAGTATAAATTTTAGTAGCATCAGTTACAGAGGTGGAAAGTAACGAATTACATTTACTCGCGTTACTGTAATTGAGTAGGTTTTTTGTGTACTTCTACTTTTTAAAGTAACTTTTAAATTTTGTAATTTTACTTTTACTTAAGTATGTTTTGATTTAAGTATTGTACTTAACTACATTTTAAATCCTATCCGTTACTGAGTAAAAATAAAAAAATAGTAAAATTAAAAAAAATAAATAAATAAATAAATGTGCGTAGAGGGAAGGAGGGGAGCGCGCGCCGGAAACTACTGATTGCTTGAAGAGCGGGAGAACAAACGCAGTGCGCTAACTCAAGAAAGATGGAGACGGACAAGACAGACACACATGATGTAGACCCAGATGAAAGTGAAATGCTGTTGAATTTGAATTCTTCAGAAACAAACCCATGGCCATATTTACAAGACCAATTTGAATTTAAGTGCAAGAAACGCAACAGCTTTATTATGCGGTGTAAACTTTGTTTGCCCAAGACGACTGAATTGGCAGCTTACAAAAGCTAAACATCAAACCTGCGCAAGCATGTTGAGGTAAGTTAAACATGCTTCTTTTTTTTTTTTTTTACGTAATTATTGTTCTGTTGCGTTGCATCAGTGCGTGACATTGCTAATGTTGGTTAGCACTAGGGTTGGAAATTAACAGTAACTTAGGACAAAATTGTCAATGCACAATTAACGTTAAGCTATTACCAGTGTCACGATTTACTTAAGTCTACGAAAAAGAGTTAGAATAGATCTGCAGATGTCGCGTTAGAATTGGGCATTACTGTATAACCAATCATACACTTTTGTTGAGAATGCAGTGTCCAATCAAAGCGTTTTGATTCGTCACTGAGTTCAATGCGTGAGCTGACTCTGCATTTGCGATTTCTCTCATTATCGTAAGTTAATAACTTACAGTAGACTCAAGTCGTGGACTGCTACTGAAATTTTTATTTTATGATCAGTAAAGGTCATTAAACAATATTTTTTTTTATTATCAGTAGACAGAATGACTTATTTTTTTATTAAAAATGTTAAAATGTCCACCTGTTTATGTATGTATATGAGGTTACAGTTACATCAAATTTAACTGTGTGAAGGTTAACATTTTTTTTTTTTTGCGGTCTGATATAGCCACTGTTTTTCATAAGCATGTTCTTATCTTCAGCTTAGTCAGCAATAATGTAAAAGGCAAAATGTGATGTGTGTAGAAACACACACACACACACACACACACACACACACACACATATATGTAAGAATGTAAAAATTTCAAATTCTGTGTGTTTAATGAACATTTATTTAAATTATATTGCACTTTTTATTGCACTTTAATTTGTAAAGTTGTTTCCTCAATTAAAAACAACCAGGTTGAGATTTATATCCCTGTCTTTTTTTTAACTACACTAGAATCACCCACCCACCACTGTTGTTCAAAAAAATAAAAAACATTACTCAGTAAATTTTACTCAGAGTAAAATTTTAGAAGAGTTACTTTTTACTTTTACTTGAGTAGATTTTTTGGCCAGTACTTTTACTTGTACTTAAGTAAAATTTCATTGAAGTAACAGTACTTTTACTTGAGTAGCATATTTTATTACTCTTTCCACCTCTGATCAGTTATGCATCATCCCTAATGCACAGCCAGGCAGGCAAGCCGCTCTAGACCTTCGATCACACACAGTAGCCAGCCCTCTCCCCCGCCCCGCCCCGCCCCTCCGTCCATGCCACTGTTGCGCGCTCAGACAGCAACAGCTCAGCGCGTGCCCGTCGGTCAACAATTTCAAAAGAAGTTAAGAAAGAAGACAAAGAAGACTACCGGTAAGTAAATAAGTCAAAAATATTCTTTAGTAAAAGAAGAAGGGGAATTATGTGTCGTGACATGTGCTTTTTAAATTCCAAATGGTTACAGTATACTGTTACAGCAGCTTTTTGATGTGTTTTTGACACGTTTTGACAAGAGTTACCTAGCTAACGTCGTTATAAATAAACGTCGTTGCAATAAATGTACACCTTATGCCAAATATAATTGCAAAATAAAAAGAATTGTTGTGCAACTCAAAATGTTAACTGTACTGTTATTAGTCTATGCACATTATATCATTAGTAACATTAAATATAACACAATAAACCAAAGTATATCAGTAGGAGTTTCCTTAAGTCTTTCTGATAGTTTTCTACAGGCCGGTTTACTACAACAGTAGAATAAAATTCTGAAATTATGGTTTATAGTTTTGGTGTGCCACCCCAAGATTTTAAGTGGCCCCATCTGGCCACCCCTATGAAAAATTTCTGGAGGCGCCACTGGTTTTCTCATCTGGTTCAATAATTCTCAGAAACGGTAATAATGATGATAAAATGAAAGTAATAATAATGCCTCAATTTTACTCTGCCATAGTATCATAAACGTTAAATCATAAAGTTTGTACAGTTTAGAAAACCATTTGTGACCCTGGACCACAAAGCCAGTCTTAAGTAGCACGGGCATATTTGTAGCAATATCCAAAAATACACTGTATGGGTCAAAATTATAGATTTTTCTTTTATGCCAAAAATCATTAGAAAATTAAGTAAAGATCATGTTCCATGAAGATAGATTTCCTACCGTAAATATATCAAAACTTAATTTTTGATTAGTAATATGCATTGCAAAGAACTTAATTTGGAAAACTTTAAAGGCGATTTTCTCAATATTTAGATTTTTTTGCACCCTCAGATTACATATACTGAAATAGTTCATCTCGGCCAAATATTGTTCTATCTTAACAAACCATACATCGATGGAAAGATTATTTATATAGCTTTCAGATGATGTATAAAGCTCAATTTCGAAAAATTGACACTTATGACTGGTTTTGTGGTCCAGGGTCACATTTATTGATAAAATACAAATTATTTCATGAAAATATGGATTTGTAGATTTGTAACAAATAATTACTCTGTTTATGCAAAATGTAATTTTATTATTCGAACTGGATTTAAATGTACTTAAATAGGTTTAGAGTTAAAAGTTCACTCGTCAGAAATACCTCTAACTTACCTCAGCTTTTAAAGGAAAAAAATCAAAAACAAACATGACACTGAACTTGAATTTGGTGTAGACAACAATGCCTTTAACATTACAAAAAAAAAAAAAAGGAAGTTAATGCATGCTTATGTATGTTGATATTTATGGCAATAAAATGTTACATTATTCTTCACAGAAATAGGACATGTTTTGTAATACTTCTAATATAAAGATATTAATATTTATACAAAAAACATTCATGTTGACAGACACTTATCCTTTTAAAAGCAAATCATCAGGTACCATCGTTTCAAAATGACTGAATGAAATACTAGTGCTAGTCTGACTGAGGAAAAAAAAAAATCTTGAATCCGATTAGACCATAGTTCCTAGCCATATCAGCCTAGAAAAATCACAACTTTTCATTTTCCGCCAGTCTTAGTACACAATGCAACTACAGAAGATTTAAGTTTTAAATAGGAAAAATATTGAAACTCTTTAGTCATTTTATAGTGAGATGCTAATGGTCTAATCGGATTCAATGATTTATGCTAAGCTATGCTAAAAGTGCTACCGCCAGACCCAGCGATCGGCTGAATGGATTCAAAAAACGGTAAAACACATCTGTATAACCCTAGGGGAGTTGGAAAATGAGCCTATTTAAAAGAAAAAAAAAAAGTGGAGTGTTCCTTTAATACAATTATTATTATAATACAAAAATTTGCAATATTCCTAAAATTTACAACAATTTCACATTTGTTTCCTATAAGTTTTAGCAGGATGATCAGTATATATATTTTTGGGAGGCATTACTTGAAAAAATAGATTCTCAATAAGAACAGTTTAAACCAGTTATCCTATTCAGAAGTTTACAACTAATTGGGTGTAAGATTATGGCAAAATCTCGCTTGTGGTCAGTCAATCTGTCCACAAATCTACCTCAGCAACCAGAATGTGAAAAAGCATTTGACTGAATTATAGACACCTGTGCCTGCCACAAGTCACTTTCAAAACCATAAGTGCAAACCTGCAGTCAGACCATATTGGTAAGTGCTGATAAGCACACACTTTAAAAAAAAAAAAACTTTCTGCTTTCTAAACCACTTCCTTCCTTGTCTTCCAGTTACAAAGAATAGTCACAAATCAGATGACACACAACATTTCCCCTCTGGATTTACAAAAATCATTTCAGTTTTAACAAGTGTGTTCTCAACATTTCAACATTGCTTCAACTCACTCCAAGACCATCAAATATATTTATGACTGCCTTCTTTCATCAAATTAAAGATAAATAAATAAATAAAAAATATTTATCCATGTGTTTGTCAATGTGTCTGAAAGTAATGGCGGAGACAGAGAGAGGGAGGTTTGAATGTGATAAAGGCTCATAATTCTCACAGCTGTTCAGATACAGCTACTCACAACGTGAGGCAGAAGATCTTCAGTATCTTAGAAAAGTCCACTGACAGGCTCTCGTGAGCTTTGCTCGAAGCTTTGTTGTCCTGGTTGCTAATGGCTAAAATAGAAGAAATATAAACATACTATGACATACCCCAAAATACCCCTTTATGAGTTTTTGTCTAATATTTAAATCATATGTTATAGTTAAGAAATATCACACAAGCAGTGGCATAGGTAGACTTTTATTTTTCTCTGGGCCTGGCCAAAACTGAGTGGCCACTTTCACTTAGGGTTCTTCATCTTCCTGCTTCTCCTCATACACAAAATCAAACTAAGGGACTCAACATTCAGCCTATTCCTGGATTCAATCACTTTTCTTGTGATTTATCTTCAATAAAACTAGAGCGCTCCTCACAGGCTCAGTACAGAACTCAACTAGTGCTGCTGTTGAATGACTGGTGGTGTGATGTTTGTGTGGAGATCACAGAAAAATGAGGAAGAAGAAAAAAATATGAATAGCCATATATTTGCCATTACGGGCATTATAAAGCTGCTTACCTGCTCTTGATTTGGACTGGACGGCGTCACCGTTAAACCAGTGCAAAGGAGATGTGTGACTCTTCACAGGAGATACTTTTTAATAATAGATTAGATCTTAATGAGAGACAGGTGAGCATAATCAGAATCTAAGGAAACTAACTAGGGCATGGTGAAGTCTAAAATTGTAAGGGTGAAAAAAAAAAAAAAAAATCAGGAAACACTAACAAAACACAGTTAAACATGACATAATCCTGAAACAGCACAAGACTTTCACAAAGTAATGCTATAACATTTATAAGAGCACTAGACAACATTCCTGTGATATAGCAATGCTTGTTGCATGAATAATAAACAAATATTAAAATGATTTACATCAAACTATAGCAAAGTATTAACAAATTCTGATGCAATAAGGTCTAATTTAACAATGTCCATCACCTCCAAAAAAGAGAAAAGGTCTTCATGTCTTTTTCTTTTAAAGTTTATATGTAGTGTATATAATGAGTGTATTTGTAGATGTTATTATAGCACAATTCCTAAAGCCCTTTAGGCTTCTTTGTAGCCAGAAAAAGAGATCTACAGAACATTTTAGGGGTTCATTTTATGGATTTAATTTTTGTTTTGTTTTAATTACATTTTATGACTTAGTATGGTAATGATGCTCTTATTTTGCCTCTCACCACCAGGTCATCATCCTTTACCTTCAATAGATGTCAAGTATAGGCTATTTAGCACACTTTCTCCTATAAAGACATACTCCTCAAGTATGGCATTTAATTCATTTTTGTTTGTTTGTTTTTTTTATTGATTGATTGGTAGGTATGCTGTAACTTTCCCCAATTCTGTAATCCATGAATGAATCTGAGTCCACATGTTTCTGTAAAGGGGGGGGTCACACCCCTGTGGACTGTTTATGTTGGTTTCTCCCTTCTGTACCCATATATGGTCTTTCCTGTTCTGTTCCATGCTAAGTACTTATTGGTTAATCACCCACACTTGTCCTTGTATCGTTAGCACCCTTATATAAGTTGGATTCAGTTCAGTGTTGTTTGTCGGATCTTAACGTTATGTTGGTGTGTGTTTCCCCTGCCCTACCTGTCTGGATATACCTTTTGTGGAGTTTATTAAAAACTTTTCATTATATTTCGTCTATTTTCGGGTGAAGGGGTCGGCCCTTCAGATCATTGCAGAGAGGGCTTCAGGACGTCATGGGGGGGCTAAGTCCCCCTAAGCCCCCCCTTGACGCCGGGCCTGACCCCGACTCACGGAGCCTGAGCCCAAGCCGAAAGCGACAGAGCCATCACCAAAGGGAGCGACAGCGCAGTGGATCGCTACGGAGCCTGAGCCAAGTCTGTCCGACAAGGTGCGAGAGCCGGCCAGGTGGAACGCGACGGCGGATGATTCTGTGGAGCGTGAGGGGGGCTGTAGAAAGCACTGCGCACTGCACCGCCGCTGAGGGTGAGCAATGTATGGATCTGGGACATTTTGATATTGAACTGGACATAATTGATTTCACTGAGGAGATTTATGTGGAACGGGACTTGATGTATTTCTATGGGAATATATTTGAAGACATGCCCTCTCTTCCACCATCCTTTGAACTTTCTGCCTGCCTGGATTTCCCACCCACCTTCCCTCTGTTATCTCCTCTTATCGTCCCTGCTGCCTCAGTCCCACCACCGCTGTCTCCTGACAGCCACGCTGGTCACCCTCACCCCACCATGTGTGCGGTGGGCTCGCCGCGGGTCTGGCAGTCTTTATCGGCGTCATCGCTGGAGGAACCCTTGTCTCTGCCTCCAGCCTCTGAGTCCTGGACTCCGCCTTGGCCCTCTGACCCAGCGGCTCCATCCCGGCTCCACTGGGCTCCCTCCGGCTCCGCCTTGGTCGGTTGTCGTCCCACCATCGCCATCGCCTCAGGACTCCACTCTTCCACTCTTCTGCTCTTCCCCTTTAAGAACATAAGACTGTTAAGTTCTGAGAGCATGCTATGAAGAGAACTGAGTGTGTGTGTGTGTGTGTGTGTGTGTGCACTGCTAACTGAAAGTCATCCCTGTAAAAACCTGCATGAAACTTTAAGTAAAATAAGTTCTTTTGTCACTGGTCATTATTGCCTCCTAAGCAAAAAAAGACACTGCCGTTTTTTACATTTATACGCATGAAATAATAATTCTACACCGAGATAAGCATTCTGGCATCTCTGTTGTCAAAAGTGGGCATGACGTTTGAGGCTGAGACTGTTAGAAAGGCCGGTTCTGTGCGCATGCGCTACCTTTGACCTGCCGTCATGCGCAGAAAGTGCGAGAGTGACTCAGCAGGAGAATGCAAAGACTGTCCGTGTTGAAGTGTGCATCAATGAACAAAAGTAAGCTATCTGTTTATCAAGTTAGTGATAATTGTCAGTTAAATAGTTCATTATGAGTGTGCATATCGTATTTTTCTGTTACCAAGTGATTTAAGCATTTATCATTGTTAATCGCGCATCGAGCACTGTCAAGCAAGTTTGGATATGCCTTGCCGTCATGATTATGAATCGAGTTCTGACGAATAATAACACACTTAACGTAAACAAATGTCAGATTCTTATTCTTCTGTATGTTATTGCCATGTTAGTAACTGAATCGCTGTTAATTTGAAGCTTATGTACACGATATTCATACTTACGTGCAGATTATGTAAATTGCCTCATAAGCGGTTTCAAGTGGGAATGTTGCCATTTCTAACCACTAGGTGGTGGTATTGCTATAAGTTTCATTGTTGTAATTCGGTTCTGTGATACTATCTAACCTGAGTGTTCAATAAGAGAATTAAGCATTTCATTTGGATGTTTTGGAATAATATTTTAGAAACGTGTAATTTAATCGATCTCTTATTCTTTCTTTATTGTAGACCACACCCACACACTCAAACAAATACCTATTTGATCACCTACAATGCCCGTGTGCAGCTGTATTGTGTGCACCTTGGTTGCAAATCACTCTCATGTTAAGAGAAATTAAACCTTTTGGATGAAGCTGATCAGACCCTGTGTTTTGACTGACACCCCTTGAGGAAAGCTAGATCTCACACCTTACCTAATACAGTCCTTTCAGTTTGGCTCCAAAACAATGGTCCTTCGAGCCGGATCTGGCATTCCTCATGGACAAAGAATTGATCAGTAGCAACATGCAACCAGAAGAAGCATCTGCACCTGTTGTAAGACCCAAACGTCACGTCCATCCTCCTGCATACCTTAAAGACTTTGACCTCACGACTGTACGTCAAAGACAAGTCAGTCAGCCAGTATTCCCTCACACAACACAGCTTACACAAGGGTTCGGAGATGCTGCAGAGAACATCCCTTCGCCGCCTTCAAGAGTATCGAGTCCTATGAGCCAGGGCCCATGGGACATTTTGGATGAATGGCCTATTGCCAATGAGAAGGAACATGCCTTTCAGAATGTGGAGGACCCTCAACTGCAGCCACCTTGTCCCAGTTATGCCGCAGTGCAGCCTATTCACCATCCTGAGCCTTCCCCCTATCACCGGCCATGGGAAGTACAGCAGCCTACTCCTTTATCACAGACATCTTACACTGCACAGTATAGGCCACCCATGCATCATGAAACTGCATCCTACCATCAGGGGTCTACGTCGTCTCCGTCAATGCTCCAGCTCACCTATGGTCAGCGACAACAGACAGCCTGCTCAACAGCACCATCCCTGAGGACACCCCAACCCCTTCTGATTACGACTAGAGGCTCCTCACTCGGTTTGAATCAGGGGACTGTCTATCAGGATTTGCCCAATCCAGTAGAGAAAAGTACTGTAGATCCTCAAAGTGACTCTAACATGCTAGATATTTTAGGAAAGATGATGGGTGAACTCCAATTAATGAAAGATCAGATTCTGGCTGCCACACCTATTAGGCCACAGACGAATCCAGCCCAGTGGGGTGAGTGGACTAACCGAAGTCCCTATCCTTTGCGAGATCCTGAGGAAACCAGTTCCACTCCTTATCAGAGAAGAGCTCAGCCACTAGCTGGTCACCTCCCAGATACTCCTGTCTCTCGTCAGTATTCGAGAACGTTGCATGAGCATCCTAGAGAGACTTTTACACATCCTGAACGGGTGCGTTTTCAGTCCAAGCAGTCCATTGGGCCAAAGCCGGCTCATAGAGCTCCTTATTCCTCGAATGCGAATCCTGCAGTACAAGAAACAACATACCGTGGTCCGATGCCAACCATACCAGACTTTAGCACCAAAGACCCCAGTCAGTTTACAAGGTTGAAGATAGCCCTTGAGAACCTTTTGCCACCAGATGCTACAGAACTGTTCAGATACCAGATCCTGTTGGATCATCTGAAACTAGAGGAAGCTCGCCTGGTGGCAGACTCATACCTCAATTCATCATCCCCTTACTCAGATACCATGGCTGCCTTGAATGAGAGGTTCGGTCAGCCACACAAGTTGGCACTAAAGAAGATTGCCAAAGTGATGGATTCCCCAGACATCAGGCGGGGAGACACAGAGGCATTTGACAAGTTTGCTTTGCATATAAGGGCTCTTGTTGGTATGTTAGAGACTCTTGGAGATAAAGGTGAAGCTGAGCTTCAATGCGGGTCACATGTAGAGAGACTACTGAGTAAGTTACCTGTTGACATGAGATCAGGATTCCGAAGACAGATGTACCACCGTCCTGGGTCAGTGTACAACCTTCGTGAATTCTCAGAGTGGTTGCAGTATGAGGCCTGGTGCCAGAGCAGTGAAGCACAGGTCAATTACAAAGGCCAGAGATTGGAGCAGAAATCAGAGCGCAGACGAGAAACAAACCCTGCTGCCCGTTCAGCCACCATCCTTCATGGAGCTGACGACACTGTTGTAAAGGCACCTGCTGAACCCTCTCAAGCCAAGTTAACTAGAGTGGAGACCAAAGTTCCACCTAAAGCCTTTTGCCCATACTGCGATAAAGAGGACCATTTTCTCAGTCAGTGTGCCACCTTTAAATCCTTCAGTAAGCAACAAATGATAGACTGGATCAGAACTAATCATCGTTGTTGGCGGTGTGGGCGGACACACCAGGCAGCTCAGTGCACACTTAAGAAGCCTTGCAGTATCTGCCGGGGTAAGCATTTGCAAATCTTGCATGAGGTCAACACAAGGAGTTCCAAAGAAGACTCCTGCCTTGTCAGCTCAACCGCAGAGACTCTATACTTGGATAGACCCACTGAATGCAGACGTGTTCTCCTCAAAGTCATCAGAGTCTTGCTACGATACGGAGGTAAGACACTCAACACCTATGCTGTTATGGATGACGGGTCTGAGCGGACTATACTTCTCCCTGATGCCGCCCAGGAGCTCGGAATACAAGGCCAAGCTGAAAGTATAGCTTTGCGGACAATTCGCCAAGAGGTGCAGACTGTCAGTGGTGCATCGGTTTCCTTTCACATATCTCCAGCGGATCAGCCAAAGAAGATGTTTAAGATCGGTGCAGCATTCACCGCCAAACGCCTTGGTTTGGCCAACCACTCGTACCCCTTGAGCATCCTCAAGAAATACCCGCACCTGAAAGATCTACCCCTGCAGGCCTTTGAAAGGGTATGTCCTCTGCTGCTCATTGGGGCTGATAACACACACCTGATAACACCAATAGAACCTGTCCGTCTTGGCCCACCCGGTGGTCCAGCCGCCATCAAGACAAAGCTTGGATGGACCCTGCAAGGACCGGTCAGGCTCTTGGAGACTCAGTTGCAGCCACAACAGTGCCTTTTCTTGTCTCTTACCCCTGCAGCGCTGGAACTCAAACGAGATGTTGAAAAGTTATGGCAGCTTGATGTTCTACCTTTTCGATGTGAGAAGCAGGTCACAAGATCCAGGGAGGATCAGCAAGCCATTAACCTTCTAGAGACCAGGACGACTCTGGTGGAGGTAAAGGGAATAGTACGCTATGCGACACCCTTGCTGCGCAGAAAAGATTCCCCCTTTTTCAGTGCTCCGAAGGAGGCAGTGATGCCAAGCCTCAGGAATATGGAGCGACGCCTGGCTCAAACTCCAGAGAAAGCAGCCGTATACAACACCGAGATAGAGAAGTTGGAACTGAATGGTGCAGCTTCTAAACTCTCTACAGATGGAGGTACCATAAGAGGGGAGTCTTGGTACATCCCGCACCATTTGGTCAGCCATAATGGAAAAGACCGTGTTGTGTTTAACTGCTCCTTCCAATATAAAGGCTTGAACTTGAATGATTCCCTTTTGCCTGGTCCAACGTTGAGCCCCTCTCTCCTGGGTGTCTTACTTCGCTTTAGAGAACATAGCGTGGCCATCAGCGGTGACATCCGTGGGATGTTTCACCAGGTCCTGTTGTTACCCGAGGACAGGCCCCTCTTGCGCTTTCTCTGGCGCGGCATGAGACGAGACGAACCACCTGATGTCTATGAATGGCGAGTACTGCCGTTCGGCACCACGTGCAGTCCATGCTGTGCATCCTTCGCCCTTCAGAGACACGTCTCATCACACAGCACACCGGATGAAGATGTGAGACATTCTGTGGAGAGATGCTTTTATGTCGATAACTGTCTCCAGAGCTTACCATCTGCTCAAGAGGCACGACAGCTACTGGACAAACTTCGTAAGCTGCTAGCTACTGGAGGATTTGACATCCGGTAATGGGCCAGCAACGTGCAAGAGGTTGTCAGTCACCTGCCACCAGAAGCCAGATCCTCAAAGTTAGAACTGTGGCTTTCACATGATAAAATGGATCCACGTGAATCAACCTTGGGACTGAGCTGGCAATGTGAGTCAGACAACCTAGGATTCAAGCACCGACCTGTTGATTATGAAGCTCTGACGATGCGGAACATATATCGTGTGTTAGCAAGTCAGTATGATCCCCTTGGTGTCATTCTTCCCTTTACCACTCGTGCAAAAGTGATTGTTCAGCAGCTCTGGGCAAAGAACAGAAATTGGGATGACCCACAGCTTCCTGAAGACCTTCAACAAGCATGGAAAGCATGGGAAGCTGAGCTTCAGTACTTACCTGGTGTAGTACTCCCTAGATGCTACACTCCATCCAGCATGGACCACCCTGCAGTCACTCATGAGATTCACATCTTCACTGATGCTTCAGAGAAAGCGTATGGGGCAGTCGCTTACCTTCGCTCCGAGGATCCTAATGGGAAAGCACACCTTTCCTTTCTCCTGGCCCGGTCCCGTGTTGCCCCACGTAAGCAGTGCTCAATACCTAGACTTGAGTTGTGTGCTGCTCTTGTAGGAGCGCAGTTGGCCAAACTTGTTGGAAATGAGCTTACCCTGAAGGTCCAAAAGGTCACTTTCTGGACAGATTCAACAACTGTCCTCCACTGGTTACATTCTGAATCCTGCCGCTTCAAGGTATTTGTGGGTAACAGGGTGGCGGAAATTCAAGAATTAACAGACCTTAAGGCTTGGCACTACATTGACTCTGCTAGGAATCCTGTGGATGATATCACCCGAGGCAAGAATCTGAAGGACCTTACTGAAAGGAATAGATGGACCCAGGGACCAGAATTCCTCCTCCAACCTTGTAGTAATTGGCCATCGATCCCAGCCATGGACAGCCTGGAATCTGATGATAATGAGGAGTTAAGGCGAGGTATCTTCTGTGGCGTGATGAACCCGGCACCACAGACTGCAGATACTAGCCAATTTAGCACCTGGGGAGACTTGGTTGAATCGGTGGCACGGGAGCTGCATGGGGCGGCAAAGCAGAATGGTTCTCCTCCAGCCAGCACTTACCAAGAAGCCGAGCTGATGGCACTGAGAAAGGCCCAAATGGACAGTTTTCCCGAAGACTATCAGCTGTTAAAGAGTAGTAAGCCTGTTCATTCTAACAGCCGACTCCTTTGCCTCTCTCCAGAGTTTGACAAAGCCAGTGATCTAATCCGAGTTGGAGGACGATTAAGACGGATAGAAGGCCTCGATCCAGGTGCAGTACATCCCATTGTATTGGATCCCAATCACCCCAACACCCGTCTACTCATCAAAGATTATGATACTCGCCTTCGCCATCCAGGACCGGAACGAGTGTTTGCGGAGCTGCGCCGAAGGGTATGGGTTTTAAAGGGCAGAGAAGCTGTAAAGAAACACCAGCGAACATGCCTTGAATGCTGTAAATGGAGGTCAAAGCCAGCTTCACAGAGAATGGTAGATCTTCCTCCACCTCGACTTCGGTTATTCAAACCTGCATTCCATTCAACTGGAATGGATTGTTTTGGACCCTTCTTGGTCAAGGTGGGACGTCGAACAGAGAAGAGATGGGGCCTCTTATTCAAATGCCTGACCACTAGGGCTGTGCACCTTGAGGTCCTGACATCGATGGACAGTGATGCCTTTCTCATGGCAATGCGGCGATTCATAGGTCGACGTGGAAAGCCCGCAGAGTTATATTCGGACCAAGGCACCAACTTCCGAGGTGGTGAGACAGAACTTAAAGAGGCCTTTCATCAGCTCAGTCAGGATCTACAGCAGCAGCTAGCTAAGCAACAGATTAGCTTTCATTTTAATCCTCCTTTTGCACCACACTTTGGAGGGGTGTGGGAACGAGAGATTCGTTCAGTTAAGGCTGCACTTTACACCACCCTGGGATCAGAAACAGTGACTGAAGAAGTCCTTCAAACTGTCCTCATAGAAATCGAGGCCATCCTAAACTCCAAACCACTTGGGTACGTATCAGCTGATATCGCTGATTTAGATCCGATCACCCCAAATTGTCTTCTGATGGGGCGGCCTGATGGGTCCTTGCCCCAAGTTATCTATCCAGTGTCAGAACTCCTTGGAAGACGAAGATGGAGGCATTCACAAGTGTTGGCTGACAGATTCTGGACTGCCTTCATAAGGCACTATTTACCAGGATTGCAAACCAGAGGAAAGTGGCATAACCCATCAGCAGACATCAAACCCGGAACCGTCGTCATGCTGGTTGACCCCCAAATGCCTCGCTCATTCTGGCAGATCGGTAGGGTAGTGAATGTCTTCCCTGGGGCTGATGATCGTGTACGAACAGCTGAGATACAGATAAGGGACAGAGTCTACACAAGGCCCATAACTCGCCTAGTCGTACTGCCAGAGATTCCTGATGAGGTGGATGGCATTCCTACCAGCGGCTGAGACTGTATAATGCTGGCCTTTCAACAGAGCAAATTCGAACCCAAATTTGGGGGCGGCAGTGTTAGAAAGGCCGGTTCTGTGCGCATGCGCTACCTTTGACCTGCCGTCATGCGCAGAAAGTGCGAGAGTGACTCAGCAGGAGAATGCAAAGACTGTCCGTGTTGAAGTGTGCATCAATGAACAAAAGTAAGCTATCTGTTTATCAAGTTAGTGATAATTGTCAGTTAAATAGTTCATTATGAGTGTGCATATCGTATTTTTCTGTTACCAAGTGATTTAAGCATTTATCATTGTTAATCGCGCATCGAGCACTGTCAAGCAAGTTTGGATATGCCTTGCCGTCATGATTATGAATCGAGTTCTGACGAATAATAACACACTTAACGTAAACAAATGTCAGATTCTTATTCTTCTGTATGTTATTGCCATGTTAGTAACTGAATCGCTGTTAATTTGAAGCTTATGTACATGATATTCATGCTTAGGTGCAGATTATGTAAATTGCCTCATAAGCGGTTTCAAGTGGGAATGTTGCCATTTCTAACCACTAGGTGGTGGTATTGCTATAAGTTTCATTGTTGTAATTCGGTTCTGTGATACTATCTAACCTGAGTGTTCAATAAGAGAATTAAGCATTTCATTTGGATGTTTTGGAATAATATTTTAGAAACGTGTAATTTAATCGATCTCTTATTCTTTCTTTATTGTAGACCACACCCACACACTCAAACAAATACCTATTTGATCACCTACAATGCCCGTGTGCAGCTGTGTTGTGTGCACCTTGGTTGCAAATCACTCTCATGTTAAGAGAAATTAAACCTTTTGGATGAAGCTGATCAGACCCTGTGTTTTGACTGACACCCCTTGAGGAAAGCTAGATCTCACACCTTACCTAATACAGTCCTTTCAGTTTGGCTCCAAAACAGAGACTATAGTCATACAGTGACACACCCATATGCTTGGCATCTATTACACCTAGTTTAAGGAGAATACAACAGGAAACAGTTACTATATCTTGAAACCCATGAATCAGAGTAGTCTAAATGTAGTGCAGAGACTGAAAAACTGAGAGAGAAAGGTCTGAATATGACTAAGGGTCATAATGTTCACAGATATTCAGGTACAACTACTCCTTTACTTAATACTGTAATTAATATTGCGTATTTTGGTATTGTCCACATTAGTTTGCATTTATTCAGTGCATTTGCATTAATAATACTAATTTTATATTATTCAAATTCTTATGACAGTATTATTATTATTATCATCGTCATTATTATTATATTCTAACTGTTTGCCTTCTTAAAATCCAGTGTGGATGTAATGTAAACCGAGACAACATAACATAATTAAAAAGAGGGTTAAGTCCCTCAAAAGTTCAGATACAAGTAAATACACAGACTTTTTTTCTTTGTTCAGTTTGCACACTGAACGTGTTGGAGCTCTCAATTCAGATCCCATAGTCTCAAAATCTTGTGGGAAGCACTGTTCACACACCAGCATAATATGTTAAAAATTTGTTTTAGTTAAAGTTGTTCATGCCAAATATATCTGTCTTATGTAATTTAAACATATAGCTACATCAGATAAATGTTTCATCTTTTTAGATGGCAGGAGTGGAAAATTTGACATTCTCAAAATGTGTTGTGGTATGGTTTCAGAATTCAGCCCCTGCTGAGTCAGAAACAGCTAGATTTGTCCATCTCCCATAGTATGTTTTTTTTTAACATTTAACACTTCCCTTTCGGATAAATAGAGTACAGCATGCCGAATGTGGTCACAAGAACATTATCTACTTTCTGCGAGCAGCATCACTTCCTTTTCAGATTTCTTCAGCCTGTGTCCATGTCTGCCGAGGAAAATCAAGCATGAACACAAATACGATAAGTGAGTCCTATTTCATATAATTTAATTATTAAACTTCAGTAAAAATGGTAAAAGGGAACAAATAAATAAGTGGAGCAAAGTTTAATGTAGTTTGTGCAAAATATTTTAATCTTTTTGGAAACAAAATAAACAACTTGGACACATTTGACCCAGGAACATCTCAAAGTGCATAAAATAAAAAGTGCACAGTATTCACAACTATAACAACACTGAGGAAACATATTTTAAATCACCATGTGTGATTTGGCATGCCTCTGTTACGCATCCCACATTTTATTGATGTATAGTAGGCTACAGTTACCCTGCTGACTTAGTGGGAGAAGTGACATTTTTTGTTTTGAACGAGAGCAGTGACTTTAGGCTCGTAAGTCGTCAATGCAATTCGAAGGCATTGGTGGAGAGTATGGTCAGTCAGGGAGCAACGAGAGTTGCTTTTTATTGAGTTCATGTGTGAAAAACTTGACTCACATGTATATGTTGAAACAAACATACTGAGCATGACGATCGCTACTTTCTTAATGTTAGGGAACTGATGTGCGTTGACATCAGTCCAAAACATTGCAGGCCCGTTAGTGGAAAGCTGCTGCCATGGTTACAGATGACTGCATGTCAACAAGTTCGAGTGTGAATTTCCCCTCGTCAATGGAAGGGACCAGTTTCTTAGCTCTGGCGGATAAATCCCCTTCTATTGCAACAGTGAACGGGTCTCTGACAAAAACGGCCAACTCTGTGGGCAGATCAAGTCCATCTAATCGACCAGCAAAGTTATTTTTCAACATCGCAATGAAATCTGTCATCACATCCGTGATTTGTGCGGGGGATGAGATGCATTTGCGGAGTGTCGGAAAATGCAGCATTCGGCCTGTGCTCAAATCATTTGCGAAAAGGTCCAGTTTAACTTGGAATGCGCGCATCTGTTCCACAAGGTCGATGACAGTTTTGTCTCTGCCTTGTAGTCCCAAATTGAGATCGTTCAGGTGTTTGAATATGTCGCTCAGAAAGCAGGCATCGGCCATGAAGTTGTCGTCCAGTATGCGACTCAAGTGCGTTTCTGCCTTTTTTTGCTTGCTGCCGCGGAGGAAAGTTAGGCCGGTGACACACTGGATGCGTGGCGTAAGCGTCTCAGCTGCGTGGCGTTTTTATTTCGGCTCCCATGTTAACAGGGTAGAGCTTGCACACTGCCTACGTGAGACGCGCGTCTCAGGCGCGGCTCGAGCCGCGCGTAAAACGCGTGCTTGCTAGAAATAGAACCGACGCCTATTTTTCACGCGACACGCAAGCGTGTTGGAAGCGTTTCCAGGCAAAATAGAATAGGAAAATATGTTTATATGTCATTTTGTACACAAATACATATTAATTAATGATATTTTGATGTTGGAAAGTTTATAGGTTGACATAAATTCAGATATATATGTAATTTAAAAATAAAAAAATACAAATAATTATCGATTTTCAAATATTGCACCTGTCAAACAGTCTATTTTGCCGTCAATACTGTTGACGGTGTCCTTTATCAGTAGTATACAAATTCCCATTTGTTTCTTAATTTGATTACATGAAAAAAATATGACACACTACAATAACGTAGTGTGTATTCTGAGTGACGGTCCAACATCAGGTAGGCTAAATAAGCTCTTTAAAACTACACAAATTTGTAAATGTTATTGAAATAAACAGACAGCCCACTTACCCATTTTTCGGATTTTGGAAGGTGTAGGTGTGTGAAAAAAGTTGAAAATGTTGTCGTGAAGACAAGAGCCTGGTCTGTCGGAGGCCTCCCTATGTCACCTACAGCAGCAGCAGCGCGCCAGCGCCGCGGCACGGTTCTGGTGTGTAAAGACACAGAAAACGAGACGCAGCCGCCACGCAGCTGACACGCATCAGAAACGCCACGCTCACGCCACGCATCCAGTGTGTCACCGGCCTTATGATCTCTTCTCTGAGACCGCAGAAACGCTCCAGTGCTTTGCCTTTGGACAGCCACCTCACGTCATTATGCAAAAGAAGGTCGTGGTGCTCAGCAGACATTTCTGACAGCAGCATGCGGAATAAGCGGTGTTGGAGGCTTGATGTGGAGCGAATAAAATTAATTATAGCCATAACGCTGTCCATTGTCGTTTTGAGCGCCCCGCTTAGTTTTGCGCACAACACCGCCTGATGCACAATGCAGGAGAGAGAGTAAAATCTTTGCGTGGCAGGGGCAGCTGCCACAAAGACCTGCCACTGCTATGTGCGCCTGCCACTCCACCTGCCACCGCCATGTGCGCCTGCCACTGGACCCTTCTGCGATATTTGCGTCTGCCACTCGACCCGCTACCACTGAATGGGCTTGCCTCGCGACCCGTCACCGCTATAGCAAACACGTGGCGCGACGCATAGGCGCTGTGTGTTCTATTATGGATTAAACATGAGATAATGTGGCAAATAAGTGTAGAATTGCAAGGTCTGTTTGCTTACCTGCATCAACCGGAGTGTGAACAGTGTACAGTGCTGCGTGCATGGATTTCAACAGAAGAATAGAGAAAAATAAAAAAAGAATAAAAAAGTAAGGTAATAAATATGTAAATAAATGTAGAATTGCACTGTGTGTTTGTTTATATGCATCGATCAGAGTGTAAACAGTGAGAGATGTTGAGGCAGGCGCGACTCTTCGATGCTGCGCGCGCCATTATGGATTTAAAGGGAGAAATAAAGCATAAGTTAAGGCAGCAAGGAATAAAACAAGGTACGTTATGGCAGGTTTTGTGGCAGCTCCCTCTTACTGTTTACACTTCGGTTGATGCACTTAAGTAAACAGACCGTGCAATTCTATACTTACCTATTAGTTACGTTACTTTAGGTTTTTAAATCCATAAGGCGCACGCAGCACCGAAGCATCGCGCCTGGCTCAACATCTCTGACTGTATACACTCCGATTGATGCATATAAACAAACAGTGCAAGTTTACATTTATTTACATATTTGCTACCTTAACTTATGTTTTATTCCTCCCTTTAAATCCACAATGGCGCGCGCAGCACCGAAGCGTCGCGCCTGCCTCAACATCTCCACTGTATACACTCCGATTGATGCATATCTGGCGGTGGCGGGTGGAGTGGCAGGCGCGTATAGCGGTGGCGGGTGGAGTGGCAGCTGCCTGTGGCGGTGGCAGGTCGAGTGGCAGGCGCATATAGCGGTGGCAGGTCGAGTGGCAGCTGCCTTTGGCGGTGACGGGTCAAGTGGCAGGTTTTTGTGGCAGCTGCCCCTGCCACGCAAAGATTTTACCCTTGCTGCAATGCAGTGTAAGGAGATCAACTGAGGTGCAACAGCGGACCAACGTGCTGCCAAACCATTCACTTTCCCTGTCATGGACGGAGCCCCATCTGTCACAAGCATGCACACACGCTTCATATCCAGACCACTGTCTTTAAAAAAGGCGGAAATTTTCCCAAAGACTATATCGCCAGTTGTGTGTCCTTCTAACGGCAGTAGGCCGAGCAGCTCCTCTCGGAAGCATTTTCCATCAAAAAAAACGGACATATATGCACAGCTGAGCAGTATCAGTTTTGTCTGTGGACTCATCTACTGCTATAGACATAGTATCAGCTTTCATCAGGTCTCTTAACAGCGTTTCATACACATCTGTAGCAAGAATTTCAACCCTACGAATGTTTGAAGTATCTGACAGGGGTACGTTTTTTATAGCAGATACCACGCTCATTTTAATTTTATCGTCATTTATCACCTCATCCACGACAGCCAGCATACAGTCCTTCACGGTTTCAGAGTCTGTGAATGGCCTTTTCTTTTTTGCCAGTATCCAGGAAACACGAAGGGATGCTGCAGTAGCTCTCTCTTGGGCTGTGAATGACCGCACCATGGTAGTACTGCTCCGGTTGTAAGATGCAATCAAACTCTGCACTTTTGCAGCCCTCTCTCGAGATCCCTCTGGAAAATTGGTGCGAAAAGTGTGGTGTTTCTCAACATGATGCCTCCGCACATTGTAATCTTTAAGTACTCCAACGCACTCATTACAAATTAAACACATCGGTTTGGCGTTTGGATGTGGCGGTAAAATAAATAAATTTGTCAGTCCAGGCAGGGTTAAACTTACGGTTTTCATTGGCAATTTTACGTTTCAGTGTTGAGAAAGACATATTGATAGTAATCTAAGCTACTACCGGCACGCTCTGCATTGTTTGCGTGTTGCAGGCTACGTAATTTACGTAGGAATGCGCGTTTTTGGCGGGACCATAGACATAATAAATACTTTATATTTATATTAATATAATATATATATTTATATATATTTATATTAAATTATATTAAATAACAATTTATGAATTAATATATATTAATTTATTATCTATGGGCGGAACCACGGGCTGGGCCACTCGGAGGTTGATTCTGGGCCGCATGTGGCCCGCGGGCCGCCAATTGAATAGCCCTGCTATAAGCGAACTAAGCAATTATGAGTCCGAGACATTGCGTTGCAAAGCGTGCTGCTGTCACTGATATACATGGCCTTTGCCTCATTTCCTGCCCGCTCGCTACCGCCACCTGCCCCTTCCCTGGACTTTGTTTTGATTTATTTATTTTGATTTATTTTGGACAAGCACAAGGCAATTGTATACATTTTTAGTCTGAAGAAATGGACTAAAAATGAACTGAATAATGACAAACTTTCCATTAATTTTTTCTGAATAAAAATTAAAAATGGAGATCTTCTTGAAAGTGAATTTTACATGATGTTCCTTTATATATATATGTAAAATAAAAAAAATAAGAATTATTTGGAGGCAAAAACAAAATCCATAAATTCTATTATCTGGGGCCGAACAGCAATGGAGTTTAAAGGGTTAATCCTGTCATTAAATACTCACTCTCATGTCGGTCCAAACCTGTAAGACCTTCGGAACACAAATGAAATCCGAAAGCTTTCTGACCCTCCAAGGGTACTACCACGGTCAAGGCACAGAGACGTAGTAAGGACATAAAATAGTCCATGTGACATCTGAAGAATTGTTGAATAAAGTTGTTATTTTTGTTTTCATTGCGCAAAAAAAAGTATTCTCGTAACTTTGTAAAATTACGGTTGAACCACTGATGTCACATGGACTATTTTAAGGATGTTTTTAAAAGGTTTCTGGACCTTGAATATGGAAGGCCCCTTGCTATCTATGCAGAATTAATGACAGAATTTTTCATTTTTGGGTGAACTGTCTCTTTAAAAGTTCAAATCTACTGTAAAAATCTGTAAAAATCACTGCTAATATAAGTAACTGTTAATGTTACCGTACAGGGGCTGCAGTCACACGCGTGTGTCGGTCAGTGCTCATCTGTCTGTCTGCTGTCTGGAAGATGCTGACTTCTGTCTTTCCCTGTGGGGGTATGTTTTTTTTTTTTTTCCTTGAATGAACATGGTGTTCATTTATTAACACAGGTTTGTTTTTGAAAGAAGCTAATACACTGTGTTTAAGTGGTTATTTTCATGTTTTCTTAAATTTACAGCCAATAGGTGCACAGAAATGGACAATGACTCTGTGGATTTGTCTCTCTCTGTTGAGGAGACCCAACCAGAACCAGTCCAGAGCTCAGTGCGTCCATGTCCATTCACTCACTGAGGATGATGAGGACGATGATGCCTGACGAAAATGCACTTTTTTTTTTGTATGAAATGGTTTCTGTGGTCATTTATTAAAAGGATGATTACAAAAATAAGACTTCATTCAATTTTTTTCTTCTTTTTTTTTCATCATATGGATTTCCCAAACTGAAAGCATTTTCACTAATTTAATAATTAAATCGATAAAATAATTAAAAATTAAAGTGGCAATCGTCACATGACAATTTAGCGACATCTACCTGAAATTAATTGAATCGTAAATCATTCTTCAAAGTAAATAATTTAATCATTAAAAAATAAAAATTAAAAAATTAAAAAATTAAATTTTTTTTAAAATGAAAACATTCATTTTAAAGCACTTGGGCTTAGGCTACTTAGAACATTTTTACATCCAAGATTTTTTTTTACATCCATGACATTAAAAAAAACATGGATGCAGGCCCGGCTCCAGAAATGGGATGAAGGGTGGGCCAAGTGATATTTCAGGTGGGCCCAGGGTTGGGGGTTTATTTTAATACATAGATATTATGATAAAAGCACAGTTTAGTTTACAGTGCCTCAAAATAGCATAGCTGAGTACACTATAGATGTTCTTAAGATTATCTTACTAAAGAATATTTTTTAGTAACGTTATATTAAGTACAAAATTAGTGTGTGGAAATAGAGCACTATGGAACTGCACAATTGTTTTTCACCTGGTGTAGTTGGTGTTACACAATGTATAGTCATACACTGATTACATTACTTGACCACCGCGGCACCGCCTTCACCGACGTTCAGCATTTTTATAGAAATAAAAATCATTTAGTTCAGTTGGAAAACATACTCTGCAATTTTAAACTGAGAGCATCTGTACCAACTTGATCTCATGATAAGTCGTACGTATTTTACGTAAAAAGTGGTTCTATAAAAGGTACATTTTACTTACTTTTTTCCAGACACTAAAACGTAGTATACTGACGTATTAACCGCATTTAAATTTACAAATACTTATGTATTGACGACACCTAAAAACGAATCCTTATGAATATTAAAATCGCGGTATTAATTTCATTATTATTGTTGTTTTTAGTTGTCATATCAACGATATCAAGCCTTATGTTTTCAGTTGCATTATTAAATTGTTTAATCCTTTACTCAATATGAAATAACATTCTGTTCTGTTCTGATTTCTGCTGCCTGCTCGTTTCCAAGATGCGTGATGTTAAACAAGACTACACTTTAAACCCTTAAAATAAATAACATTTCCGCAATCGTTTAACCATTCATGTAATAGTTACTTTGTTTGCCGCGGTGGGACACAAAAGGTGTTTTCTCCGACATGCTGTGACTAACAATAGAACCAACCATACAATAGATCAAAACGCAACATAATTACAAAATTAAGTGATTTTATTTGTGCGCTGTAGGATCTTCAGAATCCATACGACTGCTAGGTACAGACTCAAATTCAAGCCTTTATCCGGCGACAATAAAAAAACAACAATAAACCCGCGCTGAAGTGCATTCAGTGTTGCCAACTTCTTTAAAAGGAAAGTATAAACCCCGCTTGAAAAGTCGCCAAATGTCGCTAGATGCACTTCAGCAACCAGAATGTGAAATGTGAAAAAAACATTTTGCTGAATTATAGACACCTGTACCTGCCTCAAGTCACTATCAAAACCACAAGTGCAAGCCTGCAGCCAGACCATATTGTTCACACATTTTTATTTTTTAAATACGGCATCACCGTTAAACCAGTGCAAAGGAGATGTGTGACTCTTCACAGGAGATACTTTTTAATAATAGATTAGATCTTAATGAGAGACAGGTGAGCATAAGCAGAAGCTAAGGAAACTAAGTAGGGCATGGTGAAGTCTAAAATTGTAAGGGTGAACAAAAAAAAATCAGGAAACACTGACAAAACACAGTTAAACAAGACATAATCATGACAGACAGCACGAGACTTTTCAAATGAGGTTTAGTCATTAACCTTTCACAAAGTAATGCTAACATTTATAAGAATACTAGACAATGTTCTTATATAGCAATGCTTGTTGCGTGAATAATAAATAAATCTTAAAATTTACACCAAACTGTAGTAAAGTATTAACGAATTTTGATGCAATAAGGTCTAATTTAACAATATCCATCTACTCCAAAAATGAGAAAACTTCTGCATGTCTGTCCCTTTTTAAGTTTATATGTAGTGTATATAATAAGTATATTTGTAGGTGTTATTATAGCACTATTCCTAAAGCCCTTTAGCGTTCTTTGTAGCTAGGTAAAGGGGTCTGTAGAACATTTTAGGGGTTCATTTTATGCATTTGATTTTTGTTTTATTTTAATTAAATTTTATGACTTATATAACAGCTCATATACAGTCAAGCCCAAAATTATTCATACCCCTGGCAAATTCTGACTTAAAGTTACTTTTATTCAACCAGCAAGGTTTTTTTGACTGGAAATGACACAGGCTTCTCCCAAAAGATAATAAGACGATGTACAAGAAGCATAATTGTTGAAAAAAATATTTCTCAGCTTTTATTTACATTTGAACAAAAAGTGGCATGTCCAAAATGATTCATACCCTTTGCAAACTGTTACAGTCTATGGGAAAATCCAAAGTTCTATACCATTCCAAATAGTCCAAGCTGTTCTAAAGCATCTTAATTACCCTGGTTCATTGGGAACAGCCCTTTTAATCAACTCAACAGGTGGAAAAACAGAAGCTCTCTGCTGTTGGTTTCTGGACAGTCATGTCTAAGACAAAGGAGCTCACTGAGGACCTGCGGCTGCATATTGTGGCTGCTCACAATTCAGGAAAGGGCTATAAGACCATATCTAAATGTTTTGAAGTTCCAATGGCTACAGTGCAAAGTATTATTAAAAAATAGAAGACGTTCCGCACTGTGAAAAATTTCAGAGGATGTGGTCGGAAGCCAAAAGTGACACCTGTGCTGGCCAGGAGGATAGTGAGAGAGGTAAAAAAGAATCCAAGGATCACCACCAAGGCCATCCTGATGAATCTGGGCTCTGCCAGTGGCAACATCTCAAGGCACACAGTCCAACGGACACTGCACACCGCTGGGTTCCACGGACGCAGACCAAGGAGGATACCACTTCTCCAAATAAGGCACACAAAAGCCCGCTTGGCCTTTCCAAATGCTCATCTGGACAAAGAAGACTTCTGGTCTTCTGTTTTATGGTCAGATGAAACAAAAATTTAATTGTTTGGCCACAATGATGTAGCCTTCATTTGGTGTAAAAAAGGAGAAGCCTTCAACCCTAAGAACACCATCCCCACTTTCAAACATGGTGGTGGGAACCTAATGTTTTTGGGGGTGTTTTTCAGCCGGTGGACCAGGGAACCTAATCACAGTAAACGGCACCATGAAAAAGGAGCAATACATCAAAATTCTCAACAACAACATCAGGAAGTCTGCAGAGAAACTTGGCCTTGGGCACCAGTGGACATTTCAGCACGACAACGACCCAAAACACACAGCAAAAGAGGTGAAGAAATGGTTAGCAGACAAAAACAAACGTTTTGCAGTGGCCCAGCCAGAGTCCTGACTTAAATCCAATTGAGAATCTGTGGAGGGAGCTAAAGATCAGGGTGATGGCAAGGAGACCCTCCAACCTGAAAGAGTTGGAGCTCATCGCTAAAGATGAATGGGCAAAAATACCAGTGGAGACATGCAAAAAGCTGGTCAGCAATTATCGGAAGCATTTGATTGCAGTAATAGCCAATAAAGGCTTTTCTATTGATTATTGAGAAGGGTATGAATAATTTTGGACATGCCAGTTTTTGTTCAAATGTAAATAAAAGCTGAGGAATAATTTTTTCCACAATGATGCCTCTTGTACATCGTCTTATTATCTTTTGGGAGAAGCCTGTGTCATTTCCGGTCAAAAAAAAACTTGCTGGTTGAATAAAAGTAACTTTAAGTCAGAATTTGCCAGGGGTATGAATAATTTCGGGCTTGACTGTAGATACTTTATCACTAGAAAAACTGAAATTATTAAAAAAAAACTATAAGCATGCATAACACATCAAAGTGTTGTGTAATCGTTTAAGACGGTTAATCGTTAAACTTTTGTTTAATGTAACATTTGCAATGACACGCAATGTATAACACAGCAATTCATAGTACAACAGTTACAAGAATAAACATAAATCCATGTGTCTTTATTTATTCACACTTTTAAGTAAGGAAAATTACATAGTATGGTAATGATGCTCTTATTTTTCTCTTTATTTTTTTTTGCCTCTCACCACCAGGTCATCATCCTTTACCTTCAATAAATGGCAAGTAGGCTATTTAGCACACTTTCTCCTACAAAGACATACTCCTCAAGTATGGCATTTAATTTGTTTGTTTTTTTGTTTATTGATTGATTGATTGGTAGGTATGCTGTAACTTTCCCCAATTCTGTAATCCATTAATGAATCTGAGTCCACATGTTTCTGTAAAGGGGGCTACAAGACTAGCTAGCATTGTTTTTCTTGTGACTTAATTTAGATTAATGTTAGTCATAAATGCTTAGTATAATGTTTAATTCATTGTTTTCAATAATGACAACTGAAACAGTTTAAGACCTGGTTTCACAGACAGGGCTTAGACTAAGCCAGGATTAGGCCATAGTTCAATTAGGACATTTAAGTCATTTTTATGGATGTGATTTGATTATTATTATTTTATGGATGTGATTTAGAAAGAAACATTACTGGTGTGCATCTTGAGACAAGTCAAAGGCGCTGATATATTTTAAGATCAGTCAGTGCAAGTTTCTTTTAGTTGAAACAGCTCAGACTTACATTTTAGTCTGGGACTAGCCTTAAGTCTTGTCTGTGAACCCGGGGGTTCATTTATTGTGCTGTTCCCCTTTAAGAACATAACACTGTTCAGTTCTGAGAGCGTGTTATGAAGAGAACTGACTCTGAGTATGTGTGTGCGCTGCCAACGGAAAGTCATTCCTGTAAAAACCTGCATGAAACTTTAAGTAAAACAAGTTCTTTTGTTTTTAATTCAGGTTGTCACTGGCCATTATTGCCTCCTAAGCAAAGAAGACACCGCAGTTTTTAAATTTATTAGCATTGAATCATAATTTTACACTGAGATAAGCATTCTGACATCTCTGTTGCCAGAAGTGGACATGACGTCTGAGAGGCTGACACTAGTCATACTGTGACACATCCTTTTGCATGCAAACTTTCTTTTCTTTCTATTACACCTACTGTACGGAGACTAACAGAATATGCATAAACATATCTTGACACCATATCTTGAATCAGAGTAGTCTAAATGTAGTGGCAGAGACTGAAAAACTGAGAGAGAGAAGTCTGAATATGATCAGGGGACATAATGTTCACAGATATTCAGGTACAACTACTCACAACAAATAATTAATATTGAGTATTTTGGTATTGTCCATTTAAGTGATCTGAATTAAATATAACCCTAATGCTGCATTAGGAATGAAATCAGAGGTGGGGATATCCAAGTTTAAATTGTAGGACAAAATTCATACACAAGCACACACACCTTCCCACCACACACTCGAACGCAATTATGAACACATATATCTGCACTCATACAGTGTACATGTATTCATGCTTACAGTTTTATAAGATCTAATTAGCAAATGTAGACTGTAAGCATTGAATTAAACGATAAAATCTGAAGACTATTTAATATTTCTGTTGAATAAAACCATTCAAGTGTAAATTATTTCATCATTTTAATAAAATATAAAAAATAAGGCAAAATCTATATATGGGTCCATAGGCAGAATTATACCAGTTGGTGCATGATGTCATGGACAGATATTTTTTCTGTCACAGGAAAAAATGGAGAAGAAAAATATTGTCAAAATGTGGATGAAAGTATTCCTGAGCCACATGGTGCTTCCCCTTTTCCTGCCGCCATTTTGAATATATCATGTAATATCCCAAAACAAACAAAAAAAAGATACAAGGATAACAATTAAATGGAATTGCAGACAGCACTTTGAGGGTTCACCAGTTGGTGTTTGGGACATGATGCTACATCTTAAAAGGTTCAGAATGGCCTCCAAATAGCTGTCCACTGTAGCGACCATGATGCATCAGAGGGTTAAAAAGTTCAGATACAGACTATTTTTTCTTTGTTCAGTTTGCACACATGTTGGAGCTCTCAAATCAGACCCCATAGTCTCAAAATCTTGTGGGAAACACTGTTCATACTCTATAAAAATTAGTTTTTAGTTAGTGAAGTTGTTCATGCCAAATTCATACTGTACCTGTCTTACAGTGCCAGCCTGTAGGTTTGTGGGGCCCTAGGCAAGATAATGAAAATGGGCCCCACTAGTGTAAAAAACTGTCACAGAAATTTGACTATTTGAAATTTGAAGAGAAAGCACATAAAAAGACTATTTCACTATGTAAGCATGAATGTCTATTAATTGTAACACATTCAACAAATATATGGGAAAATAAAAAATAAAAAAATTAAGCAAATAAAAAAAAACAGGAGTGCAAGTGAGATTGAGTAAATAGATTAAAAATAATAATAATACAAATAAATAGCAATAAATATTTTTGTATATAGCAGTCAAAAAAATCATTTTTTTCCAGCCCTGGAAAGATACTGTTTGGATTCCATTTCTACCACAACTTCACTTTAATCTCTCCATCATTCTATCAAGGTGTTCAGACTTTATTTACCAAAAATTATAAAGAACACTGAGTTGGTTGTGCCTGTGTGTAGGACAGCACAATTTGGCCAAAATATTGTTTTTACCAATATGACTAATTCTGATTATTGTTATTACTAAATAAAAACATTAAACAAAACAATAATTATTGTTAATGATTATCAATATATTTTACAGAAAACTGCAAAATGACCTGTTAACATACAGGAGGCCTAACTATAAATGTTTAGAAAGGTATAAAAACATATTATAAAATTAATTATGATTTAAAATCTTTGACAAAAATAATAATAAAATAAATCTTAATTTTTGTCAGAAAATCGTATGCATTCACTGAGAGAGAGGGGAAAAAAAATCCTCTACACTAGAGAAAAAAACAGAGAAGTATTATTATTCCTATTTTTACCCATAATGAGGTGTTAATATATGTAAATGTAATAGAATGTTTCATTCATACATGAATTCCCTAATATGGACAAAGGTATACGCTATCGCGTATTTTAACTCATTAAACATGGGGACATATTGCGACTAAATGGTTTATCTCTGCTCTTCGAGCCATATAGGGAATTTTTATGAATATGCAATGCAATGCTAATCGACAGCCTTTATCACTTTATAGAATACTATATAAAATAATGATTTGCCTCATTCTGTGATGTGAAACCACGTCAGATAAAAAAAAAAGTTATTTCAAAAACTCGACTGATGTTATTAAATGAATTCGGAGCAAAATCATGTTATTAAAATGTTCTCAACAGACAACAGGTTTGTAAACAGACTCAAACCCATGCAAAATCCATACACGCGGTCTACTGACGTGAATTTGAACGCACAGACTGATTTTTTTCATACATTCGACACATATGCCGCGCTGTACACCACTGATGCGCGTTACCTTAGTTATGTAAGGTGCGTGCAGCTTTAAGTCATCGGTGGATGACATTAAGCGAGTAGAAAGCATGCAGAGCTGTCTGCGCTCTATAGTTCTTGCGGAACTTTGATTTTAAAAACAGATCGTTCTGCGCAGCGCCGCTTCAAATCGAACGCACCTAAAAATGCAATTGACAATCTCGCGGCCGCGGGGCCCTCCCCCTGAGTGCCGGACTTCACGTTCTGAAAATGTGACTTTCAGAATGACTAAAGAACCACTAGGCAGTTTCACTTCTGGCGGGAACCACCCCCCCCCCCCCCTTGTGAGTTACTTCAAGTCAAAGGATCTCCCAACATATATTTGTTTTCATTTACCACTTCTGTCTAATACTGACATCTAATGGTTGTTGAATGTAATGGTATGAAATTCCAGATGTTTTTTTTTTTTTTTTTTTTATCTTTTATCTTTTATCAACAATGAATCCAGTAATCCTGTACGGGTAGATCTCAGTTAGCCTAACATTACTGAATTTTTTACAACAAAAAACTTTTTTAGGCTACGTGGAGGACGCTTTGAATGCTGAGCCAACATTTCCCAAATACTGCAAATTAGTGCCTGCATGCTAGAAATCACCCTATCGGGTCTAAACCGTGTTGCACCAGCAGCGTTACTTCACCCGCGTTTCCTCGGGCTTCCTTACCGACGGCGAACATCGAGCATGCACACAAATACGACAAGTGAGTCCTATTTCATATATTTTAATTATTAAACTTAAATAAAAACGATAACTTGTCAAAAATGTATAAATAAATAAGTGGAGCAAAGTTTAAAGTAATTTGTGCAAAATATTTTGATCTGACGTTAGAGTTTTGAGAAACCAAACTTTCATTTGATAGCATTACCAAACGATGGACTAACTAACGATGACTTCTACAGCATTTATTAATCTTAGATAGGCCTAATGTTCATTTCAACATTTGGCCTACCGTTTCAGAAATTAACAACTGCATTTTTATTAGCTAACAATAACAAGGATTGATGCATTTTGTGAAAAGAGAAGCAGCTTGAAGGGTCAAGAGACAAAATGATTATCTGGAAATATACATTTTCTTGTATTAAATAGTTTCTGTGATTACTTATTAAAAGGATGGTCACAAAAGAGGATTTCATTCTTGTTTTTCAAGTTCACTTGAATTTGAATTTGACACACCAAGGGCGTGGATTTGCTCTGGACATTGGTGGGGACCTATGACCACACTAAGCGTTTTGAACCGTGCCCGAGCGCCTTTCACTTGTTTCACCTGAAGATGCCGCTATACATTAGTTTGAGTAACTGTTAATGTTAGGGGTCACTTAGATCTACCTAAAAGGTGTTATTTTTACATTAATGTCAGAAAATACGTTAGAAAACCGTATGCCTTCGTGTTGTTAAATTAGGCTGTTTAAATATTAACTTCTTAGGGGACTTAAGCTAAATATATTAGCTCAAAGGATTTTTGTTGACAAAATATTGTTTCACTTTATACTACAATGGTTGTTTAGCCCACCGCATCTAAATGATTTTACGGCAAGTTAATGCAGAAAATGTGTGGGCGCATGTGTGTTACTTACCAAACACTGTTAAGAATATAAATGTGAAGTACAAAATAAGAACATTGGTGCATTTCGATACGGTCTGTTACTAGAAGTTTATCCGCGATGCCGAAGTTTTTTTTTTTTTTTTTTTTTTTTGACGTTCTTTGTATTAAATATTCATGAGCGTTTACTGCCTGCGTCTAATCACAGACTGCTGTGACAAAAATTTTTGCCTACAATCCTGCGCAAGTACATCCGCTGTCATTGTAACAACCACACCCTCGCCATGAACTATTTGCCTCCTGATTCTGTACGAGAGCTCTTTTCTTGAGTCACATCCAACATGCAAAATTCCAACACAAGTGAGTCATTAAACTTTTTCATATATTTTATTCATTAAAGCGTTCATAAAATGTTAATTAGTAAAAAGTAGAAAAATAAGTTAAGCGAAGTTTAAAGTATATTTGTGCTACAACGTATATGTAATATTGTATACATACGACAGCAAATATTACTGTTTTACTGTAAAACGTGAATTGTTAACAAAAAAGAAAAAAAAATTGTTTTTTTAAGAAAAAAAAACAATAACAGCAATTCTGAACGCTGTTGTGTTTTGTGTGGAGGGTTTCTGTTTCTGTAGCCTAATAATAATAATAATAATAATAATAATAATAATAATAATAATTAGGGCAGAGTGGGTGGATAGTATGCACATTGGGACATTGAGACTAGCATGAGTAACTGTCAATGTTACTGTACAGGGGCTGTGTGTCCATCAGTGTCCTTCTGGCTGTCTGCTCTCTGGAAGATGCTGACTACTGTTTTTCCCTGTAGAGGTATGTTTTTTGTTTGTTTTTTTCTTTAGTTTATTTATTTTATTTTATTTTTTTATTTTTTTTGAAAGAACGTGGTGCCAATTTATTAACACGAGTTTGCTTCCTAATGAAGATTTTCATCTTGTCTTAAATTTGCAGCCAGTGGGTACACAGAAATGGACGGTCACTCTGTGGATTTGCCTCTCTCTGTTGAGGAGACCCGACCAGAACCAGTCCAGAGTTCAGTGTGTCCATGTTCACTCACTTATGGAGGATGATGAGGATAAGGCCTGGTGAAGAGAAGCAGCTTTAGGGGGCAAGAGATAAAACAATGGACAAGCAATTAACATGTCCTTGTCATTCTATGAAACAGTTTCTGTGGTCACTTATTAAAAAGATGATTACAAAAATAAGACTTTATTCTTTTTTTTTTTTTTTTTTTTCTTTTTTCCATTTCCGTCTGGAATTCCCAAACTGAAAGCATTTGCTTTTCCCTAATTAAATAATTAAATCAATTAAATAATTAAATGTACAATGAAAACTAGATAGTAAATTCGTAGACACACTTTACGTTTGCTTGAAAAAGCCTAGGCAAAAAGATTAAAAAGGGTACCCAGAGTGGTTGCTAGGGTGTTGCTATGCGGTTGCTGGGGTACCCAGGGTGGTTGCTAGTGTGTTACTATCATGTTGTTGGGATGATTAGCAAGTTACTAGCATTATTAGCAAGTGACTAGCATGTCGCTAGCATGTTTCTAGCATAATTAGCAAGTTACTACCATGTTATTAGCATGGTTAGCAAGTTACTAGCATGTTGCTAGCATGATTAAAAAGTTGCTAACCTGTTTCTAGCATGATTAGCATGTTGCTAGCATGATTGGCAAGTCACTATCATGTTGCTAGTATCTTTCAACAAATGATCAACAAATGTTGATCACACTACAAACAAAACAAAAATATAATGCTATAAGAAACAGAAAGGATTCATTCATTGTTTACCTGGGTCTTTATTCTATGATTGGCTCACGTCATCTCTTATCTGACAAGTTTTCGGGTTTGAGTCGTCCGTTCATCACGTGACAGCCCAATAAAATGAACGAATAACTCCAAAAACCCGAAGACTCGAAACAGGTGAACTAATTCCAGTACAGAACCTAACAGGATGTTGCATATGTGCGACTGAACGACGTTATTCCCGAGTCACATTAAAGATTCGTTCAAAATGAACGAATCGTTCAAGAACGACCCATCGCTAATTCGTAGCATCGTGGACGCGCATCCCAGAGCCTGTTCTATACGAGCTTTTGTGCTTAAAAAATATACAAATTTTAATTTTTTGAAAAAAATTACGATCATTTCACTAGATAAGACCCTTCTTCCTCAGCTGGGATCGTTTAGAGCCCTTTGAAGCTGCATTTAAACTGCATTTTGGAAGTTCAAAATCGGGGCACCAATCAAGTCCATTATATGAAGAAAAATCCTGAAATGCTTTCCTCAAAAACCATAATTTCTTTACGACTGAAGACAGAAAGACATGAACATCTTGAATGACAGGGGGTGAGTAAATTATTTGTAAATTGTTGTTCTGAAAGTGGAAATTCTCAGGGGGACATCAAAAAAAAAAAAAAAGGAAAAGAAAAAAAGAAGAAGAAAAGAAAAATAGGCCAAAGTGACAAAAAGTTTCACTATGTTCTAAAATGGTTTATTACTAGTTCTTTACTCTACATAGAGGAAAAGCCAAGAGCAAGTCAGCACAGAAAATTTGTGTGAGAAAGAGATTCATTACCAAACAGCTATGCATTTCCATTCATTGTGCGCTCTCATACGAGTTATTACGGTGTATTTAATATTCATAAGCATTTGCTTATGAATAATAAATACAAATGCTGACAATTCTAAACATACTTGATTATTAAAGACAACAGTAGTGAATATTCATGAGTGTACAATCGCAGACTGCTGTAAGCAGGCTCTGTAATTTGTAAGCAAGTAACTTCCACTAACCAATCCTAAGACAGGAGGCGGGGCTTGTCTCTAAATCGTATTAATATTAATCAAGCGCAAAGCGTTTGCGCTCTGACTCCGGTCGTTACGGTATCGCATATGTGTCCGGAAGAAAGAGGCTCGACGGACGCCTTGCTCGTCGGTTTTTGATGCTCGTCGGTTTGATGGGCGATGGGTCTGATCGCTCGTGTGCGGAAAGAATGGTTTATCATCGGTATAGTGCTCGTCATTACGTGCGCCAAACTAGCGCCGTCCGTGGGAGTGAAAGGAGGTGAGTATGATCGAACCGCACGCCTGAATACATTTCAGGACAGTTAATCTCTATGAAAACTTTAAAATCAGTTAATGGAGAAATAATAAAGCACTATGCCGTGATCAACATTAGGAAATTATCGCAATGACTCCATAATGCAGCAATATGTGACAGAACATAGGAGTGATCAATAACTGATTATTTGTGCTTTGGCATAAAGTGTAAGAAGTTGTTATGTGAGATGCGGTCAAATATATCTAAATGCATCTCAGTCGTATCATACAGTGGTTAATCGATGTTGTTTGTGTGGGCAACAGGTTGATGTTTCTTGTAACAAGTTGTCATTGTGACACGTTGCAACACCCGGATCTGAATAATCCTGTTCGGGTAGAAAGAAGTTTGTTTTCCAGTCTGTTTTTCCTGTTTATGTGTATGTGACAACATTAAGCATTGTCTTGATAAAGATTCGTTTGGGATTTGGTTTCAATGGTTTCATTTTCTCTATGGGAGAGTTGTAGCTTGTTTTTTATCAGAAATAAATGTTATGGCACAAGTCATCAGTTTGTTTGCTTTCCACATGAATATACAGAAAATAGGCACAATATATAATTTGGTGTTGACTTTAGAAATCCCTAAATCTCTATGTTGTTTGACTGTCCTTCCCTTTAAAAACTGAATAACCACCATAGTATTTATATTGTACGGCAATACAAAATTAAAGAAAGCCATGCTTACCTGTCCAAATTGCGACGCTGTTAACCTAGTGCCGTTATCCTAGTGTCCCAAAACAGGGTAATACAGTTTTACATACATAATACTGTACCTCATGCTATTATTCCCCCATGATCATTAAAGTCTGTTGTCTTTCAGGTCCTCTTCGGCCAGAGTTCACGATCACATATGTTGCAGTATCTGTTATTTTCTTTAACAGTGGCTTGTCTTTAAAAACAGAGGTATGACTGGTACCAGTTTATTTTTTGTTATGAATTTATAGATTTTTTTTATTTTATTTTTTTACATCTGTCTGTTTTGCTGCTTTTCAGGAGCTGGCGAGTGCATTAATGCACGTAAAGTTGCATTTCTTCGTCCAGACATTTACGCTAGTATTTTTCCCCATCGCCATTTGGCTCCTTCTCAAAATTCTGGCACTGACGGCGATCAACGGATGGCTTCTCAGAGGGTGAGTGCATGTATTTTTCAGTCCTTCTCCTTGCACACAGTCACCCTCTCTACCTATTCGCCGCTTGGCTGAATAGAGTCTCTGTCGGTAGGTTTGCGCTGGGTGTAACTGGATCCCAGAGGTCTTGTGTGTTGGCGCGTTTGGTTATTTTCCTGCGAGAGAGTTGCTGTGTTCACCTGCAAGCTCCACACGTCCTTTCACAGACAGAAAAGACTTTCATGTTTTTATAACATTTAAGATTATGAGTCACTACAGCACAACCATTAGCTGAAATTTGCTCATTCAGTAGCTGAAAGTGACTCAGGGTAATTATAGTAGAGTGTTGCTTGATCCTGTTTGGAAATACAGTGGGGGAAAAAATGTGATTTAACTCCCAAGTTATGTGTGTTATTCATTAACTTCTCTCTCTCTTTCTCTCAGGTTGCAGACGGTTGCTTGTATGCCTCCTCCTGTTTCCTCTGCTGTCATCCTCACTAAAGCTGTTGGAGGAAATGAGGTAAAGAAATTACAGAACTAAAATACATCATAAAAATTTTACAAGCAGACCTCACTATAAAGTCATAATCATTTTTATAATCACACTGCTGGGAAAATAACTTTCCAAAAAAACTATAACCCAATTTGATGTAAACAAACTAAAATTTTACATTTTCAAATCTTTCATAACAGTGATCACAACTATACAAACACATTTCATCACAACAATCACACATTTACAAATACATTTCTCCAACTTTACAAAAACACTCAATTACAACTGTCACAACTTTAAAAACACACTTAATCACAACTTTACAAACAAATTCATCACAATGTTACAAACGTTCCATCACAACTATCGCCACTTTACAAACACATTCTATCACAACAATCACAACTTTACAAATATGTTCTTCCACATAGGCAACAACTTTAGGCATTTCATCACAATGATCATATCTTTACAAGTGTACACTTACTGCTACTTTAAAAAACACTTCATCACAACAATCACAACTTTACAAATTCATCACAATTTTACAAACATTCCATCACAAATTTACAAATGCATCTTTACAAGCTTGCACCCTTTCCAACTTTAAAAACACACTCCATCACAACTTCACAAATTTGTCACAATTTTACAAACGCATTACATCACAACAATCACAATAAATAAATTTGTCCATAGGGATAACAACAACATTTGATCACAACTATCACAACTTTAAAAATGCATTTAATCACAATGATCATATCTTTACAAGTTTGCACCTACTGCAACTTAAAAAACACACTCTATTACAACAATCAATTTTACAAACACATTCCATTACAACAGTCACAGCTTTACAAATATATTCCTCCATCTGGGTAACAAAAACACTCGATCACAACTTTCACAACTTTACAAATGCATTTCATCACAGTGATCATATCTATACAAGTTTGCATCTACTGCAACTTTAAAAACACACTCCATCACAACAATCACAACTGTACAAACACATTCATCACAATTTTACAAACACATTTAATCACAGCAATCACAACTTTACAAATGCATTCCTCCATATGGGTAACAACTTTACAAAAACACTTGATCACAAAACAACTTTAACAACAATCAACAATTTTATGAACATTCTATCACAAGTATCACAACTTTACAAATGCATTTCAGCACAATGATCATATCTTTACAACTGTACACTCGCTGCAACTTAAAAAACACACTTCATCACAATAATAACAACTTTACAAATTCATTTTATCACAATGATCATATCTTTACAAGCTTGCACCCTTTGCAACTCAAAAAACACACTCCATCACAACTTAACAAACACATTCATCACACATTTACAAACTCTTTCCATCACAACAATCACAACTTTACAAATACATTCCTCCATATGGAGAACAACAACACTTGATCACAGCTTTACAAATGCATTACATCACAATGATCATTTTTACAAGTTTGCACCTACTGCAACTTAAAAAAAAAAAAAAAAAACACACTCCATCACAACATTCAGAACTTAACATATTCATCACAACAATCACAATTTTACAAACACATTCCATTACAAATACAACCTTACTCCATACTCTATGGGTAACAACTTTACAAAAACACTCAATCACAAGTTTGCACCTACTGCAGCTTTAAAAACACACTTCGTCACAGTGATCACATCTTTACAAGCTTGCTCACTTTGCAGCTTAAAAAATGAATCACAACAATTACAACTTTACAAACACATTCCATAACACAAGTTTACAAATACATTCTTCTATGTGGGTAACAACTTTACATGTGGATTTCAATAAAAGCTTTATGAACAGACCTCACCACAAATTCATGATTCTTGTTATATTTACACTTTATTATATAAATCATAAATTTCCAACAGAACAATCACAACATTTGTGTACAAAATCAGTAAAATTGTAAAATTTACAAATGTCTTTCATCACAATGATCACAGCTTTACAAGTTTATTTCCATCACAATTTTACAAACACATCACAGTTGTAAAAACATGTTCCATCACAGCAATCACAACTTTACAAATACATTCCACCATAAGGGTAATGTTTCAGCCACAATTATCACATCTTTACAAATGCCTTTAATCAAATCTTTACAAAGCTGTTACAATCACTGTTATAATCACACTTTGTTATACAAATAATAACTTGACAACCAATCACAACATTTTGTGCACATAGTAGATTTAATTTTTAATGTATATGTTTTTTTTTCTTTACAGGCTGCAGCCATTTTCAATTCAGCATTTGGGAGTTTTCTGGTAAGTCTGATAATCCAGAGAGACAAAAAAGGGAGGGGAAAGAGACAAATAGACAAACAAAAGAACAAAAGAATAAAAGCATAATGTGAACAAGTCACATTTCTTTGTCCTGTCTACAGGGGATTGTGGTCACTCCTCTTTTGCTGCTGGTGTTTGTGAGTAAAATTCCACTTTCATTTGTTATTTCAATTCATTGTGAATGTATTAAGCAATAAGCATGTTGTGTTTGTTAATCTGTAATATATTGAGTGTGTATATATTTTTTCCCACTGTATTGTTTGTGTTCATAGCTGGGCTCCTCGTCTTCTGTCCCGTTCACTTCCATCTTCTCGCAGCTCTTCATGACTGTGGTCGTCCCGCTCATAGTCGGACAGGTGAGTGTCTACTGCTGCTGGTGTGTGTTCACAGTGTGTGTGTGTGTGTGTGTGTGTGTGTGTGTGTGTGTGTGTGTGTGTGTCACTTCTCACTGCTGTGTGTATGCATTTGTGATGGGTTAAATGCAGAGGACCAATTTGACCCATACTCGACAATACGTCATGACTTTCACTTTCACTATGACTAAATCTAATATATTTGAGTAAAATCAATTAATAAATAGACTAAATAATCTCATTTTACATCTGCAAATTCCAAATAGTGTCTGTAAGGGGAACGATCAGGAGCATTAACAGCAGAAGTTAATTGATTGATTGAACATGTTTTGTGGACGTAGGTGTGCAGGAGGTTCCTGAGAGAGTGTCTGGACCGCCGGAAGCCTCCGTTTGGGACGGTGAGCAGCGTCGTTCTGCTCATGATCATCTACACCACCTTCTGCGACACCTTCTCCAACCCCAACATAGAGCTAGACCATTTAAGCCTGCTCATCGTCGTCTTCATCAGTGAGTGTTTTATTTTCAGTGCAGAAACATATCTGTTGTAAGCCTATGAAGGTTTATCATTAATATTGTTTGGTTTTTTTCCCCCCATTTTTCAGTATTTTCCATTCAGTTGAGCTTCATGGCCCTGATATTTTTCTTGTCTACAAGGTGAGAAACATGCGTTCACAAAAACATACTTCTGTTATAGTGGGTCTTTCCTTGACATCTGTTGGTTTAGACATTGTTCGATATGAGTGTAAAGCTGTTTGTTTTGGGTTTTACTCTCATTTTGGGCACATTTGATTGACTAAACCTGATGCGCTTACCCTTAAATGTGTGACAGACCACATTCAATCTTTTTTTTTTTTTTTTACACGTGATGTTTGCAGGAAATCGTCTGGTTTCACTGCGGCTGATTCGGTTGCCATCATGTTTTGTGCAACTCATAAATCCCTCACTCTAGGTAAAACACGTACATACAACTGTCTGAGTAAAGCAACTATGAATCGTTTCCTACCTTCTCTATCTGAAAACTCTGGTTTGACCTGTGCTTGTGTAGGTATCCCTATGCTGAAGATCGTGTTTGAGGGTTATGAGCATCTGTCTCTCATATCAGTGCCTCTGTTGATCTATCATCCCGCTCAGATCCTGCTGGGCAGCATCTTACTGCCCTCCATTAGAACATGGATGAGCGGCAGACAGAAGGTAACGCGTGCACTTATTTGACCAAAACCTACGGAAGTGTAGCGTAATAGTGAGAAATGTAAACAGTGTTTTTTGTGAAATATAAAATTGGAATTATAAGAAATAATCCCAAAGTTTTTGTGAAAAAAGTGAATTATTTTTCCAGCCTTAATCTACAATTAATTTTTTTAATTTTGTATTTTGTTGAATTTATTTAAATATAGGGGAAAAAACTTTTCCATTTGAAACATGTCCTTTACAAGAAATTTTTTATATTTAAATTCTGATGACTGTTTTCTGTAATTTAAATAATAGATTCATAAAACATTTTTGTCAGCTGAACCGTTTGGACCTAAAATATTAACTAAGCATATATTAATATTTAACAGTTTAAATTCAGATTCAACAACATATTTGCATGTTTGTAATTCTCTGATATCGATTTATAGTCAAATAAAAAACTATTAAATTTTTTTACATTTTTTACATTTTTTTGTGTTTTCTGTTTTGTAGTGTTTTCTGTTTCTGTTTTTGTTTTATATATATATATATATATATATATATATAAAAAAAACACAAGTTTAATAAATATTTAATATAATATTATTAATTACTATTAATAATGATATTGTTTGTATATATTTATGACATGATAATCATTAATTCATCTTAAATGATTATTTTTTGAAACTGCAAAAAAAAACACTAAATATGAAATAGATGAGTAAAGTTTGAGAACAAACTTTAAGTTGGCTTGAGAAAGCCTAGCCTGAAAGTTTGAAGCAGTTGTAAAAGTATGAAAGCAGCTAGCATGATTCAACACAGTGCTTACATGATTTAACATGTTGTTAACATGTTTTAGCATGATTAGCTTGTTGCTTGTATTTTTATAGGCTGATTACAATGTTGTTAGTATGATTAGCATGCTTCTAGCCTGATTAGCATGTTGATAGCATGTTTTTCGGCATGATTAGCATGTTATCAGCATGTTTCTAACATGGCTAACATGTTACTATCTTGTTGTTAACATGTTTCTAGCATGATTAGCATATTACTAGCATGTTGTTAACATGATTGGCATGTTGTTAGCATGCTTAGCATGTTACTAGCATGTTGCTAGCATGATTAGCAAGTTACTAGCATGTTGCTAGCATGATTAGCAAGTTACTAGCATGTTGCTAGCATGATTAGTATGTTGTTAGCATGTTTCTAACATGACTAGCATGTTGATAGCATGTTTCTAACATGATTAACATGATACTAGCATGTTGCTAGCATGATTTGCATGTTGTTATGTTTCTAACATGATTAGCATGCTGTTACCATTATTAGCAAGTTACTAACATGTTGCTAGCATGATTAGCATGTTACTAGTACGTTGCTAGCATTTTTCTATCATGATTAGCATGTTACTAACATGTTGTTAACCTGATTAGCATGTTACTAGCATGTTGTTAGCATGATTAGCATGCTGCTAACATGATTAGCAAGTTATTAGGAAGATGTTAGCATGATTACCATGTTAATAACATGTTGTTAACGTGTTTCTAACATGATTAGCATGTTACTAGCATGTTAAGTTACTAGTATGTTTTAGCACGATCAGCATGTTGCTAGCATGTTGTTACCATGTTTCTATCATGATTAGCAAGTTACTAGCATGTTAACATGATTAGTAAGTTACTAGTATGTTTGTAACATGGTTTAGATAGCTAGATAGATTAGAAATATTAGAGTGGAAGCATAAATGAGTCTAATTAGTCTAATTAGTCTAAATGAGTCTAATTTCTTAATTAGAAATTAGAAATAGACTTTATTCTTAAAATATTACGACTTTATAACGTGGCACTTAAATGCTGTTGTAGTTTCCCAAGGTGTTGAAATGACAGATGATATGTTATTATTCCGTGTTGGGCCAAAGTGTATTTGTGTCTGTTGTAATTCTTTAAATAACTTCCTTTACAGACTCTAACACCCATATGAACTACACTGTCGATTGGAAGCTGTGAAACACTTGGCTGATCCAAACCAGACCAGAAACAACGAGACCAAACCAGACGAGACGCCGATCAGGCGGACGCACAGTATACGTGAGATCAAGTGCCTTAACGCGACCCGCGGGACCTCAGACGGCCACCGGCCTCAGTACAGGGACTACAGATGATTCCATGAGCTTTTTTAAACAGATACATGAATGTATATTTTTATTTTTATATGAAGTGTAAAATCTTTTCTTACTTCAACAGCACTCAGACCTTGTCAGATGGATTTATTTTTGTTTTTTAGACATCCATGGAGAACTTCAAAGTCTTTTGTGTGTTCAAGTTTGTTCATTGGGCTTTGGGGATTTTTACAGCAGTAAAAACTAACGTGAAATTGCACATTCTTTACAGTTACCTAATGATGAGAGTGTTACTGACTCAATGTTCGTTTATTTTGATGCAGTAAAAGGTCAGCTGTGGTGACGGCGACACCATTTGACATGTTATGTTACTGAAGACAATAAAGATTGTCCTAAATACTGTCTAAGTGACGTGTTTTGCCATGCAAAATATGACAACAAAACAATAACGTGACTATAAATCTGTATTTATTACATTATTTTCATTTTTTCAAATCATGTACAGATTGAATATTTAGTTATACCCTGATTTACATTTAAGTAGACGCTATTGTGTTCAAACTTCTCTATTGTTTCTATCTAAATTATCTTATTAATGGTTTAATCTGAGCTTTCAAACTAGTATTTAGACTGAAACTCATCATTAACTACAATCTAAGGCAAAAGCACTTTCTGCTTTTTTGTTTTAAAATCTAATACGGTTTAATACGGTGGCTGTGTTTAGATTTCCAGACTCTTCCATACTGTTGTTTTTGATTGAACAGTATTATGCTAAAGCTCAAAATGCTATTTTACAGATTGTAGTATAACATTTTACATAAAGATGTCTTTCACCAGTCTGAGTTAAAGAAATTAAGTACATGAAATGAGCCACATTAGAAATGGAGTTCATGCCACTCAAGTGCATTGCACTGTGGCAATTATTTTAAAATTATTTACATTCTTTACAACTGTTCAAAGGTTTGGGGTCAATAAGAATTCAAGAAAAGATGCATTCAATTATGAAACCCTGTTTCTGATACTGAATATAAAAAAATTAAGAAGTAATCATGACTTTTTTTTCCTCACAATTCTGAGATAGAAAGTCCCAATTACCTTTTTTTATTTTTTTATTTAGTGGCAGAAACAGGCCTTCATATTACAGTACCAGTCAAAAGTTTTTGAACATTAAGATTTTTAATGTGTTTTTTTTAAGTCTTCTGCTCACCAAGCCTGTGCTTATTTGATCCAAAGTACAGCAAAAACTGTAAAAATTTTAAATATTTTAATATTTCAAATAACTGTTGAATATATTTTAAAATGTAATTTATTCCTGTGATTTCAAAGCTGAATTTTAGAATCATTACTCCAGTCTTCAGTGTCACATGATCCTTCAGAAATCATACTAATATGCTGATTTGCTGCTCAAGAAATATTATTATTATTATCATTATTTAAAACAGTTGAGTAATTTCATTCTTTGATGAACAGAAACATCCAAAGATCAGCATTATCTGAAATAAAAAGCTTTTGTAACATTATACCCTATACCATTTAAAAGATTTGAGTCAGTATAATTTTTGTTTTTTGGAAAGAAATTATAGAATGATCTAAAATGATCAATACTTTATTTAGCAAGGATGCTTTAAATTGATCAAAAGTGATGATAAAGACATTTCTAATTTTACAAAAGATTTCAGATAAATGCTGTTCTTCTGAACTTTCTGTTCATCAAAGAAACCTGAAAAAGTTCTGCTCAGCTGTTTTCAACATAATAATAATAATAATAATAATAAATGTTCTTTGAGCAGCAAATCAGAATATTAGAATAATTTCTGAAGGATCATGTGACTGGAGTAATGATGCTAAAAAAATCAGCTTTAAAATCACAGGAAAAAGTTACATTTTAAAGTATATTCAGATAGAAAGCAGTTATTTTAAATTGTAAAAATATTTCAAAATTTTACTGTTTTTGTTGTACTTTGGATCACATAAATGCAGGCTTGGTGAGCATAAGAGACTTCTTTAAAAATAATCTTTAAGAAAATAAAAAATCTTACTGTTCAAAAACTTTTGACTGGTAGTCAAAACTAGTCATACAAGTACAATAAACACATACATTCAGATTATATTTATTAGATACATAATTGTATATCTATATGTAATTAAATTTGAAAGTAAAAATATAATATTTAATTTTTGATTTAGCATAAATAAAATATTTATGTTACATTATAATCTGTGTGACCCTGTCGTTGCCTTTCTTTGATGACGTCCCAGGGCTAAATGAGTGATTTTGGTCAGCATAGTCCACTTTAACACATGTACCGTGCTTAGGGAATAGGGATCAGTGAACACTTTATAGTGACCCTGTCAATTGAAACACACCTACAGTCTGTCAGACAAATGGACGGATTGCTATGTGTCTTAAAGGGTGTTCTGGGTGGTTGCTGGGGTGTTTTATGTTGTTAGCAAGTTTGAAGGAAGAATTATTTTCTCTAATAGAAAACAGTTTAAATTGTAATATTTCACAGTTTTGCTCTATTTTTGATTAAATAAACGCTTCCTTTGGGAAAAAAAACAGACTTTCAAAAAATCGTATTGACCCCAAACTTTTTAACATGTAATTTCTTTCAAGAAATTATTTCGTGTGCGCATTCAGTTCCCTGTCGGTGTGATGAGGTTGTACTCAGCCTGCAGCACCAGGAAACTGTTCTGCCGTATTTTGCGCACCTGCACCAGGTCTCCACACTCCTGCACGTGGATGATCCCTCTGTCATCATGGTTACAGTCATTCAGCGACACGGCGGTTCGCTTGCGACAGTGTTTCCTCTGCAGGTACCGGAGACCCGCTGCGATGGCCATGCCGAGCGCACCCGAGAGGCCCAGCAGCAAGCCCAGCTCGGACGTGCTCTGCCCAGGCACACGCTCCGGCCTCTCGCCGCCTCTCTCCGGGACTCCAGACGGGTCTTTGGCCTGTTTAGGGGGGTCTTTTTTGCGCTGGGTCAGGGAGACAACGCCCTCTGTGGGCTCCCGGGACGGCAAGAAGTCGAATGGAGCTCGACGGGGAGCTGGGGAGGGATCGGCATGGAGGGACGCAGTGTGTGTGTAGGTGTGTGTTTGTTGCGTTGTCGTGTGTATGGATGCATGAGTCTGTAACAGTCGATTTGGGACAGTGTGTATGTTGTAAGCAGTGGTTTCGTGTGTTTTACCAGGTGTTGGTGTGTTTATGTTATGGGTTGAGATGCTCTGAGATGAAGACATGATTGGGAACGTTTGTGTAGATGAGGACAGAAGTGCTTGAGTGACATTTAGCGAGAGTGTATTAGTGTGTATGTTAGAAGATGGGGTTGTGTGTGTGTTACGTGTTAAAAGTGTGTTGGTGTGTGTGTTATGTGGTGCATATGTGTTAGTGTGTGTAGATGTGATTATGTGTGTGTTAGTGTGTGTGTTAAGCATTAAGTGTGTGCTGGTGTGTGTGTTAGCATGTGTAGATCTGGTTGTATGTGTAGACATGGATGTGTGTTTGCCTATTTTTTCCAGTAGTGAGGCTGCACAAAAAAAGAAATACACAAAACATTAAAAATAAGCAAAATGTTTGCATTTTGTAAGCAAAATATGTCTTTTTTTGCATTTAAGCAAATTTAAGCAAATGAAAATTCCGTCATTAATTACTCATGCTCATGTTTTTCCAAATCCATAAGAACTTTGTTCATCTTCTGAACACAACTTAAGTTATTTTTGATGAAATCCAAGAGCTTTCTGACCCTGCACAGACAGCAACGCAACTACCACATTCAAGGCCCAGAAAGGTCGTAAGGACATTGATAAAATAATCCATGTGACATGAGTGGTTCAACCTTAATTTTATGAAGTTACAAGAATATTTTTTGTGCACGAAGAAAACAAAAATAACGACTTTATTCAATGTGACTTTATTCTTTGCACACAGAAAGTATTTTCGTAGTTTCATAAAAATATGGTTGAACTACTGATGTCAAATGGACTATTTTAACAATGTCCTTACTACCTTTCTGGGCCTTGAACGTGTCAGTTGCATTGCTTTCTATAGAGGGTCAGAAACAGTGTTGGGGAAAGTTACTTTTAAAAGTAATGCATTACAATATTGAGTTACTCCCTAAAAAAGTAACTAATTACGTTAGTTACTTTTTATGGAAAGTAATGCGTTACTTTACTTTTGCGTTACTTTTTAAATCTGGGCAGGGCTTGTTTGTTTTTAATATCAAAAGTTGTATTTTTGGCAAATGTAAAAGCCTTTTCACACCAAATGCCACAGGCTTTGAGAAAAGTAAATTCACATCTGTACTCTCAACCACAGAGGAAAAAAATGCTCTTCAGCAATAAAAAAAAGGAAAACAAATGTTAGATTATCTTGAGTAATTTTTGCTTATTAGTATGGTTGAATTGGATCATCGAAGGTCGGCAGCAAAGGATATTTGTATTATTCAACATATTTAATTATTGCAGGTTTGTGAGTTGAGTTTCACTGTTTTTATTCATTTTGAGGAATACTGAATCTGTTTTTTTTTTGAGTGAGATGAATTAATGCATGTTCACATTTAATCTAGAACTAACATTTTACTCCCGATTTCTCTCAACATGGGGACAAGAGAGCTTTTAATCAATAAATGGGGGGAAAAGTAACTCCTTGTCAAATATTTTCTTGTCAAATAAAAAGTAATGCATTACTGTACTAGTTACCTGGAATAATAATATTACGTAACGTGCGTTACTTGTAATGCGTTACCCCCAGCCCTGGTCAGAAAGCTCTCTGATTTCATCAAAAATATCTTAATTTCTGTTTCAAAGATGAACAAAGGTCTTGCTGGTTTGGAACGACATGAGGGTGAGTAATTAATGACAGAATTTTCATTTTTGGGTGAACTATCTCTTTAAGTGGTGTTAAAACCCACCACTGCAATGCTCCTCATGCTAATATGCTTAGTTACCTAAAGACACTGCTATGCAGTTGCTAGGTTGTTTGAGAGTGTCGCTTGATTGTCTTTGATAGTAACTGGTAATGTAATCTGGATTACATGTAACCTGGAATATGTAATCAGATTCCAGAAATGTAGTACTTAGTACTTACCCTCAAGAGGCCGTGGGCCTATACGTAGCAAGGTTTTACAAAATAAAACAGAGCTAATAAAGTGTAATGTAGATGAAAAAGAAATATACTGAAATGTATTTGAAATACATGTATTTCATGCTAAGTATACTACAAATACATTAACATATTTATGTACTTAATAAAAATACCCTGCAATTTTAATTTCAGTATACTAAATTTTGTGCTCAATGCACTTTAATTGTGCTCAAGTAGTGCTGAAGTCCAACTAAAGATATACTGAGGTATATTTTACTGTGCTAAAGTGGAACTATTGCAAGTATACTTTAGGTAGACTTCAAATATCTTGCATTTAAAGACTGACATTATTCAAAGATCACACGACGCTCATCAATACTGACTTAAAAACACATTTTAGGCCTAATATTAAGAAATTTAATATAAGTTTGATTATAATTTTATATCATTAAGTCTTGAGCAATATGGAAATATATATAATAGATTTGAACTATACTACTCAGAGCATCTCTAAACTATAGTTTGAAATAAATTTATTTTTAATGTATTACTTTTTACTAACAATAAGTTAGGTCAAAAGTAATCTAAAATGAGCAATCTAAATTACATTACTGACTACAATTTTTGTCAAGTAATTTGTAATCAGACTACAATTTGTAAGTAATCTACCCAGCACTAGTTTTTAGCATGTTGCATCACATTTGTTTTGGACTGTTGCTATGGAGATTATAGAATGTTAGTAGGTTGCTAAGGTGTTCTGAATTGCTGCTAAGTAGTTTATAGAATGTTCTAGTTGGTTGCTACACAGTTAATAGTGTGTTCTAGGTGGTTCCCAGGTACTTTCTAACCCAAATCAGATTCAGGTACATTAATTATTATGTACAGTCATGTGAAAAAGTTAGGACACCCTTTTGAATTCCATGGTTTTCCATATCAGGACATCATTAAAAATAACTGGTCCTTGGCTGGTCTTTAAATTTTGAAAATAAAACCTCAGATGAACAACAAAACATGACAAATTGCACTGTGTCTTTATTTACTGAACAAAAATAAAGCCAAAATGGAAAAGCCATGTGTGACAAAGTTAAGACACCCTTACTGTTTACATTGGAATTAAGAGGGTAAATAACAGTCAGGCACTGCTAATCAAATACTTTTGATTAACTGATCATCAGCAAGTCTGAGCGCCTCTATGAAAGCATAAGCTTTGGCAGTTCGCTGGTCTGGAGACTTCAGGTGTGTGTTAACACAATGCCAAGGAGGTAAGACATCAGCAATCATCTTAAAGAAGCAATTGTTGCTGCCATCAATCTGAGAAGAGTAATACGGCCATTTTCAAACAATTTGAAGTTTATTCACAAGTGGAAGACATTTAAAACAGACACCTCTCCTTCCAAGAGTGGACGTCCCAGAAAATTCACCCCAAGATCAGACCGTGTAAAGCTCAGAGAAATGGCAGACAACCCAAGAACAACACCTCAGACTCTACAGGCCTCAGTTAACATGTTAAATGATAAAGTTCATGACAATACCATTAGAAAAATATTGGACAAAAATGACTTGTTTAGAAGGCTTGGCAGAAGAAAGCCTCTTCTATCTAAAAAAAAACATTGCAGAACAGTTTAGGTCTGCAAAGTTGCATCTGAACAAAAAATCTGAACAAAACCTAAAGAGCATATCAGCACAAACACCTCATACCAAAAGACAAGCATGCTGGAGGAGGGCTGATCATTTTGGGCTTGTTTTGTAGCCACAGGACCTGGGCACCTCACAGTCATTGAGTTGGCCACGAACTCCTCTGTATATCAAAGTACTCTAGAGTCAAATATGAGGGCATCTGTCCGACATCTAAAGTTGGACCAAAATTGGGTCATGCAACAGGACAATGATCCCAAGCACACAATCCACAACAGAATGGCTGAAAAGAAAAGAACCAAGGTGTTGCAATAGCCCAGTCCAAGTCCAGAGCTCATCCTGACCCAAATGTTGTGGTGAGAGCTGTGCATAAGCAAATGCCCAGAAACCTCAATAAACTGGAGCAACGTTGAAAAGAAGAGTGGTCCAAATTCCTCCAGAATGATGTGAGAGACTGATGAAGTCACACAGGAAATGAATGCTTCAAGTTATTGCTGCTAAAAGTGGATCTACGGGCGGTTGACTCATAGGATGTCCTAACTTTGTCACACATGGTCTTTCTCTCTTGGCTGTATTTTTCTTAAATAAATAATGACACTGTGCAACATGTCATGTGATGATGTTTATCTGAGGATTTATTTTCCAAATTTTAAGACCTGCCAAGGACCAGATCATTTTTTATTATGTCCTGATACAGAAAACCATGAAATTCAATAGGGTGTCCTAACTTTTTCACATGACTGTATATAATATGTGTGTTGGTCATAATCACCTGTCGTGTTCACCATCAGTTGTCCTGTAATGCTGTCAGTGATCTGAGAACTACGTGTCCCATCATGCACCACTGCCGATCTGATTCGAGACCAGTACACGAAATAGGACTGAACCAGTGTGATGCTACAGAAAGTAAGGGAATAAAAAGGTCACATTTGTGTTTTTTTCTGAATTTACACATCTACGCTGGTCTAATAACACTGCTTTTCTAAATCTTTTCTTAATCTAGCTGAACTACAGTAATAATTTTCTTACTAAAAGCGCAGGTCTCCGCTGGGTTGTGTCGGGGCCCTCCAGCTGAACGACAGGTTCCTCTTGAGCATCTTGTCTGAGTGTGTGACCGTGTCGTCCGTGCTGAGGCAGGACAGCGTGTGTGTGCTGGGAGGGTGGAGCGTGAACTCACCACCAACCACACGGTCTTCCACAACGGAGCGAGCCTGAAGTAGAAACCCCATAAAGGCCCGGGAACTCTGAACTGTTACTGAGGAGAACAACACACAAAATATTAGTCATAGATAGATACCTAGATAGATAGATGGATAGACAGATGTGTTACCTGTGAGTGTGTGTTGTGGCAGGTACACTGATCGGCTGGTGCGGACGGTGACGGTGGAGTGTGTGTGTGTGTGTTGTGGGAAGGAGCTGATGTGGCCGGGCTTCATGGTCGCGCATGATGAGACACTCGACCCACGGGAGAAACACACACCATGGGTGGGAAACACACACACGATCACATAACCAGCCAACACTGCCTTCATCAGCATTGTCATCATCATCATCATGCACTTTCTGGTAAAAACATGAATGTTTGAATGCTATTAGATGTATATTCACTAGTTTTTGAACAGTACGATTTTTAATGTTTTTTTTAAATTAGTCTCTTCCGCTTACCAAGCCTGCATTTATTTGATCCAAAGTACAGCAAAAACTGTAAAATTTAGAAATATTCTTACTATTTAAAATAACTGCAGTGTCACACGATCCTTCAGAATTAATTCTAATATGCTGATTTGCTGCTCATTTATTATTATTATTATTATTATTATCAGCAATATTTAAAACAGTTGAGTACAGAACAGAGTTCAGGATTTTTTATTTATTTTTTGGTAAAGAAAATATAGAAGTTAATACTTTTATTTAGCACTGATGCTTTAAATTGATTAAAAGTGATGATGAAGACATTTATAATGTTTCAAAAGATTTCTATTTCAGATAAATGCTTTTCTTCTGAACTTTCTATTCATCAAGAACACCTGAAAAAATTCTACTCAGCTGTTTTCAACATAATAATAATAATAATAATAATAATAATAAATGTTTCTTGAGCAGCAAATCAGAATCTTAGAATGATTTCTGAAGGATCATGTGACTGGAGTAATGATGCTAAAAATTCAGCTTTGAAATCACAGGAATAAATTACATTTTAAAATATATGCAAATAGAAAACATTTTTTTTAAATAGTAAAATTATTTCTATTTTTGCTGTACTTTGGATCAAATAAATGCAGGCTTTTTGAGCAGAAGAGACTTTCTTAAAAAACATAAACATAAAAACACTTTTGACTGGTAGTGTGCATTTGTGTTTTTGTTACATTAAACTCCTAGCAACAAAATTTACATTGTGTTAATATTTTAAATATATGAAATTGTTTAAAAAACAATTTATGTTATTCAAAGTGACTTAAATTGCACTGAAAATTTACACTTTATCAGTTCAGAAATTCCATGTGAATCAAAGCATTTTTATTTATTTTTATTATTTATTACTATTTTATTTATTTTAATTTATAAATGTAATTAATTTATTTTATTTTAATTTAATTATTTGATTTAGTTTATTTTTATCTTAATTACTTATTTTTCCATTTATATATCAGAATATTCTATTCTAGAATCAGACTGTTCCTTGCAGAAAGAAACGGTAAAATATGACAGTATCACTTTCATTAAAATCAATAAAATATGATAAAACAACAAATATAAGAGGCTTGTTAAAAGATAAAAAGATATGCTTCATTTAATCAGTTCATAAATACACATTTATATTATTTGATAATATGAATTTCCATTATTAATTAACTATTAAATTATATGATTAAATATTAGTTATATTCATATGATGTATTCAGGTGATCAGTGATATAAATGAAATATATACTTACATTGAAGAAGCTTCTGTCCTGCAGGTCAGTGCAACATAAACTGAGAAGTTTCTCTCTTGGAATTTCATCTTTCTCTCTCTCACTCACTTCCCACCTATTCCAGTTATTTTCTTTTCTAATCCTGCCTTCTTTCTATCCTGATGTCTTTTATTCTCTCTCTCTGGTCCAGGATGTGCAACAGCTGCTGATCCAGGAACCAACACATCCTCCTCCTCCTCCTCCAAACACACACACACACACACACACTCCATCCCCATCTCATGAACAATAAAGACTGAGTTCAGCGAGTGAAACTTTATTCTCAAATTGTTGCTACAGACATTTCATCTCTGATCAGGCAGATTCTTCAGCATCCTCTCCAAAAGCTGCAGATCTGCAGAAACAAATAAACTATTAACTAAAACACAATATTATTTAAAACATGATTGTATTAGTTATTTGCATGCATAGTTAGTACCCTGTTCTGTTGCAGTTCTCAGCCAGTGATTGACAGCTGGTACACACTGTGGCAATGCATGTGAACACAAGGCCTGTCAATCAGAATCAGAAGGCTTACCATTATATATATTATATATGAATATATGAATGCAATTAATGCACTTATTATTATTGCTCACCTGGTGGAGATAGCTGTTTATCTGATAGCATGAACCTGCTAACACACAATTTCAAAGAATATTAACTAACAGATTTTAACAGACTTTAACCAATTTTCCCTTATCTGAAGTAGGCAACCTTGTCACCAGCTGAATTGCAGTTTTTTTTTTTTTTTTTTTTTTTTATTGCAATAAAGAACAACAAAAGACACAGTGCGTACAAAACAAACAGTACATACAAAAGATATAAGCAATCTTTCAATAATAAATTATAGATCAAAGATTAACAGAAAGAGTAATATAATAGCCAAAATTCTTAAGAAATAGAGAGAAGTCCAAAAGAAAGAAAGAAAGAAAAGAAGAAAAGAGGGCATACAAATAGAAATACAAATATATTAAGGAAGAATATTAAACATGGCACAAATTCTAGATGTTTTTATAGCTTTCTTGTTAACAAATGTTGAAATTGTATTTAAATACAACTTAAGTTCTTGTATGAAGATGTTAAAGTGGGGCTTACATTTAGTATATTTACATTTATGGACATAAAACTTTCCAATAAACAACAGGAGATTTATACAAAAACTAAATAAATTCTGCTCTTTAGCATAAAACCCAAAAAGAATGTGTCTCTGAATTGCAGTGGTCAGACTATTTAAAATACAGCGAATTAAGCTCAAACTGGAACATAATGAACAAAGTTTCTGTCCAACATATTCTGAGGTGCAGCTCGTCATATTAATGGGGAGTTTCACTAGTTAGCAGTCACCTGTATATGTTCGAAGATTTGTGTTGGATGTTTCGATGTGTAAAGCAGTCTTCGGAATGGAAAAATCATACTTTTTTAGCGTATCGCGAATCATTTGATTCAGATCGGGATTTTGGAGCGTGGATCGCGAATCATTTGATTGAGATCGGAACTTCTCAGTGGGTTCGCGAATCGTTTAATTCAGATTGGGATTTTGGAGCGCGAATCATTTGATTTAGATCGCGACTTTGTAGCGGGTTTGCGAATCATTTGATTCAGATCGGGACTTCGGACCGCGAATCATTTGATTGAGATAGGAACTTCTTAGTGGGTTCGCGAATCATTTAATTCAGATTGGGATTTTGGAGCGCAAATCATTTGATTTAGATCGGGACTTCGGAACGCGGATCGCGAATCATTTGATTGTGATCAGAGAACCTCGGTTCGCAAATCATTTGATTCAGATCGGGATTTTGGAGCGGGTTCGCGAATCATTTGATTTAGATCGGAACTTCGGAAGGCGGAATTTTTTTTTTTTTTTTTTTTTGAGATCAATATTTCGGAGCAGGTTCACGAACCATTTGATTCAGATCGGGATTTGCAGCAGGTTCGCGAATCATTTGATTCGGTTCCGATGAGCGCGTTTCGCGAAACTTTTTCTCTGCTTTCTTTTTCTTTCTTTCTTTCTTTCTTTCTTTCTTCTTCCTTTTTTATTAATCAGTACAAAACATCAAATCATTAAGGCGATACAGTTACAAAACCAAAGAAAAAAGAAAAAGGATACACAGATACAAATCTGCTATTATGTCCCCACCAATGTCAAAGTCAAACCTAAAGACTGTTTTTTTTTTGACAGATTGACTTTACCCGTAGTGTGTGGTTTATCTGCAAGCTCTTTAACCGCATACAATGACCTGAAATGAGACAAATCACTTTATTAATCTCATTATCTGTCAGCAAAAGACATTTATTTATTATTTAATAATGACCGTGTGGGATGAGGTCTGTGTCTCCGCGTGGGCGAGCAGGGGCGCGCGCGGCCGGCCGTGGGCTCGTCCAGTGTTTTCTCTGGATGTTCTGCTGCATACGTGGTTGCGCTTTTCTCGCGCTGCAGCGCGTGCTTCTCCCAGGACCTCCGAGAAGACACCCTGATCTGCTCACAGTGACGCAGATCAAGGCATTTGTATGGTTTACTCTCATTCATAGCGTCAAATTGAGATGGATAAAAATAATCATCCAAATGTCCACAAAATGAGGCGAGTTATGCAAATTAGTAGTGAGTTCGCAACAAAGTGCCAAAGCAGCGTCTGAATTGTTTTGACAACCAGCATTGCCGAGCAACAGAGCAATAAAAAGATCACGAGCCACGTGACCACAAAAATAAAATATCAGCAATTATATTAAATTAAATTTAGTAGTTAATTAAGACATGTTATTACCAGTCGAAAGTTTTTTAACAATAAGATTTTTTATGTTTTTTTTAAAAGAGTTTCTTCTGCTTACCAAGCCAGCATTTATTTGATCCAAAATACAGCAATAGCAGTAATATTGTGAAATATTTTACTATTAAAAATAACTGCTTTCTATTTGAATATATTTTAAAATGTAATCTATTCCTGTGATGAAAGCTAAATTTCAGCAGTTGAGCTGAAACATTTTTTAGGATTCTCTGATGAGTAGAAAGATCCAAAGATCAAATAAAAAGCTTTTATAACATTATACGTTACACCATTAAAATGCTTGGAGTCAGTAAAATTTAATGATATATAATATATAATTTGACAAATACTTTTATTTAGCAAGGGTGCTTTAAATTGATCAAAAGTGATGATAAAGACATTTATAATGTTGCAAAAGAATTCCATTTCAGATAAATGCTGTTCTTCTGAACTTTCTATTCATCAAAGAAACCTGAAAAAAATCTACTAGCTGTTTTCAACATAATAATAATAATAATAATAATAATAATAATAATAATAATAAATGTTTTTGAGCAGCAAATCAGAATATTAGGATGATCATGTGACACTGAAGACTGGAGTAATGATGCTAAAAATTCAGCTTTGAAATCACAGGAATAAATTACATTTAAAATATATTCAAATAGAAAGCAGTTATTTTAAATAGTAAAAATATTTCAAAATGTTACTATTTTTGCTGTACTTTGGATCAGATAAATGCAGGCTTTGAGAGCAGAAGAGAGGCTTTGAGAGCAGAAGAGACTTCTTTAAAAAACATTAAAAATCTTTATTTTTAAACTTTTGACTGGTAGTGTGTATATAAACAAAAAATATTATTAATCATTAAAACTGTAAATTTTAAATTAAAATGTATTGAACATTTAAAATCACTGAAATAAAATATAGTGTATTCATAATAAAATTTTATATATAGTGAGATCATTAAGGATATACTATAAAAAGGAAGAGCTCTGATTCAACATTATGTTCACAAAATGAGCTAATTATTTATCTGTTTGTTCCTCCTCTTTTATGTAAGGGTCACAGTGTTATTGCGAGTAAATAAATAATTAAATGTAAGTATTTATTGACTTGTTTGCTCGTTTGCTTTCCACTTTCTCTTTCATTTCTGCTCCAGCACTTATAGATGCAGCATGGGGCGTGTAGTTTCACTTTCTTTTTCGCCTACATCTCCCAGCGTCTCCCAGCGTTCACTCGATTCCTTTTATTTTCTCAATTGTATCCAAATTCCTTCAGAAATCTACGCGTTTGCCTGCATTACTCGCTGCTAATCACTTGGAATAAAATATTGCAGCATTGAACGCGTTTGTTGGAGGAAGCAAGTGTCGGCGGAGCCTCGCCTGAGCTGTCCAACTTTCCTTTGCACTAAATCAAAAGCGAATAAATACAGTCCCTCTTCACGAAAGAGAGTGAAGTGCAGGGATGGTAAGGAAACTCTGTTTTCAGATATAGTGTGATTGTATCGTTTGGAGCGGATCATCATGGAGCTCCGGGCGGCATCGGCGGACGCACAGCAGCAGCTGGCCGGTGACAGGACGCACGAAAGCCGCATGGACGAGTACCTGCGCTCGCTGGGCTTTTACCGCAAAAAGATCGCCAAGGATGGGTCATGTCTGTTCAGGGCCGTGGCAGAACAGGTCAGACTGGTGTTGATCTTCATAATCCCAAATATATGTGTCATGATTTTAATGTTTATAAACGCAAACACATGCAACAAATTATGACTAAGTTATATTACATATAAAACTTCCTTAACCGCCGTAGTGTCACATTGTGCGATTAAATAATCTAAATTGTCACATAAAATCACCGCAATAAAACTTATTGCCCTGTATTTTTATCACTTGTGATCTAGATGTTACGGTTTGTAATCTTCTACGCTTTGCCAAAGTCACTTTTTTTGTTTATCTGACGCTAATTAGCTTTAGCATACTAGCAGCTTATGCTAACATATCCATACAGAAAACACAATGATTGTTTATTTAATCTGTAAACTGTATGAAATGAATATGTAAACTATAATCATTAAGTTTCGTTAGGTTGTGTCGATTGTCGTCTTGATTTTATATCATTTATGTGTGTGATTTGCATTGTTAATATTATTCAGATATTAGTTTTATTAAGATATCATGCAGGTTCGTCGATTATTTAATGATCATTATTACCCGATCAGATGCCTCGAAATAATTACTTATTTCTGCGTTTTAAGACAATCTTTTAGACATTCATGTCAAATAATGTGAGGTCAATGTTATTTTATGTTAAATATTCATTATATTCATATTTCATTCACTTAGACTTACAGGATATAGATAATCTGTTTGATCTTTGGACTAGTAAAATATTTATTTATTTATATTAATGTTATATATATATATATATATATATATATATATATATATATATATATATATATATATATATATATATATATTATTTTTTTTTTTTTATGAGTAATTTATATAGGATATATATATTTTACGAGCAAGTTAAGGTAATGCTGAATCATCACTGTATGACTACATTTACAGCTTGATTTCGGTATGATGTGTTTTGATAAACCTGTTTTTCCTGGTTATGACAGATGAATGATGGCGTATAATGCGGTGAATGTCTCTGACTCGGGCCAACATCTCATGACATGTTTTATAATGTTTATAAATCCATTAATCATATAAAGCGCACAGACTGACAGGTTTGTGTGTTTGATTGTCAGGTGTTGAACTGTCAGGATTTACACACGCAAGTGCGAGCGGCCTGTGTGAATTATCTGAAACAGAACCGATCTACCTATGAGTTGGTGAGACTACATGAAATGCATTTTACATTTGTATATATTCATATTTATGCATTTGCATTGCATCATATCACAAATGTATTAAAAAAGGTTTCTTTGTTTTTGGTAGTTCATTGAAGGCAATTTTGAGAAATACCTGGAGAATTTACAGGATCCGCAGGTAACAAATGGAATAAACAAAACATTGTGTGTGATTGCACAGACTATTTATGACCCTGGACCACAAAAACTGTTTTTTTTTTTGTTTTTTTTTTAATTGAGTTTTATATGTGAATAAATAAGCTTTCCATTTATGTATGGTTTGTTAGGACAGGACAATATTTGGCCGAGATACAACATTTGAAAATCTAGAATCTGACAGTGCAAAAAAAAATCAAAATGTTGAGAAAATCGCTTTTAAAGTTGTCCAAATTAAGTTTTTGGCAAATTAAGTTTTCGAAATATATACATGCTAGGAAATTTACAAAATATCTTCATGGAACATGATCTTTACTTAATATCCTAATATTTTTTGGCAGAAAAGAAGAATTGATCATTTTGACCCATACAATGTATTTTTGCCTATTGCTACAAATATATCCGTGCTACTTAAGACTGGTTTTGTGGTCAAGGTTCACAATTAGTATTAAAATGTAGACATTTTTTAACACGCACTCTCTTTTTGTTTCTTGTATTGTTCTGTCTGTTTAGAGCTGGGTTGGACAGGTGGAGATCACAGCTTTGGCTGACCTCTATAAGTAAGAATATTACATTTATTTATAAATTTTAACTGCATATTTTGAGACATGAACTGTGATTATGTTTGCTGTTTTGCCTACCATTACACTTCAATCACTCGGTCAGTGATTTTTATAGCCGGCTCTCCTTAAGTTATTGATTTTTGAAAAGCTGTAGCCAGTTACGCATTACACTCACATAAATTCAATCACAAATGGGATTTATTGGCAGTAAAAGTCATTCTAATTTGTCATGCAATCAGCTTTCTTGCTTCTGTAAATGACGAACCTGATGTGAAAGTCTTTACATTGCAAAATGTAAAGTGCAAATACATCGTATCATCAAAAAGATTATCAATGCATGAATTTTTGCTGATTTTTATCACGTAAACGTAAGAATAACTTGAGTAATATTTCCAGATGAACACTTACTGCACTAAAGCAGCTTGACTTTACTTTTTTAGAAAAATCAATGCATCTCAAATCTGATCAAATCAGGATCTTTTGAGGAACATTTGTTTCCAGAAACTTTACTTTACTACGACATATTATTGGAGATGTAGAGTGATGACTGCTAATGCTCAGTTTGAGTCTCTGAATAAAAATGAGCTGTTTTTTCTCCATTTTCTCACTATATCATCATCCTTCTTTCTTCCAGGCATGATTTCATTATTTTCCAGGAGGCTGATGAGCCCCCTGTTAACATCACAGAGAATGGCTTCACTAAAAAGGTGCAGTCTAGGTTTCATGCTTAGTCTTTATATTTTAAATATGTAATTCTGTTTATTTCCGTAACATTGTTTCTTTCTCAGGTCCGTCTGTGCTTCCTTAATGGAAACCATTATGACAGTGTTTACCCACAATCTTTTGAGAAAAGTGCTGCTGTGTGTCAATGTGAGCGCTGCTTTGTTATTTAACGACATAATGCTGCTGAATGCTTTCAGCATCAGAATTACACTAAGCTGTCTCTCTGTTTCTAGCGATCCTGTATGAGCTGCTGTATGATCGAGTGTGTGGCGTTGAACGCAGTGTTTTAGGTTCGTGCATGAAAGGAGGGAAAGGACGAGATAAACTGGATTCGGAGGAATGCAAGAGCAGTGAAGAGTCTGACCTGGAAGAAGATGAGTTCTGGTATGGATTTGCATGTTTGCATGAGACATTTGCCGTTTTATTATCCAGTCAATCCCAGTGGATAAAATCAAATCCTGCCTGGTTCAAAGAAATAGTTCATCCAAATATAAAGAATTTGCTAAAAATGTCCTCACCCTAAGGCCGTCCAAGATGTAGATGAGTTTATTTCTTCATCAAATTTGGAGAAATCTAGCATTCCATCACTTGCTCACCAATGGATGTTAATGGGTGCCGTCAGAATGAGAGTCCAAACAGGTGATAAAAACATCACAATAATCCACACCACTCCAGTCCATCAATTAGCATCTTTAGAACCGAAAAGCTGCTTCTTTGCAAAAAAAAAAAAAATCCATCATTAAGATGTTTTTAACTTCAAATTGTAGCTTCTGGACAAAAATATAAGTCCTCTATCCATAATAAGGCTTCCTCAAAAGTCCATTTCCGGTTGTCTCTCACATCCACATCCACCCACATATTTGTTTAGAGCTTTTTTTGGACTGTTTTTGCTTGTAAACGGTGTTTGATCTGTGCATATTTCTCTCCTGATTCAGATAAGTTGACTTTTTCCATTGTAGAAAGTTATATTATGTTTGAAGATGAAACACCAAACATGCAGCTTTTGGCTTCTCAAGATGTTAACTGATGGACTGGAGTGGTGTGGATTACTTGTGGATTATTGTGATGTTTTTATCAGCTGTTTGGACTCTCATTCTGACGGCACCCATTCACTGCAAAGGATCTGTTGGTGAGCAAGTGATGGCATGCTACATTTCTCCAAATCTGATGAAGAAACAAACTCATCTACATGTTCATTTTTGGGAGAACTCTTCCTTTAATATTCTTCTTTACTCAGAAATATGCACCAAACTAACTTGCATGTTATAATATGTTGATGTATTTGGTCTTGCTAGGTCGAGTGAAGCCAGAGAAAAGCCAGCCAACGGGATGAACGTCCGACAGCCGCAGAGGGTAATTTTCTCTCGCTTTTTAAATCTGTTTCTCTTTAAGATTGAAATCGATTTACTCGTTAATGATATGTTTAATGATACTCTATCTCTGCACTTAAGGGTCGTGGGAGGGGCCAGTCTCGAGGAAGGGGGCGTGGCCATCTGTCCACTAAGGTGCAGAAGTCCCTAAACCCCGCCCTCTACAGGAACGTGGAGTATGACGTGTGGCTCCGTTCTAAACGACGTACTTCATCTACTTTTTTTGTTACTGTTTTGAAATCTAGTTTGTATTTTATTTGAAAAATATTTGTAATAATTATGTGTGTATTTAGTTCAGCAGCAGCGGGATTTCTGCATTGCCGCAGGAATGCAGTATTCTGTCGGAGATAAGTGCAAGGTTAGCAATATGTGTTGACATTTTAACATTTTTAAAAAGCATTTAAAGACTTTTTTGATTTATTATTTATTTATTTTTATATTTATTTATTTATTTACATTTAAAGACATTTTTTTTTTATTGCCGCTTATTTATTTTCATCAATTTGACATTTAGAATTTTTGTTCATTTTGAGCTACTGAAAAGTGCTATTCAAATGAAATGTATTATTATCTAAAGGAACTGTTTTGATTTTGTTCTCGTTTTGATCTTTCTCAGGTGCTGCTGAATAATCGCTTCTATAATGCTTACGTTCATGAAGTCAGTCCTGACAATGGGCCAGTTACTGTGTTTATTGGGGAACTCAACAAACAGTATGTGTTTTTATGTTTGTACATGTGTAGGTGTGTTCATAGACTCTACTAACTACAGTTTTTTGAAAAACTGCACATAGTATGTGAATTTGGAAAACTAATTCATTTAGCACATTAAAATATGCAGTATGTAATTCCTGCTACATCTAACACTATTGCTTGTGTTTTCAGAGAAACTGTGCCGTTGTTGAGTTTGCGGCTTCCATCTGAAGATACTCAGTCATGGCAGACGGTGTCAGAAAAGCCCAAAAGACATGCTGCGCCAAACAACAGCACACAGACGTCTTCCGGTACGTTTTTTCCAAATGTAAAACAAACTCGAATGACGTCAACTCACACACTCAGTGTTCGCATCGGATTCTTTATGCAGAATGGGAGAGCAGAGGAAGTCGGAGATCCAACAAAATGCCATCTCAGTCGGCACCCAGCGCTCGGGTGCATAAGCAACACTCCTGGCCTCCGCAGGCCACCCCAGATGACACAAGAAACAAGTTCAGACGATCCGATCAGCGCAGCAGTCCTGTGGGTGTGTTTCCAGAGGAGGAAGAGGAGAGTGCCCTTTTGGAGCTTCTGCACAAAGATGAGCACAACTTCCCTTCACTGGGAGCAAGTCCCCAAACGGTAAAGCCATTGCAAACACACAAAGTGCATAAGAAGAGTGCATAACAAAGATACAAATGCATTTTTTTTTCTTTTGAATTCAGGCCACTCCTAGTGAAGTCATAAAGAAAGGAGGAGAAAAAAGAGGCTCTCGGAAAAAGGATCAAAAGGAGCAAGTCTCAGAGACGGGTGAGTGGCGAAGCTCCACCCCCTTTATATCCAGTTTTAACAACATCCCAGGCTGAAGAAATTTGGGGCTTATGACTGACGTCAGCTACCTTAACGTGTTTGCGTACTTATACAAAATGGACAGCCATTTTGAACTAAGAAAAAACATTCTGTATAACTTAATGCACTGCCTTTACAGTGATAGTTTAGCTAACGATATTTTCATTTACGCTTAATCATTATCCTGAAGTTTATTTTGTGTTTTGCCCTTCAGAAACACCCCAGAGGCCTGTACAGAGACAGAAGAGTGCCACTGAAGAAAAACATGGGGTGAGAAAACATAGAAAACAGCTGACTAAACCAATTCAGACTCGTCTTTATTTAAACTGTAGATCAGGGGTGTCCAATCCTGTTTCTGAAGGGCCACTGTCCTGCAGAGTTAAGCTCTAACTATAATTAAACACCTGAGGCAGGTCGTCAAGAGGTGTGTTTGACCTCGTGCAGCACTGCACAGGCCGATTGGCGGCTGACTTGAAGCAGTGCATGCTGGTTAGAAATCAGACTTGAGACAGAGTCAACCCCATGTCACTGTGACTTATAGCATCAAAGAACCGCAAAAGCATTTTGACTTTCTTTGGAGCAACTGCAGGACGTGTGTTTTGCGTTTTTTCTAACATCTTCAATTCCAATAATGCTCACAAATCTGTTTTTTAGAACAGGAAAAGCTTTTTTTTTTACTTTAGTCACAATGCTATATTGAGTCATTTCAACAAAAAACACTGATATAAGCATATATACCCCAACTTTATTGATATTTAAATAGTATATGTTTATTTTGAACTTTATTCTTGAACAGATGGCGCTGTATTATGCAGTATATAGAAAGTGTTTCTGTTGCTTATTAAAAACATTTCTGAAACGTCTGTGTATTTGAAAAATATTGCATTTAATTCATTTATCTGAGATCGAGTATGCAAAGACTGCGCGAGCATCACTACCAAGAGTTGAAAGTGTCTGGCTTGATGTCTCCGCTTTCAATTCCACCCCCGACTGCAATCGGCAACTATCAATGATCATTCTGTGCAGAGCTGCATGAAGTCAAACATGTTTTTAGACTCATTAGAAATTTACAGGCAAGTGTGTTGGAGCTAAACTTTGCAGGATGTTGGCCCTCCAAGAGCAGGATTGGACACTCATGCTGTAGACCAGGACTGGGAAACTTCGGTCCTGGAGGGCCACTGTCCTGCAGCGTTTAGCTCCAACCTTAAAGGAGAAGTCCACGTCCAGAACAGCAATTTACAAAGAATTTACTCACCCCCTTGTCATCCAAGATGTTCATGTCTTTCTGTGTTCAGTCGTAAAGAAATTATGGTTTTTGAGGAAAGCATCTCAGGCTTTTTCTCCATATTATGGACTTCACTGGTACCCTGAATTTGAACTTCCAAAATGCAGTTTAAATGCTGCTTCAAAGGGCTCTAAACGATCCCAGCCGAGGAAGAAGGGTCTTATCTAGCAAAACGATCTTTTTTTATTTATTTATTTTTTTTTTTTCAAAAAATAAAGATTTGTATACTTTTTAAGCACAAAAGCTTGTGTAGCACAGGATCTGGGATGCGTGTTCACGACGCTACGAATCACATCTAAGTTCATCATCTGTGTACTACGGCTCAAAAAAGTAGAGTATGGCAAAAAACTCCATCTTATTTTCTCCTACAACTTCAGAATTGTCCGACATCGTTATACCTTTTTGTTTGTAAACAGCGTTTGACTTACTTGCACTTCCTTAGTCTTTGCACGTTCCCTTTGTAAACACTGGGTCTGTAGTTCCGCCTAAGTTCTGCGTGACCTTTCGACGTGATTCAATAGTATGTAACATGGACACACATGCCAGAGCTGGTGCTACACCAGCTTTTGTGCTTAAAAAGTATACAAATTTTTATTTTGCAAAAAAAAATGACAGATCGTTTCGCTAGATAAGACCCTTCTTCCTCGGCTGAGATCATTTAGAGCCCTTTGAAGCTGCATTTAAACTAAATTTTGGAAGTTCAAAATCGGGGCACCAATGAAGTCCATTATATGGAGAAAAATCTTGAAATGCTTTCCTCAAAAACCATAATTTCTTCACAACTGAAGACAGAAAGACATGAACATCTTGGATGACAAGGGTGAGTAAATTATTTGTAAATTGTTGTTCTGGAAGTGGAGTTCTCCTTTAAACAAACACACCTGAACACGCCAATCAATGTCTTCAAGATCACTGGGAAAGCTACAGGCAGGTGTGTTGTGATTAGGGTTGGAGATAAACTCTACAGGATAGTGGCCCTCCAGGACCGATGTTCCCCAGTCGGGGAGGGGATGATCGGGGAAGGGACACCCGTAACGCAAAGGTGTTGTATGTTGGCTCACTGCCCCCAAGGCTATCCGCACAGACAATAATATGCCCTCATAAGTACTATGTACTCATTTTGGGAAGAAAAAGTACATACTTTGGGTATGTAGCAGAGTAGTAGGAAAGTTTTGGGACATACTACTTCATAACTTCGTCTTTAATGGATGCTCTGTTACATGCATCTTGTCTCTGTTTAAAAACTGCCCTGTCAGTCACCTTGTCACATACTCCAAAATGTTTACTGTTAAGGGGTACCCCACGACAGGGTTGGGAATCACTGCTTCCCACCATGTCTAAGTGCATGGTAACAAAGCAAACAATATATCAGGGGTTCTTAACTCTGGCCCTCGAGGTCCGCTTTCCTGTAGAGTTTAGCTCCAAACGTAATGAAACACACCTGAACCAGCTAAACAAGTTCTTCAGGATTACTATAAAGTTACAGGCAAGTGAGTTTTATTAAGGTTGGAGCTAAACTCTGCAGGAAGGTATGAGAAAGTTGAGAACTACTGCAATATATCTTGCCTCATTCATTTTTAAGCTGTTTTGCATTAACCAGTCATTGGTTTATACTCTGTTCCAGGTAAAGGTTTCTGAGGAACCAGGGCAGAAACCTTCAACAATAAAAGAGAAAGTACAGGAGAAACCCACCCCTGCCTCTCCTTCTCCACCTCCTGCTGTTATCATCTCATCTGACCCCAGAACAGCCCCATCTTCATCTCGGTCTGAATCTGCTAAAGCCCCTGGTCCTAATCAGTCAGCTCCTGTGGCAATTAAAAAGACCCTTATCCCACCCAAGACTAGCTCTGCTCGAAGCCCTGACAACAGTCAGTTTGCCCCAGTGTCCATTTCAGCCCCTTCACAATCCATCTCTGTGGCAGGAGCTGCCTCTGGTACCACCCCTGCCACTATTCAATCTACACCTGCACTAAAATCTTCCGAGCCCTCATCACAAGCTGCCCCAGTGCCCACCGTAGTGATTCCCACACCTTATCTTAATTTCCAGTCCACTCAAACACCATCTCAGATTAGCTCGGTTGCATCTCAGATCACCCCTGTCCAAGTACCTTCTGCTGTCCCAACTCAAACTGCTTTGGCACCTTCTGACTTAGTCCCATGTGCCCCTGTTGAGCCAACCCCATTCATTCAAACTGCCCCACCAGCTTCTGTTTCTGCTCCAGCCTCTGCAATACCTGTTTCTACCCCAGCTCAGGTTTCTGCCCCAGATCAGTCTTCCACCACCCTTCCCATTGATGGTAGCAATGGCCCGCCAACTGCCCAAAAGACTGTAGACCCTCACGCTACTGTGACACAAGCCCCTCTTCCTCATGTCCCTCCTACCTCCATTTCTCCTTCCTCTGGTCCTCCCCATGCTCCACCTCCAGAGTTGCCTCAGTCCTCTCTCAACCCATCAGATCCACAACCCTGTGAAACAGCCATGCCTGCCTCTGGTAAGTTTTGTCTAATGAAGTTCAATCTTGGACCTGGCATTATTTGAAATCCGTCTTATTTCAGAAGTAAAATTAGTTGCAAGTATTGACACTGTAGTAGACTCAGCTGATCAGAGTTCCATAAGAGATACCCTTTTTCCATCAGCATGAACCAGGTGTTAGTTCAGAGCCAGCGATATTGCCCGTTTGGGGTCGGTTCGACTAACGAGTCTTCTAAGAACCAGTTTGCCTTTCCACGGGCTAGAGAGCCACCACAGAGCCAGGTATTATGTCACTGAAGACGTCTCGTCTTTCCCAGCAACGCTAGAGAGGCAGCACCAAACACAAACTCACCAGGCTTGCTCGAGATGCATCTGCGCCACGCAGACCGATCAGCCTACAACACCAAAGCACAACGACAACGATTGGAGAGCAAACAACTCTTTAACCTTTTGAATTGCTCTTGCGGTACTTTGCTGCTATATGCTGACTGGTCTGCGCAGCGCCATTCTGAACAAGCTTAATATCAACAATGGCGGACGTTGCGTTGCTATTGATGTTCTTGGCTTTGCAAGTATACACCTGCATCCAAACGTGGTGAATCTAGCGTGTTCGTGTTTGGCTGCTATTTCAAAATTGGTGGTCAAAAGATTCTTGTTGGTCACGATAATTCTGCCCCCAGCCCCTGACGAAAGCAGTTCTTACTTCTGGACCAGGGGTGCCCAAACTCGGTCCTGGAGTTCTGCTGTCCTGCAGAGTTTAGCTCCAACCCCAATTAATTGTTGAGTTAAGTTGGAGCCAAGCTCTGCAAGATACTGGCCCTCCAGGACTGAGTTTGGGCACCCCTGTTCTAGACCAGCACTCTTTTTGTGCTACTTACGAACCACTTTTCCTGGTTCAGAGCTGGTGCTTTGGGTGTCGAAGACAGAGAACTGATTTGAAACTAGGCTCTGGCTCCGAAGCAGCACTCGAACTGCCTTGGTGAAAAAGGGGTAACAGAACCTCTCTTTTCCTTCAGGTGTAGCACCTGCTCCTGAACCCCCATCCCAACCCCAGCAGCTCCCCTATCCTCATGTCCAGTGGTCTCAGCTTCTTCAGGACCCAGTTTATCCAGGATTCCCCAAGAATGAAAAGGGAGAGGTTGAACCACTGCCCCCCTATTCCATCTTCCAAAAAGGAGAAGACCTACCACAAGGTAATTAAGTTCTTAGTGATTCATTGTATACTTTGTATATTTGACTAAAAATCCTTGTCCTTCTACCACAACATTGTTGATTCTTGAAGCCAACTGTTTGATGTTCAGGCAAATTGTACTTGTTAAAGCAGTTGGATATTTTATGCCACCCTTTCTAGTCTGTCAATTTCACCAGGAAGTTGACATTTACGATATCCTCTCAAATATAGCCCATTATATCAAGTCGTGGAGGGACGATGTTCTACAGAGAGAGCTCCAACTTACCTCAGCACACCTGCCATGAAGTTTTTAGCATCCCTAGTAAGAGATTGATTAGCTGGTTCAGGTGTGTCTAATTGGGGTTGGAGTGAAACTCTGCAGGGCACCGGCCCTCCAGGACCGAGTTGGGCACCCCTGATTTAGTCTGTCTTCCTCATAATGATTTTAATCTTTGAAATGCATTTCGTATTATTTCAGATATGAATGTCCTCAGGTTCTTCTTCAACCTCGGTGTTAAGGTACATGGTTTTGACAACTCTCCAAGCATTTGTTACTTTATTAAAGATGATCACTGTTTATGGAATTACATAAAAGTGTAATGTACTCCCAATTTCCTCAGGCATACTCTCAGCCGATGTTTCCTCCCATCATGTATCTGGGTGCGCTAAACCAAGCCTATCAGATGCACGTTAGAGGGCCTCCTCCTTCCTCTGACTCTCCTGCTAACCCCACCGTGACTTCGTGGCAACCAGAAAACCCTTCTCCTTCTCAGAGTTTGAGCTCTGTCCCTGATACCTCATTGGAAAGCCATGCTTCCCTTGCACCTGTAACATCTGGTAGCGGTCCTGTTGGTCACATAGAGCTGGGAGGGTACAACGATCATCCTGTATCCATTCCGATGTCGCTGCCACCAAGGCCACCAATGCCCTGGCCAGCTTCTTCTGGCCCAAGTACATATGCTGGACCGTACCCAGCTGCCCCTCCAGTGCAGTTTTCAGCACCACCCTATCCTCCCCCTGGGAATCAGATGTATCCACCGTCATATCACCGTATGCCACTTCCAATGCCTCTTGAAGCCTTAAACCATGGACCTCATGGTCGGATGGATGTTATGCAATTTGTTCCTCCAACAGTGGACAGGGGTCAAGGGAATGGACTCAGGTCTGTAAACCCCCAGTTTGGGTCCTTGCAGAAGAGTTTTCCAGGCCAACCTCATTTGAGTGGTGGTGATTTCAAGCCTGTAGATATTCCCGTTTCGGTGGCCACGATGGAACCTTCACCCTTTGTGCAACCTTTTACGATTGCCCCACTGCAAGGAGATATGGCAGGATTGAGCCCTTTAACCAACGGGAACTTAGGAAAACAAGCGGTCATCTTCACAAAGAACCTTCATGCTGGTCCTATAGCAGAAGACCCTTCTCGCTCCATCCACCCATATTCTCCCAATGATAAGTGGTCGGTGGAGGAGATGGAGGTTCCCAATTTGGATCTCAGCGTCACCCAATCCTTTTACAGCCAGTCTTACAGGGGTGGAGGAAGACGTGGCCAAGATGACAGAGGAGGATATCGAGGCAGGGGCTACCGTAGCCGGAAAGATTATTCTGCTCGAGGCAGACAAGATGAACAGTCGTCCTACAGACATTATCCAAGACCAAGGGGTCAAGGGCCAAGGGTAGCGACACAGTTACCATAGCAATGATGCTGGATATACAGCAGTTTTTGGTTTACAGTGATATCAAAATACACAAGTCTGTTGTTTGAGTTTCTGGGTGGCCTTTGGTAAATGGAATTGATTAGTAGTAAATTGTATGTTTTTAACAGTTTTCTGGCTTTTTCTCCCTGCACATTCTTGATTAAAAGTAAAGCAACTGTTTCACCTGTTTCAATGTAAGTGTGTGTGTTTGCATTGGTAATAAAATCCAATAAATATTTTGTTTTTGTTGCACTGCCCCTACATGCATGGCAAAAAGGGAAAAATATTAGTTTTATATTGAGTTGAATGTATGCGCTTGCTGGAGAAACTGAAATCTTTTATTTACGTCTTCTAATGTGGGTATTTTTTAGACTGGTTCTTAGAGGACTGTCCTAAAAATCTGAATTTTCCTGAAAAACATGTAAGCAATCAATTTTTTGCTGTAAGGTGAGTGTAATGGTGCCATAATCTCTGACATAGGAAAGTGCCTTTTTTTTTTTTTTGGTAATCTGGTTTTTCCATTGCACCTTAATTGCACACTATTATCCTCCTCTATAGGGTTCTGGGGTGTCTGCTAAATGAATGTTGATGCCAAATGCCTCTAATAAATTACATTTCTAATCCAAAGATGTGTTTTTTCACAAAACAAATAAAAGATTAAGAATATCGTTCTCAGTTGTTACCTTTCCATTTTTCAGTTGCATTTCCTTTCAATGACTATATGTCATATATTTAGCCAACATGCATGCTTGATCAGACTCTATTTATTCCTTTCAGATGTAGTTCTGATACCAAATACAAGCCAAAGAACATCTTTCTCAGTTGCAGTCTTTCCATGTTAAGTCAGTTTATTCCAAAACAATCTCACTGCACAGACGCGTCACCCAATATCACAGACACAACAGATTTTGTGTAGCTGGTAGTGCGTTTTAATATTGAACCACTTGAGTTGCATCTTCACAAGACTGCTGAACGCAAAATCCTTTTCTTGAGAAATCAGGTTATGATGATGTAACGCATTGTGTAACATGATTAAAATATTTTATTCAAAATATACAGTTGCATGTTTGGCATGTGCAAGTTGGTTTGCACCACTTTGTGACCAGAAAGAACTTCAGTTGTTAATGATAATGATAATTCACCCAGAAACATACACCTTTCCAGGTTTTATTCTCAAATTACATCCTCTCCTCATAAGCTTGGCATTATGTCAGAGTATCCATCTTGTCTCTTTGTTGAATCGCACCAATGGCTGAGAGGAGAGGAGCAGAGCTGTATGGTTGAAGTGGTGATGGTGGTGGTAATTCAGTCAAACATGTAAGTCCGCAGTGCCAGCGTTCGCTGGTCTGATGTCATATTGAGCGGCTAAATTTCTGGAATTCTGTGAAACGGCATCTTCAGTCATCCAGGAAGAAGTAGTTTCCACTCTTCTTTTGTTCCACATCCTTAAAGACGATGCAGAAAACAGATTTTTAATGAACAGGTACACATAATGGTCACATTACAATCAGATGAGCCACCTATTTAGACAGCATCTATGAAGGTTCAGAACAGAGTTCGTACAGATACTGTAAAATGAAATTCCAGAACTTTCAAGACTTTTCAAGCACTACTTTTTGGATTCTCAAGGACTTCAATCAGAAATCTCACTTGTCAATGTCTTCTTTCATATTCTAAAAAAAGCAAATTAGATAAAAATATACTAATAAAATGGCAAAAATAAAGTGAAGCACATGCAAAGTATTACTACTGAAGTAGTACAAAGTATACTACACTTTTACTACAGTAAAACCACAGTTAATTTTTTAAAGGGATTTGTATATTTTTGTATACATTTTTTTCTTTGTTCTGTTTTCATAACTGTACTGCCTTAATTGTTTGATGTTTTCTATTGTTTAAAAAAAATCAGAAAAAAAAAAGATTGGTAAAACCACTCCAAAATTTAAAACTAATCATTTAAATGACGTGCTCCGAAGTTGCAAACTGAATCAATGATTTGCGCTCCGAAGTTCCGATCTAAAGCAAAAGATTCGCAAACCTGCTCCAAAGTTCAGATTTAAATAAAATGATCCAAGCTCCAAAGTCCCGATCTGAATAATGATTCGAAAACCATAATTTCAGTTCAGGACTCAGAATGCAAATCATTTGATTTAGATCGGGACTTCAAATTGCGTATCGTGAATCATTTGATTTAAATCATTCATTTTGCAAAATGATTCACAAACCCGTTCCGATCTCAATCAAATGATTCGCAATACATGATTTAAAGTCCTGATCTGAAACAAATGATTCACGAACCCGTTCCGATCTCAAATAATTTGCGATACATGATTTGTATCCCGATCTGAAACAAATGATTGAAACTGCATGTCTCGAATTATTTGATTTGAATCATTCAATTCACAAAATGATTCACAAACCTGTTCCAATCTCAATCAAATGATTTGCGATACACGATTTGAAGTCCCAATCTAAAACCAATTCTTCAAATCGCTTATCACAAATGATTTGAATAATTTAATTCACAAAATGATTCACGAACCCGTTCTGATCTCAATCAAATGATTCGTGATATACAATCTCAAGTCCCAATCTGAAACAAATGATTCACGATACGTGATTGCGACTGATTCAGAGTTTTGAAAAGCTCAGTTTCACCCATCACTACGAGTGCTTTTAAAAATCATTATAAGCGATGTCAAAACTCGAAAATGAATGACTCTTTTAATTTCATCTGGCTAGTGAATCACTTAAAATGAATGCTCAAAGTCAGGAGTTTGAATCAACTGGAGCGGATACAGGGTAAATGACTCAATTGATTTGGTTCATCTGTTCCTCTTTTCGCATCTTCAGCCATGTTTACACAACATTTCCAGTACTACTACTGGCTTAGCTCACTAGTTTTATGACGTTTTTTGAATTGTGCGAACTTTGTGTGAAAAGATTTGTGCTTATTGAAAAAAAATGATACATTCTTTTTTAATAATTCAAGCACTTTTTAAGAACCTCTTCAGGAATACTATTTTCAAGGATTTTCTAGGCCTTAAATTTCAAACCTTTGTACAAGACCTGTCAGAAGTATAAAACCCTATTATAAGCCCAAAAATGCTGTCTAGCCAGGAAGCTCACGAGGTTTTGAGATGGATATATAGAACAATCGAATTGAATTTGTAAACTTTTGTTTCAGTCTGCATGTTTACCTTAATGGAATTGAGTTTGTTAATTCTTGGTCTGAAGTTGTTTGGGTCTCTTCTGAACGTGATCTCCAGCTGCGCTAAAAACTTATTCATGCCAGCCAGCAGAGTCTGTGGACTGATGGGATAAACATTAACATGAGTTTCATAATCACCAGCATGCTCATAGAGCTACAATTCAATATTTGAAACAGTTTTAAAAAAAAAAAAAAAAATTATTTTCTATACATTTTGTTAATTTAAGAAATCAAATTAAAGACATACGCATTAGCGTTAGTGTTTCTGGATGGAATTCCGTCGAAGACGATGACTCGGTCTGCCAGATAAGTGGCCATGATGAAGTCGTGCTCCACCACAAATGCCGTCTTCTTGGCATGAAGGATGAATCTGCACGACAAATAGAGGAAGGAATTGGTGAAATATGCCTTAAGTGCATTCAATAGACAAAAACAGCTATGAAAGTGTCACAGATGTTACCGTTTGATGACCCTGGCAGCCATCAGACGCTGCTCAGAGTCCAGATAGGCCGACGGCTCATCGATCAGATACACATCCGCAGGTTTTCCTAAACACAGAGCCAAAGCCACACGCTGCAGCTCACCACCAGACAGATTCTGGACCTGCAGAGACAATCAATGTAAATAAGCATGTATAAAACAAAAACAACTAGATAAAAAAACAGTGTCGTCAAGACAAACTTTAAGTTAGCTTGAGAAAGCCAGATCAGAAAGCTTGAAAAAGTGTAAATGTTTTTAAATGTTTTTACGATTTTCAGTCTGAAATAGATTTTTAGAAGTTTAAAGTATTTTTTAAAGCTGAAAGCTTGAATGTTTTGAAGGCAATGCAGTCTGTCAGACAGATGGACAGATAACATGTTTTAGCATGTTACTAGCATGATCGACGTTACTAGCATGTTGCTAGCATGTTTTTAACTTTATTAGCATGTTATTAACATGTTGCTAGCACAATTAGCATGTTGATAACATTTTTAACATCATTAACATGTTACTAACATGTTTCTAGCATGATTACCATGTTTTTAACATGATTAACATGTTACTAGTGTGTTGCTAACATGATTAGAATGTCGTTAGCATGATGTTAGCATTATTAGCATGTTGCTAGCATGATTAACAAGTTACTAGGGTGATTAGCATGTTGGTAAAATGTTATAACTCGATTAACATGTCACTAACATGTTAGCATGTTTTAACAAGCATGTTGTTAACATGTTTCTAGCATGGTTAGCAAGTTACTAAGGTGGTTAACATGTTAACATGTTTCTAGTATGATTAACATGTTGCTAACATGTTTTAACACGATTAACATGTCACTAGCATGTTAGCATGTTTTAACAAGCATGTTGTTAGCATGTTTCTAACATGGTTAGCAAGTTACTAGGGTGGTTGACATGTTAACATGTCTCTAGTATGATTAGCATGTTGCTAAAATGTTTTAACATGATTAACGTCACTAGCATATTAGCATGTTTTAACAAACATGTTGTTAGCATGTTTAACAAGTTACTGCTAGCATGTTTAGAAAGTTATTAGTGTGATTAGCATGTTGTTAACGTTTCTAGTATGATCAGCAAGTTACAAGCAAGTTGCTAGCGTGTTTTAGCATGATTAACATTTTCTAGCATGAATCTAACATGATTAGCATGTTGCTAGCATATTTCTAACATCATTAGCAAGTTACTAGCATGATTCTAGTTGCTAGGCTTGGTTAGATAGATAAGTTGGAATGAGTTTAAATAGATTAGAAATAGTACATAGAAGGGAAGTTTGATTGAGTCTCAAGGGATTCTGGGAGTTTTGACAGTTGGAGTTTGAAAAGTCTTGGCTCATTTGAACTTTCCATCAATGTAAGTCTAAGGGATTTCTCCCAGTTTTAATTGGCATTTTTAGGAAAACCGTAAGTCTGATCAGTTAGAAAAGATACAGCACACCCGGTCAGATCAGTCTGAAGATCTGGGCTGAGTTTGGAGTTTGTAGAGTTAAAGCTCTAGGAGAGGTTAGAGTCAACATTCTTAGTCTCAGAAGAACGATAATAAAAGTCTAAACAGCATTTCAGTAAGTTGGCTTTCTCAAGCTAACTTAAGTAAATTGTTACACCCCTAAATAGTAATATTAGAATAACGCTGGTGTACTCACATCCTGGTCGATGATGCTTTCGATCTGCATGGGCTTCATAACGTCAGTGACGAACTGAGGGTGTGTGTACGCGTCTCTGATCTTCTCATGCAGCAGGGCTCGAACGCTGCCCTGAATACACACACCGAAAATCATGTTTTCTACAGGCTATATCCATATAGTGTATCGATGGACGCTTACTAACAAATCTCAAACTCACTTTAAATTTGGGGCTGATCTTCTGTGGTTTGTAGCTCACGTTCAGGATGGGCACCTCACCTGAGAAACACAAAAACACACTCAGTAAAAACAGGGAAAATTTAAGACTTTTGTGAAATTTAAGACTTTTTAAGACCTTTTTAATACCAAAATGAAATTTAAGACCTAAATTTGTCATGGAAGTACACATTATATTACATACATATATGCAATATTTAATGTGTTTAATGTAAAAAGAAAATTTCATTGCTGTCATAAATTATATTACTACGATATATAGTAAACTTTTCATATCAGCAGATAATATTCTACACAAAATATCCCCAAAAAATTACCACATCACCGAGATTTTTGGTGGTGTAAAAAATTTATTCTGAAGCAATATTTTAATCAGTGTTCTACCAGCTTTTACATACTTAAATCTGGATATTTTTATTTACTTTTATAAAGGCCTAATTTATCAATAAATTCTATAGGGCTGTTACCAGTCAGAATAAAAAATTTACACTGCAAAATTAAAACTGCAATAAATTATAAGATTAATGTTTTAAATACATATATGAATATTCAGATATGTTGGGGGGGGGGAATGCATACTTTTAAACTGATTCATTCAAAACGCTGAATCATTTAGTAGCAAAACACTGCTGAGCGTTGCTTGGAGAATGTGCGATACTTCGGCTGTGATCCTTGTTTGGAACTATTATCGTTGGTGAAATAGAACAAAACGGTAACTACTGTGTCTAAAAGGTAAATAACTACTTGATTAACTACTTGTTTATTGAACTAACATCAGTGTAACATTTGCAATCAAGAGAATATTCAGCAAAATAGCACCCTTGGTATGTTACTGAACTTTATCATGTTATAAATAAACTACACATTTTGAATTTTTACCTCAGTGTGTTTCTTTTGAATTTCTTTCTGTGTTGTTACGCTCATTTGTTGCAGCTCAATTCTGATACCAGAAATACACTATCCATAATCAGATTACCCTGAATGTATTAAAATAATCATTCTTGCATTTCAATGCTTCGCTAGTTATTTTCTTTGCCACTTAAGTTTTAATCAGGCTGTTTGTCCAGTCAGGCAAGTAAAAAAATAAAAAAATAAAAAACATTTTAAACTAGCTCGAAGGCTGGTGGTCAGCTACCTGTAGCTCGAGCTATATTTATAATAATCATTGAGAATATTATATAAGGAAAAAAGGTAGTTCAACCTGTATTCCGATCTTCAGTCTGTCCAATAATTGTAAGATATTTTGATATATGAAGATATTTGAAGATATTTTAGCGGTAATGTGACCAAAAATATTTAAGACCCATCGAATCTGAATTAAAGACATTTTAAGACTTTTAAGGAACCACAGACACCCTAAAAAAACAAAAAAAACAAAAAATCTTTCTAAAATTAAAAGAAATCATATATAAACTAAATGTCTTCATACCTACTATCATTATTAGTAATCATTCTTTGCATTAAAAAAAAAATAAATAAAAAATACTAACGCCATTATCATGGTGGAGTTATTAATATTTAAAACAAACAATATCTATGATCATTGTAATAAATAACTTAAAAAATATTCAAGACCCATTTTACATTGAATGATACAACTAGTTTTTTCTGAGCATGTGGGAGTGATTTGATGGGCAAATCTGCAGACTGTGCTGGTGCATCATAGTTGCTATAATGTTTTACTTAAATCTCTTTCGTCATTGTTTGCTTGTTTTTTTCCTTTTGTTGTGGTTTCTTTTTTATTCTCCATATTATATCCGTGTGTAACCACCAAATGTAAAAAATGGTTGCATTATACAAAGATGTGTAAAAGCTGGGTTTAAAAAAAAAAAAAAAAAAAAAAATACAATTCTACAACTAAATCAACCTGGTCAAAAACCTATTTAAAAGTAACAACAGACTTTTTTAGTCAGAATAGATTATTAATAATATGGAATTAGACTTTTTTTTTTTTAAATGTATTAAAATATGTTAAATATTGGACTGGTGTATGTGGATTTTCACCTCCTCCGTCTGGTTTGAGGCCTCCTGCAAGCATTCTGATGAATGTGGTTTTCCCAGTTCCTAAAAAAAGGAAAATCAGTTTAGTGGAGAATAAATCAAACCTCAATCAGCACCACTTCCTTTAACATGGACTAACGTCTCTCTCATCTCACCGTTCTCTCCCAGCATGACCATGATCTCCGAATCGGTGAACTCTCCTTCCGTGATGCTGAGCGTGAACTCGCCCATGCTCTTCTTCATGTTGGGGTACTGATAGCGGCACAGCTTCTTCACTTCCTCCTCAGTGGCCGTCTCCGCCACTTTAAACACCAGAGACGTCTCCCTGAAGCGCAGGTTCTCCGTCGGCACGTAGCCGTCCAGGAAAATATTGATTCCTGAAGGAGAAAAAAAGAGAATGTTACAGTGAAAACATGACATTTTTGAGAATCACACACAGGTTTTGAAGAGGGCCACACCTTCTCGGACGCTGAAGGGCATGGTCACCACACCGTAAGCACTGGGAACGCCGTACAGACAGCAGATGAAGTCTGACAGGTAATCCAACACACTCAAGTCGTGCTCCACCACAATGATGTACCTGCGCAGTCAGAGGAACATGAGGTTTAGGGACTAGTAAAGAAGCAACTAGCAGCACTACGAGAGATTCAGAGGAGCTTCAGACCTGTCTGGGGAGATGAGGGAGCGGATGGTGATGGCAGCTCTCAGCCTCTGTTTCACATCAAGATAACTGGACGGCTCGTCGAACATAAAACTAGAGAAAGAGAAACAGCAGTGCTATCATAATTAATCAATTAATTATAATTATGAAATAATATTATAATGACATGTAAATAATACTAAAATAATTAACGCTTCAACACTTCATTACAATGAAAAAACTAAAAAAAGTTTAAGTAATAAAATTACTAAATAAATAAATTAATTAATATTAAAAACCAAACTACTAAACTATAAAAAAAATTAATAAAGAAAAAAAGAAAAAAAATACATTTAAGAGCTCAAAATATTACAATTGTACACAAACAATACAAAAAAACTTCAGATCCTTACACTGATTTAAGTTTAAGCTTTAAAGTACAAAAATTACTAAAATTAAAACTAAAAAAGGTAAATATAAATATTAAAAAGATAAATATACAAAATTACTACAACTAAAATGAAAACTGAAAATAGAAGCTAAAATTTTATTTTATAATAATGTATAAATAATTTTAAAATAATTCATGCTACACTTCATTACATTGAAAAAACTAAGTTGAAGTACTAAAATGATTAAAACGGAAATAAAAATTGAAGCTAAACTGACATTTAAAAAACAAAAATAAGAAACCGTGACAAAACTAAAATTAAAATGATAACTGAAAATATAAAATATTAAGCTGAAGCACTAAAAGTGAAATAAAATTAAAGCTAAAAATATTTACAAACTTATCAAAGTGACAAAAGTTAAACTAAAATGAAGACTTTGTTTGCAAAAACAGATAATTCAGTTTTTTTTAACATTCTCAAAAATCATGTTTTTATGTTGTTTTTATTGTTTTATTGTGTTAGGTCAGTTGTATTTATTTATTTTTTTTTTTTTTATATCTTTACATAATCAAAATAGCCCAACCGCAGTTTGATTGAGCTTAATTGGAATACACAATGAAAAAAAACATGCTTTTTGAAAATTGTTAAAAACAGATTTATCAATTTTTTATTTGAATATTAAAAAATATTATAATAGTATATAAATAATACTAAAATAACACTGAATGCTCCAGGACTTTCTCATTACACATGGACAGACTCACATATCAGCTCTCTGAATGCAAACGACTGCGCAGGCGAATCTCTGCAGCTCTCCTCCTGACAGATCCTCAACATTACGCTCACGCAGGTGCAACAGATCTGTCCAATCAGAGTGCAGAACAATCAGTTACATGCCACAACAAAACCAACTCTATTACTCAATCACATTTCTAAATATATACATGATCCTGCACAAAGCAGAAAGGCATGTGTACATACCCAGCTGTTCACACACCAGCTCTTCTGTCTTGGTGTCATCCTTCCTGCTCAGGATGGAGCCTACTGACCCCTGCAGGACAAAAGGAGAATTACAACACAATCAAGCACAGCAAACATCACTTCAGATTCACATAAGCTGTCGTTCATACCCACCTTAACGGTTTTGGGGATCTGATCGACATACTGCGGCTTTACGATGGCCTTCAGGTCGTCTTCCAGGATCTTGGTGAAGTAGTTCTGCAGCTCAGAGCCACGGAAATAAGCCAGGATCTCCTGCCAGTCAGGAGGAGCCTGGAAAAACATACACAAATTTAGAAATTAAGACCAGGGTTAAATTTGAAGTGTGCATTTCTGCGGAAAAAAGAAACTCACGTCGTATCTCCCCAGGTTTGGTTTTTGTTTTCCCGCTAGGATTTTAAGAGCAGTGGATTTCCCGATACCGTTGGTACCCACGAGCCCCAGCACCTCACCTGGACGAGGGATGGGCAACCTGACGAACACAAACACTCAGATTAAACACACGACATACTGAAGAATCACTAATGCGCTGATGACTACGATGAGATGTATGTTCGTACCTGTGCAGTTTGAAGGAATTGGCACAGTATCTGTGTGTGGTTTCCTTCTCCAGGTTGCTTGGCAGGTTCACGATTGACAGAGCACCAAATGGACATTTCTTAACGAAAGAGAATAAATAAAAGACATTAAAAACGATGACTTTTAAGACAGAAAAATCTCTCTCTCTCCTTTTTATTTTTTAAATGGAATAGCTTATTCAACCTTTAGACAAAATATTAAGAAAAAGTTACATGTGTTTTTTTTTTTTTTGCAGAGTATCATATTTGATCCATCAGGCTTTTATGTCTCATATAGTCTAATATAGTGAGAATATGGAGGAAAAACAGCTCAATTTTATTTAGAGACTCAAACGGAGCAAAAATGTGTAATTTGATGCAGATGTTGATATTTTTATGATGCAATTCTGATGCTTGTAAATAAATTAGATCTTTATAACAGTACAACAGATACAGACATAAAATGATCGAAATATAATATTATCTGTAATAATATGTCTTAGTAAGATGAAATGATCCAAACTAGGGCTGTCAAACGATTAATCGCATACAAAATAAAAGTTTTTTAAGAGTTTGCTTAATATATATGCGTGTGTACTGTGTGTAATTATTATGTATACATAAAATACACACAAATTCATGTATATATTTCAGAGAAATATGTTATTTATGTACAAAATATTTTTATTTATATATAATATAAATTATATAAAAATTATAATAAAGACATATACTTGTAAATATTTCTTAAATATATACATTAATGTGTTTGTATTTATTTATACATCATAATTACACAAAGTACACACACATATATTAGGCAAACTCAAACTTTTATTTTGTATGCGATTAATCGTTTGACAGCCCTAACCCAAACATATAATGCAATGCAATCTATTGATGATTGAGAGATGAACAAATAAGCATTCCTCAAAAGATGCGAGACGTTTTGGAGGCTTGCAAAGATTATTCCTCAACTGAGGAACAGTAAAAGTAGAGCTTCTGGAAACAAATGTTCCTCAAAAGATCCTGATGATCAGATCTGAGACTGATTTTTCTAAAAAAATAAGTAATGGAGAATCAAGTAAAGCCAAGCTGCTTCAGTCCAGTAAGTGTTCATCTGGAAATACTGCTAAAGTTATTCTTACATTTACTTGATAAAAATCAGATCAGATTTGACAGCAAAAAGACACCTGAAGCACCAAAAAACTCTAAACTATCAATCAGACGACAGACGGCGTGTGGTTGATTGTGTGTAATGGGTTCTACATTTTGATCATGCTGATCATTTATGATGAATGCATATAAACAAGAAAAAAGAAAAAGCAAATGTGACCATGAATCACAAAACCAGTCATAAGGGTCAATGAAATTGAGATTTATACATCATCTGAAAGCTGAATAAATTAGCTGTATGGTACGGTTTGTTAGGATAGAACAATATTTAGATCAGGGTTCGCACACCTTGCTTAACTTCAAATTCAAGGACCTTTCAAAAACTTTCCAGGTCCAATATCTGCAAATTCAAAGACTTAATGTGGGGACACATTGAAGTGAGAGCAAGGTTACATTGTGTTACCTTGCCAGATACACTGTTACAGTGTTCATGTGTCAAACACAACTACACAAAAAAGCATATTATTAGAACTTCACAGCCTATTTTTGCAATGTTTCATGGTGTGTCTGTGAATGTCATGGCAAAGTACAACACAAAGTACCTCATGCGGGAAACACTTAACACATAAATGCGCATAACTAATGTAAATCAAGCAAGCTAGTATGTATAGGCCATGAAGCGTTGGCGGAATAACACATCAGCGGACCTGAGGGAATAATATGGATTTTTTTTCCAGAACATTTCTTGCACTAAATAAAATCAAGCACTTTCAAGGACCTGTATCTATGCATGTCTATTTTCAAAAACTTTTTCAGATTCACAAACTTTCAAGGATTTTAAGGACCCGTGGGAACCCTGGTTCAAACAACTATTTGAAAATCTGGGATCTGAGGGTGCAAAAACAAAAAAAATCTAAATAAAAATTGAAAAAATTGCCTTTAAAGATGTCCAAATGAAGTTCATAGAAATGCATATTACTATTCAAATATTTAGTTTTGATACATTTACAGCAAGAAATTTACAAAATATCTTCATGGAACAGGATCTTTACTTGATATGCTAATGATTTTTGGCATAAAAGAAAAATCAATCATTTTGACCCATGCTATGTATTTTTGGCTTTTGCTACAAATACACCCGTGCTACTTATGGTTTTGTGTTACAGGGTTACAAACGTGCATTGCCTTTCCATGCACTGAACAGAGAAATTAAACAAAGGGTCATTCAAATACCTTGATACAGATTCCACATCCGATGCAGAGAGACTCTGAGATCCAGACAATTTTACTCTGAGGTGTAACCTCGATACACAGCTTACCTGCGAAAACACATGAAAACACATCAACGGTGCCCAAAAACTGGTGGCGAACTTAAAACCAGGCGAATTCAGTGTGTGGTTCTTACCCATGCGCACCACCGGACAGCTCTTCTTGCACTCCTGACGGCATTTCTTGGGCTTACACTTGTCGTGGTTCACGATAGCGATTCTGGTGTTCTTGTCGGCCATTTGGCTGGTTTGATGTCGCACACCGGCGACGCAGATCTACAGGAACAGAGGAGGTCTAAACCTCACTAGAATAAGAGAGAGATGAAGATTAATGCCAACATAAGTCAAACTAATAATTAGGGATGCATGACATCGCAATATGTGACCACCGACCACAAAACCAGTCATAAGGGTCAATTTTTCGAAATTGAGATTTATACATCTGAAATCTGAATAAATAAGCTTTCCATTCATGTATGGTTATGTATGACAGGACAATATTTGGGCAAGATACAACAATTTGAAAATCTGGAATCTGAGGGTGCAAAAAATAAATAAATAAATAAAAATCCAAATATTGAGAAAAATCACCTAAAATTGTCAAAAAGAAGCTCTTAGCACTGCATATTACTAATCAAAAACTAAGCTTTGATATATTTACAGTAAGAAATCGACAAAATATCTTAATGGAACAAGATCTTTACTTAAAATCCTAATGATTTTTGGCATAAAAGAAAAATGTATATATTTTGACCCATACAATGTATTTTTGGCTCTTGCTACAAATATACTCAAGTTACTCAAGACTGGTTTTGTAGTCCAGGGTCACATATGCACATTGCAACGGCTTGCAAAAACTAAATAACTTTAACACTTTTAATAAATTAATAGCTGTGCAATAGTTTTTATAGGCAAAATAGATTTTAATTGTTACGAAAAGTCAGTTTTAGGTCAGGCTGTCCATGCTTTAGAACCAAAAAAAAAAGAGAAATATGGATGGTTATATTATTTGTTGTTTTTAAGTATACTTAAATAGAATTTAAACTAAATTCACAAATTTAAAGCATCATCATATCACATTAACAAGATATTGCATACTTCAATATCATGCAGCCCTACAAATAATGAGGAAAAAAAAAAAAAAAAGATTAATGACAAAATAACACTTCCACAAGCTAATAATCAAGCATGCATATTAATATAAAATGATTGCAATGATTGTGTGTACATTTTCAGTTTTTTAAATAAAATTTTACACACTTAAAGCATTATATTATCACATTTGGCATTATTTAACAAGTCATTTTTCTTTGATATAATACAGTTCTGCTAATAATGCAATACAGAGCAGTCAAATCTCAAAAAGGGTGTAGTTTTTACTTAAGCCTTTGAGAAACTACCTTGCAATCACCCACAACATCCATTAAAACCAGTTTATCACTAGTTAACAGACGGTCTTATTCAAAGAATCAGATAAAACGGAAACCAGCTTTTATCTAAACAAGCCTGAAGAGCAAAACCATCTCAAAACCTTGTCTGGTTAGGTAGTTTCCTGAGTCAGTCAGATAGCTCACCATCTGGATGAATGAGGTTGCTGAGTTGCCATATTAGACAGTGCAGCACTGGCATCACATGACAGCTGGTTTAAACATGCAAACACTGCGCTGTCATCCAATTTATGGCATGTATTAGTCATTTAATTACTAACTAGTCATTTCAGATGCTTTCAAGCTTTCATTGAGGACTTGCTACAGTCCTGCTGGTCTCCTCCGTTTTACAGTCTCGATCAACGACTCAATAGTAATAGTTCACGAATGAGATTCGAACCTGCAACCTTTCAATTATCAGATCAGATTAACAATCACTAAACCACAGAATCAATGAAATCAGACCACTCCCTTAACAGACAAGTAAGGTTTTTATATAATCGACGAACATTACATTTAGAGCTCTGTTTGAAACAGTTACATGCCATTTTTGATCGAAAGATTTAATCATATCGAACACGTGGAGTGCGATCGCCTGTGGGAATAACGATGACGCAAGAATTTACCTCAGAGACTTTCCCCCTTATTTCACCCCGAAACCAAAACATTACTTCACTCGATCTTCCTAAAACATCTGCTCAGTTCAAATACACTTTGTTTAGAACGACATTCATTTGATATTATTTAAAAAATGAGCGAATTTAAATGGAAAAAGCAAAAGGCCTCACGCACAGGGCGGCGTACGCACACAGCTGATGCGCTTTTTGTCTGTCAAAATGCCTATTAACATCTGTTTAATGACTATAAAATCGCAATAAAACGCTGCTCACCTCTTCAAAAAGGAACAGCGCGGTATAACGCGGTAATAAACGGAGAATATCTTCTTTCTGTGTGAAGAGACAAACAGCGCGTGTTGCTCCGGCGCGCACGAGACAGCACCGGTAGCAAAGATGGCGCCAGAGCGTGTGACGCAAAAGCGACGCGACGCAAACGAAAACCCTGACGTGATCAGAACGCGCCAGTGCCGGGCAAATGCGAACAGCGTTTGGGTGTTTACGGTTGTATTTTAGCATTTTCCAAAGAAAATGTCCCTGAATTTACGTTAGTTGTAGAAACAGAAGTAAGAAGTACGTTTTTCGGTGTCGGTGAGTACCTGGTTTTGTTTTGCTGTAAAAATTAATGGTCAATATTTTAGATTAAACTAGCGTGTGTTATTGTTAGATTAAAACTTAACGTCTTTTTTACATTTGAAAATGTGTTTATTAAGTGGTAAGGTGTATTTGTCATAGTACCCTGATTGATAGATAGATTTATATACATAAAAAGCATATTAAATGCCAGTGAAGTGTCTACTTTAATGTTTCAGATAATGTTTGTCAAAATAAAATGCCGAAATATGGGTTCCACCGTCATTCCTGTACTGTACTTATTAAAATAGATAAACGAATAAGTGATTATACTGCATTGTATTATATTTTAAATGATAAAACAATTTGCTGACAAATAGGTAAAACCTACTGATTTAAATGTTAGTGGTAAAGATGGATAAAGACTTAAAATTACAATTTTACAAGTTGTGTGTATATATATATATATATATATATATATATATATATATATATATATATATATATATATATAACTGAAATTAAATAAAAAACGTAAACTTCTCTTATTTAATTTAGTTTAAATTGATGTACACTACCAGTCAAATGTTTTTGAACAGTAAGATTTATATTTTTTTTATTTTTTTTTTTATTTTTTTATTTTTTTTTAAAGAAGTCACTTCTGCTCACCAAGCCTGCGTGTATTTGATCAAAAGTACAGCAAAAGCGTAAAATTTGGAAATATTTTTGCTTTTTAAAGTAAATCTTTTCTATTTGAAATGCATCTAAAATGTAATTTATTCCTGTGATTTCAAAGCTGAATTTTTAGCATCAGAAATCATTCTAATATTTTGATTTGCTGTTTAAAAACATTTATTATTATTATTATTATTATGTTGAAAACAGCTGAGTAGAATTTTTTCAGGTTTCTTAATAAAAAATAAAAATCTTTTGCAACATTATAAATGTCTCTATCATCACTTTTGATCAATTTAAAGCGTCCTTGATAATTAAAAGTATTAATTTTTTATTATTTCTTTCCAAAAAAATTATACTGAATCCTAAAAATATTGATGATAACAATAATAATAATAATAATAATAATAATAATAATAATAATAATAAATGTTTCTTGAGCAGCAAATTAGCATATTACAATGATTTCTGAAAGATCATGTGACACTGAAGACTGGAGTAATGATGCTGAAAACGTAGCTTTGATCACAGGAATAAATTACATTTTAAAATATATTTAAATAGAAAGCAGTTATTTTAAAATTGTAAAAATTGTAAAATTAAAAAAAAAAATTAAAGTTATTTTAGTAAAAAATATTTCACAATATTACTGCTTTTTGCTGTATTTTGGATCAAATAAATGCAGGCTTGGTGAGCAGAAGAGAATTCCTAAAAAAAAAACTTTTGACTGATTATGTATGAAATGTTGTGATTGTACAAATGTATGATAAAAAAGGACACATTTTAATGTACAGAAAATGTTTTAACGTGTTTATTTGTATTAAACTTTTATTGTAATGATGCTTGAAAACCCTTTTTGTCTTTGACACAAACATAAAACATGTTTATTATTATTTTCAGATATTTTAAATTAATTATAGACAAATGAAACACTATTGCCATTTTAAGTATTTTAAGTTATTGCATATTGCATTTTTCTTTGATGTCTCTCTAATATATGTGTGTGTATATAGAACAGCATTTGTAAAAATCATCTCAAAAAAAGAATACCATATTTTAGCATTTTGGACAGGCAATAGTGCAATGTTTTATGCTTTTCTGTGAAAACTCCAGATTTATGTAAAATGTATGTGTAAACCCATTGCGCACTGCATAATTTCAGCGTCTTTTATACCGTCTGTGGGTGTTTTTTAATTCCATCCCTTCTGTCTGTCCTCATTTTCGCTCCTCAGTAACCATGGCGACCGCCACTAAAACCCCCCCAGGTGCAGATCCCAAGCAGCTGGAGCGCACAGGAACTGTCCGAGAGATCGGATCTCAAGCCGTATGGTCACTGTCCTCGTGCAAGCCAGGTGTGTGTGTGTGTGTCTTATTTTTTCACCATGTTTGATCATTGCACACCTGAT